>CM077671.1:488381453-489035203 GCA_039707655.1 Elymus sibiricus
GGCCGGGGCCTTAGGTGCTGTAGCCCCCGGGGGGCTCCTTCGCCTTCTTTCTCTTTTCCTCTTCCTGTAACCAAAAAATCATGGGGGGCCCTTTTTGGGCGAGTAACGAACTTTGGCGCTTGCACCCTTTTATTAGCACTCTCATTACGTATTGCGGTCACTGCGTTACTGTTAACCAAGACTCCCTTTTGATCGGGGTTAGGGTACTTAGCTTGATACATCCGCGGCGGGCTTCTGCGTCGTGAGATTTGGCAGTGGCGCCTGGGGAGCTTAGTGGCACTTGGAGAGCTTGGGGAGGTTCCTCCTTCCTGCGAGTGAGGCAGTCTAGGGGGGGGCCCTTTCAGCACTCTACATCTGCAGGGCCCCATCTCGTGCATGCCCCAACCACCGTTGGGGCGTCTGGATCACCAGGACGAGACCAAGGGGCGAGGCCTCGACCGCCATTGGGGCGTCCGGATCACCAGGACGAGACCAAGGGGCGAGGAGCCACGCGATCAGTGAGGCTCCTGAGGCGCGATGCTCAGGAGCCCCCTTTGACGCTCAAGCGGCGCTCTACGTCGGCGGGGCCCGATCCCGTGCATGCCCCGACCACCGTTGGGGCGTCCGGATCACCAGGACGACACCAAGGGGCGGGGCCTCCACCGCCATTGGGGCGTCCGGATCACCAGGACG
Source organism: Elymus sibiricus (assembly GCA_039707655.1). Taxonomy (NCBI): domain Eukaryota; kingdom Viridiplantae; phylum Streptophyta; class Magnoliopsida; order Poales; family Poaceae; genus Elymus; species Elymus sibiricus. The sequence continues at coordinate 488,382,126 of CM077671.1, forward strand.
AGACCAAGGGGCGAGGAGCTACGCGATCGGTGAGGCTCCTGAGGCGCGATGCTCAGGACCCTCCCTTGACGTTCAAGCAGCGACCAATCCTTTCTGCCGGTTCTTGCCCCAGGGGGCATGCGCCTCCAAGGGTTTTTAAAACAGCGCACCGGGCCGCGGCGGAGCCCCCGGGAGAGGGTGAGGCGGCACGTGCCTGCTAGCTCACTCGAAAGCGCCACGCGAGGACCAGGACGCCAAGGCCTTGGCGAGGTGTGCGCACCGTGCCAGTAGCCCCCGCTCGCGGGGCGCGGGAGGGAGAGGCTGGCAGGTGTTAGTTCAGAGAAAGAAACTTCAAGAGAGAGAACCGCAAGAAGAAAAATTCCCGCCCCTTTTCCTTTAAATAGAGTCGAAAAAGCTTCGGATTTCATTCTAGGAAAACGGCAAATTCGAATACAAGAAAAGCAAAGAGCAGCCGCGTCCGGCACCTAGGCTAGTCTTCGTCTTCACCCAGCGCGGAACATAGGGCATCCACGTTGCGTGGGCATAGTCATTGGTGGACAGTGTTGTCCGCCAGCGCGGAGCATGGGGCTTCCACTTGGGCATGGGTGGGAACCCCTCCGCATCCTCGGGGGGCTCCGGGCGTATACATCCCACTCATTATTACGTGAGAGTGTCACAGGTAGAACTTGCGGAGGTGCTGGATGTTCTAGGCCTTCTAGATGGGGACCCCGTCCTGAGTCTCCAGACGCACGGCGCCAGGCCTGGAGACGCGGGCGACCTTGAACGGGCCCTCCCACATGGGCGAAAGCTTGTGCAAGCCTTCCCTAGAAAGGACCCGCCTCAGGACAAGGTCTCCGACTTCGAGGGTCCTAGAGCGGATGTTACAGCAATGGTAACGCCGCATGCCTGCTGGTACCTCGCAGCTCGGAGCGAGGCTTGACGACGGGCCTCCTCCCCGAGCACGAGGTCCGTCCCCCGCGAGGCATCCTGACGCTCCTCGTCGAATGCCAAAACCCGCGGGGATTGGTGCTTGGCCTCATGTAGAAGGACGGCTTCGGCTCCATAGACAAGGAAGAACGGGGTCTCGCCGGTGGGCTTAGTCGCGGTGGTGCGGATGGACCACAACACGGACTGAAGCTCATCGACCCAACCCCTGCCGCAGGCCTCAAGCTTCTTCTTGAAGCTCCTTGCCTTGAGGCCCCGTAGGACCTCCACATTGGCGCGCTCTGCCTGACCGTTGCTTCGTGGGTGTGCCACTGAGACGTAGCATATCTGCGTTCCAAGGTTAGCGCAATAGGTCCTGAAGAGGTTACTTGTGAACTGTGAACCGTTATCGGTGATGATGCTGTTGGGGACGCCGAAGCGGCTCATGATGCCCTTGATAAACTTGACGGCTGATCCGGCGGGGATGGTACGGATGGGCTCCACCTCCACCCATTTGGTGAACTTGTCGATGGCGACGTAGAGGTAGCGGTACCCGCCTGCTGCTCGTGGAAAGGGCCATAGTATATCCAGCCCCCAGACCGCGAAGGGCCAGGAGAGCGGGATGGTCTGGAGGCCCTGCGCAGGCTGGTGAATCTTCTTGGCATGGAACTGGCAGGCCTCGCATGACCGGACCAGCTCGGTGGCGTCGTTGAGCGCCGTGGGCCAGTAGAAGCCAGTGCGGAACGCCTTCCCTACAAGGGTGCGTGACGAGGAGTGGTGTCCGCAGTCTCCTCCATGGATGTTGGCCAGCAGCTCACACCCCTGTTCTCTGGATACGCACCGCAACGCGACGTCGTTCGGGCGCCTGCTGTACGGCTCGCCGTCCCGCAGACAATAAGTTGGGGCCTGTCGTACCACACGCTTCGTGTCTTCCTCCTTCTCCGGTAGTGTGCCGCGAAGCAGGTACGCCCTGAACTACTGTGTCCAGTCGTCGACTTGGGGCTCCAGCGCCAGGAGCAGTCGGGCTCCTGAGGCCGGACCACAAGTTGGAGCCCCTGAGGGTGGTGCTGGGGGTAGCTCTTCACTCCGCGGCGCCTGCTCCTCGGTTGGTGGTGCCGCGGATGGCTTGGAGAGCCGTTCCTCGAAGACTCCCGGCTCCTGAGGCTCGCGGCGTGACGCCCTCTTGGCGATGTCATCGGCCTCCTTGTTCGCGCCACGCGGGATGTGCTGCAATTCCAAGCCCTGGAAATTTTTTCAATCTTACGTACCTCTTCCAAGTATGCCTCCATGTGCTCGTCCTTAGGCGTATACTCCTTGTTGGAGAAGTTGACGAGGAGCTGGGAGTCGCCCTTGATGGTGAGGCGCTGAATCCCCAAGGCGGCTGCGGCCTTGAGGCCGGCGATTAAGCCCTCGTACTCCGCGATGTTGTTGGAGACCTTCTCACCACGCTGGAAGCAGAGTTGCACGGCGTACTAAAGCTTGTCCCCGGTCGGGGAGATGAGTACAACTCCGGCCCCCGCTCCCCTGCGCGCGAAGGCCCCATCGAAGTGCATGATCCAACCCTCGGGCGCCTCGTCACCGGGGGTAAGGGACTGGCCCTCGTCCAGACCCCGGTCGGGAGCGTCCGTCCATTTGGCTACAAAATCCGCCAGGGCTGCCCCCTTGATGACCCTGGTCGTGCTGAATTCTATATTGAAGGCTTGTAGCTCGATGTTCCATTCTGCGACCCTCCCTGCTGCGTTGGGGTTGCGCAACACTTTCTCCAAGGGGTACGCGGAGACGACCTTGATGGGATGTCCCTGAAAGTAATGGCGCAGTTTCCTTGAGGCGACGAGAAGTGCGAGCAAGAGCTTCTGCTGCATAGGGTAGCGCAAGCGCGCGTCCCGCAGCACGGTACTGACGTAGTACACCGGATGCTCGACGAGGGAGAGGCCTTCCACGCCACCCCGCTCCGCAGCGGGCTCATGAGGCCTGGGTGCCTCGGGGGTCGCCGGGGCGGCTGGGGCCTCAGGAGCGTCGTCTTGAGGAGGTGAAGGCTCCATGGCATCCTGTGAGTCACCTTGTTGTATGCCCAGGGGCCCGCGCTGCTTGTATCCTGCCGATCCCCCTAGGTGGTCACTCCTGAGACCCGGGGGACTTGGCTGCATGTAGCTTGCTCGCGAGGGCGGCTGCCGCGCCGCGCCTTCGCGTATCCCGGGACGCCCCCCCCCTGTTTGCATCAACCTGGCCTGGTACTCCCTCAATGGAAGACCCCAGGCCCGGCTTGGGGAGGATGTCCGAGACATCTCCCTACTCCGGGAGGGTGCAGGCACCCGTGGGGGGCGCCTGATCCATCGCGCCATCCACAGGTGTGACGTAGCTCGAAACATAGGCCTTTGTATAAAGGCCTTGGCCCCCTCCTGAACCGTCCCCGCGCACACCAAGGGCAGCCTCCCCAGGTGGCAAGGTGACACCGCCCTGGGCGCGCGGCCCACTGACCCTCCTGCGGCGAGCCTCCGCCCGAAGTTGCTTACCTCTGCCGCCGCCGTGGGGTTGGCCGTGCGTGTCTTGACGTGGGTTGCCTCCCTGGTTGTCCACCGTGCCTCCGTTACGGTTACCTGCCTGCTAAGAAGCCTGAGCCGCCTGTTCCCTGCACCGGTTGGCGCGCTCCCGCCGGGGTGACCCAGGCTGTTGATGATCCATCTGGGCATGAGTGCGTGCGTCGAGGCGCGCGCGGGGTGCCCCATCACCTTCTTCAATGGCGCCACTGGCGGGGCCGGGCGGCGCTCCGAAGTCGGTCACTGGGATCCGGAGGAGAAGAAGCACGGCATGCAGCGGGCCCTGCCCGTGCTCGCCCGGGAGTGAAGCGGGCACATCGTCCGCGGATGAGGCGACGGGCACGGCGAACGAGCCCCCGGCGCCCAGCGCTGGTGGTCGCGAAGAGGGGTGGGGAACCCAGGCCCTCCTCGCGACGGTGATCAACTCGGCGATGTGGTCGGCCCAGGCGTCGAAGCCCCCGTGCGTCGGGCGGTGGAGAAGCATCTCACCCGCCATCAGCAGTGCATCATGCGCGTTGAGGTCTCCCACGTGGGTACAGTGCGATGTCGGTCCCGTGGGCAGCAACGGTGGTGGAGGCGACGCTGGTGTCCGGGTAACGTCCGCCCAACATCGCGCTGCTGGGGCGCGGGTCTTGGATGACAGTGGCGAGGTTGGTGAAGGCGGATCCGCCGAGGCCGAAGGGAGCTTGTCGGGCGTCGGCTATCGACATGACGGGGTGGAGAAGAAGCGAAGCTTGCTGAAGACTCCGACACGCCCCCTACCTGGCGCGCCAAATGTCGGATTTCGGGCTCCGCAAAAACCCAAAGAAGTTCGAACTCAAGGGCATGTGCGAAGATCCCCCACAGCTTCACCCCCTCCAAGCTCTCAACGCGATAACCCCGCTCGATGGCGAGGAAGAAGATTGCACACAAGAGTTTACCCAGATTCATGCCGCTGCGAAGCATAAAACCCTACTCCTGCTTTTGGTGGATTGCCTCTCGAGGAGGTTTGTGGATGAACTAGTACAGTGGTGAGTTGCCTCGCGAGTACGTTTGGGTGGCCCTTCGATCCCCCTCCCTACAGAGCAGCCTAGCCTCTATTTATAGTGGCCCGGGTCCTCTTCCCTTATCGCAATGGCGGGAAAGGATCCCACAATGGCCAAATTCGAAAGGGGACAGGAGGTACACCCTATCCTGACGAAAGGTGGTCTTCGCCTGCAAAGTAGCTGTTGGTGATGCAGTGGTGGGCTCGGTGATGACATCCGTCCTACCGCGCCCGCTGGCCTGGTCTCGTTGCACCGGAATGGCAACCTTTGGCGGGGCGCCTCGGTAACCTGCGCTCGTCCCTGCCTCCTTTGCACCAAAGAGGGAATTGTCCCCTCTGGCGCGCTGGCGCCCGCCTGGCTTGGCTGGCGTCATCCTAGACCTCCTGAGGCCGAGCATTGCATAGAGATCTCCGCCGCTCGGGAGGGGACCTGGGGAGACCTCTTCCCTCTGAGGGTCTTGGCGTCGTCTCCCTCGCGATTGCGGGGCTCTCGCGAGGGCCTTGTCTTGAGTGGGGCCGCGCCGAGCCATGCTTGGCTGTCGAAGTGGGCCATGCCCTAGGCCGCAGGCTGGCAGTTCTGGGTACCCCCGTTCCCAGGACGCCAACATCCGCTATCGGCGAAGGAGGTACCGAGTATTATGGAAGAGTTGAAGCAATTTATGAACTTCTATTCTATGGTGAAAACCCACCGAACGTCGTAGTCTTCAAATGTTATTGGTTCCAGCCGAAGGAGACTAGAAGGACTCATGAACATATAGGGCTAGTCAAAAACAAACAAAGCACCCATTTAGATGTTCCCGATGTTTATATTACGACTCAACAAGCGACCCAAGTTTTCTATCTTCCGTGGGCCTGCCAAACTGATAAAAATCTGAATGGTTGGGATGTCGTGTATGAAGTGCCGCCACATGCTAGACCAACTCCCCCCAATGAAGAGGATTATGAACCTCACATTAACCCAGACACATATGAAGGAGAATTCTTTCAAGAAACACGTCTTTCCAAATAACGTTTCAAGAACCGCTCTACTTTACCCTAGAACATGGAAGTAGACATCGACAGTGAATCCGACTTCACCTCTGAGCCGGAACAAGAAGAGCCGGAACAAGAAGAGGTTACTGTTGCGGATGTCCTGTCAATGCTTGACCGATTGCAGAAAGGCCTTCCACATGTTGATGCCGCTGAACCCAATGAGCATGACATTCATGACGACACACGTGATAGTGATGATAATGATGCATTTATTGATGATGATGATCCAGACTATTATTAGTTCGTATGCATCCCAACTTTAATTATGTACATATTATTATTCATGTCAGGTATTCATTTTTTTATGTTGTACTAATTTCGTTTACTCTTTGTCATGGCAGGTGTTGAAATATGGTGGGCGCAGGTCCAGAGCGGGCGGCGGCCCGCGCGAGGGGTACTTCCATTCCACCCCAATCTCTCCGGAGAGCTTTGATAGACTGTATGGGGACACCGACGGGCGCTTCTTCGTCGGCGATGTTGCCAGCCACCGGGAGAGGAGGTCGGGGAGGGGAGAAGAGAGGTACAGGACGTGGCCACGGGAGAGGTAGGTGGAGTGATACGCGTTCCTCGCCGCCACCCCCAGCTCATTCACTCGAGCACAGGACTGCTAGGGTGGACCCGTCTGAGGTGGAGGCTACGGGGACTCCGGACCACGAGCCTCGGGTCGACGGGCGTTCGGCCCACGAGACTCTGGTCCCACAGGCTGCGGCCCACGAGACTCCGGTCCCAGGGGCTATGTCCCAGGCGACTCTGGTCCCACAGGCTTCGGCCCACGAGACTCCGGATACAGGGGCTACGTCCCAGGTGACGTCCAGATGGGATACCTGGCCGGATCTGCCTGAGGGGCCAGGTGGCCATGCTAATGGTGGCGGGGCTGAGTCTACTGATAGTGAGGGCGAGGTGGTTGAGGGGGTGAAAGTGTACCAGCGTGGTGGTGCACGGCTCCCGCCCCTGCCGGTGACCCGCGAGCAGAGGCCGGTGATTAGGCCTGATGGGGAGAAGTAAGTGCATTTACTCTTTTTGTACCTTTTGCCTTCATGTTTCTTCAAATATCTAATGCGTTGGCCTTGTCATACTGCAGGGGTTGGGATCACGCCGATGGAATCCGCAGGCCCAACACCGTCCTTGGTGTGCTTTGCCAGCAAAATTTCCCGGGGTTTGTCAAGTTGCCCGGTGAGGGTCAGCTTCCAGAGGTAGGATGGAGCTGGGAGCACTACAAGGCTGCCCAGGCCCCGCTGGGGGAGGTGATCAACGATGTCTTGTGCCACATGAGGGCCGACATGGTGATCAATAGCTTTTGGGTAATTTCTCCTTTACGCAATTAAAAATTAAAAATAGCTAGTTATTGTACTACTAAGTGTTGTCTCGTTTGATTGCAGACCTTCTAGAGGTGTGAGGAGGGGTACGAGGAGGCCGCTACAACTCTTATCGATACCGAGTGCAAGCGCCTATTACATAACTTACGCCACGAGGCTCGGGTGCAAGCTATTCGAGACTACTACGCCATGCGTGGTATTAAGAAGGACAAGTCGTCGTGCCGCGATAAGTTTCTGAAGAAGCCTTAGTACATGAAGGTAATTACCTATTCTTAAGGCCTTGTACTTAGTTTCCTTGATTTGATTCGTAGGCGTAGCGCTCAAATTTCTCTTTACTAACTTAGGTGCCCCCGAGATGGTGTGCGGATAAGATGGATTGTTGGGAGGCGTTGGTGGATGGGTGGTGCACAGGCCAATGGCGAGCCATCCACGACAATGCGAAGGACCGGCGTGCCCTAATGGTTGGTGTGCCACACCATCAAGGCAACGCCAACTTATTTCAGTTCGGGCGGAACTGGGTATGTGGTTTGCTTCATTTTTCATGCAATTCATTCTTCATGCTAGCTTGAGCCCTTTACTAATACTTTGTTCCTCTCTTTTAGGCGAAGTACAATAACATGGAGGTGCCAGAGGTGTACGACCTCTATGCCATGGCCCATACTGCCTCATACAAGAAGGCCAAGGCATTCTCTGAGTCTGACCTCGATCATCCGGAAAACTTCACCAACATCTCCTCCCACCACAAGCTCGTGAGGTACAACGAGGAGGGGAAGGCGAGGAAAGGGGAGGACTTTAACCCAAGCTACCATCCTTTCGATCCAGAGCTGGTGATGATATCTGGTGGCGGGAGGCCCCATGGCTCGATAGCCATTGGAGATGGACTGATACGTTGTCCTCTCACTCTCCCGGAGATCAAGGCGTGCCAAACGAGCTCCTATCCTGAGATAAGGCCTCGTCCACGGCCAGTCGATCTCGCCATCGAGGTTAGTTATACGGACTCAGCTATCTTTCGTCCATTACATTGTGTGTGTGGCCATCGATGATTACAATGCTACGAGGAGTGGTGTTGAAGGCTGCTATTCAAAGAGAGAGGGCGAAAACCCAGGCGCTTATGGAGGAGAGGGACCGGTTGGCGGTGGAGCAGCAACTGGCCACGGAGCAGAAGATGGCTCAGCTGTTGGAAGAGGAGAGGGAATAGAACGAGGTGTCTCATCGGGCCATGTACGAGCTCTTCGTGGTAAGTTTCTTCTTCATATTAGCCAAATCATGCATGTAATGTCCGTTTCATTAGACTGACTTGTCAAAACCAAATGTGCAGTCTATGTGCGAGAAGACCGGTCAGACCCCTCCGCCAATGCCAATCATTACCGCGGCGGGAACGGTGAGTTTCATTTGAATCGTCATTAGTTACTAGTCTTAACATTTGAGTGTCATCATGCTAATGAGACATTGCAAATGATCTTTGGTGCAACATAACTCCCGAGCCGCATCGCACAACCCTTCTACAGGGCATTCTTCTCCAGGGGAAACAGGCCCGAGCGACCCCGGTGCTTCACCTCCGTGATGACGAGGACGGTAAGTTTTCTCTAGTGTTTTGCTTAACAAATGCATACTTAGCTTCGTACATGCTAGTTAGTCCTAATATGCCACTTACTTGGCTCATTTTCCCAAAGAAAGACATACGTAGCTAATTATCCTCCAAAATGACATAATTAGCTTATTTACTTCATTTATGACATAATTAGCTTAGTTAGGTCAAAAATAGCATAATAACCTTGGTTAGGTCATAAATGTCATATACTTAGCTTGTTTTCCTCCAAATTGACATAATAAGCTTAGTTAGCTCAAAAATGGCATAATTGCCTAAGTTACCTTAATAATGACCTATACTTACCCTATTTTCCTCCAAAATGACATAATAAGCTTAGGTGGCTCTAAAATGACACAAATAAGGAATAAGAATAAGAAAAACAAGGAAGAGGAGAAAAAGAAAGAATAGAAGAAGAAAGAGAAGAAATAGAAAGAATAAAAGAAGAAGCATGAGAAGGAAAAGGATAAAAAGATAGAAGAGAGAAGAAGAAGAAAGTATATTCTTATTCTTCCTTTTTCTCTTCTTTCTTTTTCTCCATCTTCTACTCCTTCTTCTACTACTTATTCTTATTCTTCTTCTTCTAGTCTTCTTCTTCTTCTTCTTCTTCTTCTTCTTCTAGTCTTCTTCTTATTATTATTATTATTCTTCTAACTGTCTTAATTACTTCATTTTTTGCAGATTTGATTCACTTGGAAGCTAGCATTGATGGACTGCTAGTGTTTACTTTTTGTTTTCATTGATGGAAGCTAGCAGATTTGATGAACAATGTGAAACTATGTGTGTATATATGGATGAACAATGTGAAACTATATATTTTGCTAGCCCATTTGTTCTCTTGTTAAATATTTCATGATGATGTTGGATACATGGCCTATGCCTCTTTCTGAAACTATGTATATCATATATTTGTTGTGCAAATGCAGGGAAATAACAGAAAACAAACAAAAAAGGGGCAATACAGGCACTTTGTCGTCTGCTAGCCGACGACAAAGCCCTTTGTCGTCTACCAGCCGACGGCAAAGGTGCCACGTGGCAGCAGACTGTGCAACCTGGGAGTACCAGGTCTGAACCATTTGGTCACTTTGCCGTCCGCTGGCAGATGGCAAAGATAGGCCAGGCAGACGACAAAGTTTGGGCAGGGGGTGACGTGCTGCCGCCAGACTGATGACGTCACCGGGCCAACGGCAAAGTTTGTCGTCCGCTAGATGACGGCAAAGTATGCCGTTAGCCACCTAACTGGGCTAACATCCATACGTTGTCGTCCATGGCCTTTGCCGTCCACCAGCTGACGGCAAAACATCTTTGTCGTCCGCTGTTGTCTGGCTGACGGCAAACAAGCTCATTGCCGGCACCAGCAGTGTCGACACTGGTACCATCGGTCAGCGGACGGCAAAGACGTTTGCCATCCATGGACTGGTCCTTTGTTGTCCGCCATGGTAGACGGCAAAGAACCTGATTTCTATAGTGACTCCTGCATGTGTGTATATGAGGTGTATTTGCAGTATAGAGTTGCTCCTAGAGCTGTATGGAAGAGGAGAGCCATGAGGCTTCTTGCCTCATGTGTGTGCGTGTGAGCATGAGAGAAATGAGAGAGTGTGTGGAGGAGTGGGCATGGTGCCTTTTATATAGGCATGAGTGTGTGGCTTGAGATGTAAGCTACAGTGGGTAGCTTACATGCCAAGATGTATGTAACTTGAGATGTAAGCTGCAGCGGGTAGCTTACATGCCAAGCTGTATGTAGCTTGTGAGCTAGGCTATGCTTGTCCCCTGTGACACTTTAAGTCAATGCCCAGGGGACACGTTACACTATAGATAATACCGCATGACGCGTGTATAGCGCAATACTACTCGTCAACAGTGCACCGCCGCGGGGTATGGCCGTCTCGTCTGCGCGTGTCCGATGAGATGTCGTAGTTGGCTCCGTGTAGCAGGTCGCGGGCGCGCGTCGGAGCGGCCGGCCAGGGCGGGCGGGCACCCCGTCTGACTCGCCGTCTTTGGGGTACCCGGGGGTCATCCCCCCGACAGTAGCCTCCGAGCCTCCGGGTGACTCGAAGAGTTGGGCGGAGGGTTTTCACAGTCGTCGTTGTTGTTGTAGAGGTTGTTGATGACGATCGGCTGCGGGCCGCAGCCCGCACGGCTTGCTTCCAGTGGGGGCCCTGTCAGGCAAGGACGCGGAGTCCGCCAGCTGATGGGCGCGAGGCGTTGTCCGGCGTAGACGCGGAGTCTGCCAGCTGATGGGCGCGAGGCGCTGTCGGGTGCAGACACGGAGTCTGCCGGCTGATGGGCGCGAGGCACTGCCAATCACGGATGCGGAGTCCGCCGGCTGATGGGCGCGAGGCGCTCCCATGCACGGACGTGGAGTCCGCCGGCTGATGGGCACGAGGCCCTGCCCGGCGAGGACGCAGAGTCTGCCGGCTGGCTGTTTCCAGCGGGGGCGCACCCGCTGGGTGTAGCCTCCGAGCCTTCGGGCGACTCGAAGAGTCGGGCGGAGGGTCTTTGCTATTGCTGAAGCAGACGGTGGCATCGAGGATGTCGGCCGAGGACGTGGAGTCCGCCGACTGATGGGCGCGGGGCCCTGCCGGCCGCGGACGTGGGGTCCGCCGGCTGGTGGGTGCGAAGCCCTACCGGGCGCGGACGCGGAGTCCATCGGCTGGTTGTTTCCAGCGGGGGCGCGCCAGTGCACCCGCTGGGTGTAGCCTCCAGGCGACTCGAAGAGTCGGGCGGAGGGTCTTTGCTATTGCTGAAGCAGACGGTGGCGTTGAGGATCTCGGGCGCGGACGCGGAGTCCGCCGACTGATGGGCGCGGGGCCCTGCTAGGCACGGACGCGGGGTCTGCCGGCTGGTGGGCACGAATCCCTGCTGGGCGCGGACGCGGAGTCCGTCGGCTGGCTGTTTCCAGCGGGGGCGCGGCAGCGCACCCGCTAGGTGTAGCCTTTGAGCCTCCGGGCGACTCAAAGAGTCGGGCGGAGGGCCTTTGCTATTGCTGAAGTAGACGGTGGCGTCGAGGATGTCGGGTGCGTACACAGAGTCCGCCGACTGATGGGCGCAAGGCGCTGCCAGGCGCAGACGCAGAGTCTGCCGGCTGATGGGGGCGAGGCGCTACCGGACGCAGACGCGGAGTCTGCCGGCTGATGGGCGCGATCCACTGCCATGCACAGACACGGAGGCCGCCGGCTGATGGGCGCGAGGCGTTGCCATGCACAGACGCGGAGTCCGTCGGCTGGTGGGCACGGGGCCCTGCCAGGCGCGGACACGGGGTCTGCCGGCTGGTGGGTGCAAAGCCCTGCCGGGCGCGGACGCGAGGTCCGCCGGCTCGTGGGTGCGAGGCGCGGCCGTGCACGGACGCGAGTCCACCGGCTGGTGGGCGCGGGGCCCTGCTGGGCATGGACGCGGAGTCCACTGGCTGGCTGTTTCCAGCGGGGGCGCGCCAGCGCACCAGCTGGGTGTAGCCTCCGGGTGAGGGGGTTCCCCATGAAAATGATCATGCAAAAGAAAAGGTTAGTCGGTGCAGATATGTCAAATATTTGGTTTTGGCAGTGCAAGTTTTATGTAGAGGGTGCCGACTCGGTTTCGTCCGAGCCCCCTTAAGTCTTTTTCATGTCCTCTCCGCTCTTTGGCTTTTGCTCTTGCCAGCCGGACAGCCGGGAGCCGGACTGTGGCTGGGGCAAAGAGTGGGCCGCGGAGTGGAGCGTACACTAATCGGACTCTGAGGAGCGGTTTCGACCGAGCATATACTCGCAAAGGAAACAACCGGGTCGCCCAAGCCATTTTCTCCCCGGACGTTTTTCGCGTGGGGTGACTTCCAGCTTTTTGCTCTCGCTAGCCGAACAGCCACGATGCGGTCTGTAGCCGAGATGGAGAGTGGGCCTTCGGTACCGTGCACGCTGCTAAGACGTCCATGGGAACGAACGTATCGAGCCAAGCGGCCAGCCCCCGGGCCGAGACTAGCTGGCGCAGGGGTGAACAGTAAAGCAGTTGAATGAATGGGGAGATGGCCCCTGAGGATCGCTCGGGGTATCCGTTTTTTGTGTGTGGCACGAGGATATGCGGGTGAAGAGCTCACATTGCTTTTTTGTGCCGGCGAGGGGGTTGTTGTCGATGACGGCCGGCGAGGCTTTTGGCCAGCGAAGTGCACCGGCACACCCGCTGGGTGTAGCCGCCGAGCCTCTGGCGGTCGGCGGGTGTGCCAGCCGGCCGGACCCGACTGGCCGGTCGTCGAAGCGAATGGGCGGCTGGAGCAGGCCCGGTGTCGAAGTAGGCGGGTAGGCCAGCCGGCTAGGCGGCGACGCAGGTCAGCCGACCGAGTGGAGATGCGGGCAGGCGGGCGCGGGTCTCCTTTTTTTTCCTTTTTCCAGCTTTTTTTAACCGACCCAACTTTTTTCTTTTCTCCAGCCGGATGCTCATTTTTTTCGATCCGGTTGGGCATCCGGGTCCGCCTTTTCCTTTCTTTTTGGAGCCGGCCCCCGCTTCGTTCCTGACGGCAGCCGGCCATGACTTGGTGAGCAGCGGGAGCCGGGGCGCGCATGCCGGGGGCGGCGAAGCAGCCGGCGGGCCGCGCAGCACGGGCGCGGAGCAGGCGGGAGGCGAGCGGCTGGCCGGCGCGCGGGCGAGGCGGGGCGGCGCGGAGGCGATGCCGGAGCGGGGAGGGGTCAAGGCCGCACAGGCAGGCGGGCATGCGGGGGCCAGTGCCGCGGGCGGCGAGCCGGAGCGGGCTGAAGCGCGGCGGCAAGGGGAGCCGGCGCAGCGGGAACGCGGGCGGAGCAAGGCGATGCGGGCGCGGCGCGACCGGAGTGGCGCAGGAACGCGGATGGGATCCGCGTGGGCGGGACGCGCGGAGGAGCTCGGGGAGAGCAAGAGCCGGAGAGCAGCAGGGGTGCAGGCGCGCGGTGCCAAGCGGAGCCGCGATCGTCCGGGCGTGCAACCTGCAAGGGGCGCACGAGCGCACGGACGAGAGGAGGCGGGGCCCTAGCTCGGGGAGCGACGGCGCGGTTGGTGGGGAGACAAGTCGGCGCGGAGGCTGGGGCACGGCGAGGCGGAGGAACCGACGCGGGGCGGCGAGTCGGCCTAGTGCGGGAGCCGGCGCGGAGCGGGGCGGCGCAGCGCGGGATGACGCGGAGCCGGCGCGGCGGGGAGAGCGAGAGCCGGAGCGGGTGCGTGCATGCGGACTCGCCGGCGGGGGCGCATGAGCCGGGGCGACCGAGGCGCGGCGACTCGCTGCAGCGTGGACGCGCGGGTGAGGCGCGCGGGCGCGGCGGAGCCGGCCAGCGAGCCGGACCGCTGCGATGGGGCGCGGCCGTGGAGTCGGGAAGATGACGCGGCACGGGAGGCCGAGCGCCGGCACAACCGCGTGCTGGGGTGGAGCCGCGCGTCGAGGCCGAGCGCGGGCGGAGCAGCTGAGGGTCGGAGAAGCTCGTAGGAGGCGCGAACACGCGGGCGGACCAAAGGTGGCGCGGCCCGGCGACAAGCGTGGGAGGCCGAGCCGCGCGCTGGGGTGGAGCTGCGGCGGTCGGAGATGCACGAGAGGCACATCACAAAAAAACACCATTGCCTGGGCATGGTCTGGGCAGTGTATGACCATGGTCCGACTAATGTAGGGCCAATATATGGGCATTATATGGGGTATGTATGCGAAAGTGCTGTTCTACTCCTCGTGTGAGCTCGGGTGAACAGTAAAATCAAAATAAAATGAAAAAAATTTCAAAAAAATCCGATTTTTTTTGTGTGAAACTTTAACAAATGTTGTGATAGCTCGCAAAATTTCAATGCCAGATGACATTCGTGTAAAATGTGGCAAAAAAAAACAAAATCGATGCTCCAAAATGTGTTTGAAAATAACATTTTTGGAGCATCTGTTTTGTTTTTTTTTGCCACATTTTACACTAATGTCATCTGGTGATTAAATTTTGCAAGCTATCAAAACATTTGTCAAAGTTTCATACAAAAAAAATTCAGATTTTTTTTAATTTGTTTTGATATTTTTTCGATTTTACTGTTCACCCGAGCTCACATGAGCTCGGGATCATAACAGCCGCTTCCGTGGCTATTATCTGGGATGTGTATGGGTTTCGTATGTTTTGTATCTGGCAAATACGCACATGCATGCGTTCGGCCCACGCTAATGTGCATACATATATACATCCGGCCAGGCAGCCGACCATGTATGCGCGCATCGGGGCATGTTGATTTCGAGCACCCGAGCGCTACCGAGGAGATGGTGGCGATGTTGGAGAAGGTCGCGCGCGCGTGCGGGAAGGAGCGCATGCTGAGGCCGGGCGCGGACGAAGCGAGGCGATGTATCGAGTCGGCGCGGCGGTACGGCCGGACGGGCGCGCCGAGGCCGAGCGCGGGCGGAGCTGCACGAGGATGCGCAGCGCGTCGGCGTTGCCACCTCCGGCGATGGCAAGGAGAGGCACGGGCGAGCATGCCGGTGTCGGGAGCAGGCGGAGCAACACGGGAACGGCGACGGGGACCGGTGCCGTGGTGGTGGCAAAGAGGGTCCCGTCCGGACCGCGGTCGATGAGCTCGAAGGCAGGCGACGGCCATGGGTGAAGATGATGATGACGGCGAGCGCACCGGCCATCCCGGCTCGATTCTTTGCTCGGGGAAGACGGAGTCGACAGTGGAGACGGACGATGCCGACACAGGCGCGAGCGCACGGGGACGTGTTGATGTCGGCCCCCCGAGCCCCGTCGGAGAAGGCGGCGGCAACGTCGCGGTGATGATGGCGAAAAGGGTCCCGTCCGGACAGTTGTTCCAGCAGCAGCTAGCCCCACGGTGGGCGCCAACTGTCGTCGTTTTCTCACAACAGATGCCAGGGGGTGGCTAATCTAGGTGAGAGCAAGGCTGCCGTGGAGGATCCGGGACGGGATAGGGTAGTAGCACGCGGTGGTTTACCCAGGTTCAGGGCTCTCTGGAGAGACAATACCCCTACTCCTGCATGTCTGTATATGAGGTGTATTTGTAGTACAGATTTGCTCCTAGAGCTGTATGGAAGAGGAGAGCCATGAGGTTTCTTGCCTCATGTGTGTGTGTGTGAGCATTAGAGGGATGAGAGAGTGTGTGGAGGAGTGGGCATGGTGCCTTTTATATAGGCATGAGTGTGTGGCTTGAGATGTAAGTTACAGTGGGTAGCTTACATGCCAAGCTGTACGTAGCTTGACATGTAAGCTACAACGGGTAGCTTACATGCCAAGCTGTATGTAGCTTCTCAGCTAGGCTATGCTTGTCCCCTGTGACACTTTATAAGTCAATGCCCAGGGGACACGTTACACTATAGATAATACCGCATGACGCGTGTATAGCGCAGTACTACTCGTCAATAGTGCACCGCCGCGGGGTATGGCCGTCTCGTCTGCGCGTGTCCGATGGGACGTCGTAGTTGGCTCCGGGCAGCCGGCCGCGGGCACGCGTTAGAGCGGTCGGCCAGGGCGGGCGGGCACCCCGTCCAACTCGCCGTCTTTGGGGTACCCGGGGGTCATGCCCCCGACATAAGCTGTTCTATAGGCCCAAAGTGCATCATCTAGTTTCTTAGACCAATTCTTTCGGGACCTATCGACGGTTTTTTATAATATTAATTTTATTTCTCTATTAATAAGTTCAACTTGACCACTAGATTGAGGAATATAGGGTGATGCAATTCTATGGTTAACATCATATTTAGCAAGCATTTTACGGAAAGCGCCATGAATAAAGTGTGAACCATCATCAGTCATTAAATATCTAGGGACTCCAAACCTCGGGAAAATTATTTCTTTAAGCATTTTAATGGAGGTGTTATGATCAGCACTACTAGTTGGAATAGCTTATATCCACTTAGTAACATAATCAAGAGCAACCAAAATATGAGTATACCCATCATAGTAAGGAAAAGGTCCCATATAGTCAAAACCCCTAACGTCAAATGGTTCAACAACAAGTGAATAATTCATAGGCATTTCCTGACGCTTACCGATATTACCAATTCTTTGACATTCATCACAAGACAAGACAAACTTACGGGCATCCTTGAAGAGAGTAGGCCAATAAAAACCAGATTGCAATACCTTGTGAGTAGTTCTATCTCCCGCATGATGTCCTCCATAGGCTTTGGAATGACATTTCCGTAGGATTTGTTCCGATTCATGCTCAGGTACACAACGTCTAATAATACCATCTACCCCTTCTTTATAAAGATGTGGGCCATCCCAAAAGTAATGTCTTAAATCGTAGATGAATTTTTCTTTTGTTGGTATGTGAAACTAGGTGGTATATATTTAGCAACAATGTAGTTAGCATAATCAGCATACTAAGGAGTGTTTTGAAAACATTTATTGCGGCTAACTGTTCATCAAGAAAACTATCATCAATAGGTAGTGGGTCATCAAGAATATTTTCTAACCTAGACAAGTTATCAGCTACGGGTTTCTCAGCTCCTTTCCTATCGGTGATATGTAAATCAAATTCTTGAAGCAAGAGAACCCATCTAATGAGTCTAGGTTTAGCATCTTTCTTTTCCATAAGATATTTTATAGCAACATGATCAGTGTGAACAATAACTTTGGAATCAACAATGTAATATCTAAATTTATCACAAGCAAACACAACTGCTAAAAATTCTTTTTCAGTAGTAGCATAATTTCTTTGGGCACTGTCTAGAGTTTTGCTAGCATAATGGATAACATTTAATTTCTTATCAACTCTTTGTCCTAGAACAACACCAACAGTGTAATCACTAGCATCACACATAATTTCAAAAGGCAAGTTCCAATCAGGTGGTTGAACAATAGGTGCAGAAGTTAAGGCTTTCTTGAGTGTTTCAAAGGCTTCTACACAATCATCATCAAAAACAAATGGAATATCCTTTTGTAAAAGATTAGTCAGAGGCCTAGAATTTTTAGAGAAGTCTTTAATAAACCTCCTATAGAAACCAGCAAGACCAAGGAAACTCCGAATACCTTTAATATCTTTAGGACATGGCATTTTCTCAATTGCATCAACTTTAGCTTTATCCACTTCAATACCTCGTTCAGATATTTTATGCCCCAAGACAATACCTTCATTAACCGTAAAGTGGCACTCCTCCCAATTCAAGACGACATTAGTTTGTTCACATCTCTGCAAAACTCGATCAAGGTTGCTTAAGCAATCATCAAAAGAAGTTCCATAACGGAAAAATCATCCATGAAAACCTCCACAATCTTTTCACAAAAATCAGAGAATATAGCAGTCATACATCTTTGAAAGGTAGCTGGTGCATTGCATAAACCAAAAGGCATACGTCTATAAGCATAGATTCCAAAAGGACAAGTAAAGGTGGTTTTCTCTTAATCAGGTTGTGATACAGGTATTTGAGAGAAACCAGAATATCCATCCAGAAAACAAAAGTGTGTATGCTTAGATAATCTTTCTAGCATTTGATCAATGAAATACAAAGGGTAATGATCTTTTCTAGTAGCCTTATTTAATTTTCTAAAATCAATTACCATTCTATAGCCAGTGACAATTCTCTGTGGGATAAGTTCATTTTTATCATTTGGAACAACAGTAATACCTCCCTTCTTAGGGACACAATGAATGGGACTTACCCATCTACTATCAGCTATGGGATAAATTATACCTACTTCCAGAAGCTTTAATATTTCAGTTCTTACCACTTCTTTCATTTTAGGATTCAATCGTCATTGGTGATCAACAACGGGTTTAGCATCAGGTTCCATATTGATCTTGTGCTAACATAGAGTGGAACTAATGCCCTTAACATCATCAAGAGTATATCCAATAGCAGCCCGGTGCTTCCTTAGAATTTTTAGTAATCTTTCTTCTTCATGTTCTGAAAGATTAGCACTAATAATAACATGATATATCTTTTTCTCATCAAGATAAGCATACTTCAATGTGTCAGGCAATTGTTTTAATTCAAACACAGGATCACCTTTAGGTGGAGGAGGACCTCCTAGAGTTTCGATAGGCAAATTGTGTTTTAGGAGAGGTTGTTGTTCAAAGAATATTGTGTCTATTTTATTTCTTTCATGCAAGTGCATATCATTTTCATGGTCAAGAAAATATTGTTCTAGTGGATCGGTAGGAGGTATGGCAATAGAAGTAAGACCAATTATTTCATCCTTACTAGATAATTCTTTATTACGTGGTTGTCTACTAAACTTGGAAAAGTTAAACTCATGAGACACATCACCAAAACTAACACCAATGGTTTGTTTTTCACAATCTATCTTAGCATTAACAGTGTTCAAGAAAGGTCTACCAAAGATAATGGGACAAAAGTCATCTTGTGGGGAACCAACACCTAGAAAGTCAATAGGATATTATATTTTCCCACACAAGACTTCAACATCTCTAACAATCCCAACACTGGAGCAGAAAAGCCTAGCTATGGCGTGGCAAAAATGGCCTTGCTGGCGTAGACATCCGACCCCAACAATATGGCGCCACAGTTAAAAAATACTACTGGCATTAGAGACGACGTCAGCAGTATTTTACATGTTTATGGCGTGCGTTTTTTATCAACGCCAGTAATTTGTTTTTTGATAATAAAAAAAATACTTCAAAAACTTAAGAGCTTAAACTTCAAAAAAGGTATTGATCATTTAAACATACTCATAAACTACATAGTTTAAAACTTAGTACTGATCATTTAAACATACTCATAATTAAACTTCATAGTTTAAAACTTAGTAATCAACTAACTACTCTTCATCATCAAGGATTATGTTCAGCTGGCGCTGCTTCTTCCGATTGCTCTCTCCTTCTTTGAAATGAGCAACGGCTGTCTGTAGCTCAACCCTCTCTGTCCTGAGTTGTTTTTTCTTCAGCTTGAGTTGATCCCTATCATATGTCAACTTATCCCTCATCTCCCTCAGTTTGTCGACCTTAGTGCGGGCATTAGCACCCTCTAGGAGCAACTCATCCCTTTCATTCTTCAATTCGGCATTGTGTTCTTTGAGTTTTTTGATGCTCCAGTCTGACTCCTCTAATCTCCACTGATTCCACTTCTTCACGTCGCCCATCGATTCATTGTTGTTTGCTGAATTGTCCATGCTGAATTATGTACACAAGCAAATTATAACTTGTAATGAAATCAAGCAAACTATGTACACAAGCAAATTAAAACTTGTAATGACACCAAGCAAACTATGTACACAAGCAAATTATAACTTGTACATCAAGGTTGACCATGTATTTTCATTTTTCGCTTTCATGTTGTAGGGATAATATTACAAACTTTATTCAAGAGAGTAGAGAATATATTTATCCCAATCTTGATAGTATATCAGAGGATGTGAAAGCTTCCATTATGTTCTCCATATATATTATTCCAACTTACCCGTGGAGAAGGACTAAAATAGGACTAAGAATCTAGGACTAAAACTTTCATCTTAATATCAAACATCAAAATCTAGGACTAAAGTTTTCATCTTAATCTAGGACATCAAAATCTAGGTATTCAATTTATCTATTATCATGTGAATAGGACTAAAATACCTAAAAGCGTCGGAGGGCCGGCGGCGGGTCGGGCGGAGTCGGGCGCAGCGTCGGAGGGGCGGCAACGGGCTGCGTCGGGTGCGGGGTCGGGCGATGCGGCGGGCGGGGCGAGGACGTGCGGTGTCGGGCGGGGCAGCAAAGGGTGGCGGCGGGGGTGGCGGCGGGGCTAGAGAGAGTGGGAGTGGGGGCGTGGTAGTAGGGTATTAGGCAGATTAGTGCTGGCGTGGGCCTAATGGGCCTAAAGTGCAATGCCGGGGATATTGTTCAGTGCCAGCACTAATCAAATATCTATGGCATACGAATTCAGCCAACGTCTGCGCTATTTAAAAATATTAGTGCCGGCGTTGGCGAGAAATGGCGTGCCACGAACAAGAGTTGTGGCTAGCCATTTCTCCACTAGTGCAAGTGGTGTGATGGTGTCTCTATTAGCAAGTTTAATAGTAACATCAATGCCTTCTATTTCGGCGGGTGCTATATCATTCATAGTTTCTTGGTATAAGGTAAAAGGAATAGCACTCACACTAGCACCCACATCACATAAACAATGATAGCAATGATCTCCTATTTTAAGTGAGACAACAGGCATGCCAACTACGGGTCTATGTTTATCTTTTTCATCAGGTTTGGCAATTCTAGCTGCTTCATCACAAAAGTAAATAACATGCCCATCAATATTCTCTACCAAGAGATCTTTAACCATAGCAACACTAGGTTCTACATTAATTTGTTCAGAGGGCTTAGGTGCTTTAATATTACTTTTGCGAACCACAGTTGATACCTTAGCATGTTCCTTTATCCTTACAGGGAAAGGTGGTTTTTCAATATAAGATGTAGGCACAACTGGATCAACATTGTAAATGATAGTTTCATCTTTAGCTATGACCGGTTCGTTAATTTCTTCTTTAATAGGGGGATGATATTTAAACCACTTCTCCTTAGGGAGGTCAACATGAGTAGCAAATGATTCACAGAAAAGAGGCTACTATCTCAGAGTCAAGTCCATATTTAGTGCGAAACTTGTGAAAAGCATCAGTATTCATAAAAGATTTAACACAATCAAACTTAATATTAATACCTGACTCATTACCTTTGTCTAGTTCCCAATCTTCAGAGTTGCATTTAATTCTTTGTAAGAGATCCCACTTGAATTCAATAATCTTCTTCATAAAAGAACCAGTACAAGAAGTATCGAGCATGGATCGATCATTATGAGAAAGTCGAGCATAAAAATTCTGAATAATAATTTCTCTCGAGAGCTCATGATTGGGGCATGAATATAACATTGACTTAATCCTCCCCCAAGCTAGAGCGATGCTTTCTCCTTCATGAGGCCAAAAATTATATATATAATTCCGATCATGATGAACTAGATGCATAGGATAAAACTTTTGGTGGAATTCTAATTTCAATCGATTCCAGTTCCATGATCCAATATCATCACATAGCCTATACCATGTCATTGATTTTCCCTTCAAAGATAAAGGGAAAACATTCTTCTTAACTTCATCTCCGGGTAAACCTGCAAGCTTAAATAATCCACAAATTTCATCCACATGTATTAGGTGCATATCAGGATGTTCAGTTCCGTCTCCTGCATAAGGATTAGCTAGCAGTTGTTCTATCATACCTGGAGGAATTTCAAAACCAATATTTTCAGTAGGTGCAGTAGGTTGAGGGGCAACTAATTGTGGTTCCGGTCGAGGTGAAGATACCCCGAACAAACCACTCAAAGGATTGTTTTCCATAGTAGCAAGTGACAATAAATTTCAGCATGTAGTATAAATTTGTCCTTACCAATTTCCACTTACCAAGAGCGCTTCACTCCCTGACAACGGCGCCAGAAAAGAGCCTTGATGACCCACAAGTATAGGGGGTCAATCGTAGTCCTTTCGATAAGTAAGAGTGTCGAACCCAACGAGGAGCAGAAGGAAATAACAAGCGGTTTTCAGCAAGGTAATTTCTGCAAGCACTGAATTTGTAGGTAACAGGTAGTTTGATAGCCACATAATTGGTAATGAGCAAGTAATGGTAATGGTAAATAAAGTGCAGCAAGATAGCCCAATCCTTTTGTGGCAAAGTACAGGCCAAAACGGTCTCTTATAATAAACAAGCATTCTTGAGGGTACACGGGAATTTCATCTAGTCACTTTCATCATGTTGGTTAATTTGCGTTCGCTACTTTGATAATTTGATGTGGGTGGACCGGTGCTTGGGTGTTGTTATTACTTGAACAAACCTCCCACTTATGATTAACCCCCTCGCAAGCATCCGCAACTACGAGAAAAGTATTAAGATAAAATCTAACCATAGCATTAAACATTTGGATCCAAATCAGCCCCTTACGAAATAGCGCATAAACGAGGGTTTAAGCTTCTGTCACTATAGCAACCCATCATCTAATAACTGCTCCACAATGCATTCCCTTAGGACCAAAGATGGTGAAGTCGATGTTCACATGACACCACTAAGGGAATCACAACATTCATATCATCAAAATATCGAACACATATCAACTTCACATGATTACTTGCAACATAACTTCTCATGTGACCTCAAGAACAAAGGTAACTACTCACAAATCATATTCATGCTCAAGATCAGAGGGGTAGTAAATAACATAATGGATCTGAACATATAATCTTCCACCAAATAAACCATATAGTAATCAACTACGAGATGTAATCAACACTACTAGTCATCCACAGGTACCAATCTGAGGTTCCGGTACAACGATTGAACACAAGAGATGAACTAGGGTTCGAGAGGAGATGGTGCTGTTGAAGATGTTGATGAAGATTGGCCTCCCAAAGATGAGAGGGTTGTTGGTGATGACGATGGCTTCGATTTCCCCCTCCGGGAGGGAAGTTCCCCCGATGGAATCATTCCGCCGGTGGGCAAAAGTGCTCCTGCCCAAGTTCCGCCTCGATACGGCGGCGTTCCGTCCCAAAAGTCCCCTCTTTATTTTTTCTAGGTCAAAAGACCTTAATTACCGGAAGATGGGCACCGGAGGTGGGCCGGGCTGGCCACAACCACCATGGCGCGCCCTGGTGTCTTGTGGTCACCAGGTGGCCCCCCTCCGGTAGTTATTTGCTCCAGTGTTTTTTATGTATTCCAAAATAATTCTCCGTGAAGTTTCAGCTTATTTGGAGAAGTGCAGAATAGGTGTCTCTGATATGCTTTTTCAGGTCCAGAATTCCAGTTGCCTGCATTCTCTCTCTTTGTGTAAACCTTGCATATTATGAGAGAAAAGGCATTAGAATTACTCCATAAAGCATTATTATGCATAAAAACATAATAAGTAACAGTAGGAAATCATGATGCAAAATGGACGTATCAGAAAGCCGAGCAAAAAAAAATTTTATAATAGTGTTTCTTGAGATCTCATGGTTGGGGCAGGTGTGCATCATAGACTTAAGCCTCCCCAAGATTAAGAGATGCTTTCTACTTCACAAGGCTAGCAATTATAAATAAAGTTTCGATCACGATGGACTAGGTGCATAGGATAAAACTTTTGATGAAATTCCAGCTTCAAGCGATTCCAGTCCCATGATCCAATATTGCCTAATAGTCTGTACCACATTAATGCCTTTCCCTCAAAAGATAAACGGAAAACTTTCTTCTTAACCTTGTCTCCAGACAACCCTGCAAGCTGAAATAATCCACAAACTTCATCGACAAATATCAAATGGTAATCAGGATGAGTTGTTCCATCATATGGATTGGATAACAATTTTTCAAGCATACCCGAAGGGATCTCATAATAAATATTTTCAGTAGGTTCAGTAGGTTGAGGAACAATTTCCTCATCTTTTGTTCGAGGCGAAGATGCCCCGAACAAGCCACTCAAAGGGTGACCGCTCATAGCGACAAGCAACAGTAAATTTCAGCACGTATAGCCAATGTTTCCTTACCAATTCCACTTACCAAAGGCACTTCACTCCCCGGCAACGGCGCCAGAAAAGAGTCTTGATGACCCACAAGTATAGGGGATCAATCGTAGTCCTTTCGATAAGTAAGAGTGTCGAACCCAACGAGGAGCAGAAGGAAATGACAAGCGGTTTTCAGCAAGGTATTCTCTGCAAGTATTGTAAGGAGCGATAGTAGATAGTTTTGTAGGAAGATAATTTGTAACAAGTGATAAGTAACGATAGTAACAAAAGTGCAGGAAGGTAGCCCAATCCTTTTTATAGCAAAGGACGGGCCTGAAGTACTCTTATATTAAGCAAGCGCTCCCGAGGACACATGGGAATTTCTGTCTAGCCAGGTTCATCATGTTGAGTTGATTAGCATTCGCTACTTTGATAATTTGATATGTGGGTGGACCGGTGTTAAGGTGTTGTTCTTACTTGAACTAACAACCTACTTATGATTTCCCTCTCTCGCAAGCATCCGCAACTATGAAAGAAGAATTAAGATAAATCTAACCATAGCATGAAACATATGGATCCAAATCAGCCCCTTATGAAGCAACGCATAAAGTAGGGTTTAAGCTTCTGTCACTCTAGCAACCCATCATCTACTTGTTACTCCACAATAACTTCCCTTAGGCCCATAACATGGTGAAATGTCATGTAGTCGACGTTCACATGACACCACTAAGAGAAGTAACAACATACATATCATCAAAATATCGAACGAATACCAACTTCACATGATTACTTATTACAAGACTTCTCCCATGTCCTCAGGAACAATAGTAACTACTCACACCTCATCAACATGTTCAAGATCAGAGGTGCAATAATAATAATTAAGGATTTGAACATAATTTCTTCCACCAAGTAATCCAACAAGCATCAACTACAAGATGTAATCAACACAACTAGTAACTCACAGGTACCAATCTGAGGTTTTGAGACAAATATTGAATACAAGAAATGAACTAGGGTTGGAACATGGTGCTGGTGAAGATGTTGATGAAGATTGGTCCTCCCACGAAGGAGGAAGCGTTGGTGATGACGATGGCTTCAATCTCCCCCTCCAGGAGAGGAATTTCCCCGGCTGAATCTGACTGCCGGAGTGCAAAAGGGCCTCTTCCCAGGTTTTCGCTTCGAGACGGCGGCGCTTCGTCCCGAAAGGTTGCTTATGATTTTTTTTTCTAGGGTAAAACACACCATATAGGAGAAGAGGGGCCTCGGGAGGCCAGCCAGGGCCCCACAAGCCATCAAGACGCGGCTTGGGGGCGCCCTGTTGGCTTGTGCCTGGCTGGTGGCCCCCCTCTGGTATATTCTTGGTCCAGAAATTCTTATATGTTCAATAAAAATTCCTTGTGAAGTTTTAGGTCATTTGGAGTCTGGTGATTTTTCTGCCTTTTTCTCGGTTTTCCGGTCCAGAATTCCAGTTTCCAGATAATTCCCTCTTTGTGATGTACCTTGCATGCTCAGAGAGGAGCATAAGAATTGTATGATAATAGGGAATAATGGATAAGAATAACATAAATATGAATAGGAAATCATGATGCAAAATGGACGTATAAATCTTCATCATCCCGGCAGAGGCCATGACGAGAAGGGAGTCATTCACCCTTGGGGCTGGGGGTATGTACCAGTAGCTATGTGTTTAATCTCTCTCTCTCTCGTGTTCTTGAGATGGCACGATCTTGATGTATCGTGGGCTTTATTAATATAGTTGGATCATATGGTGTTCTTCCCTTGCTATCTTTTTGTGATGAATTGAATCTTTCCCTTTGAGATTTTGTTATGTCAGATTGAATATTGGAGAGATCACTTGATGTATGTCTTGCATGCGGATACCCATGGTGACAATGGGGTGTTCTATTGATTCACTTGATATATGTTTTGGTACTCACCTTGCGGATTCCCGTGGTGACAATGGGGTAATCTATGCATAGGGGTTGATACATGTTCTTGTCCTAATTTCTCCGATAGAAATCTTGGGGTACTCTTTGAAGTTCTTTGTGTTGGATTAAATATGATGAATCTGAAATTGTTTGATGCATGTCGAATAATTAACACACGGATACTTGAGGTGACATTGGAGTATCTAGGTGGCATTAGGGTTGATTGATATGCATCATAGGTGTTATTTTACTATGAACTCTAGGGTTGTTTGTGACACTTATAGGAATAGCTCAAAAGATTTATCAGAAAGAATAACTTTGAGGTGGTTCTACTACCTACACCAATTTCATCGTATGTTCTCCGCTACTTATGAACTTTGGAGTGATTCTTTGTTGCACGTTGAAGGATGGTTATATGATTCTATTATGTTAGCATTATTGAGAGATTGCACTAGTGAAAGTATGAACCCTAGGCCTTATTTCCAAGCATTGCTATACCATTTAGCTCACTTTTTACTACATGTTACCTTGCTGTTTTTATAATTTCAGATTACAAAAACCTATATCTACTATCCATATTGCACTTGTATCACCATCTCTTCGCCGAACTAGTGCACCTATACAATTTGCCATTGTATTGGGTGTGTTGGGGACACAAGATATTTCTTGTATTTGATTGCAGGGTTGTTCGAGAGATACTATCTTCATCCTACACCTCCCACGAATTGATAAACCTTAGGTCATCCACTTGAGGGAAAATTTGATGTTGTCCTACAAAACTCTACACTTGGAGGCCTAACAACGTCTACAAGAATAAAGTTGAGTGGTAGACATCACTAACCTATTAACCCAGTGCATAGTGCCAGTTCCTATTTTTTGCGTGTTTTTGACTTTTTTAGAAAATCAATACCAGACGGAGTCCAAACACGATTAAACTTTTTGGTGATTTTTTCTGGACCAAAAGAGACTCTAGAAGCTTCGGGAGGAGGTCGAACGACGCACGTGGGAGCGCCCCCGAGCTCGTGGGCCCCACGCACGTCCTCCTGACCTAATTCCACTTCTATAAATTCCAAAATATTTTCAAACCAGCAGAGAGCCACCAGAAACACTTTTTCCGCCGCCGCAAGACTCTGTTCCACTGCAATCCCATCTGGAGACTTTTTTCGATACCCTGTCGTAGGGGGAATCGATCACGGAGGCCGTCTACATCAATCTTGCTGCCTCCATGATGATGTGTGAGTAGTCCACCATAGACCTACGGGTCTGTAGCTAGTACCTAGATGGCTTCTTCTCTCTCTTTGATCTTCAATACCATGTTGCCGCGATTCCCGCGGTGATCTATCCGATGAAATCTTCTTTTGTGGTATGTTTGTTGGGATCCGATGAATTGTGGGTTTATGATCATATTATTCATTGAAAGTAATTGAGTTTATTCTGAACTTATTTATGCATGATTGTTATAGATTCGTATTTCTCTCCGATCTATCCGTTTGGTTTGGCCAACTAGATTGATTTATATTCAGTGGGAGTGGTGCGTTGTAACGGGTTCAATCTTGCAGTGCTCTATATCCCAGTGACAGAAGGGGACAAGACACGCATTTGTATTGTTGTCATTAAGGATAAAACGATGGGGGGTCTATTCATATTGCTTGAGTTTACTTTGTCTACATCATGTCATCTTGCTCCAAGCATTACTTTGTTTGTCATGAACTTAATACCTAGAGAGGCAAGCATAGAAGCGCTCTCGAATTGGATTAGTAGTAGTAGTAGATACAAGATCATTTCGGTCTACTTGTTTATGGGCGTGAGGCCTGTATACATGATCATTGTCATGAATAACATATCATAACTATGTGCTATTCTATCGATTTCCCAACAGTAATTTGTTTACCCACTGTATGCTATGTTCAAGACAGAAGTCTCTAGTGAAAACTATGGCCCCGGGGTCTACTTAAACATATTTACTAAAACCCTAAAAATAACTTGCTGCAATTTATTATTTGTGTTTACCTTTTGTTTATCTATATATCTATCTCTATCAGAATTAATCCTTGCAAGTAACAAGTTCAAGGGGCTTGACAGCCCTCTTGACCGCGTTGGGTGAAAGTGTTTGGTTTTGTGTGTGTAGGTGCTGATAATGAGAGTTTGCTTTGATTCTCCTACTGGTTCGATAACCTTGGTTCTCACTGAGGGAAATACTTATCGCTACTATATTGCTTCACCCTTCCTCTTCGGAGAAAAACCCAATGCAGCTCACAAGTAGCAGAAAGAATTTCTGGCGCCGTTGTCGGGGAGACATCATGAGATTCTTAGCACGTACCACACACACAATATCATTTACATGTTCTAATTTCTACTTGCCTAGTATGCTATCCTTATCTTTGACACACAAGAACAGAAAGTAAAAACAAAAATCTAAGCTAAATGGATCCTCATCCACTTGCTAATCTTTTCAAACTTGCTGCATTATGTAAACCAATAGCTAATAATGAAGAAGTGATAATAGAAAATGCTATTGGGATACGTTTATTGCATGAAAATCATGATTGCAATGTTGTTAGTATAAATTCTACGAATGTCAATTGTGCTAATGATCATGATTGATGTGATAATCATGATGCTCCTTGTGATCATGAAAATTTGTTTGAGCTTCATGATGAATCAATTATTGTTAATGATATTTGCAATACTACTAAAAGTGGGTTTGGAAGAGTGTCAACTTTACGTAATAATGATCCCACTACTTTGGAGAATAATCAATCTTATGAATTTTTTGATAAAAGTGGGTTTGGCAAGGTCATGACTTTAGTTATTAATCCCAATATCTTGGAAGATCACAAGTTTGCATGCATATGGATTATAAAGAGCATGTTTTACATGATAGTTATATTGTTGAGTTTGATTATGATCCGACATGTAATTATTTTGAGAGAGGCAAATATGGTTATGAAAATCTTCATGTACCTAAATTACCTCTCTTTGTGTTGAAACTATTAATGCCTCATTCTTCTTATTTGCATATGCTAGATATTTCTTCTCTCAATAATTGGTTTTCTTATAAAATACCTATGCATAGGAAGAGGGTTATACTTAAATGTGTTAATTACATGCAACATGATGCTCTCTTTGTGTTTCAATTATTATCTTTCATGTGAGCATCATATGAATCTCAAGCATATCTTAATGGCTAAAAAGAAAGAGCTTGTTGCGAGATAATCCAATAGTTATCTACTTTCTGTTTTGGTGTGATGACATAATTACTGCTACTGTAATGATTGTGTTTTTATGTTTTAATTAGTGTTTGTTCCAAGTAAAGCCTTTGGGGTGACTTGGATGATAGTAGAATTGATCCTATATATGCAAAAACATAAACTATTATGTCCAGTGCAGAATTTCTCTGATTTTACTGGAACGTATTTTTGATATGAATTTTTAAAAAATTATTGATATACAAATTGCCCAGGTTGTCCTAATTTTTCAGAATTTTCGAAGTTACAGAAGTATGGTTTTGGTTCTGATCATTACACACTATTCTGTTTTAGACAGATTCTGTTTTTTGCTTGCATAGTTTGCTTGTTTTGATGATGCTATGGATTATATCTTGGGGTATAAGTCATGGACAAGTTAGAATATAGTACCTTATGCAATAATTAAATATGAATCAATTTACAACAGTACCTAAAGTTTATGATTTACCTATTATACTAACGGATCTCACGAGGTTTCTGTTGAGTCTTGTGTGCTGAAGTTTTCAAGTTTTGGGTGAGACAACGATGGATGAAGGAATAAGGAGTGGAAAGACCCTAAGCTTGGGGATTCCCTAGGCACCCCAAGGTAATATTCAAGGAAGACCCAAGCGTCTAAGCTTGGGGATGCCCCGGATGGCATCCCCTCTTTCGTCTCAATTCTATCAGAATGTCACTTGGAGCTATATTTTTTATTTATCACATGATATGAGTTTTGCTTGGAACATCATGTATTATAGTTTTTTTTTATTTTAGTTTGCCACAATCATTGTTTGATGTACATACCTTTTGAGATAGGGACACACAATTATCATGATTTTTTAGAATACTCTATGTGCTTCACTTATATCTTTTGAGCTAGGAAGTTGCTCTAGGGCTTCACTTATATCTTTTAGAGCACGGCGGTGGTCATATTTTATAGAAATAGTTACACTCTCATGCTTAACTTAATTTTTTTGAGAGTCTAAGAAATAGGAATGGTAATGTGCACGTGTTATAAGACTAGTCCAAAAAGGATAGGTACTCAAGGAGGATATAATAAAAACTTTCATGTGGCTCACCAAATAAGACAGGTATTGTTTAATTATATTGATGTAGTAATATGAAAGAGTATGGTTTCATGATCATTTGTTAGTAGAAATATCGGTACTTAATCTTGTTATTTACTTTCATCTAGATATTGGTCATGGCATGGTGATGAGGTGTGAGCATTTTTATGTCTGAATGAATTCCTATCGTGTTGTTTGAATCGAGGGCGCGCGATGGTTAACTCCTCCCAACCTCCTCCATAGGGGCATGTGGTAGTACTTTGCTTCGAGAGAGCTAATAAGGCTTTACAATAAGTATATGAGTTCTTTATGACTAATGTGAATCCATGGATATATGGACTCTCACCTTTTCGCACTTTGTTAGCCTCTTCTGTACCGTGCATTGCCCTTTCTCACCTCAAAAGTCGGCGCAAACTTCGTCGGTGCATTCAAACTCCGTGATA
This sequence comes from Elymus sibiricus, assembly GCA_039707655.1. NCBI lineage: Eukaryota > Viridiplantae > Streptophyta > Magnoliopsida > Poales > Poaceae > Elymus > Elymus sibiricus. Next base: position 488,412,544 of record CM077671.1, read on the forward strand.
TGATACGCTCTATCACACATAAGCCTCCTTATATCTTCCTAAAGACAGCCACCATACCTACCTACATTGGCATTTCCATAGCCATTTCGAGATATATTGCCATGCAACTTCCACCGTTCCGTCACATTACTTGTGTGTTCATCATCCTATTGCTTTGCATGATCATATAGAGCTGACATAGTATTTGTGACAAAGCCACCATTCATCATTGTTTACATGTTACGCTAGATCATTGCATGTCCTGGTATACTGCCAGAGGCATTCATATAGAGTCATTTTGTATAAGATTTATCGAGTTATAATATCGAGTTGTAAGTAATAAAATTGTGATGATCATCATTATTACAGCATTATACGAGTGAGGAAAGTATGATGGAGACTATGATTCCCCCACAAGTCGGGATGAGACTCCGTACAAGAGAGAGAGAGAGAGAGAGAGAGAGAGTGGGGGAGGCGAAAAAGAGCCCACCATTAAAAAATGAGAGACAAAGAGAGAAGGGGCAATGTTACTATCTTTTTACCTCACTTGTGCTTCAAAGTAGCACCATGTTCTTCATATAGAGAGTCTCCCGAGTTGTCATTGTCATATACTAGTGGGAATTTTTCATTATAGAGCTTAGCTTGTATATTCCGATGACGGGCTTCCTCAAATGCCCGAGGTCTTCATGAGCAAGCAATTTGGATGCACACCCACTTAGTTTCATTTGAGCTTTCATACACTTATATCTCTATTGCATCTGTTGCATGGCAATCCCTACTCCTCGCATTGATATCAATTGATGGGCATCTCCATAGCCCGTTGGTCCGCCTAGTTGATGCGAGACTTTCTTCCCTTTTGACTCCTTTGATCTTTACCACTATACTCTATTCCACCTATATGCTATATCCATGGTTCACTCTCATGTATTGCGTGAAGTTGAAAATGCTAAAGTGCGTTAGAAGTACGATCCAATTGCCTGGTTTGACACCGGGGTGCTCATGATTTATACTTATGCGGTGAAGACGGAGTCATGCCATGTTAATAAGATAAAATGAGTAGGAATAACATTTTTTAAGGATGTATATTTTGAAAAAGTAATGATTATGCTTCTTATGTTCATGGATATTATTATGTTGATATCAATTACTTCATCGTTTCTCAACACTTATACCTGAAAGAGATTACATGTTGGGTAACATGCCACATCAAAAATTCTGTTTTTATCATTTACCTACTTGATGACGAGCAGGAATTAAGCTTGGGGATATTGATACGTCTCCAACGTATCTATAATCTTTTATTGTTTCATGCTATTATATTATCAATCTTGGATACTTTATATGCAATAATATGCTATATTATATCATTTTTTGGGACTAACCTATTAACCCAGTGCCCAGTGCCAGCTCCTGTTTTTTGCGTGTTTTGACTTTTTTAGAAAATCAATACCAAACGGAGTCCAAACATGATGAAACTTTTTGGTGATTTTTTCTGGACCAAAAGAGACCCGAGAAGCTTCGGGAGCTGGCCGGACGACGCATGAGGGAGCGACGAGCCTGGAGGGTGCGCCCTGGGGGTAGGGCGCGCCCCCGAGCTCGTGGGGCCCTTGCACGTTCCCCAGACCTAATTTTACTTCTAAAAATTCCAAAATATTCTGAAACCAACAGAGATCCACCAGAAACACTTTTTCCGCCGACGCAAGCCTCTCTTTCGCCGCGATCCAATCTGGACACCTTTTCCGGTACCCTGTCGGAGGGGGAATCGATCATGGAGTCCGTATACATCAACCTTGCTGCCTCCATGATGATGTTTGAGTAGTCCACCACAGAGCTATGGGTCCATAGTTAGTACCTAGATGGCTTTTTCTATCTCTTTGATCTTCAATCCATGCATGTTTGCCGAGATTCCCGCGGTGATCTATCCGATGTAATATTCTTTTGCGGTGTGTTTGTTGGAATCCGAATGAATTGTGGGTTTATGATCAGATTGTTCATTGAAAGTAATTCGGTTTATTCTGAACTTATTTATGCATGATTGTTATAGCTTTGTATTTCTCTCTGATCTATCTGTTTGGTTTGTCCAACTAGATTAATTTATCTTCAGTGGGAGTGGTGCGTTGTAATGGGTTCAATCTTGCGGTGCTCTATATATATCTCGGTGATAGAAGGGGACAAGACACATATTTGTATTGTTGCTATTAAGGATAAAACGACGGTGTCTATTCATATTGCTTGAGTTTAATTTCTCTACAACATGTCATCTTACTCCAAGCATTACTTTGTTTGTCATGAACTTAATACCTAGAGAGGCAAGCATAGAAGCGCTCTCGAAGTGGAGTAATAGTAGTAGATGCAGGATCGTCTCGGTCTAATTCTTTATGGACGTGATGCCTATATACATGATCATTACCGTGAATAACATGACAAACTATGCGCTATTCTGTCAATTGCCCAATAGTAATTTGTTTACCCATCGTATGCTATGTTCGAGAGAGAAGCCTCTAGTGAAAACTATGGCCCTTGGGTCTACTTAAACATATTTACTAAAACCCTAAAAATACCTTGCTGAAATTTATTATTTGTTTTTACTTTTTATCTCTATCTCTCTCTCTCTCTCTCTCTCTATATATATATATATATATATATATATATATATCTCAAAATTAATCCTTGCAAGTAACGAGTTCAAGGGGCTTGACATCCTTCTTCTCGTGGGTTGCAAGTGTTTGGTTTTGTGTGTGTAGGTGCTGAAGACGAGAGTTTGCTTTGATTCTCCTACTGGTTCGATAACCTTGGTTCTCACTGAGGAAATACTTATCGCTACTATATTGCTTCACCCTTCCTCTTTGGGGAAAAACCCAACGCAACTCACAAGTAGAAGTGTAGTCATCTTGAGGCCTGATATATTTGGCCTGGAAACAAATCAATTCACATCTTTTTTTGCGACACTTATTAATATAATCTCTCTTACATACTTTTGCCTGATTGAAAAATGAGGTGTATGTATTATGTTTATGCCGTAGAGGGGTTTGTCTTTTTATGTCGGGTTAGGAGTAGAGACCCCTTTGGTGCATGTTGACGCCGTAGGCGTATTTGGTGGGGCTCGGCGTGACCAGAATGCCCAATTCAATCGTCCGGCATCCTCGATGGTTTCTCTCCTCAAAGGAAGGACTACCAACAAAATTGCATCGATGCAGCCCTAGAGCACTAGGTTGTGGGAGGCCTGCGGAAGAAACATCCACAGGGATCCGGATCAAGAAGCAGGAACGTACGATGGAGCCTTGGGGTGGAGCTACGGGGGGTTCCACTTATAGCGATGCAGCCCCCGAGTCCCTCAACAAAGAGATTGTTTGTTCTTCCACAACCTGTCTATTCCAAGGGGTTCAATAGGGTGTGTTTTTGCTAAATAGCAGTATGTCATGTTACATTTAGCAAACTATAGAAGGTACATGAAAAAGTGTGGAAGGCCATCGTGACCTCCTTATTTTTCAACCTAATTTTGTTTGAGCTAAAATTACATGAAAATGCAGATTTTGCTAAGCAGTTTATGCAGAAAAGTACGTCATACTTAGGTATCTATGCATAAAATAGGTGGAGATGCTCAACATTCCAGGGTCGTGATGTGATCCGACCTGTTTTTTTTGTTAAAAAGGTAGTAGGATCCGTTGTTGAGGACCTCGTGAACGACGAAAGGGCCTTCCCATGGGGAAGACATATTGTTCTTTCTTGGCTTCTCTGCTTGAGGCAGAGGACGAGGTCGCCAACGTTAAACTTGTGTGCCCGGACGCACCGCCTTGATGCTGTCGCAACTTTTGCTGGTAGATACTGTTGCGTTTGAGGGAGATGAGGTGTGCTTCTTCCTTTGCAGGGACGTCGCCTTTCCTGTTTTCCTCAGCGATCTCCTCGTCGTACGCTCGGAATCACGATGATTCGTATTCGATGTCTAATGGGAGCACCACCTCCGCCCCATAAACCATGAAGAAGCACGTGTAGCCGATGGATTTGTTTTGGGTTGTGCGCAAGCTCCACAGGACGGAGGGGAGCTCTTCCACCCAATTTCTCTTTGTCTGGACGAGTGGTGTGATAAACCGAGGCTTCAGGACTTGCATGATCAACCCATTAGCTCATTCGACCTGTCCGTTCGACTGAGGGTATGCCGCAGATGCATAGTCTATGTGGATCTGCCATTGGTGACAAAAATCTTTGAACACTGAGGCAGTGAAGTTCGACCTGTTATCCATGATGATGTTGCCCGGGACACTGAAGCGGTGGATAAGGCCGGAAACCAATTTTATGACCGTGTCAGCCTTCGCATTTGTCACCAGTTTTGCCTCGATCCACTTGGTGAACTTGTTGATTGCTACCAACAAGAATTTGTGGCCTCCTGGCGAAGGCATGAGCTTCCCGACCATATCTAGCCCCCACACCGCGAATGGCCACATCAATGGAATTGTATTTAATGTCAAGACTGGCATGTGTGTTTTTTTGGCGAAGCGTTAGCAACCCTCGTAGCTTCGGACAATTTCCTCGACGTCACACGTTGCGTGAGGCCAGAAGAAGCCGTGGCAAAAGGTCTTTGCAGTGATTGTTCTGGGGGCTGCGTGATGCCCGCAAGCCCCCATGTGTATTTCTTCGAGGAGTTTATTGCCCTCCTTTTGTGAGACGAAGCGTTGAAAAATGCCCACTTGACTGTGCTTGTATAGTTTGTCGTTGATTATTGTGTAGGCCTTGGAGCCACAGATGATGCGTTGGGCTTCCGTTTTTTCCTGGGGGGGCTCACCCTTGGTCATGTAGGCATGCAATGGTTGGGGCCAGTCTTGGGTGTGGATTAGCATTACGGCCTCCTTTATTGCATCTGAAGGTGGTGGGGTAGCCTTCGTTGCTGCACTCTCGGAGGTGTCAGGGTCTATCGTGGTTGTGTCAAGGCCTTGCATCTTGATGGATGGCTTATGCAGTATCTCCAGGAAATCTCATCCGGCACGGGCTCTCTTGACGACCTGACACGTGCGAGGTTATCTGCCACGATGTTGTCACCTCTTTTGACATAGTGTAGTTCTAGTCCATCAAACTTTCCTTCTATTGCCCGGACGGCGATGCAATATGCTCCCATCTTGGGTTCCTTAGTGTCGAATGTTTTCATGACATGTTGGACCACGAGTCTGAGTCGCCGCGGCAGATGAGATGTCGAATGCCCATGAGGCTGCAATCCGGAGTCCGTGCAGGAGGGCTTCATATTCTGCTATGTTGTTGGAGTCCTAGAAATGGAGTTGGAGGATGTAGATCATTTTGTTGCCTCTGGGAGAGACGAGGACCACTCTAGCCCCCAATCCTTGTACGGTCATCGACCCGTCGAAGTATATAGTCGAGTACTCGAGGTCGATGTTCTTGGGCACCTGTTGGGCCTATGTCCATTCCACAAGGAAGTCGGCGATGGCTTGAGATTTGACTGCCGTACGCGGCTTGTAGGAGAGCTCGAACGACAGGAGTTCGATCGCCCATTTTGCCACGCGGCCCATGGCGTCCTTGTTGTTAATGATATCGGAGAGCAATGCATGGCTGACCACCGTTATAGGGTTGGCTTGAAAATAGTGTCGCAACTTCCTTGCGGCCATGACACTCCGTATGTTATCTTATGGTAATGTTGATACCTTATCTTGCAAGGTGTTAGTACTTCGCTAACATAGTACATTGGGTGTTGCACACGGTGCACCTTTCCGGCCTCCTCTCGTTCCACGACGATGACCACAGTGACCACTTTGGTGGTTATTGCGATGTACATCAACTTGGGCTCTGATTGGGCTGGGGAGACCAGGACTGGGTTTGATTGTAGTAGTTTCTTGAGGTCGACGAATGCTGCTTGGATTCATCACTCTGGTAGAACTTGTCACCCTTTTTTAGAAGACGATACAGGGGCAAAGCCTTCTCGCCTAGCCGTGAATGAATTTGCTCAAGGCCGCCATGCATCCTGCGAGCTTCCGTACATCACATACTGCCTCCGGGGGGTCGAGGTTTACTATGGCTTGTATCTTTTTTGGGTTTACCTCTATCCCTCGCTGGGAGACAATGAATCCCAGCAACCACCCTGTAGGGACCTTGAAGAAACATTTGTCGGGGTTGAACTTCATGCTGAAATCGCGGAGGTTGTCAAAGGTCTGCTAGAGGTCGACAGGGAGGCTTGAGACTTGCTTGTATTTTACTACGATATCGGTTATGTAGACCTCCACATTTACTTCGTTCTGTTTGTTCAAACTCTTATGCATCGTCCGTTGGTACGTAGCCCCCGCATTTTTTAGACCGAACAACATCGTGATGTAGCAGAAGGGTCCATACGGCATGATGAAGGAGGCCGTCTCCTGGTCGGACTCCTTCATCTGTATCTGGTGGTATCTGCAGTACGCATCTAGGAAACATAGGCGTTTGCACCCTGCTGTGGAGTCGATTATATGGTCGATCCTAGGTAGCGGGAACGGGTCTTTGGGTCATGCTTTGTCGAGGTCGGTGTAGTCCACACACATGCGCCACGTGTTGTTCTTCTTCAGTACCATCACTGGGTTCGCTGGCCACTCCGGGTGCGTGACCTCCCTTATGAATTTAGCCGCAAGTAGGCGCGCTATCCCTTCTCCTATTGTCATTTGCTTCTCTGTGACGAAGTGTTGTAGGGCTTATTTTACCGGCCTCGCATCCTTGCGGACGTTCAGGAATTGTTCGGCCTTGTCTACCGGCACTCAAGGCATTTCGACGGGCTTCCATGTGAATATGTTCCAGTTGGCTCAAAGAAAGGCAAGGAGCTCTGCCTCCTAGCCCTCTGAGAGGTCTCTGCCGATAGTTACTATTTTGTCAGGATATTCTCGGTGAACTTGGAACTTTTTGGTCTTTTTGGCCGGCTGGAAGATGGGGCCAGGCCTCGGTTTCTAGGGGAGCTTGACTTCTGATAGCCCTATCCGCTTTCATATTTGGCGAGCTCGGCAGAGGCCAGAGCAGCCTCAACGAGCTCCATGTTTTCCGCTTCGGCTTTGTAGGCCTTCTCCGTGATTCCCTGTATGGTGATCGTGTCGTTCGGGTCGGGCATCTTTAGTTGTAGGTAGGCGTAGGATGGAACTGCCATGAATTTTACGTATGCGGGTCTACCCAGGATTGCATGGTAGCCGCTCTAAAAGGGGGCGACCTCGAATTGGATGGTTTCACTTCGGTAATTGGACTCGTCCCCGAAGACGACCTCAAGTTCGATCCGCCCTAAGGGACGGACCGGGCGGCCTGGTACCACCCCATGGAAACGTACGTCCGATCTCCGTAGTCCTGTCAAAGAGACCTTTTATCTTTTCCAGGGTATTGGTGAAGATAATATTGAGGCTGCTGCCTCCATCCATCAGGACGTGTGAAAGGCGACAACTCCCCACGATGGGATCTATCACTAGGGCGTGCTTGCCCCACTCTATGACGTCTTTGTGGTGATCTCTGGGATCGAAGGTGATCCTTTCTTGGGACCACGCCAGCCGTTCGCTGGTTGCTTCCTCTGTTGTGTAGATCGCATGCCTTGCGAGCTTCTGGTTTCGGCGCGTGTCTACCGTCATGAATATCATGTTCACGGAGGTCTTGCCGGAGGCCTTGTCGTAGCACCGTGGAGATCGTACGATGCGTCTCCATGCAAGGTGATCAGGGCGATCGTAGACCTCTTGGGCCTGCCCTTTTCTATCATGGACGCTTTTGACAAAGCGTGAAGGCGAGGTGTCAGGGAATCGCCTTGATTCATCAGCGACCATCTCGAAAGGGCCGATCGTGAGGCAATGTCCTGGTGAAAGATCGTCGGTCTCTAAAGGTTCTCCGTGCCAGGTTCGTTCTGCGGCCAACGTCGCTCGTGCCTCGCGTGCCAAATAATGGGGCAGATTCCCGTCAGATCCCTCGGTAGGGTCCATGACGAGACAGGAAGTACCGGGACAGAGTTTGCACACACAATTTACCCAGGTTCAGGCCTCCGAAGAGTAATACCCTACATCCTGCTTTGTCTTGTTATTCATGGTGAGCGGATACCTCGTGCAGAGGATTACAATGGTGTTTGAGATGTCTACCGAGAGTTGATTTTTAGATTGGATCTCTAATGAGGACCTAGGCCTCCCTTTATATAGCCAGGAGAGGCCTAGGGTTTACATAGGGGGTAGGTCAAATCAGTTTGGCTGTTGCCCTCTATCTTGGGGAACACGCTCATTGCCTTCGCCTTCTTAGGGTTCCCTCGTACTCCTTGGGCCTGGCGGGCCCTGGTCAAGGTTGAGGCCGGGACCCCTTACAGCAGGTACCTTGGGATTAGGACCCCGTCAGCTCCTGCTTCACGCGAACGTGCGGCAGGGCCGCCGGTGGCTCCTCCTTGGCCCATCTGACGAAGCGAATGGTCCGTCATGATCTCCATCTGATGGAGGAGAAGGGGCCGCTGCTGCGGTAGGTCCTCCTTGTCTCCAGAGGAGCCCGCCACCGTGGATGCAGATGGTCCCGGAGACCGAGGGCGATGACTCCATGATCCGCTTGAAGAGGAACTTCCCCCAACGCCGCCTGCCAACGCGAAGAACCATGACTTTGACATCGTTGCTGTGCTCGGTGAGGAGGAAGCGTTCGACGAGGTGACGAGACGGGGGGAGGACGATGCTCGGGGAGAGGAAGTGCGGCTCTGTTCGTTGCCGGCGCCCGAATTAAATAGCCGCGGCCAGGCGAGGCGAAGGAGCGGTCAACCCGCTTAAATGCGGCGTAGCGGTCGGAGTTGGTTTCTCAAGATGTGGCGTCCGCATTGAAGCGGCGATGCCCGAGATGTCACGTCCGTCTATGCCTCCTTCCCGTCCGCTCAAATCGCGGGCATCAATGCCGACCGTTGCATGCTTTGAGCTGGCATGGATGCGGGTCTTCTATGAAAAGCGCAGGAGAGGCATGTGGGATTTATTTGGGGGGGGCAGGGTGGTCAGGAGAGGGCGTGGGAGCAGTCCGGATGCCTGCAATGCCTCCATGTTTGTCTCCGTGCGGGAGAAAGTGCGTCCGGACTGTCCGGCGGACTGATAAATGACCGCGTTGGATGACCCCGACGGTGCGGACTGCATGGTTCGAACTTATGCGGGCGGCTTGAGGGACGGCGTAGGAGACAGCGAAATAGAGACAAAAGTGAATATGTCCCAAAACTAGGGGATAAATGTGAGCAGTGACTAGTGAGTTCGAGTAGTGGAAAAAATGAAACTGTTCCTAAGAGCATCTCCAGCCGTTCGGCCCCCCAAGGGCTTGAAATAGCGCCGCTTGGGGGCTAACCGGTACTAAAATCGGCATGGGGGGGGGGGTCGGGTTCCCAGCATATCGGGCCGAAATTTGAAGAAAATGACTTGATTTTGGACGAAATTTAGGCATTTTATTCAAATTTGTACAAACTTAAAGGCATACATAAAAACATAAAAAAACTACGTTGTCACCACCGCCCCGAGCCTAGTTCATGCTGATGAGCTGGTAGAAGGCGGTGTAGACGTCGTCGTCGTCGTCATCGCCGCCCTCGTCCTGCGCGTCGTCGTCCTTTTGCTGCAGCCCTGCCCCGGATCGCCGTTGCGGACGGGGTCGGTCGGCGCGGGCGTCTCCTCGTCGTTGTCGGACAGGACGATGACGCCACCCTCTACGCGGTCGCGGCGCCGCTCGGTGATCTCCTCCAGAGCGCGGCGCTGGCGCTCCATCTCCTCGCGCACGTAGTCGTTGCGCGACCATTTCAGGCAGGTGTCGAGGTCGGCGGCCATCTCCACGTGTTCTTGCTTGACGACCACGGGCGTCATCAGCGTCACCGTCTCCTTCCTTGGCCTGACCAGGCGAAGGTGGCCGCGGGGAGGTGAAGGTTGGCGGCAGCCCTTGTTTATGACGAGGTTGCCGCCGCGGTTGTGCCGGCGCTCCAGCATCTCCTGGGGATCGGTCTTGACGGCGGCGAGCAGCGTCGTCGTACAGGAGGCGCGGGAGCTGGAGGACGACCCCATCATGCGCCTCGGCAGCCACTCCCGCTCCGGTGCGAGAACAACGGCACCGGGTACTCCATCGGCGGCTCGTTGCCTCCCTCGATGTGCTCGAGGACGGCGTGGAGCGTGCGCCCGGGGACGCCCCACCATTGACGGCGGTTTTCGGAGTTGTGGCGCCCCCTTGGCGCTAGAGCACCGTTGGTGAAGGCCAGCTGGTCGGCGTGGCGACGCTGGAAGTACACCGTCCACAGCGGGAGGTTGTCGGGGGCATACCTTTGTTGCTGCCGCGCTTCCTCCAGCAAGGACGCCCGGATATGCGCGATCTCTCCATGGCGTTCCGCGTCGGAAGGCGGTGGGGGCACGGGGACGCTGCCGGCGCTCAGCCTCTAGGCGCCCGACACGCGCATGTCGGGCGGCGCCGGGTAGTTGGCCTCGTGGAGGACGCGCGCCTCCCACTCGTGCAGCAAACGGCGGCCGAAGCCGTTGGCAGCCGCTCTGTCGCCGGGGAATCGCTCCGCCATGGCCTCGGGGGAAGTTTCCGGCGATGGAGGCGAGGGAGATGAGGATGGAGGCGAGTGTGTGGGGAGTAGCGGTGAGGCGTGGCTTTTATAGCCAGGAAGGGGCGGGAGCGGTGTGCACGCGTGGCGAGAAAGGACGGGACGCGCGGCGGTTCGCCATCACTGCGCCGCCAGACCTTCGAATCCGGCGCATTGAACCGACGCGGAAGCCAAGGCGATGAGGATGACGAAGGTTCTCGGCGACGCCCAGTCTTGCTGACTCGATGGGTCCACGCTGGAGGAATTTGGCGTGGTTTGTTTTTGCGCCAAATTCCTTTCCCCCGGGCGCCTCTCAGCACACTAGGTTTGGCCTGGGTCCGCCGACACCAATTTCGATCCTAACCGGCGAAATTTGGACTCCTGGGGACGCAACTCAGCCATTTTTTTTGATCCGGCCTCCATCTTTTTGCCGGCGCTAGCAGGTACTAAGAGCATCTCTAGCAGACCCTGTAAAAGGGCCGAACCCGGATAATTCCGGCGAGCATACGGGTTCAGTCCGTTTTGCTAGCCAGAACAAACCCCGTATCGCGCATCCGGCCCGTAATTTTTTTACCGTGGCTCGGAAAAAGAACCCCCCAACCGCTATCTATGTCGTTTCACCGCTCGGATACGGATCAAACCCTATCCTCCTCCGCCGCAACTCCGCCGCGATTCCTCTCCCACTCCGCCCTAATTTCTCGCCGCCAGCGAGCCAAAAAAAACCCTAGCGGGTCGTCCCAGCCATGGACGGCCACAGAAATGGAGGGGATGACGCCGAGCGCCGCCGCGCCTCCGACGCCGCACGCAAGCGGGGATCGCGGAAGTGGCTGAAGTACGGCCGCCAGCCGCCGCCGGCTTTCGAACGCCGCGAGATCGAGGAGTACGAGCGCGAGCTCGCGGCCCGACGCCGCGCCTCCTCCGGCTCCTCTGCCGCTGGGAGCTCGTCCGCGGGCGCCTTGTCCTCGCGGATCATCACTCCGGTCAAGAGAAAGCTGGAGGAGCTCGGGCCGCTCGCCGTCAAGCTCGAGGACGACGCCGGCCCGCCGTGTGGAGGGGTCATCGGCCCCGAGGACTACCTCCCCCCGGGACAGGAGGATCACCTCATGCGCGCCATCATGGAGCGCTCGGTGAGGGAGGCGGAGGAGGTCGCCGCGCGCAACCGCCGCGAGCTCGAGATCGAGCATATCTTCCTCGAGCAAGGTGTCACAGCGTCGCAGGCGAGCGCGTGCAAGGAGCGGACCTGCGCGTCATGAAGGCCGAGCAGGCCAAGGTCTGGATCGACCTCGACATCGACTCCGACGAGGACTGAGCTCCTCCGTCGCGTCGTCGCCGCCGCACCCGTCGTTTTTGGTAGCCTAGGCTCGGGCAGTCCCCCCCCCCCCCCCCCCCCCTACCTAGTAGTATGAAGAACCGATGTAGTTTGCTGATGAAGAATGATGTAGTTTGACGAAGAACCATGATGTAGTTTCGTGCATGTTTTTGCAAGTTTCTTCACGAACGTTTTTTTCAAATTTTACAGTTTCATATATGAGATCTGATCTTTGACGCACGATTTCGCCCCATAAATTTGATCCGCAACGAGTTGTAAACGCATTTTGCGGGTCGTGCTTTTACGGGGTGCGCTAGAATGCTCTAACAGATATCCTCTTCTTCGGTCAACCACGGGACGATACAAGAGGCATAATGGAGAGCTGCGGATCGATCGAGCTCGAGCAGCCGAGCGTGTAGCTAGGAGACGGAGATGGAGGCCGCCATCTTGAGCGGCTCCATCAAAGTTATGCTGCCGAAGCTCTTCTCGCTGGTGGAGAAGAGTTGGAATCTGAACAAGGACATCATGAGAGACATCAAATTCCTCGAGAAGGAGCTGGGCATGATCGTCCGCTCCATCGACATGGAGCTCAACACGCCGAGACAGGACCATGGAGCGGCCCTGCTGCTGCTGTCCATCGAAGATCTGCGCGAACTGGCTCACGGCATAGAGGACTGCATCGACAGCCTCATGTACCGCGCGAGCTGGAAGCAGCAGTCTTCTCTGCTCCGCCGGCGCGTGCAGTCCCCCAAGACGCTCCTCACCGGGCTGCAGTTTGCGCAGAAGCTGCAGAGGATGAAGCAGATGGTGGTGGAGGCGCACGACCGGAGGCAGAGGTACCCCGTCCCCGCCCAGACCTCCGGTGCTGCCCCGTCGCCCTCCTCCTACTCTGCTTCGGACCCGCGCCTCGTCGACGCGGATCTCGTCGGCGTCGACGAGCACCGGGCGAAGCTCCTGGAGCAGCTGGCGGAAGCGGCCGAGGGGCAGCCGATGCAGCTCAAGGTGGTCTCCATCGTAGGGTGCTGGGGGTTGGGGAAGACCGCTCTTGCCGCCGACGTGTACAGAACACACGCCGGCGGCGAGAGATTCGACAAGCGCGCGTGGGTCTGCGCCGCGCTCAAGAGCCCGGGGGAGGTGCTGGCGGACATGCTCCGGGAGTTCGGATCTGATTGCCAAGAAAGTGTGCTGCTGGACACCTCCAATGTCTCGCAGCTGTGCGTACAAGTCAGAAATCAGTTGGCCAACAAGAGGTAATTAGAACTTTTCTCCTTTACTTCTCGGATTCATTTCACATTTGACTTGTTAATCCAGAGAGTTCTAATTGAGCACAAATGTATCATTTTGGTATTGGTATCACCTTGCTAGTACTCCCTCCGTCCCGAAATAAGTGTCGATGATCTAGTACAAAATTTGTACTAGTTTAGTACAAAATCCGCGACACTTATTTTAGGATGGGGGTACTAAGAGTGCTGAGTCAAAACTCAATAGACTCAACAGTAATATCTCAATTTTCCTTAATTACTCTCTTGTGCTGTTGTAAGCAAACCCTGAACCCTGAAAAATAAGCAGACTATGTGTTCTTCTGTTATCATGGTTAAAATGAGTGACTCTCTAATGTTTCTCTTTTTCTACTATGAGTTTCAATCTGTTAAAAACGAAAGATGTACTTGAACCTGATAGTTTCTCTACATTTTATATAGCTAGTGTGAGAAATTGCGGCCCTGCTACCACAGGAGTAACTGGTAGCAAAGTCATTATGTATAGCTGGCTTCAGAAAGGATGCAGATTAAATCGTTTTTTCTTCTTGATTTGTTTTTTCAGATATTTCATTGTAATCGATGACATTCAAACGCAAGTTCAGTGGAAAAAAATCAAATCAGCTTTCCCAGATGGCAACGATGGTAGCAGCAGAGTTGTGGTGACGACAACTATTCAGTCAGTTGCTACTGCCTGCAGCTCTGAGAACGGCTATGTGCACAGAATGAGTAGACTCGATGAAAAATGCTCGAAGCGATTATTCTCTGAGAAAGCTTGCCCGAAGAAATATTTGCATTATGACCAGCCTGATACAACAGCAATTCTGAACAAATGTTATGGCCAGCCCCTTGCCCTGATTACCATGGGTGAATTCTTGAAATCAATTGGTTGGCCGATTGGACGTACCTGTGAAGATGCATGCAACAACATTCGTTATCATATGGAGAATGGAGAGACCTTTGGTGATATGCGACGGGCTCTGATGCGTAGCTACGCCAGTCTGGACGGCCATGCTCTCAAAGCCTGCTTGTTATATTTTGCCATGTTCCCGAGTGATCATCCCATGAGAAAGAAAAGCTTGTTGAGGCGATGGTCAGCTGAGGGGATTGTAGAAACCCAAGCTTCATGTGATTCCATGAAACTTGCAGCTGAAAATTTCGACGAGCTTATGGACCGGAACCTCATCGAACCCATCGGTGTAAGCAACAATGGTAATGTTAAGACTTGCCAAACTTATGGCATGATGCGTGAGTTCATTTTGCAGTTGTCAATCTCTCAGAACTTTGTAACTTTGTTTTGTGATGACAAGAAAGAGGCTGGCAAATATGCCCGTCGGCTTTCTCTCCATCATAAAAAAGCTAAAGATGGCGACCGGTTCAAGAATATTGATTTGTCACTTGTCCGATCCCTGACAATCTTTGGGGAGGCATGTAAAACTGTACTTAATTTCAGCAAGTACGAACTGCTGCGAGTCCTTGATCTTGAAAAATGTGATGACTTGGAGGATGATCATATCAAAGGCATATGCAACCTGCTACTGCTGAAGTATCTGAGCCTTGGGGGTAGTGTTACCGAACTTCCAGAGGATATTGCAAAACTGGAGCATCTGGAGGCACTTGATGTGAGGAGAACAAAGGTAAATATACTGCCGGTGGAAGTTTTCTTGTTACCCTGTTTAATGCACATATTGGGAGAGTTTAAGATTTCAGGCAAAGTCTATAAAAAGAGTGTTTTCCTCAAAAAGAAGACAGGCAATGAAGTACTGAAGTTTCTTTCGGAAGGAAAAAGTAACATTGAAACTCTAGCAGGATTTATCACCGATGGGAGTGAAGGGTTTCTTCATCTCATGGGTCATATGAATAGATTGAGGAAGGTGAAGATTTGGTGTAAGCCATCTGCAACTGCAAGTAGCACTGACTGGTCCGATCTTATGAGGGCCATTCAACAGTTCATTCAGGACAAAAAGGACGAAAATAGTGATACTGCACGTTCTTTATCGCTTCATTTCGATGAATGCTCTGGAGATTTCCTGGATTCCATACAAGGACCCTGCTACCTCAGCTCTCTGAAATTACATGGAAACTTAACTATCTTGCCTCAGTTTGTTGTATCACTTCGGGGTCTCAAGGAGCTTTGCCTTTCGAGTACTAAACTTACAGCTGGTGTTCTTGAAGCTTTGAGTAGTTTGAAGCACCTTCAGTATTTAAAACTGATTGCTCACGAAATTGAGGACTTCAGTATAGAAGTTCATGCACTGCCCAGGCTTCTACGCCTTTGTTTTGAGCTGCAACATCCGACATTCCCCACAATCAAACAAGGAGCTTTGCGGTTTCTCGTCACACTCCAGCTTCTTTGCAAAGATATAAATGACCTTTCTGTCATCAATATTGAATGTTTCGAACATCTTGAGGAGGTCATCCTTCATCCTAGAGTCAGTCAAGAAACCCAGAAACAATGGAAGAAGGCCGCTGAGGAACACCCGAATGGGCCAAAAGTTTTGCTGTTCAAATCTGGTGATGAAGCAGAGAGTTCAAATGATCAACTGAATACAGCATTCAGTCGTATGGGGATTTCTGAAGTTTGTCCTCCTTTGAATGAGTCGGCGAGCAGCATTGTAGTGTCTTAAGAAGGATCTTGATCCCTGATTCAGCATGCTGGTCAGTTTTTTCAATTTACTTTTCTGTAGTTTTACTTTATGTATCACCCTAATTTCCAACCCTCCTCTGGAGTTTAGGCGGCCTATTATTGGCGTTAAGTTAGTGGAGAGGAACATCCTTTGTGCTGATTTAACCACTGTGCAGCTTACTAATGAATGGGATGTCTTTATATGTGATATTCATTGATCTAGGACATTTTCAGTTAGCTCGATGTATAAGGCGCTTGTTACTACAAGCTTTAGGTGTCGAACTAGACATATATGTACTTACGCACTCCTCTCAAATTCAAACTATGGTACTTGTTTCGAGGAGTAATGCTCACTAAAGATGACCTAGGAAAGAAGAACTGGAATAGCAGTATGCTTTGTGCCTTTCGTGATCAGGAGAAGACTGTTCGTCGTCTATTCCTTCACTGACATTTTTCTTGTTTTAATTGGTAACTTTTTCAGTTGATTTTCTACCTAACCCCCATTAATTCAATTGCTCGTATATTTGGGAATTGGCTTAATAGGTCCCGCGGGCATTAGGATCACTTATTTTTGTTGGTGTAAGCGCTTTACGTTCGTCCATATGGTTTTCCACAATGATGCTGTGTTTGACCCCCAAAAAAAAATTCTAATCATCTACAGGCTATGTACATCTATCAACTGGCTACAGTCATGATCATTGACGTAGCGAACGGATCAGCGGGAGGCCGTGATGGAGTGTAGCAACGAGCTGGGACAACTTATCGGGGGATTGATGTCTGAAAATGGGTCATGGTTCATGAATAGGCTTCATAATTCCTGAGATCTTAGTGGGTTAATGCCTTTTGCTTGTATCTTTATTTTCGTTGTATGGCTAGTTGAACTATGACTTGGTAACAATTGGTTGTTTGCACCCTGGGTGCTGAGATCAGAAGAGTTACTCTGCCATTTTTTAAATAAAAATAATCAGGGGTGTCTGTTTTTTTTTTTTTTGTGCAGCATATGGTATGTGTAGAATGTAATCCACTTACTAGATAGGCTGAGTTGCCTGTTACTGCCGATGATGGCTAATGTTGCGAATTCATTTACTGGACCAACATGTACCCACCAGAAAGTTCAAAACTGTCTCATATGTTGTCTTGCTTACATTCACTCAAACATTTACTTTGATCAAAATCGCAGCACATTCCCAATAAAAAAAAGAAAAAAAAGAGAAGAAAGACATGATATTTTGCAAAATGCACCCACCAAAGTAAAAACAGGGTTTACTTTTTTAGTTTTGCCTGAGCTCCATGTTACTGAGTGCCCCTCAGTTTAAGGTTTGTATTTTCCTTGTTGTGATCCAAAGATACGTTTTCTTGGCTTATTTTTGGTTCGCTGTTCATGCATTTTATATCTTGGTGTCGCTTGTGTTACAGTTGCTGGGTGCTTGTTTTTGCGGCAAGAACAGAGGCTGCGGAGGCACAGCGCAGCAGAGGAGGAGCGGATGCAGCAGCGTACACGGGCACATAAATGTTGCATCCACTGAGTACCATGAAGCTGAGGCTCTGTTTGTATTTTCCTTACCTTTTTTTGGTACAAAAAAAAACTGATTCTTAGAGGGCAGTCCTCGCACAATTCAGCAAATCTTGTCAAACTACCATTTCTGACTGCACATTCGCCCACCGGAACTCTCAAAGCTATATCTTGAACATTCCGAGAGTTCGCGGTTCATGCACATATCACTATATCTTGCCCAATTTCACTAACAAATTGTCATGGCGGGGCAGAGAGTTTTAATGGTTTGCAAACAAGAATGTTGGGCCGCTCCTTCCATACAAGGTAGAACGAACAAAGCTAAAAATTCAAGTTATGGGAGATTAACTCGGTGGATAAAAACAATCTTTCGCAACGAGGTGTACACAGATGCAGAAATTTCAGCCGAGCCTCGCTTCCCGGTGTATAACCTGAAAATGAGCAATTTATTAAACCAGCGTTAGCTCGATGCCAAACATTGGCCCCAGACTATTGCTGCCTTTCATCATCTATTTTACCTCTTCAGCAAATTTAATCAAGATCGTTGTCCTGGGCCTCTGTTGGCCTTCAATTGGCACAAAATGCGCCGTCACCACCGCAGGAAAGCCAGCGTTGTCCAATACGCCCTATAAGAAATTCGAAAAAGTGTTCAGGCGTTAATTGTTCATCCAACAAGACATGTTTGACTTGGATATATGAGCTGGAACTCCCACCCTTACAATCCCTGCAACAAAAGCTCCACAGTTGAATGCTCCCATGTCTTTCGGCACGGAAATGAACCTGATCAAACATAATGGAACCCATGGTTTTAGACTTGTAGAGGAAGGAAAATATAGGAGTTAAAAAGAAAGTTCGTCAAACCGGTTAACAAGAAGCTCCTTCTCACTAATCATGTATTCATCCTCATGTTCTGTCCCTTTCTCAAGCGAGTCAGCCACCTGGAAACAATAAGAAAGCATCTTCCGGGATAAGCATCAAATAAGCACACTCAGTCCAGTGATGAGAACATAACCACGGGCTCCCATTTACTATCAACACATATTATAAATGAATGCGGCAATTTCTTCTGTAACACAATAACAGGAAATAGTTTAAATATGAGCATCATAAATCTTCTTGTGTGGGAGTTTTAGGACCAGCCTCTTCTTCCGTCCTAGTTCATTGGTCCTCTTTGTATTTTGTGCCAAACTTTAACCTTAGATTTAACTAACAAAATATTAATGCATGTGACAAAAAATAATATTATTAGAAACTATGTTCAAATACGAATCCAACGATATAATTTTTGGTGACATGCACTAACATTTTGTTAGCTAAATCTATGGTCAAAATTTAGCACAAAATACGAAGGTGACCAATAAACCAGGACAGAGGTAGTATAACAAAAGAGCAACGGTAAGCTGGTCAAGTCACCTGGGATGCAGGGCATAGAAGGGAATGGGGATTATATGTTTCTAGTTTATTCTTCTCATAGACGATCAATATGGGGTATATGCTAATGCTATCCAAATGAGTGCATCATTTAAAAACACAGAATATTAGGCCATACTACTACAAAGAGTGGAAATTAGGAGAACACTACTCGAAAGATTCTTCTTTGCTGAATAATAACATTCCAAGGCACAAAAATGTTGAAATATCATTCATGTTAAATTTCCATCCAAGCTCTTCTTTAGTGCTCATGCTTGTGAGAGAAATTATTGAAAATGATAATGCTGTCTTTATGACTTCTATGCTATTTTAACATCCTGACTTGTTTCATTTTTCAAATCACAAGTCAGAATTCAGAAAGACAGAAATCAAATTACATTGTTGAGGTGTTCTTGGTTAGGTAGTCTGGCAGAAATATCAAACACCAAGGCAGCTAGGTATAAACCATTTTATCAGGCATGATACTTGTTGAAGTGCATATGTGGATTGCCTAGCCCTTTCCATCAGTTCGGACTTTTGGTTGCGTTGGCTAGTGCATGAAGCTTAACAATACTCAAGCAATCAGACCACTAACAAACAAGCTCAGCCAGCAATCTTTTGACAGGACATGAGGACAACAAAGAATGTGCACATTGAATGGAAAAACTAAAAAGGTAAGTGCAACCTTTACAAAAACGCCTACAGTTATGATAATCACTCCAACTATTGTGGGACAGAATAGGAATAAAAGAAGATTGATATGCAGAATAGATTACCTTTCCAAACAGTACTTTCCATACCGTGCTGTGAATGAATGATAAAATGCCCAACAGTCGAGTCTCTCGTCTATTCCCCTGGATTGATTATTATCATTATTAACATGACTATCTCAACAGGACAAAAAATTATAGAAAGCATTAAGTATGTATACAATAAGTCAATAAAGGAGGTTAATAATGTAAACTTGGAGAATACATGGAACCCTTAGAGAAATGATAGCCTATGAATATTCATACTTATGGAGTCCACAAAAAATGATGAGGTCACTAAGTTGTTACTCCCTCCGTCCGGAATTACTTGTCGCGGAAATAGATAAAATGGATGTATCTAGAACTAAAACACATCAAGATACATCCATTTCTCCAACAAGTACTTCCGGACGGAGGGAGTATTATTCAATCAGTTCAAAAATTCATTCAACATTACGGTTAGATTTTTTATCTAAATTACAAATTCTTCTGACAACTCTATCAGATATTTTTGGTTCATTATCCGCATTTTAGACGTGCTACAGATATTGTGCTATGAGTTCCTCTTTAAAGGAAGATAAGTGATACAAGCAGCAATTTATCATCCAAAAGAAGTTATGCAAGTAAAAGGCCATGACTATGGCATGCCATTCACAAGTAATTCTTCTGACAACTCTATACAGATATTTTTGGTTCATTATCCGCATTTTAGATCTGCTACAGATATTGTGCTATGAGTTCCTCTTTAAAGGAAGATAAGTGATACAAGCAGCAATTTATCATCCAAAAGAAGTTATGCAAGTAAAAGGCCATGACTATGGCATGCCATTCACAAGTCACAACAAAGAAGCGAGGAAGTATATGAAGCAATAGACAAGTACTCTACTACAAAGCCATATTCTGGACCAAGAAAATCATGGAATAAGAAAATAACTATGCATCAAACCTTCTCCCTGTGACATAGCAGTTCAAGAACTCTTGCACCAACAGCATAACCAGCGTCCTCCAGCCTATGTATAACATAGAAGAAGAGAAACAGATGTTACGCTAAGCATCAAAGAATATTAACCATGAAAATGGAGCAATGTATTTCTAGTGATAAAAATTGTCGAGCGTCCTATTTCGCACAATAACATCGCCGTCTCCCTTCTCCATGAGAAGTAAAGAGATAGTGTCTTTTATGGTAAAATAACAAAGATATAATTCACAACAAGTAGATACATTGAAGCATTAGAGCTGCACAAAGTGGACCAACCAAATGTCAGTCACATGGCATATCAGAGAAACATTTCAACATATGAGAGATTTCAGATGATTTATGACACTAGCCTACAATAAGTGGCAAACAAATAGCACCTGAAACTTTATGTGATCTGGGTATCAAAGAGTAGCATGTACTGACTAAAAAGGTTATACCACCAGCCACTAGGTACCAACCAAGTATTTTCTACCATGAACTAGAACATGAGTTCAACAGACTCACAAAACTGAAACCAAGTCAAGACAAGATGAATTGCCATAGGACAGTGAAAAACTAGTCAGTATGGATACAATTAACTAGACCACAGGTTCTCTTTTTTACCATGAACTAGAACACAGGCTCATCAACAATACGAACAGACGTGTGAATAAGAAATAGAGACTACCTTCGTTCCAGCTCAGCAATGTTGTCAACTTGTGTCTGGTTGTATTGAACTAACTCCGAGAACAAGAATGCAAATGCACTCAAACTGACCTATGAAATACACAGAACATTTATTAAGCATGTACAATAACTAAACAAGGAAACAAATGGAATATATTGCACAAGTTACAAACTACAAGTGGAAAGAATGAATGTGCCACTACATCTAACATTCAAATCCATTCATTGGGAACTAACACATTCTCATACTGCAACCAGGGCAGAGGAGAAGCAACATATTTAGCCCTAAAAATAATCCAAGTATGAAGTATCATTAAGGTGCATAGTAACTTTCACTTCAAGATATTTATGCTATTTCTTTAACCCTCAAACCTAATGCAAGAGTCGTTGTTTATTATTGTATTTGGCCCTTTTTAAGAAACAAGTCCTCCTTAGTGCTTACAAGGAAGCAACTACAGTTTAGATTCACGTTCACTTGAATGTACTTCAGAGAAAACTGAGAAATCATTTGGAGTATTTTTCATGTAGTACTAATGTGATGACTGATGCCTTAGTAGTTAGTATAAGAAACTTGCCTGCATGATACAAAAATATATTGGCACAAATACAAGTAGCCACTGTCAAAAGCTTCAATTAACTTCAGAAAGGAAAATACCAATGAAAAGAATGAATGCCACTCCATTTTAGATTCAAATCCTTTCACATTTAGGAAGTAAGTACACATTTGCATATTGCGATCAAGGTAGAATAAAAGCAACATTTTAGCTCTAAAAAAATATCCAATTGGAAGTATCACTGAGGTGCACAGTAACTTTCAGTTCAATACAGTTTGTTGATATGCACAATATTAATGTATTTCATTCCATTCCTGAAGAAACACATGAACAGAGTAGTTGGCTTGGGCAATAGTTTCTGAACGTCTTCAATGGAAGCTACTGTTAGAGATACAAATTAGTTTCCTTTATAAGACGTGTTATTCCCAATCATCATAAGAGGTTTTGTGTATATTTCCACATGTACTTAGTATATTTGTACTGGCCCTTGACCTCCAGGACATACAAGTTGCCTATTTCCTCACAGCTATCACAACCACCATGCATTCGGTTTCAACCTTCAACTAGATTCACATTCCAATTGCATAATACTGCATAACCCCGACACTTACAGACCATAGTAAAAAAACAGTCATGCTGCTCAAACTAACTGACCAGGATCTGAAACAACTTCCCGCCCATCTACTCCCCTAACCCGTGATTTTGACTCAGTTACCTATATCTGAGTAACTGTATCTGAAGGAATTTTGATGTGGGGACAACACGTACCTCCTGTCTGCCACGACCTAGAGGTTTGTCGAGCACGTTTGCGTACTGTTTTGCCTTCCCCACGCCGATCATCTTGTCCAGCCTCTCTGGGGTCTCCCTTTCTCTGGGTTTCTTCAGATTACTTGGGGTTTCTCGAAATACTTATGACCAAGCTGAGGCTGTACAAGGGTTCCTGGGTTCCCTCTTTCTATACTGCAAAGGTAGAAGTGAGGCAGTTTCTGAGACATGTAGACTGCACCATTGAATGATGGACATTACTAGAGTTCAGTCCATGAATCAATTCTGTGTTCAGCATGCTGGAAAGGTGCTCTAGAATAATGGTATGGAGCAAATTGCATAGAACAAATATAACAGGTAACTGAAGGATAATGAAAACTGATATAAGAGGTAGGCAGTTTCTAAAATCATCTGGTAGGAACTGATATGTCATACACGCAAACAGAATTGTTGCTCTAGAGTCTGTAAGATCCCAAGACCACAAAATTCTTTTTTCACAATTCACATGCTCTATGCTCTTGCAGTGGTATTTTAAGTACAGTTGTGTAGATGCTTGTTCCCTAACATCTTTACTACAAATCTTACTTTGTTAGCATCTCTGTTTTCGAGTCGAGCGACTAGTCGCGACTAGTCGACGAGTCGATACTGCAAGGGCGACTCGGATCCTCGACTCGACTCATACCATGAGTCGAGCGACTCGCACGACTAGTCTCGACTAGTCTTGACTAGTCGCACATTCTGAGTCGATCGACTCATGTAAATTGGGCCCAGCAGTTTTTTCATCTGTGAACATGTATGGGCCGGCCCATCTCCTGGAAACCTAATCTATCATCCCCCCACCCCCTCCCTTGGATCAAACCCTCTCCAGCCGCCACCCCTCCTGCCCTTCTCTGTTCTGCTCGGCTGCTCCTCCCCTTCTCTGTTCCCCTCCTCTGGTGTGCTCCTCCCCTCCTCCCCTGCTACAGCTGTTCTCCTCCCCTCCCCTGGTTGCTGCTGCTGCTGTCGTGCTCCTCCCCTGGTTGATGTGGCTGCTGGTGTGCTCCTCCTTTGCTGCTGCTGCTGCTGCTGTCTCCCCTGGCTGCTGCTGCTGCTGCTGGTAAGGAGGGGAGGAGCACGTCAACTCGTCGACATGTCGACTCATCGACCATGAGTCTAGACTAGTCTAGAGTCACCCCCCCTGAGCGACCCGTCGACTCATCGACTCGAAAACGTTGGTTAGCATCTTAGACTATGGACTGATGGCAGCGAAGAATTGTGATATTTTCGTTACGATGATCTGTATGGGGCCACTGAAATTCATTGCACCTTCAGAAATTCCTAGGTTAGGCCATGCGGTGTTGGCATCTCAGAGTCTCTAAAGCAACAATTTATTTGCGAGTAAGGCATCACACAGCAGCAGCAATGGCATACGGAGCATGACGAAAAGAGAAATACTAGCATACAGCGGCGTCATTTCTGCTTGCACAGCAGAAGGACTACAGAGGGAAGCGGCAGTACCAGTGGACGGGGAGGAGCGCGGGCCGGGCAGATCGGGAGCCGGGTAGGTCGAGGACTCTAGATCTGCGCGCAGGGAGGCCGGGGCGGGCGGGGGCGGAGGCGGCGGAGCTTGACTTGTGGGGGCGCGGGCGGGGACGGAGAGGACTGGATACGGATCCGGAGCCGGCTTGGATGGAGGCGGTGGGGATCTGACGGGGACAGGCACGGCGGGCGGGGCCGGCGGCGATCCGACGGGAGGCGAGGTCGGGTGTGAGCGGGACGAAACCAGAGAAGTGGGAGGGAGGGGGGAGAAACGGAGAGGTGGGA
This sequence comes from Elymus sibiricus, assembly GCA_039707655.1. Lineage (NCBI taxonomy): Eukaryota > Viridiplantae > Streptophyta > Magnoliopsida > Poales > Poaceae > Elymus > Elymus sibiricus. The sequence continues at coordinate 488,436,648 of CM077671.1, forward strand.
TGGGGAATTACGGTGGTGGTTTTGCGGTAAAAGTAGTAATCGATTGTTAGAATTTAAAATTCAAATTCCTAAATCTTGCGGTTTCAATCTGCATATATGTATAATCATGCATATGCAATGATTTTGGAGTACATCCACACACTCTTTGAGTTAAGTCTTGATGATTCATCCAGTTGTGAGAAAATAAGTGAGTATTTAGTTTGTGATGCTTCTATGGGGATACCAAATAACCATCAAACACAACTTCTACCCAATGCCCACGATCCAAGTCTCATGTGCATATATGAACTGTCAAAAATTCCCATGTCGATATCATAAAAAGGATCACAATAATAGATCACCATATCAATGTGCGTTGTTTTATATATTATGCAATGTAAGTTGATCAAGAGGTTCGAAAGAAAGCAATCAGAAAATTTGAGATTGATCAAGAGTAAATAAAACCTAGGAATTAGTGTTAAAGATGCGAAGATCAAATATACCGTAGTATATTTCGATTTTCGAACAATATAAAAGGCACATAAGAGTATAAGACACATGTGAGAACAACAAAATTACCACTTAAAATAGAGTAGTTGTTTAAAGTTGAGGACTCAAATACACAACAAATTACAAAATGTACAATTTGTTTTCCTGCTAACTCATCCACGCATTAAGGGCATGGAATCTATCCTTCCGTACAACCATGGATACAAAACAATTTACACAATGTAGAGTCAACTATTCTCCTCACATTCATTCAGGCATACAATCTGCAAAGCTTCAAATATAGCCTTCCCTGCAGCCATACATGTCTCATGGACTAATTTTCATACAAGGATAATAAACTGCAAGAGTAGATGCTTTTTTGTATGTCTTACATCAGTTACTTAATCATGCTAATTAATTAACTTTGTAACAAGATGCTAACAACATATATCATCTTTGATGCATGTCTGAAATATAAAAAAAATTCAAGAAACACACAACATCAATCAAGTGCTCCCTTTTTTTAGAAAAGAGGCCATTGCCCGACTTTAAATTAATGAAGCACTTACAATGATCAGTACAACACATGGTCACAACACTTAGGAAAGAAAAAGGAAAAGAAACGGCAAGATACAATTGTGCTCGAGAGCAGCAACAAAGCTCCAACTAAACAGAGGGACAAAAGCCACACTTGAAGTCATGGAGCCCTCAAACGTGATCGGAGGATCAAAACACAAAGTAGGCCAACACAGAGGAGCCAAGCCTTCAACGTATCATGCCATCACCATCACCTTGGGGACGCCGGTACACCAGCACCTTCCATTTTGATTGTCGAAAGGAGGCACGTACTCCCTCGCCCTGGATCAAAGGGCGCTGCACCATAGAGGATGGGGATGCTCACCCTAATCCTTGAAGAAAACTGATGTCGGGACCCAATGGGAGGCCTCAAGCACGATCAGATATCCGAACATAGCTCTCCAATTGAGCACCAACGTAGCCTCGAGGTCGTCAATGCGCCGAGAAGAAGTTGTTCCTCATGAGCCACACCCAACTACCTGCAGATAGGGACCATGCTCACGAAACGGAGCCTCCAAGGAAGGAACGACAACAGATCGCCGCCACCGTCTGGTCAGACATGCACGACCAAGGAAGTCTTTTAAATTTTTGGATGACCGGAGTCTAATCAGACAACAGTTTTCTCAAGTAAGTATGGATTAATATTTATTAGATTGCCACCCGATATATCAAAATCCATGTTGCTTCATTTCTATTTGATAAATTTATAATTAGTGGGTTGAATATAATCCTATCAATAAACCCTATGCTAGCTTCATTTTGAGAGTACTCTGATTTTTCATGCTTCTTGTTTGCTACGTACCCATCCCTGCTTTGACCCTGTTTACACTTTGGTTAAGCAATTTCTTACTACAGATTAAGAAATATATGTACATTTAAGGCTGTGATTGCATCTCCTTGAAGAAATGTCAATTTCATGTACCATATTATCTTTAAAAGGTTTCGTATCTGATAGGTTTGGCATGCTATCGGAAATAAAAATAAAGGGTCTTGATATTGTGCCGTTCAGTTCTACATCCTCTGTAAACTAATATAAGACGTTTTAGATCACTAAAGTACAGGGAGCACTTGATGGTCACATCTGGGACCATCCAAAAAAAGACTATAATTTAAAAGAAAATCTCATGCATTGACAGTAATATCCCTGTCTGTTATTGTAGAAAGTCACCGGTCTAGCAACTAACTATGATCTTTATATCAGATACAAATCTTCAAAATCCCATCGAGACAGCCATGTGAGCCAGAGCATAATTAATAACCACCAGAAAGTTGATCCAAATATACAAAAAAAAATATGCACTAAAAAGTTTGCTCATAGAAAAACATAATTAACAACCTTTGAAAAATAGAAGTGTCTTATTCGTCCACACACATAAAATTTATATAACCTACACAAAAAGATCATAACTGGAAAGCACTACATTTTGGAAGCCAGAAATCAAATCAACTTCCTTACGGAGCAAACTATTACCATGATTTTTTGTTCTCTCTGATAAACATCTAGAAGTTGAGTGCGTTGTAATTTTTCTTCTAAGAATCAATATCAGATCCGTTGCATGTAAATCCACATCACATCCTCCAGGTGTGTGTTGGCTGGAATGCTTCATAAAATTGGCATGCATACTTTATTCTGATAGGCATAGGACCAAAGCAACATGACAAAATACTAATCAGAAATGTAGATATGTTTGAACTAATGTGAAGGCAGCAACCGGAACCTACCTGTGTTTCCGTTCAAAAAATTGTAAGTTATGTAATCAGAAAACCTTTTCATTCTGCAGAGGGGTCCAAATCACGTTGTCCCATCCACCCCTTTGTTCAAAGACTGTCTGCTCTTTTAATACCTGGTAAGCAAGAAAGAAGATTAATTGGAGATGATTTAGCTGATCTCATACTTGAAGCGTGAATGCTGGAAGCTTTTCATTGCAGGATTGATAAAAATCAGAGCGATTCGATACATCAGAATGCTAGAAGCTTTTCATGAATGCGGGATTGCTAAAATTCAGTTTTCATGAACCTTTTCAAAATGCAGTTTTTCATGTTCCGTGTTATTTTCCAGGGAAGATATCACGTTAGATAAACGACAAATAGGGATGTTGCCGCCAAACTCCAATGACCCGCTCGATCTAGATCGCCGGCTCGCACCTGCTGATTCATATGCAAGTTAGAGACAGAGATTGGGTTTGGGTGCACGGGTTCAGAGCGCACCGTTGGTCCTGCCGCCGCCACATGCCCTTATGGCTTATGTCCGCAGCACGACACGCCTTCGCTGCAAATTCAGAGAGACGCGGGGGGGGGGGGGGGGGGGGGGGGGGGGGGGGGCGAGGGAGGGAGCGGTACCATCGTCGGAAGGGGCCTGCTCGGCGCTGCAGTCGGCGGTGGCAGCGCCCCACCCCCACCACCAGCCCCGTCTTCCTTCTTCAATTTCTCCACGGCGGCGGTGTCAAAAGCATCCAGCGGAGCGCAGGAGATAACAACGGCCGGCAGAACCTTCGCTGCTTCGTGGACTCATGGGGAGGCGGCCGCTGCGGGGACGAAGCGCGTAGGGCGGCTACCCGGACCAGAGTCGGCTGCGTCGGAGGGGTTTCATGAAGGAGGAGAGGGGGCGTGGGAAGCAGCGAGGCAGATGAGCTATGGCGTGGTGGACGTGGGGCGAAGATTAGGAGGCCGGGAGATGGAGTGGCTTAACCGTACGCTCTGTCCCGCCTTGTTGGGGCAGCAGAGGAGTACCGGCGGGATGCTCACGCTCGCGGCGGCGGAGAAGAGGACCGGCGGGCAGAGGATGGGCGGCGGGCGGCGGCGGAGGATGGAGGCCCGACCGTGGAGCGGCGGTGCAGGAGGGCGAGGATGGGCGGGCGGCGGCAGAGGATGGAGGCCCGGCCGTGGAGAGGCGGCGGAGGAGGGGTGGGCGGCGGCGAAGGCCCGGCCGTGCTCTGGTCTGGTCGTTGGGAGGAGGCGGAGGTGCGGGGCGTGCGTGCGTGCGCAGTGGGGGGGAGGGGTCGTACGGGTGGGCAGGGTCATTATTCGAGGATCAGTGGCTTAATGCGTGGCTTGAAGCGTTAAACACGGAAGGATTAAGAGCCATTAGATTTTGATGATGGATGGGTCTGATTGTCTGGATCTCCGCCTCTCTTTCTTTTATAGGGGTATAATAGATAAAATGAGAGATTTTGCGGTAATTTTTCTGAAACAGGGATCTATTCCTCAAATGTTTTTTTTTAGGATAACGTAGCCTGCTTTATTTAAAAATAGTTCAGGGATCTCATCAGAGACCACCGTAACACAAAGTCCGGCGGCATCGTAAGCCAAATCTTACATAACTCATCTCTTAACCCTACCTTAGCAAGCTTGTGCGCGGCATTGTTTGCCGTACGTCGTACCCACGTGACCTTGACTTCAGCGAACTGCCGCATCATACGATTGATCTCCTCCACTCGCGGCCCCGATGCCGACAGGTTTTTGCTCGTGTCGCCCAGCATGGACGCCGCCACCTTGCTGTCTGTCTCTAGATGGAGCTTCTAAACGTTGATCCCGCTGGCTAGCTCGACCGCCCGTCGGCACGCCAGCAGTTCCGCCATCTCAGCATCGCCAGCTCCGGTGAATACGTCGCATGCGGCCACCCGGAAGTGGTCACCCCTGAGGATGGAGAAAATTTCATCTACAGTAACTGAACTTGACTCTAGGGTTCACTTTGGTCACTGTATTCACGAAAGGGCAACTTACGGTCATCGGTCTCGCTGAACCGGGTCATCGTACGGTAACCCGTACCATTTCGGCTCGTATCACGTACACGTCGAGGGTTTCTTATCAGCCGCCGATTCCCCTCTCGTTCCCCTCGTCCTCTCCCGAAATCCCTAGCGCAATCTCTCTCCCCCTTCCCTGTAGCTCGAATCCAACTCGCTCCATCCTCTGCTCCCCCTCACCTCTTGTCAATTTGCGGCGACGAATTGGTTGTAGCCACCATGTCCGGCGCTGGCAGCTCATCGGCGGCCGCTGCGGAGAAATCGGCTGCTGCATGTTGGCTCCCTTTGATCCAGTGCCCTGATTGCAAGATCCGCAAGATTAGACGGTTTGAGTCCACCACTGAAAACCATCCTGGATGGATCTTGTACAAGTGTATGAATCATAAGGTTAGTAGTTGATTGCATGTTGTTGTTAACTCTCCTTCCCTTTTTCATTCGATTTTCTGATTTGTTCTTGATTTTTTCAAATAGGTAGGGAAGAATCCTTGCAACTTTTGGCACTGGGAATATAGTTACATTGATTATCTGAAGATGCATGGACATCTGAGTTCTGAATCCGTTGATAGTAAAGTAATAGAGAGGAAGATAAAGAAGAACAAGACAGAAGTGGAACCTGAAGATATGCTGAAGATGACAATGTTGTTGAAATCACTTGCAGGAGATGTTGCGGATTTGCTTGCTGTAATGAAGATAGCAGTTGTACTGTTATTTGCTATTCTCTTTGTGTTAGTGTTAGTTATAGTTAGGATGTGATTGCTGGATGATGTAAGTGTTGGCTGATGTTAGCGCTGAACTATGTAAGAAGGAGACTTTTGCTAGCAAGAATTAAGTATTTCTGGAGACAATTATGTTGTTGCAAATGAGAGTAGTGGAAAATGTTATTACATGGCATGAACTGAACACACATTTTGCATTTCATAACATGCATTTGACTGTTGAACACTGATAACAGTGATAAAAAGGAACAAAACCATTTCTTGTGCTTCTTTGATATCACTTGATCTCAACCAGAAACTGATCATTCATAGCTCCTTCATAATACACATAAGTAGTTCAAAAGCATACAGTACTAAAAGGTTCACAGTTTAACAAGTCTTAACATCTAAAATACTTCATGCATTACATTAAATGGTCATTCAGGACCTGAATTCATCAAACATGTCAACTTTCTTGTGCTTCTTTGATGCTGCTGCTGCTGCTTTCTTCTGTAGTGCAGCAATTTTCTTTGCTTCTCCTGCTGCTTTCTTCTCTTCTGCAGCCCTCTTCTTTGCCTCCAGTAGTGCTTCTGCTGCTGCTTTCTTCTCTTCTGCGGCCCTCTTCTTTGCCTCCAGTAGTGATTCTTTTTTAGCTGCTGTTTCAAGCTTCTTGGCCTCAAGTTCTTCCTCTCTCTTTTTCCTTGCCTCTGCTTTTAAAGCTTCTTTTTCTTGAGCTTTTTTGGCCTTTTCAGCTTGTTTTTTAGCTGCTGTTTCACCTGCTTTTTGCAAAGCAGTAGCTTCCCTTTGTGCTAGGATTTCAGCACACCTCTTTTCATGCAATATTTCATTGGCTTGCTGCTTGGCCTCCCTCATCACTTCAACTCTAGTTGCAAGATTGCCTAATCTTGTTGTAGTGCTGCTGCCTACAGATGGCATTGCATCTCTAGCTTCTTTGAGGAAAGAGCTTTCAGGCAATGGTCCTGGCATCTTTCTTTTCCTTTGTGTAGGAGCCTGTAACAGTATTGAATCATGAGAACATGACAAATATTGCACATCAAGTTCATATAGCCAGCAAGTTCAATGGATAAACCTCTTTTCTCATGATTTCCATCATTGAATGTGGATGAAGAGCTCCTAAAGGAGGCATGTCATGTTCCTGTGTGACAACAGGCTCCTCACTTGTTTGTGTCATTGATGGTCCAGGGGCCTGTTCTTGTGCTCCAACCTATACATTTGGCAAGAAGGTCAAATGGATGTATCGAGCACTAAAATATTTGCAACAATGTAAAATGGAAATATTTGCAACAATGTAAATGTTACCTGTGACAGAGTAGGTTCATGTTCTTATTCTTCAAATGTTGCTCTGGGCCTCTTCCTCATTTGCTTCTGCATAGGTTTTGTTGTAGGTAGCCCTTGCTTGAAGGCAGAGCATCCTTTCTTATTATGTCCAGGATTGTTACAATGGCTGCAATGAATAATTGTGCCATGTCTTGTAATCTTTTTCCCTCCTTTCTTTGCTGCAACCTCATCTGGTTGCATTCTCCTATTCTTGCCCTTTCTCCCTCTTTTCTCCTCATACAAAGGAGGCTTAATTACACAACCACCCATTTTCTGCCACTCCCTCTTGTCTTTGCAAGGCATAATAATGTGAGCATATGCTTTGGAGAAATTGCAAAGAGCATAACACTTGTGCACCATTTCCTCAGGATCAATTAGTTAATCTCTATAGCAAGATATGGAGTGGGGGCAGGGAATTCCAGTTAATTGCCATCTTCTGCATGTGCATGCTTTGACTATAGCTCCACAATGTACTCCCTTCCATGTGAAGAAACTTGGAATATTCCCTCTCCAGCATTAGTAGGGTAACAATTGTTAGACCATTCTATGTGCTTCAGAAGCCTTTTCTTGATCTTTGGGCAGATTGGACCATTAAATTTCTTAGCCTCTTGCTGCTTGTTATAATGTCTGCTAGAAAGTTGTGACTTGATTCTATCAATCATGCTGATGATTGGCAAATCTCTAGCCTCCAAAATATATCTACAAGTAATTGAAAACATAACATTACTTAATTCATTATGAAAGAACACATACCAAGTAAATGAAATATGAAGAACACATAGCAAGTAAATGAACATATGATAGTACCACATTATGAAAGAACACTTACTTATTGAAAACCTCACAATTGTTGTTAAGTAAAATATCACATTTGGGCAAATCAGTCTGGAATGCCCTAACCCAAGTGTTGGGCCTCTTTTCTGCAAGCTAAGCGTGAGCCTCACTGTCAAGCTGTCGTCGTTTCCTCACAAGGGGTGCCGCAAGGACGGCAGATGCCATGGGATGGCTTGAGAGGTGAGAGCAAGGCTGCCGTGGAGATCTGGGACGGGTATGCGAATAGCACGCGGTGGTTTACCCAGGTTCGGAGCTCTCCGGAGAGATAATACCCCTACTCCTACATATCTGTATATATGTGTGATATCTGGTACATGGTTGCTCCTGGAGCTGTATTAGAGGAGGAAGAGGGAGCCGGCTGCTCCCTTCCTTGCCTCACATGCATGCATGCGTGGGCATGAGTGAGAGAGAGAGAGAGGAGGAAGAGGGGCTCCCGTGAGTCTGTGTGGCCTCCTCCTGGAGGCTTCCCTGGTGCCTCTTATATAGGGAGGCCCAGGGGACAAGGGGTGGCCCACATGGCCTAACTTTACTATTGGATATGACAAGTGATGCAGGCTACAGTGCGCCATTATTGGGGCAGGGTGACATGACGCGTCAGGGTGTACAGAGGGGCACTATTGGCCAACAGTGCCCGTCTGCAGCAGGGTGGCAGACTCTGCAGTCCGTCAGGTATAGTGTTGCCAGCTCGTGTCCGACGGGACGACCGGAGCTGACTTCGTCGGGCCGCAGCCGGCAGCCGGACTGGAGGAGCTGGATAGCTACAGTGTCGCCAGGAGGAGCCGGACTGGAGGAGCCGGACAGCTACAGTGTCGCCAGGAGGAGCGGGACAGGAGCAGCCAGACTGCTACAGTGTCGCCAAGAGGAGCCGGACAGGAGCAGCCGGACTGCTACAGTGTCGTCGGGAGGAGCCGGACATGAGCAGCCGGACTGCTACAGTGTCGTCAGGGGGAGCCGGACAGGAGCATCCGGACTGCGACAGTGTCGTCAGGGGCAATCGGACTGCTACAGTGTCGTCAGCTCACTTCTTCGTTTGTCTTGTTGATTCGTCAGGCCCGGCTTACGGGGGGTGGTCCCCCTGGTGTTTTAAAATGTTGAGTCGTCTCCTTGAGCCTACCCGGGGGGTAATCCTCCCGACACAAGCAGTCTCATCTCTTCCATAAATTCTTCATACTGATCAACTTTGGTGCACCTAGCTATCTTCCAGAGCTGTTTTTCAAAACATCTCCTCTGAATTTCTCTCTGAAATTCTGCCAAAGGTGCCTGACACAGAATCTGTGTTCTGAGTCAGGAAAATGTTGCTCTACAACATTTATTAGACCCTGCAAGTTTTGTAAATGAGAAAGTAAGTAAGTAATTGCTACTGTCATTACTACCAGTTTGTCAAATTACTAATGTACATGTCTTTACCTTTTGCTTATCAGACATGACAGTCCATGCTGAGGTGTTCTGAATCCCAAGATCCTGTTTCGGTGTGCTCAGAAACCAGCTCCAAGTGTTATTATCTTCAACATCTACAATGCAATGTGCAACAGGATAGACACAATCATTTGGATCCATGCCCACTGCAGACAGAAGCACACCTCCATACTTAGTTTTCAAATGACATCCATCAAAACAAATTATGGGCCTACACCCTGCAAGGAATCCTCTTTTACATGCATCAAAACTGAAGTAGCACCTGCTGAACCTTGATTCATTGTCTAATTGAATGAAAAATGTGCTGCCAGGGTTGGATCTTCTAACTTCATTTGCATAATCCCAAAGCATGTTGTATTGTGCCTCAGCATCTCCATGGATTATGTTCAATGCATATCTCCTTGCTCTGCTTAGTTTACTACAAGAAGCTGTCATATTCCAGTCCTTTTGCACCAACCTCCCAAAATTTCTCAAGTTCATTCCTTGATCTGCCCTGAAGTACTCCAAGTACTTTTCTGCAAGATATCTAGAAGTAAATGCCTTTACTTTCCACTTCTTAGAACATTTGTGTGTTGGGGAACGTTGCATGGGAAACAAAAAATTTCCTACGCACACGCAAGATCTATCCATGGTGATGAGCATCTACGAGAGGGAGAGTGGATCTACATACCTTTGTAGATCGCTAAGCGGAAGCGTTAAGAAACGCGGTTGATGTAGTCGAACGTCTTCGCGATCCAAATCGCCGAGTGTCCCGCGATCCCATCATGATCCATCTCGCGATCCAATCTCGATCCGTCCCGCGATCCCATCACGATCCGTCCCGCGATCAAATCACGAATCGTCTCGCAATCCTGATCACGGTCCTTCCGATCTAGCGCCGAACGGATGGCACCTCCGCGTTTAGCACACGTACAGCTCGATGACGATCTCCGACTTCTTGATCCAGCAAGAGGGAGCGGAGAGGTGGATAAGTTCTCCGGCAGCGCGACGGCGTGGCGGCGATGGTGGTGGAACTAATTCCAGCAGGGCTTCGCCTAAGCACCGCTGAAACGATCTAGAGGAGAAACTGCGATCTAGAGGAGAGGCTAGCACGTGGCTATTAGGGTTATTTTTCTCCTCTAAATCCTCTAGTATATATAGGAGGGAGGGAGGGGAGGAGGCAGCCTCAAACCCTCAAGGGCTGGCCGAAATTGGAGGTGGAGGAGTCCTACTCCAATCCTACTAGGAGTAGGATTCCTCCTCTCCACTTGGAAACACTTTCCACCTTTCCACCTTTGGGTTTTTTCCACCTCCAGCCACATGGGCCTTAGTGGGGGGCTTGGCCAGCCCACTAAGGGCTGGCTTGACTCCTCCCACAGCCCATGAGGCCCCTTGGGTCGAAATACCCCTCCCGATGGTCCCCGGTACCCCTCCCGGCACTCCCGGTACACTACCGAAGTACCCGAAACTTTTCCGGTGACCAAAACGGGACTTCCTATATATCAATCTTTACCTCCGGACCATTCCGGAGCTCCTCGTGACGTCTGGGATCTCATCTGGGACTCCGAACAACCTTCGGTCACTACCATACATAACTCTACTATACCGAAACGTCACCGAACCTTAAGTGTGCAGACCATGCGGGTTCGAGAACTATGTAGACATGACCGAGACACCTCTACGGCCAATAACCAATAGCGGGACCTGGATGCCCATATTGGTTCCTACATATTCTACGAAGATCTTTATCGGTTGAACCTCTATGTCAAGGATTCAGTTAATCCCGTATGATGTTCCCTTTGTTTATCGGTATGTTACTTGCCCGAGATTCGATCGTCGGTATCTCTATACCTAGTTCAATCTCGTTACTGGCAAGTCTCTTTACTCATTCCGTAATACAAGATCCCGTGGCTAACACCTTAGTCACATTGCTTGCAAGGCTTATAGTGATGTTGTATTACCGAGTGGGCCCTGAGATACCTCTCCGTCACACGGAGTAACAATTCCCAGTCTTGATCCATACCCACTCAACAGACACTCTCGGAGATACCTGTAGAGCACCTTTACAGTCACCCAGTTACGTTGCGACGTTTGATACACACAAGGCATTCCTCCAGTGTCAGTGGGTTGTATGATCTCATGGTCATAGGAACAGATACTTGACATGCAGAAAACTATAGCAATAAACTGACACGATCATATGCTATGTTTATAGTTTGGGTCTTGTCCATCACATCATTCTCCTAATGATGTGATCCCGTTATCAAATGACATCTCATGTCTATGGCCAGGAAACCTTTACCATCTTTGATCAACGAGCTAGTCTACTAGAGGCATACTAGGGACACAGTGTTGTCTATGTATCCACACATGTATTTGAGTTTCCAATCAATACAATTATAGCATGGATAATAAACGATTATCACGAACAAGGAAATATAATAATAACCAATTTATTATTGACTCTAGGGCATATTTCCAACATTGTGCTCATCATTGTAACTCTTGATGACCATGCAATTTGTTCTGCTACCATAACTACACCAAATGTTCCAGGGGCAGTGAGGCTGACATTTTGCTGAAATTCTTTTCCTGCCATTTACTGGTAATTTGATGTCAAATCTGTTTTTGCAAGCATATTCTCTCACTGCTTTTCTAAACAGTTCTGGTGACTGGAAAGCCTGTCCAATTTTGAATTGTGGATCATGCAAATCTTCTTTCCTAAAGCTTTTAAATTTATACCTTGCACCTGCTTCATCATCAGAATCTGGTAGCTCAAGTTCTTCATCATCAGATGCTTGTACATGGTCTGGCTTTGCTCTAATATGAACATCATCAGGTTCCTCCACTGTGTCCTCTTTAAGATCATCATCTAAATCACTGACTTCATAATCACTATCTACAATCTCATCAGCATAGTCTGATCCTTGCTCACTCCCAGTTACTTCAGCATCAGAAACTTCTCCCTCATTGTCCTCTTCACCCTGCTCCTCCACATCTTCCTCCTCATCTGCAATTGCTTCTTCTGCTACTTGTTGTGCATTTGCTTCTTCTGCTTCTTGCTGTGCATTTGCTTCTTCAGCTGCTTCCTCTGCAAGTGCTTCTTCTGCAGCTTCCTCTGCAAGTGCTTCTTCTGCAGCTTGATCTCCACCTGTTCCTTCTTCTTCTATTGCTTTGTCTGCATCATCTGCAATGGTGACATGTGTGACAAACTTGCACTACATATTTTGCACTGCTTCCTCCTTAATCTTCCCGTCCAGTAAATCTTTCTGAATCCTCTGGTTATGCTTCTCCTTATTGATCTGAATTGGTTTGATAGGACTAACAACAGTGTGCAAGTCTGCTACAGGAAACTCTATCACATCATCCCAGTCAAAATGCCTGAAGCTCTCATCATGATGAAGATACATTTGCAAAAACTTGTGTCCAAATGTTACATGTGCCCTCATGTTCAGACAATTATCATTGCAAGTTATCTTCACAAGACCACCTTCAGTCATTGGTTTACCAGGCATACAGTAATACATTTGCAATCTTCCCTTCACTTCATAGCCCAATTGTTCAACCAGGTCTTCTAACTTCTCCACAGTTAGTGTATCCCCCTCGACATAATCATACCACATGATTTCTCCATTGACATACGCACGGTTTTTACCAACTCCAAGGAAATAACCACCAAAATTGATGCAAAGACTGAAGTTTGATGCATAATCAATTTCATCTGCAGGTTGACATAAAACCCTAGATTAAACGCCTAAAATCCATAGCAGAACGAAAACCCTAGCATTTACATCAAAAATCTGAAGGCAGGTAAGAACGATTAACCACCTAATCAACCTCAAATCACTACTTCAGAGAGAAAGGGGGGTTTGCAGAGGTTCAGAGAGGAAACAGAGGAAACAGGGGCTTACCATACACAGGCGCTGGGTCTCCTTCTGCTCGACGACGAGGCGCCATGGTTCAAGTCGTCAATGAACCCTCTGGCCGCCGTCGCTCCGTCGATGGATGCCTCCGCCGGCGGCGACGAAACCCTAACCGATCACCACTGCGATGGCCTCCCCTTTCCTTTCTCTTCTCCTCTGCCTCGGAGGCGTCGATGAAAAGGTGAACCGTCACGAACAGGGGAGGGGGAATGCAAAATAGCGGTGGCCGGTCGTTTCTTTAATTTTTTGTCGACGTGTCGTGTCCAGCTGGCGAGTCAAAGCGGTTTTCTGGTCAAATCGGGCCGATACGAGCCGAAACTGTACGGGTTACCGTACGATGACCCGGTTCAGCGAGACCGATGACCGTAAGTTGCCCTTTCGTGAATACAGTGACCAAAGTGAACCCTAGAGTCAAGTTCAGTTACTGTAGATGAAATTTTCTCCTGAGGATGACACCAGACCCACCCTTGCCGTTGTTTCTAGCCACAGCGCCGTCAGCATTCGCCTTAATCCAGCCATGATCCGGGGCTGTCCAGCGCTGGGTCTCGCTGTTTCCTCCAGCAGGTGCTCTCCCCTCATGCACACGTGACCATTCAGCCATATATGAGGTGATTGAATCAGCCACCGTCCTGGCCTATGCTATTCTCTTTCCTTCCTTTGTATCATTTCTAGCTAGCCATAGCCCATAGACCTACTGCACCATTGCTTCTCTCTCTCCGTCTAGCGCATCCGCAAACCACCCCAGTAGCCATGATGCCAGTGCACTCGAGGAGTCAACCGAGATGGGTGGGACCACCACCCCAACTCCTTTGTCCGAGTGCATTATGTTCCAGAATAGCGCCGAGTGGGGGCATGACCAGAAACGATGAAGAAGCATTTCTTCTCGTCGACACGCCACACAACAGACGCCGTTCTTGATTTTCCTTCGATGGAGTTCGGCACCAACAGCTAGCCCATTCCGAATGAGCCGCCACATATGTACCTTCGCTTTGTTTGGAGCGTTGGTATTCCATAGAGCCAGCCATCCCTTGTGTTTTTGAACAGAAGAAGAGGTGCCTGGCTGTCCAGACCTTGCTCTTTTCATCATCATTTTCAGGTGATAGCCAGACCGCACAGAAAACCAGCCCGATTTTGTATGGTTCCAAGCGGTTTCTGAAGCTATACTCAAAGTTGTGAATGATTTTGATCTTGCCAACAAAGTTTTTTCAATAACTTTGGATAATGCTTCAACAAACACTTCTGCAATGAATACCTGACTCCTATATTCTCCGTATACGTTGCATCCTTTTTAATGCATCAACCTTTAAAGGTGCTTTAGATATTTGTGAACCACACGATTGAAGTCATACATAGTGCATTTCTTGTCTTCCGCATTCTAATCTACGACTTGCAAAAGGCACAAGTCCTCATTAGCATCATATATGTAGAGTTCCATCTAACAAGGGGTACTAAATTTAACTTATGAGGAGTCTGTTTTCAGCCTTGCTACAAGAATACTTGAGGATAGAAGAACTAGAGAACAGTGATGTCCGTCAAAGATGGGGAGCTATTAAAAAGGAGAGCCCAACACACTGCTGAAAACACAGAACTGGTAGACATGTTTGGAAATATGACCATTGAAGATGATGACCAACATGACTAGTTGTAGACATGTAGTGTAGTATTTTTCTTTTCCTTTTGTAATTTCCTTTATCTTTTTGTAATTCTAGAGCATGGCTTTGTTTTCTTTTACTTTCTAGGGATAGACGGTTTTAAAAAGGCAGCCACTAATAAATCTTAAGATTTATCCCACATAACAATTTGCCTCAATTTTTATTTTGTACATTTTTTCCGCCATAACGTGTCTAACGTGCCTAAGAGCATCTACAGTCGGACTTTGCAAATCCGGCCCCTCAAACGCCCGCGGACGCGCCCGGGCGCGTTCGCAGACACTGACCGGTCAAGCCTTAAATTTTCCTTCTCACAACCAGACACCTCAAATCTCATATCTTAAATCCATACAAACTCATGCAACTACGTCGATGCATTACACACATCGTCCGGCTACTCCATCACTACTAACATGCCATCGGACTACCAAAATTTGGCATGTTTGGCTATGGTGGAGAACTGGAGATCATCCATGGTTGGCCTTGCCCTTCCCGGAGCCCCTGCCGTCCTTCTCGCGGAAGTACCAGTCAAAGACGCAGTAGGGATCGATCCAGATCTGCTCGTCGTCGGAGCTGTCCTCATCGTCGCCGGCCTCCTTCTCCTCCTTCGGTGGCAGTCCGACCATTTCACGGACCACCCGATTCTGCTCTCGGACGAGGGCACGCGTGTTCCTCTGGTGTCATTTCTTCAAAATGTGGGCCCGGATGGCTTCGTCTACTGTGGCTGCCCACACCACCGCATCAGCCGCCTCCGTCATCGCCATTTTCGCATCGATACGGGCCTCGACATCCCTTATCCTCTCCTTCCCATGGGGGGCACCCGTTCCTGGTGGGACTCATAGTCTGCCCGACCGGTGATGGGAAGGGAGCGATTTTGCTGCTACTAGGACCGCGATGATCCAGACCCGAGCGCCCGTTGAGCCGGCGTTATGGAGTCGTGCCGGATAGATCCTGTCGTCAGCCGGGCGCTGTCCTCGCGGGAGCGGCGGAGTGCAATGCGTACCGCCATTGCCTCCTCCACCCCGCATGGGATGGCACCCTAGTCGATGGATCCAGACTTGCCGGAGTCAGATCCGCTGCCGGCCATGCCGGAGACAGCCGGAAAACGTTGAAGGTGAGGTTGGGTGGCGAAGGGAATGAAGTGTGAAGTGGCTAGGGTTTGGTCCCGCGAACGAATGGGGACGGATATATGTGGGGTCGATTGTAGGAGATATGCCCTAGAGGCAATAATAAATGTTATTGATTATCTCCCTGTTCATAATTAGGTTTATGTTCCATGCTATAACTGCTATGGTTCTCGAGTCTACAATAACCACGAGGCTCGAAGGAAGACTCATATGCACGTGTGGAATAATAAACGGTAAAATGTATTCCTAGTCTGGCCTCTAAGACTGGCTCAAGTATTGCATGATGATCCTGTTTTCCTGATCATGGGCATGGCTATGCCGGCAATTTTGAGGGCACAATGTTAGAAGAACATTTGTGTTGAATCGACCCGAATTGATGTTATGCTATGAGATTCATTCGTCATAAGTTAATGGTTAATAACACAGAGATGGTTTACGTTTGCATGATTCCTTAGACCATGAGAGTATCGAGTTTCTTCATGCTTGCTTCATGAACTTTGGGGTTTGTTAAACGTCATCCATAAATGGGTGGCTATTACGGCGGCTTACAGGTTCATGGAAAAGTATGTCAAGTAACTTGATAGCTCAAGATTGGGATTGGCTCCTCCGACGATGGAGAGATATCTCTGGGCCCTCTCGGTGTTACGGTATCCATCATCGTCTGGCCAGACATTTTGTGATTTGATCACGGGGATGCTGGAACACGGGAACGAGAAAAGAGAACAATACCGGTAACGAGGTAACTGGCATAGTGGACAAGTTGTTGATCCACGGGGATGCCAACATGTCTCACATCGGGTATTTGTAACATATCGCGAAGCAACAGGAATAGCACACGGCAACTGGAGGTTCACTCGAATATTCATTCGTGTGGGTATAGGGGTCAATATGGGTGTCCACGGCTCCGATGTTGATCATTGATCGGAAGGGGTTCCGGGTCATGTCTATGCTTCACCGAACCTATAGGGTCACACGCTTAAGGGTCATCTATCTGTTGAATACTAGACGGGGAGTCTGAGAGAAATTCACCGAAAAAGTTTCGGAGACAACGGAAGAGTTCCGGAGAGAGAGAACTCCGGAAGAGTTTCGGTAAAACTGAAAAGTTGTTTCAGGGGATACCATTAAGTCAAATTGATTTCGGCACATGCCTGATAATTCTTGGAGGGTGCCAGAATCATTCTGGAAACTTCTGGGAATTTTCCGGAAGAAAAACCGGAAATGTTCCGGAGCTGCCGGAACCGCTTCGGATGCTTTTCGCAGATGAAAATCACTAATCCGGAATTGTTCCGGATCGCATTGACAATTATTTTAGTGGATACTGGAAATGTTCTAAGCCCACATAAATATTTTCAGTTCAACCGGACGCTGAAAAATGTCGTCGTGAATAGTGAAAGTGCTTTTTGGGAGAAAATATATGGTGAATAGTGGAAACACTATTATGAATAGTGGGAAACACTATTGGGAGAAAATATCTCATGACTAGTGAAAACACTATTATGAATAGTGGGAAACACTATTGGGAGAAAATATCTCATGACTAGTGAAAACACTATTTATGAATGGTGGAATCACTATTATGAATAGTGAAAATATCTGAGGGCATTTTGGTATTTTTACCATAGTCTCTCACCCTATAAATACGGGGTGAGGAGGCAGCCCAAAACTTCACTCTTACTCTCATACAAATGCCATGCATGATCTGGCTCTCTCTCTCTGAGGGAGTCCTGGACTAGGGGGTCCTCGGGAGGTCGGCCTATCTAATATGGGCCGGGCTGTATGGGCCGTTCGCCGGACACTGGATCACTCGAAGGACCGGACTCCAGAAGGGAAGTTTCTAGAAGTAAGGCGTGTGCTCCACGCTTAGAGTAGAATAGGCATGTTTATCCCCTCAACGTGTAACCGACCATGTGTAAACCCTAGGCACCCCCGGCGTCTATATAAGCCGGAGGGTTTTAGATCATTGAACGGGGAACTCATCTAGGGTTTTAGTCATACGATCTCGTGGTAGATCACTCTGTAATCTCTATACCATCAATATAATCAAGCAGGACGTAGGGTATTACCTCCATAGGAGGGCCCGAACCTGGGTAAAACCTTGTCCCCTTCGTCTCCTGTTACCATCGATCCCAGCATCACAGTTCGGGACCCCCTACCCGAGATCCGCCGGTTTCGACACCGACATTGGTGCTTTCATTGAGAGTTCCACTGTGATCGCCAGGAGGAATCGATGGTTCGCCTAGTCGTTAACGAAGAGGTCCTCAACACAGGGACTTTTGTCCCTGGACAGATCTTCGCTTTCGGCAGCATAGTGCTGCACGCCGACCCGACCGGCCGTCTCGGCCGCATCGAAAGTTTCGCCCCTGATCAGGAGGTCAGATTCGGGAACTTAGAGTTCTCCGAAGACTCCCGCGGCAATCTATTACTAACAGGGCTTGCAGTCTCGCCTGCCTCACCCGATGACCCTGAGGCTTTGACCTCAGATCCATCTTCCGGCTCCGCCTATGGGACTTGCCCTGGTGGAGGCCCGATCTTATGTTCCGATCAGGTCATAGCACCCGACAGCCGAACACCCGTTCTTGCCGAACACACTCCCTGCACGGACGCATCGGAGGCTGACTCCGGAAGCTCCCGGCAGACCGGTCCGATCGAGCTCTCGATACTCAACGAAGCTCTAGATCGGATCTCGTCGATGGAAATCAACGACGACCCAGCCCCGATCTGCTCTCAGATCGGTCTTCGTACGGGTCGGGATGGATCTGAACAGGATCCAAGAACGCCCTTGCGCGACTCTGGAACAACGACGCCACATACCGACCCACTCGCTTTGGTGACACGCATCCCACCATCGCCTCGTTTCTCAACGAGTTGTTCGATCGGATGGAGACTATGCGAATGGCCGATGACCAGATACTGGTCTATGACCGGCTCGGGCTTAAACCCGATGACAGGGAAATTTGCGTCCCCACGGTCACCCACCTCGTCGCCACCGTCGAGTGTCCGGCGGAGGGTTCGACCCCCCAGCTACTGGAACTAAAAACGGTCTACACCTCAATTTCCGACCACCGAGATCTTGCTCGTGACCCAGTCACCGACTCCAGCAATAGTCCGGTGTCGGCCCCCGACCTATCCCGTAATTCGGAACTTATAGTTCCGGACTCCCATCTTGGTGAGGGACTACCTTTTCTCCCACCCACCTCCCAAGCCGATGACTCGATCATCGCATCAGAGCCCAATTGTTCGAATCCACCGGACATTGCGCATTTGCCGGGGGAGTCGGTCCATCGTTACTGGGCCAGACTACTCCTCGCACGACACAACGTGCGCGGCCTCAGCGACACAGATATAATGGCAACCTTCAAACGTAACTGCCACAACGAGGGCATCCTCAACGCCCTGGCGCGGCGGCACATAACTGACCTTTCCGAGCTATCCATCTTGGTACAGAAGTATTGTGCCATGGAAAGTGCTTGGCAAACAGAGCGGCTATTTTCGGACCAAACCTCCGCCGAACACCTTAGAGGAGATCGGCAAAAGAGGATACCCCCGAACCGAACAGCCCAAACTCAGCCCGCCAAAAAGAGAAACAGATCCCTTCCCAGGGTCAGTACTGTCTTGGACGGACTATTGGACAAACCTTGCCCTATACACTCCGTATTGCTAAACACAGCTCCAACTCACAGTCTCAGAACTTGTTGGGTCGTCAGACAGATCGCAAAATGCGGCGAGGCCATCCTCAAGGCGTCACCGCCTAGAGGGCGCCCCGCAGACTCATCGGAACATCACACTGAAGTCCTGACGATCTACGAAACGTTCCCTTCAAGGAACAAAAGGAAGAGAGCCCTCAAAGAAATTGGACAAGTGTACCACGTGGCTGCAACAAGTGTATGGGCAGATGCACCCATCACCTTTGGAGATGCTGATCGACCAGCCATTCATCCCGACCATTCACCAGCCGCACTAGTCCTGAACCCCGTCATCAACGGCTTCCGGTTACACAAAGTGCTAATGGACGGCGGCAGCGGTCTAAACCTAATTTATGAAGACACGCTGGAAAAAATGCAATTCGACCGATCTCGGATCGAACATAGCAACACAACCTTTCGAGGAATAATCCCAGGGAAGCAGGCACGCTGCTCAGGATGTATTACCCTGGACGTAGTGTTCGGCACGCCCGACAATTACAGATCGGAAGAGCTCCTCTTCCACATCGTGCCCTTCCCCAGTGGATATCACGCCCTTCTGGGACGTGAAGCCTTCACAAAATTCCAGGCTATACCACATTACGGGTATATGAAACTTAAAATGCCAGGACCAAACGGAGTAATCACAATAGCTGGTGATCCGAATATAGCCCTACGGGCCGAAAACAAAACAGCAGCACTCGCCCTCGAGGCCCTAGCTGAGACCTTTGTTGCGGAAGAACTGACCGCACTCCGGTCAACGGTAGACAAAGACGACGTGATCCTCAGCAAGAGGCCCAAATCCACGTCCTTCAAGCCAGCAAAAGAAATCATTAAAGTTCAGGTGCACCCGACGGACCCTAACAAGACAGCATCCATCGGAGCACAGCTCGACCCCACCATGGAGGAGGCACTGCGAGCATTCTTACAAGAAAATTGGGATATATTCGCCTGGCATCCTTCTGATATGCCTGACATCCCACGACGATTGGCAGAACACAGTCTGAACATCATGGCAGGTTTTAAGCCCGTCAAACAGACTCTCCGCCGCTTCTCCGAGCCCAAACGACAAGCTATGGGTGAAGAATTGGCTAAATTGCTAGAGGCCGGATTCATTCGGGACATTAAGCACCCCGAATGGTTGGCAAACCTGGTGATGGTACCAAAGAAAGACAAATCCTGGTGGCTGTGCGTCGACTTTAAAGACCTCAACAAGGCCTGCCCCAAGGACCCTTTCCCTCTACCACGAATAGACCAGATCATTGATGCCACAGCCGGACACGACTCGCTGTGTTTCCTCGACGCTTATTCCGGATACCATCAGATTAAAATGAAGGAATCCGATCAAGCGGCAACCGCATTCATCACCCTCTACGGGCCGTTCTGCTTTAACACAATGCCTTTTGGGCTAAAAAACGCTGGGGCTACATACCAGCGCATGATCCAGACCTGTCTTGAGAAACAGATCGGCAAAACAGTCGAGGCATACGTGGACGACGTGGTTATCAAAACCAAACACGTTAGCAATTTAATCGACGACCTAAGGCAAACCTTTGCAAGCCTACGTGAATATGATATTCGGCTCAATCCGGAGAAGTGTGTCTTCGGAGTTCCCGCTGGTAAGTTGCTCGGATTCATTGTTTCCCATAGAGGAATAGAAGCGAATCCGGCCAAGATCCGTGCCTTGTCAGAACTTGCAATCCCTACAGAGCTAAAGCATGTGCAAAGATTGGCGGGTTGCGTGGCGGCATTGAGCCGCTTTATCTCCCGCCTCGGTGAAAAAGCTTTACCACTGTACAAATTGCTGAAACGGACCAAGACTTTTGAATGGACCGACGAAGCAAAAGCTGCGTTAGAAGATATCAAGACACTGCTGGCAAGTAACCCCATACTCACAGCACCAAACGCGGGTGAGCCCATGTTGTTATACATATCGGCCACCAACCAAGTTGTCAGCGCAGTGCTCGTCGTTGAACGAGAGGAGGAGGGGCACAAATTCTAGATACAGAAGCCGGTCTATTATGTGTCAGAGGTGCTCACGCAATGCAAGTCAAGATACCCGCACTACCAGAAGATAGCCTATACGGTATTTATGGCATCACGTAAATTAAGACATTACTTCCAAGAGTGTTCGGTCACGGTGGCATCGGAAGTACCCCTGAACGATATAATCAATAACAGGGACGCCACAGGCCGTATAGCCAAATGGGCAATTGAACTCCTTCCTTTTGAGATCACATACAAACCGCGCCGAGCTGTTAAATCTCAGGTATTAGCGGATTTCCTTGCCGAATGGACAGAAGCCGAACTCCCCAGGGAATATAGTACATACTCACATTGGACGATGTACTTTGATGGATCCAAAACCTTGGCCGGACTGGGGGCTGGAGTCGTTCTCACATCCCCCACAGGTGACAACGTCCGATACGTGCTCCAGATCATGTATGCCGACTCCAACAACGCAGCCGAATACGAAGCCCTCCTACACGGTCTTCGGATGGCAGCTTCAATGGGCATACAGCGGCTGGAGGTACGGGGAGATTCCAATCTGGCCATCTCTCAAGTAAACGGTGAGTTCGACGCCAAAAATCCGAAGATGGCGGCATATCGAAATGCTGTCCTCAAAATATCTGCACGGTTCGAGGGGCTAGAGTTCCACCACGTCGCTCGAGACGACAACCAAGCCGCTGACATACTGGCACGTTTAGGAGCCAAACGCGACCCTGTCCCGCCAAACACTTTCCTGGAACGGCTCTTCAAGCCATCCGTGGTTTGGCAGGACTATCAAGCGGGCGCCGATCTCTCAAGCGCACACATGGTTGTTCCCCCTGTTGACGAACCAGACGGCAGAATTATCGGCGGCTCCGTAATGAACGAGACGCCCTCGGCCCACGAGGTCATGGCAGTCATCGCTCCTTGGACCGAACCCTTCCTCGCCTACCTCCTTCGTAAGGAACTCCCCGATGATCAAACGGAGGCTCGACCTATAGTCCGGCGCTCCAAAGCCTTTAAGGTACACGAAGGAGAGTTATATAAAAAGAGCACTACTGGAGTATTACAGAGGTGCATATCTGAGGAAGAGGGGCGGGAGCTTCTCATCAAAGTACACGCAGGGATGGGCGGTCATCATGCCGCAGCAAGAGCCTTAGTAAGCAAGGCCTTCCGGGCGGGGTTCTTTTGGCCCACAGCTCGGGCGGACGCCCAGTCACTTGTCAAATATTGCGTAGGGTATCAACTTTTCGCAAACCAAAGTCACATGCCCCCAACAGCTCTTCGGACTATTCCGATCACATGGCCCTTTGCGGTCTGGGGGCTAGACATGGTCGGACCACTTAAAGGGGGGACCAAGAAAAATAAATACTTGCTGGTCATGGTCGACAAGTTCACCAAATGGATTGAGGCTAAACCTGTCAAGTCAGCCAAATCCGGACCAGTAATCGACTTTATATCCGGCGTGATACACCGTTACGGTGTTCCGCACAGTATAATAACTGATAACGGATCCAATTTCACCGCTCAGGAAGTCAAAGACTGGTGTGCAAAGATGGGCATTAAGCTCGATTACGCCTCGGTTTATCACCCGCAGACTAATGGACAAGTTGAACGAGCAAACGGCCTCATAATGAGCGGGATCAAGCCGCGTTTGGTCCGGTCTCTGCAAGAATCCGATTGTCAGTGGGTTGAGGAGCTGGACTCCGTACTATGGGGCTTGCGCACCACCCCGAATAGATCAACGGGTTACACCCCGTTCTTTATGGTCTACGGGGCCGAAGCGGTCCTTCCTTGTGATATCATTCACGATGCGCCAAGAGTACGCATGTACGAGGAAAGGGAGGCTGAGTTAGATCGGCAGGACGACTTGGACGCCTTGGAGGAAGAGCGAAACATAGCTTGGGCCCGTTCCGCTTTTTATCAGCAGCAGGCCCGGCGTTACCAGAGCAGAGAGGTGAGGGCGTAAGCATACAACGTGGGCGAATTAGTCCTACGACTACCGGAGAAGCAGAAGCATAAACTCAAGCCCAAATGGGAAGGCCCCTTCATAATCGACGAAGTACTAACTGGAGGGGCTTATCGTCTTCGGAACCCGTCGGATCACCGCCTCGAACCAAACCCATGGAACACAGCTCGTCTTCGACGTTTCTACGGATAAACCGGTGTCGTCGCACTCCTTAATTTATGTTTCTTCCTTCGTGTTTTTCCTTTTTATTTTTTTTCAATTCTCCTTTCGAACTAATGTTTGGCAGGTTTGCACCCTTTTTTATCCCAACTCTGTGTTCGGCTTATTCAATCTCTTTATAAGATTTTTCGTTTTGCACCTTCAAGTGTTAAATCCGAATACAGCACCTGGGGGCTTCCTTTTCGAAGCCAATGCTTTTACATTATTCACACTTGTTCACACTCGTTGTGGGTGCCTGTTTTCCTTGTCGTTTTCAAGCCACCGTATGCATCAATTCGAACTAAGATTCGCCAAGCTGGGTTGCCTCGCTCCTGTGGTTACCCTCTACGTTCCCGATTGTTCGGCTAGAGGGTAAAGGGAGCACCTCTGCGATTGTTACGACCGGGTCATCCGGACACGTACCTCAAACGGGTGAAGCCAAAAGCTAGCTATCTTGCGTAGACAATTGATCGGCCCCGACGGAAATAATTTGTAACACTATGGTCGTCATGACCATTACCAGGGTCTTGTCTTCTTACAATTACCCTCAGCCATATACTATCAGTGTACGGGCTACAGCCTACGCCTTACGTAGCAACCTGACGAAAGGTATCGGTAGAGGTACTATTTTCTTCAGAAGATGTTTCTTACGCTAAATGTAATATAACATATCTCCCTGCGTGCTTTCTGTCTGTTCGTACCACATGGCCGGATTGCCTGGTTCCCCCGAATATAGTTCGTCCACCCTAGGGTGATACTTTCAGCGGAACACTCCCAAGCTTCTAGCACGGGAGGCCGAAGCCGATGGCCGGTTAAGACAAAGTTTACAACACAGCGGAGCAAATCTTTGATTGATAGTACTCATCTACATACAATCATATACCCGGCTGCTGATCGAGATTATCGATTACAGTGTCCAGGGAGCAGTCTTGTTGTGACAATCGGGCGGCAGGCATCACCTGGTCATAAACCAGGTGGAGCGGAATTTCCCGTCCGTCTACCCCGACTGGCCCAACCCGAGCCATATGCTCGGGATCAAGTCCGGTGTAGCGGGTCTTGATCATCGCCCACGCCTCCCTCGCTCCCTCCCGGCATGCCGATGTCTTCCACAGCTCGAACCTAGCTCGGGCTCCCTTGAAACGACTGATTAGCTCGGTCATCCCCTCGGAAGGCTGCTCAGCAGGCCACAGTGCTTTTACCATGACCTTTATGGCCTTCCGAGCCCGCTCGTGCAAGGCGGTTAGATCCTTTAGCAAGTTTCCCTGGTAAGCTCCGATCTCTTCTTCGGAATGCCCGGTCAGGAGACCTACACATGAGTTATGGCATACAGGTTATATTACATCCATCAAGGAAAAATTACGTTCTGATGTTAGAATCACGCTCACCATATATGCCCCTCTGTAAGATTTGGTTCTCTCCCTGGACCTGGGCCAATTGAGCCTTCAAGCTTTCAATTTCCTCGGCTTGCTTCTGGTTCTCCTCCTTGGGGCGGTTCTTCTCTTCAATTTGTCGCGTCATAACGCGACCTCCAGCTTCGAGCTGGGACTCGGCATACCGCTGAGATTCTCGGGCTACATCCAAATCTTTTTGTAATTGCCCTATTGATTCAGCTGCTACATAGTACCCTCGCGTAAGCATGGGAACATGTTATATATTCGGCTAATATACGCACTCACCGTGTGCCTCCCGAGTAAAGCTCTTCACTTGCTTTAGCTCATCCTTCACGGATTCGACCTGTGTTCGGCTGTCCTTAAGTTCCTCGGCCAGTTTCTTGCACTGTTGCTTAGAGGCCTGCATTTGCAAAAAGGGATCCTTAATTCGGTCGTGCCGACCAATTTAAGGCTTGGGGGCTACTGGGTTTACATGCGTGTTCGGATTTTAAATAACCAACAATTCACCGGCAAGCTGGACGATATCAACTTTATAGCTTCACCGAATCCAGTTCGGGCGGCCCCAAGGTATGCATCCGCCGTGCGTAGAGCGCCGAATTCTTGTTTGGAAAAGGCTGGATGTAGCAGGACTTTACGTCGCTGCCGATGACGCATAGCGCTCCCAACCTCTGATTTGGTAACCGATATGGCATCGCTCGAATCGGTTGGGGCGGGATTGGCGGTGGAAGCTCCAGCAACAGGATCAACATGGGCGGAAGGCCCTGAGCCTTGGGCACCGATGGATGTCTTTACGGCGTCCTCGGCGGAAGACGGCCGAACCTCTTGCCTGAATATTTCGACGGAATTATCTTTCGACGAGTTTTATCAAATCATGGCGTTAAACCGTGTGATCAAGCGAAATACCTTTGGGGTGAGCTCGCTGGCGCGCTTGCCCCTGTGACCGGCATATCTGCCGGGCTCTTGTTACTTCCCAATTCGGCCACTGTCGCTGCGGCCGGTATAAGTCGCGCCGATCTACGGCGTTTGACGATAGGAGCCGGTATGTCAGGGTCATTGGTGGACACTTGTCTCTTGTGGGACGCCTTATTCTTTTTCTTCTTGTTTGCGGCGGGGGAAGGAAAAGATCCAGGGTAGTCGGCAATGATTGCCACTTTGGCATAATCAAGGCCCTCCTGGTAGAAAACCCCGCCTTCGAATTCGATTGATAGGTCCGGGTCTTCATGATAGCCCGGATCGTCCTCACGGGCATAGTCTTCGGGCTGAGGAGCCGGACAGTTGACTGTCTCGATGAAGCTCCTCCATTTCTGTTTGCATAAGGTTTGACGGCTTCGGTCAGAAAGGGACATAATGGAAAAACCGAACTATGATTACAGTAGGTATAAAGGCTCACCCATTCGATGGGATTGTGGCAAGAATATCCGTCCTTTGATGACCGCTGAACAAAGTCCTCTTGCTCCCCTTTGAATAGATCGGCAAGTACGGCGGCTAATGCTGTTTGATCGGCAGGACCCAGTCTTCGGGAGCGAGTAGTATCGCTTGTCCCGTTATAGCACCACAAAGGATGTACCCTCTGCTGAAGAGGTTGGACGCATCGAGTGAGAACGGCGGCCATGACGTCAATCATGGTCAGCTTGTGATGGGCTAATAGCCTCACGTGGGTCGATAAACGCTGCACCTCGGCACTTTCCTCTTGGGGCAGGCTCTTCGGACGCCAGTTGTACCTTTTCTTCGGAAAGGCATCGGAGTATTCGGGCAAACCCCGCCGAGTTGGATCGAACAAAGGAACGTCTTCGATATAAAACCACTCCGAGGTCCACATTTCAAATTCCTTCGGGGTTCCTACGGGGTAACCCGTCCCCGCTATGCGGCATACTTCGGCTCCGCCAACTTCGAAAATTGTCCCGTCCCTTGTACGTGGGACGAGGCAAAAATATTTCCTCCACAATTCGAAATGTGCCTCGCACCCCAGGAACATCTCGCAGAGGGCCACGAAGCCTGAGATGTGAAGGATAGACCCTGGGGTAAGGTGATGGAGCTGGATCCCATAGAAAGCCAATAACCCTCTCAAGAATGGGTGGATGGGAAATCCGAGTCCTCGCAGGAGGAACGGGACGAAGCACACGTGCTCTCCCTTTTGTGGATGGGGGAAGTTCTCCGCTAGGACCACGTCGTTGAATGAGCTCAAGCCGGCGCGGACGGTCGTCAGATCTGAGGAAGGAAGATACCCTTGGGTCTCTAGTTGGCGAAGACGAAGAGTTGACACGAAACAGCTTCCCCAATCCCCTGGGCGAGATCCGTAAGGATCCGAAGATGAACCAGGGGCCCTCGCCATTTTCTTTTGGTAGAGGTCTTTTTGCTGGGGGGCTTCGTCTAAAGGGGGAGGGTGAAGATGTGATCGCGATCCAGTTTAATTAAATAGACAGGTATCCCTTTTTCAGAGGGGGGCAGCTCTGTAAAAGAACTGCTAAACCATTCATCTCCTCGCGATACGCAAGGTTCGAGGAACATTATTGCAGTGAACTCGGCAATCCCGCAACGTTTGGGATTTCGCCAATCACAGGTCGGATGCCGAACAATCAGGTGAAGAGGGACTCGCCTCGCAAGCCGAAGACTTCTATGTTCAAGATTCTCCGGATACACATCGGCGTTGGAGGCTAGTCCGGGGGCTACTGAGGGAGTCCTGGACTAGGGGGTCCTCGGGAGGTCGGCCTATCTAATATGGGCCGGGTTGTATGGGCCGTTCGCCGGACACTGGATCACTCGAAGGACCGGACTCCAGAAAGGAAGTTTCTAGAAGTAAGGCGTGTGCTCCACGTTTAGAGTAGAATAGGCATGTTTATCCCCTCGACGTGTAACCGACCATGTGTAAACCCTAGGCACCCCCGGCGTCTATATAAGCCGGAGGGTTTTAGATCATTGAACGGGGAACTCATCTAGGGTTTTAGTCATACGATCTCGTGGTAGATCACTCTGTAATCTCTATACCATCAATATAATCAAGCAGGACGTAGGGTATTACCTCCATAGGAGGGCCCGAACCTAGGTAAAACCTTGTCCCCTTCGTCTCCTGTTACCATCGATCCCAGCATCACAGTTCGGGACCTCCTACCCGAGATCCGCCGGTTTCGACACCGACACTCTCCCTCCCAGCGAAATAGTTTCGTAGAGCCGAAAGGCTGTCTGGGTTCCGGCAGGAACTAGTTCTGGACGGCGAAGCCCTGCCGGATAGATGACACCGTATGTGTGCAACTCTGTAGAGAGATCGTAGTTTCGGTCTTAGTTCGAGAGGTCCTCCCGAAGGGCTGTCCGAGTGGCTGTTCGAGTTTCGATGGTCCTCCCGAAGGGCTGTCCGCGACACCGTCCGGGGGACTGTCCGACCGCCTCCCGGAGGGCTGTCCGAGGGGTAGATGAGGGTATACATCCTCGCGGTTGGGAGGTTGTAAATCCTAGCTGCGGGGATCTGCACCGCCAATCGTCATCGACTCTACTTCCGCCGCGCTACGAGTCGGTAACGAAAAGATCAAACCTTGTATGCAGTTTTCATAGTGGTCCTGGGCTGGTGCGTAGGTCGGAAAATTTGTGTTTTCTGCTGCGTTACCCTACATCGATGCAGGCCAGCGCGGGCCAGGCTGACGTGGCGGGCGCGCCCGGGCGCCCCCATATCCGCCCCATATTTGGGCTGGATATGAGGGGTGGCGGTCAGCCCGGGCATTTGAGGCCCGTTTAGGACACCCGTGTTGGTCAATTTTTTTTGACCGGGCGGCCTGCCCGGACGTTTGAGACGGGTTTGAGAGGTCCGACTATAGATGCTCTAACATGTCTAACATTCCTAACGTGCCTAATGTGCCATTTTTTCTATAAAAATGGGATGGCCACCCTTTGCATTTCTCATGCTCAAATTCCATCTCATTTTCCGCACACAAACATGGATGACTCAAATCAAAATGTTTATGGGAGAGGCTCCACACTCTCGGACTACTACGATGGATTCGTAGTTATGCACGGTAGACTCTACGAGCTAAAAGGAAAGTGCAACAGATGAGGTCGTTTATTGTGCATTACCCGGGACGGCTGATCAACATCCTTACTAGGCACAGAGCAAAACACATCAAGAGAGACAAGGAGGCCGCAGCTACAGGGCAAGGATGAAGGATCCCAATTAGTTCAATTGTTGTCTTTGTAATCTTTTTTAATGTTTTAGTAATTCTAGAGCATGTCTTGTACTCTTTTATTTCTTTGGGATGGAAGGTTTTACTGAGGCAAGCGCTAATAAAGCTCTAGATTTATCCCACATAATACTCTGCCAGTTTTGCAACTTTTTATAATTTTTTTGCCTCTTTTTTCCTGTTTTCCAAGGTATTCCACGCAAAATAAAAAATACGTGCCTAATTGGCCAGATGGGCCTAGGCGTGCGGTGAGTTATTTGAATAACGTTCACGGTCTACTAAGAAAATGTTCAGTGAGTTATTAAAATTCTTTATTTTAAAATTTTCACAGTTCAAAAATATTGTTCAGATTTTCGAAATTTCTTCACAATTTTAGAAAATGTTCACGTTTAAAACTGAATATTCAAAAATAACGATTTCCAAACATTGGTCGCATTAAAAAAATGTTCACACTTTTGTCCTAGAAATGTTGAAAACTTTGAAAAGCCCCGGACCTGCCTCTTTTGTAGATTTTACTTTTACATATAGTGCTCCATATCAAATGTACTCAGTCCCTAGCTCAGCTGGCCAGCACTCCGTTGCGCTTTTCTTTTCGTGATTCGCTCGGCACCTGCGAACTGGGCTGGCCCATTTGCGCGCCGCCTTTAATGAAAGCTGCTCGTTTTGATGCTCACGAGCGTCGAGCAGAAGCTCTTTCCGGGGATCATCATCCTTGGCCCGTGGCGGGCCAAAGGCTGGCCCGACCTTTTTATTCTCATGCCGGACCGAAAATCTATGCCTACGGGCCGCCTTAAAAGCACGACCCATGTGGAAACTGCGGAAGCAGAGAGTTAGAGATACTTCGACAGTGACAAACAATGGTTATCGATAATGAGAGAGGCTATAAGTGAAAGGCACGGATGGTGGCACCCGAGCTATGTAGTGAAGAAACCTTGACAAATGTGTTGGGTGTCTCCACGCTCGAGAATGGATAGAATAAGATGGAGTGTTAAAGTAGTGTCGGTGTGGGCGTTGACTATTGACTTTGTTTCCTAGTTTCCCCTTCTTTTACCATCGTTAGTAGTTCAGGACTTATGTTGAATTGGCTTGACCTAACATGACTTTGATAATTTTCCATGTAGACGAGAGTCGTTTTTGTGGCTACATGTCAAATCTTTGAGCATTGATGCTTATTTGTGTGTTCTTTGTATTCTTTGGATGCATTCTAAGGCGCATGGCATTGGAAATAGGCTATTTGACGACCAGATGGTCCTATGAGTGGTCAAAGATGGCATGACATACTCGATGATCAAGTCCAACATCGCTAACTACAAGCGTTGATTGATCATTCCGTGAAAAAGAAGAGAAGCTCCAGCCACAACCTTTTGCCGGTCCATGGCTCCGTTGCCACCCGCGACACCACCGGTGCCACGAGCGACGCCATTTCTTTGTCACCAAGGAAGAGGAGTGTGCCAGAGCTGAGAGTGGGCTCGTCTCTTGTCGTCTCAAGCCAAGGTCCAGCGAGTAAGTTCACAAAGGACATACGTCAAAATTTAGTCCATGACTGGTGGGACCAGGCTATTTGATTTGAGTTCAAATGGCTAAACAGAGAAATTACGTGATCTAACTTACTACCTAGCCCTAAACTGTGGGTATTGGTTAAAATCTTTGTGTTACCTCAACTTTGAAGAGCGTGTTATCTCGGGATATGCTTGTTAGATGTTATTGTTGGAAAACGTTGCATGGGAAACAAAAAAATTCTTACGCACACGCAAGATCTATCCATAGAGATGCATAGCTACGAGAGGGGTAGTGTGTCTACATACCCTTCTAGATCGCTAAGCGGAAGCGTATATAACGCGGTTGATGTAGTCGTACTCTTCACGATCCAATTGTGATCCGATCCGATCTAGCGCCGAACAGACGGCACCTCCGCGTTCAGCACACGTGCGGCTCGATGACGTCTCCTCCTTCTTGATCCAGCAAGCAAGGGAGGAGAAGTAGATGGGATTTAACGAGCATGATGGCATGGTGGAGATGATGGTGGAGCAATTCCGGCAGGGCTTCGCCAACCACTACCATAGATGCGATCTGAGGAGAAAACGGAGTAACGGGAGAGGGAGGGCTGCCACCGGGGCGTGGAATTGTTGTGTGCAGCCCTCCCCCTCTCCTCTACTATATATAGGAGGCAAGGGGCAGGGTTGGGGCGCAGACCTTGGCCCCTCCTCCAAGGAGGGCCGGTGGCTAGGGTGGAGTCCTCCCTCCACAAGGAAGGGAGAAGACCCCCTCCTCCAAGGCACCTCTGGGGTGCCTTGTCCCTTTGGGACTCTTGCCCCCAAGCCTCATGCGCCTCTAGGGGCTGGTGCACCTGGCCCATGATGGCTAGGGCGCACCCCCTATGGTCCATGTGGGCCCCCAGGGCAGGTGGACCCTCAGAACCCTTTTCGGCACCCCGGTACACTACCGGTAATGCCCGAAACTTTTCTGGCAACCCAAATAGGACTTCCCATATATAAATCTTTACCTCCGGACCATTCGGGAGCTCCTCGTGATGTCCGAGATCTCATCTGGGACTCCAAACAACATTCGATCACCAACGTACATATCCCAATACTACCCTAGCGTCAATCGAACGTTAAGCGTGCGGACCCTACGGGTTCGAGAATCATGTAGACATGACCGAGACACCTCTACGGTAAATAACCAATAGCGGGACCTAGATGCCTATATTGGCTCCTACATATTCCACAAAGATCTTCATCGGTCGAACCACGATGTCAAGGATTCAGTTAATCCCGTATGCAGTTCCCTTTGTCCGTCGGTATGTTACTTTCCCGAGATTCGATCGTCGGTATCTCCATAACTAATTCAATCTCATTACCGGCAAGTCTCTTTACTCATTCCGTAATACAAGATCCCGTGACTAACTCCTTAGTCACACTGCTTGCAAGCTTCTTGTAATGTTGTATTACCGAGAGGGCCCAGAGATACCTCTCCGTCAAACGGAGTGACAAATCCCAGTCTCGATCCATGCCAACCCAACAAACGCCCTCGGAGATACCTGTAGAGTACCTTTATGATCACCCAGTTACGAAGTGACGTTTGATACACACAAGGCATTCCTCCGGTGTCAGGGAGTTGCATGATCTCATGGTCTTAGAAACAGATACTTGACATGAAGAAAACAGTAGCAATAAACTTAGTGATACGATCAAATGTTATGCTTACGGTTGGGTCATGTCCATCACATCATTCTTCTAATGATGTGACCCCGTTATCAAATGATAACTCATGTCTATGGTTAGGAAACCTTAACCATCTTTAATCAACGAGCTAGTCTAGTAGAGGCTCACTAGGGACACGGTGTTGTCTATGTATCCACACATGTATCTGAGTTTCCGATCAATACAATTCTAGCATGGATAATAGACGTTTATCATGAACAGGGAAATACGATAATAACCAATTTATTATTGCCTCTAGGGCATATTTCTATCAGTTATCTCCACACTCTCTGTTTTACGAACTTTTAATCAAAAGAGGCTACAATTGCTCACTTTATGTGGCTGTTCGTTCTATTTCTACACTTTTCATAGGAAAAACTAGCTATTGAATTGGTTGCGACAACATGAGACGGAGCTATGCTCGAGTTGAGCGGCTTCCTCTGGCTTTCCACCGCTATACTCGAGAACACGCAACGTGCCTGTTTAGGCCGGCCCATGTCCGGGCGACCTGTTTTTAATTTTTTTTCATTTTACTTTTTTTCATTTTTTGCTTTTTTCTACTTTAAATAATTTGGGACTTTTAAAAAACTCCAAAAATAAAAAATGAGATTTTTGAAATAAAATGTTTAATAAATCATTAAATGTTTGTAGATTCAAAAATATTCGCCATTTTATAAAAAAATGATCTTATTAAAAAAATGTTTGAAATTTTGAAAACAAATGTTCAGGAAATAAAAAATTGTTCATGATTTTTAAAAAGTCCGTGTATTAAAAACTGTTAACGAAATTGAATAAAAGTTTTACCAATTCAAAAAAAATCATGAATGGAAAATATCCTAAAATTTTCTAAAACTGTTCGTGACTTACAAAATAGTTCATTCATTTATAAAATGTTCGCTGAGTCGTTAAATTAAAAAAATCTTCGTGAATTTAGAAAATTGTTCCACCAATTTCCAAAACATTGTTCGTCCATTCTAGAAATGTTCAATTTTCTAAAAGAATGTTTGCAAATAGTATAAAATATCTTGATTTTAGAAAATGTTGAAAAATTGTGAAAGTTTTCATGAATTTGAAAAATGTTCACGATTTAAAATATGTTCACGAGTTTAATTTTTTTTCATGATTTCATGAAATTAAGAGTGATAGTGTATCTCGGCGATGCAGCAAAATGTGATCGTGGCTATTGGAGATTATGAATATTTTTCTCCCGTTAACGCACGGGCCCTTTTGCTAGTAAAGAAACTAATGTCTTTGGGTTACAGAGCACCTCATATATGTACTGGGATGGTTATGAAGTAATCAAATAAGCTTGGCAGCTTGCAGTTAAGCACACCAATTAGGAGTGCACATCTTACAAGAGGGGTGCATGCATTTGTATCCAAGCTGTCAGCAATGAACGTGAGGCAAACAGAATCCTAGAATCTCTCAACTTCCGGCCAAACTCAACGACAGAACAACTATACACAGCTTACAAGATCCTCCAAAGCTGACAACAAGGACAATAACGTTTGGATCTGAGGCAAACAGAATCTTAGCCTTGCTAAGCGTTCAAAACAAAAAAGGAATCCTAGGCTTGCATGCAGATCGCGTGGACGGACCAAACTTGCAGAGTTTTGGCACACATGAGCTTTGTCGATGGCTGCGTCTTCTTCCCATCGTTGGCTCGAACGATGCACGAGTCATGGCTCATTTACAAGGCATGTGGTACGGCCCACCCGGATCCAATCTTGTGATTGAGTACTACTCCCTCTGTTCCTAAATACTTGTTGTTGGGGAAAACTGGGGAGAACTATATTAGTTCTTCCCAACAACAAGTATTGTGATACAGAGGGAGTATATCACATGCTTGCGCTAAACCATGTGCCCCACAGTTCGTGAGATGGATGTTAAATTTCAGATTTATATGAACGAGTGAACGACCTCCACTCTAGATCCATCCAGCATGTGCTTTGGTTAGAATGGTATATGCACATTTATGTGCGCGAGCGTATGATCTGTATCAGGGGACATGTGTCTTATAACAAAAAAAACTTAACCTACGGATTTTGGTTTTACAAATAAAACATATGAGCATTATTTTTGTAATAAAGGGTTTTCCCCGCTTTATATATTACTCGCGTGAGCACTAATCGTCTGAGCATTATTTTCACTAACCTTCCACTAATTACTCATACTTTCAATGTGTATTCTCCATGATTTCCAAACAATTTAGGCCACATCATTCTGTAACTAACATCCAATCCGTAAATATCTTCCCAGAGGAATTTGGCTTTTATTGTTCCAACATTATTGGTCTTGTAACTCCATTTTTTTAGATGAACTAAGTCTATCTTACATGATTAGGTTTCTTGTAGTGAAACCAGCTTCATCTGGGTTCAATAGTGCTAGCATCTTTTCTAGATTTATTTTAGGCTTTTCGACGGTATTTTTCTAACGGTACGTCCACTACAAGTTAATTGTGGCGACTTCGTCAATCTTAAAATTTGTCGACTCAGTCTCTCGAAGTTGCTCGTAACTAAGGGTAAGATTTGCGGCTTTTGCGTGCATTTGCTTATAGGAATGAATGTGTCTACATGCATGTGAGCATCTATTTTTTTTTTGAGAGCCAGAGCAATAAAACTCAGGCGGTGTTACAGTCCGAGTGAACTAGAGATCTTAATCTATCCGGGACATCTGCGAGGATCAGTTCGTCTCCATTCTTTCTGGCTTCCCCTGCAAGTTCATGAGCCAGCCGGTTGCATTCGCGCCTAGCAAAAGAGACTTTGTGATCCGAGAAGGCCGCAAGAGCTGCTTTTATGTCCAGGATAATTCCATAGCACGGAGAGCGGACAGTCATATCTGCATTTAGGGCATCAGCTAAAGTCTTGCAGTCCGTCTCCAGCTCCACCGGACCCCTGTACCCATTTGCCAAAGCCTGCAAGCCAAACAAGGCAGCCCGTCCCTCGGCCTCTTCTGCACTGCATGCCCGGGGTAACGCCTTGCAGGTGGACAGGAGAACCACGCCTCGATGGTCCCTTGCAACCGCGCCAGCCCAGCACTCTCCGGTATCAGGGATGAACGACGCGTCTGAGTTGATTTTTGTTAATCCTGGCTCTGGGGCCGCCCACTGCATCCGACGATCGACAGGGATAACAGGCTGCACACAGGTCAGTGTTTTTTGCTTTCTTACCCGACTCGGACACCTCATTCAGGGTGGCGTTTTCCCATTCCTCCACATACCTCTGCAGAAATAAGACCGAACCCCTGATCATTTCCTTGCCTTCCCCATGCACACAATCATCTCTCAAGTGCCAGCATCTCCAGAGTAGTAGTAGGATTTTGGCGCGGATATCTTGGGATGATGAGTCCAGCAAGATCTGCAGCCAATCGCAACCTGTATATCTAAAGTCTTTTTCTGATGGCAGGGCCCAAACATCTCTCAGCGCATGTCTCAAGGCTCTGCTCTTTGAACAGGCAACAACTGCATGGAATTCATCTTCCACATCGTTTCCACAGATCACACATGTGGCATTCGAGATGATGGTCCGTTTGCATTTGTTCCTCTGAGTTGCTAGAGTATTTGTGGCGACCCTCCATCCAAAAATCTTAACTTTTGGAGGTACGTCGGCTTTCCAAATCAGGTCCCAGATGCTTCGTTCATTTACACTCCCCGAAGAGTTTGACGGCCCTAAGCTGGATTGACGTTGTATAGATGCAGCCAGCTTGTATGCGCTCCTCACGGAGAAAACTCCATTCTTTTCGTAGTGCCATGCGATGCAGTCTTTCGCGGCTGAGCTTGGGATGGGGATATTGCAGATTTCCTCCGCATCAAAAGAGTGAAAGATTTTTCTAACCAACTCCTCATTCCACTCCTTCCTGTCCGGGAGCAAGAGCTGATTAACCCATCGGAGTCGCGATCTTCTAATAAAAGCCGCTGTCATGAGGCCCTCCTTTCTAGGGATCCACTGGTCTCGCTGGATTTGGATACTCTTGCCGTCTCCAACACGCCAGATGATGATGCCTTTTTTCAGGAGCTCCAGGCCTGCTTCAATTCCTCTCCACACCGGGGAGGCATCCAACGCAAAAACGGTGTCCAGAAGGTTACCATTGGGGTAGTACTTTGATTTGAGCACTCTGGCACACAGGCTGTTTGGGTTTTGGAGGAGCCTCCATCCTTGCTTAGCGAGAAGCGCAATGTTAAAAAGGTGCATGTCTCTGAAACCAATGCCCCCTGCCCGCTTCGGCCTAGTCATTCGTTCCCACGACATCCAATGCGACTTGCGATGACCCAGTTCGTCTCCCCACCAGAAGTCCCGGATCATCTTTTCGTACTTATCACAAAAGCCTTTTGAGAGGAGGAAGACACCCATTGTGAAACATGGGAGCGCTTGCACCACTGATTTGACGTGGACTTCTTTAGCTGCGTAGGACATAAACTTCTCCGACTAGTCATTGCACCTTTTTCCAAACCTGTCCATTATTGGTTGGAAGTTTTCATCCTTCATTCTTCCTTCCGGGGTCGGGAGTCCCAAGTATTTGCTCTCAAATGAAGATGACACCACCCCTAGTGTTCTCTTAATTTCCTCTCTAGTCTCTTCCGGACATAGCTCACTAAAGAGAATGGAGCATTTGCTTTCGCTCAGTAACTGACCTGTGCCTTTTTGGAAGGAACTTAACACCTTCTTTATCGTGCCAGCTTGCTCCACGGTGGCCTTGAAGAAAATCATACTGTCATCAGCAAACAAAAGATTTGAAACACCCGAGCTGTTTCTGGCAATTTTGAGGGGGGTCAAATTCCCCCCCTCAATCTCCTTGTTCATTAGAGTAACCAAACTATCAGCCACAAACAAAAATAAATACGGGCTGAGAGGGTCTCCTTGGCGCAAGCCTCTTGATGGACTGAATGGTTCCAACAGTTCACCATTGCACCTGATCGCATACCGGGCTGAGCGAACGCATTGCATAACCCATCCCGTCCACCTCTGATCAAAACCGGTTCTTAAAAGCACCTCCTCCAAGAAATTCCAATCTACCATGTCGTAGGCTTTGGCAAGGTCCAGCTTGTACGCACAGTGAGTGTTATGCAAATTTTTACTATGTTGGATCTTGTGGAAACATTCAAAGGCGATGGTGGCATTGTCAGTGATTAACCTTCCCGGGATGAAAGCGCTCTGTGTCTCGGAAATGATCTCATCCAATAGAGGGCGCAGGCGGTTCACAAGGCATTTTGAGATCACCTTATACAGGACATTGCAGAGGCTGATTGGTCGGTAATCCTTTAGCGACTGAGGGTCCTTCCCTTTCGGAATAAGCACAATGATAGTATCATTTATTCCTTCCGGTAGAATACCATTCTCAAAGAAAACAAGCACTCCCTTAATCACATCATCCTTCAGAACATCCCAATTTTTCTGGTAGAAACGCGCCGGAAAGCCATCCGGCCCCGGAGCCTTAAGAGGACCAATTTGGAATAAAGCATTGCTCACTTCCTCGTTCGAGAACGGTTTTCCCAGTTCCCTATTCATCTCGTCTGTGAGCATCTATATTTGTATTGCGCTTCTAAAAGATTGTGCAGATCGGAGCACTATTTCTTTTAAAAATGGGGATACAGATGTATATCCTGGTGTCCTGGAGCCACCAAGCTAAAACCTGGGCGCTGTTTCTAAAATATTATACCAGAGTACTACTCCCTAGTGTCTTATATTTCTGAACAGAGGGAGTACTTCTTTTAAAAGGGAGTTTGAGTTTT
Source organism: Elymus sibiricus (assembly GCA_039707655.1). Classification (NCBI taxonomy): domain Eukaryota; kingdom Viridiplantae; phylum Streptophyta; class Magnoliopsida; order Poales; family Poaceae; genus Elymus; species Elymus sibiricus. The sequence continues at coordinate 488,474,720 of CM077671.1, forward strand.
TCCTTGAGACGAGCAACTACAAACCCTAGCAGCCGCCAGAAGAGCTAAGCCTTCTGGTGCCGTCCTCCGCCGACTCCCCTCAGCCGATGACCTCGGTGTGGTGACGGGGATCGCTAGATCCGGCACATGCAAATTGTTTTAGCTTTAGGTTCAGGCCCTGGCAACTTAGGTTTTTGGGTCGTTTATCGTTTTGGCTTCGACAACGGCAGGACGACGATGAATAAAGAAACTTAAGATCCCTGACAAGGCGATTGGTCTTACAGTTGCGGATGAATTTGGAAACCAGTATATTCAAGCAAGGATGGTGTAGTGGCGACGACTTTCTCATTGTGAACTTGTGTAGTCAGGATCCGCAGTTGCAATGGTGTGGAGCTTAAGAGGTAGTCCAGGAGCAGATGCAGATTGTGGTCTGCATTCGTGACATCTGGGAGCGATTGTGTCCTGGGTTCGTGGCTGGCAGGTGGTTTACTCCTCCGACATCTTAGTCGTGCGGGGTGCCAGCTCTGAAGTTTCATGGCGTGTTGCCTTCGTCTGATTCGTTCAACGGCAATGGCGCGGCAATAGCTTTGCCTTGATGAACCACCTTAGAAGTCTGTAAAGTGCATATCAGCGTTGGAGCCGCGTCAAGCTCAGAGTGGAAAGATGATCTGTCATTTTTTTTCTTTAATGGTTGTTGTGACGGTGCCAGAGATATGTGGCAGCCGTTGGTGTTAAGCTCAGGGGATTCTTCAGTCTTGATTGTAAATTTTCTTCTTGACTAATGCTTTTTGTGCAATATATAGTGTTGTGTCATCTTTTCAATTTTGTCATATCGATGTGTACGTAACTTGTACCATGCTCTTTAAGATAGAAATGGAGACACGTTTTACCATGGAAAATCCTAAAGACCGAAACCAAGATATACCGATTAAAAGATGGGGCGTGCTACGCGTCCACCGACGGATGTTTTTAAAAGATCAGCCGGGTCGCGAGCCGTCGGATTTGCCACATCGAGCGGACCGAGCGTGCTTTCACCACTGCAACACAGGTCTTGTTGCAGATTTTTTTGCAACAACAGTTTTGTTGCAAAAAAACAGTTTTGTTGAAGTCTTGTTGCAAAACATAGACCCGTCGTAGACCATCGTAACACCTTATATATTTCAGAAACATAGTTCCTATTGCAGAAGGGAGTGTCTAGGTCTTAGTCGACTGAGACTTTGCGAAGTCTCAGTCAAGTAGTATAGTATGCAAGAAGAAAAAAAAACTAAAAAAAACTGTTTGCACGAATCTCGATGCAAGATCAACGGATTATAGTGTCGACTGAGACTTCACGAAGTCTCAGTCGACTGATTTTTAGCAAGCCCGATTGCAAAAACGTGTTCGACGAAGGATGATATACGGTATGCAGACCCTCAACTGGACGCGTGTCATGCAGAGGAGGTGACCGACGCGACCACTCTGATCGGCCGGGTGATGGTAAGCTTTTTCTCTTAAAAGATGCAACCTTCCATTTTTTTTTAAGATGCACCCGACAGCCATATGGAGCCTTGCCATATGTAATGTGCTCTGGTCTGCGCAACTTAACTTATAAATCAGACTACTGGTCTCAGGGGTCTGCTCACTCCGGCCGTGTGGCATATAGTAACTGAACCAAGATCGATGGGCGACGTCCGAATCGTGTCCCGGCGCATGGTACGGCCGGAACCAACGGCCTCGCCGCCGGTGGAGACCATCCACCTGACGCCGTGGGATCTCAAGTCTATCACCGTGGAGCACATCCAGAAGGGCATCCTACTGCCCAAGCCTCCCACCACCGGAGGAAAGGGGCACAACGACGTCGACGTCGAGGGTCTAGCTTCCTCCTTTCAGCGAGCCCTTGGCCACTTCTATCCTTACGCCGGACGCCTCGCCGTCGCCGTCCCGCCGGCTAGCAACGGTGGAGCATCATCGCCTCAGAACCAGAGCCTCACCATTTCGCTCCGCTGCGGCGGCGAGGGCGCCGAGTTCGTCCACGCCGTGGCTCCCGGCGTCACCGTCTCGGACATCACCGCCTCGCTCATCGTTCCTTGGGTGGTCTGGTCCTTCTTCCCGCTCGACAATCTGCTGGGTTCAGACGCCATCGATGGCTCTCGCCCGCTCCTGGTTGCGCAGGTCACTGAGCTCGCCGACGGCGTCTTCATCGCCATGTCAATGAACCACGGCGTCGCCGATGGTACGACATTCTGGCAATTCTTCAATACCTGGTCCGAGCTAAGTCGTGCCGCCGTCGCTGGCAACGATGTTATGATCTCCACGCCGTTGCCGGTGTTCGACAGGAGTTTCCTGGGCAGCTGCACCGTCCCCATCCCTCTGCCCTTCGGCAAGCTGGAGGACCTCGTCGGCCTTCGACATGTGTTCCCGCCCGTGCAGGAATGCTTTCTCAATTTCTCCGCGGCGAGCGTAAAGAATCTCAAGGCGAAGGCGAACGCCGAGATGGCCGGCTCCGGCACCCTTAGCACCATCTCGTCGCTGCAGGCCCTGCTCGCGCACCTGTGGCGTGCCGTGTGCCGAGCCCGGCGACTCGCGCCGAAGCAAGAGACGACGTACACTGTCCTTGTGGGATACCGTGGCCGAGTTGTCGGCATACCGGCGTCCTACGCGGGCAATGCGGTGGAGCACGCCAAAGCCAAGTCTACCGCCGGCGACATCCAGGACAAGGGCCTTGGCTGGGCGGCATGGCTCCTGAACATGGCCGTGGCGTCGTTCGACATGACATACGCGAGCAACAAGCTCGCATCCTGGCCCCAGGAGCCTAGCTTCACGCGCCTGCCCGCGCTCGTGGCTGCCTCTCCCACGGGGATGCTGACAGGGAGCTCGCCGCGGTTCGACGTGTACGGGAACGACTTCGGGTGGGGCGCTCCGGTGACCGTTCGGAGCGGCGCGGGGAACAAATTTGATGGGAAGGCGACGGTGTACGAGGGTCGAGGTGGCGGAGGGAGCATTGCTCTGGAGGTGTGCCTCGCTCCGGAGGCGCTCGCTAGGCTCGTGAACGACGAGGAGTTCATGGTTGCAACCACTAGTGATGCATAATGATTGTAGCTCTTGCAGCAAAATTTTGTACTGTATCATCTTTCGTGATTGTTATCAGTGAGGACTGAGGACTAAATCCATTAATTAGTAGCTTGGTTCAACCGTAAGCAAAATAATGGAGATTCACTGACTTTACTTACGAGAATAACATGGACAAGTGATCCTTTTCTGAAGCCTACCAGAGTTGATGAGGTACAAAAGCAACTCGGTTTCGCTCGCCTTTTTTGCTCTATCGTCTTCGATTCCTCCCTCAATATTGCTATTAGGCGGTAGCCAACAACGGCCATGTTTGGATCTCAGGGTTAGTCGGTTAGAGCTAGTTTGGGTTAGTTGGGGGCTTAAATAACCCCAAAGCATTCAAACATGAGGGTTAGAGTAGGATTAGTTGCTCTAACCCAGTCAAAAAAACCAACACGGTGGAGATGTGCTTATTTGAGTTAGTTTAGGTGGGACCCACAAAAAAAACATTTTTCTATCTGCCTCCACCGCACCGGATCCTATCCTCATCCCTGTCCCTCTCGTCCACATCCCGCGCCTCCCTCTCGTCCACACCACGCCGCCCCCGTCCGCCCACACCACGCCGCCCCCGTCCGCCCCCATCCCGCCGCCCCCATCCCGCCGCCGGCCACCCCGTTTCCACCCCGCATCCCGCCGCCAGCCACCCCGTATCCATCCCCCATCCCGCCGCCCCGAGCTGCCCCCATCCCAGCCGGCCCTAACTACGCCGGCCGTCGGCACCAGCTGCCCCCAGCCGCCCCCATCCCTCCATCCCGAGCCGCCCCAGCCGCCCCCGTCCGCCCCATCCCGCCGCCCCCATCCGTCCCGAGCCGCGCCAGTCGTCCCACCCTGCGATGGACGGAGAGGGCTTCGACGTGTGGGGTTCGCAGCCGTCGGCAAGCGGACCAGCTACCCAGGCCGATCTCGACCTCAACTCACAAGCTCCGGCGTCGGACAGAGGCCACACAAGAGCCAGCCTCACCAAACCCGGCTGGAAAGAGGGAGAAAGTGCATTTATTGTCAATCTAACCCTGTCATCCAAACACCACCTTTGGCTAGAGTTAGTTCAGGGTTAGTCACGAGTTAGAAACTAACTCTAACCTCTAGCTGTGTTAGAGTATCCAAACAGGGCCGCATGTTTACTCGCTACCTCCTGCGCTTGAGGGTAAGCACTAAGCTCTAAGTACACCGCCTGGTAGTTTTTTTTTACGGGGAAAAAGGGTTGTATATTAATTAACCTGGACCGCGGAAATTCAGTTTACACAAGTTGTTTCAGTGTCCGACCGTAACCATACGGTGGTCTTCATCTTACATCTACACAACTGTGCTAAGTGGTGGCTAACAATGTTACATCATCTCCTAGTAGCTTTAACCACTATTTCTCTTCCTCCTCTCATAGTGGAGGCACTCTCCCGCATGATGGCAACATGTTGTGATCTATTCCCCGAGGGATTGGAGATCATTTGTAGCAGCTTCAACACTGTCCGTCTCAAAGATAAACGGAAGTGTACTCCACTCTGAAGCAAGCGCAACCCCCTCTCTACATGCTACAAGTTCCGCAGCGAGAGCATTATTACATGTGAATAAATGACGACAAGATGTGAAGATATTACAGCCCGTGGAGTCGCGGAGTAGCATGCCGATGCCTCTGTTTCCCACCTGGCAGTTTTTCCATCGTGTCAACAAAATATTCAGTGTTTTTGGAAATATATGCATCATGTAGTTTAACAAACTGCATCGTATATTTTGAGAAAACGTTCAGTGCAGATCTGATAAATATTTTTCATGTATGAAAAAGTTATTGATAATTGTTCTCCGTGTATTTAGAAACTGTTTAGCGTGTGCTAAATTTGTTTTCCTTAATTTTCCAAACACTTCCATTGTTTTTCTAAAAAATGTTCACGGTGTTTTTAAAAATTATTCATCATGTACTCAAAAATGCTAATCACGTACTTAATGATTGTTCTTACTTTCTTCAAAAATGTTCACTGTGCATTCATAATAGTTTCCGTGTATCACTCATCGTGTATCTAAAAAAATGTTCTTCCTTTTTTTAAAACTGTCCATGATGTATTTAAAAAAATTCATCTATTTTCTCAAAACTTTTCTTGTTTCAAAAAATATTCAAAATTTTTCTTAAAAACGTTCATAGTGTTTTTAAATATTGTTTGTCTTGTAGTTTAAAAGGTTGATTGCATATTTAAGAGATGTTCATACTTTTTATTACTATAAGTTCATGTAATTTTGAAAGTGTCCACACTTTTTAAATGTATATATAACTTCCTAAAATCTTATACATAATTTTTTTGTCATACATATGTGTTGAATATATGTTCATTTTTTTTCAAAATGTTCGCAAATTTTATAAACTTGTACGTGTATAGCATAAAAATTAATAAATGAAAAACAGAAAAGGAACAACAACAAAAAGAAAATACCAGGATATTTTTTTTAGGAAATGCGGGAGCGGACAATGGCAACAAAATTAAATGAAAATTACAACCAGTCCAAAGTGGGAGCCAACGGAAGAGCAAAACAAAACAATTAGAGGGCCATGACAGTTAAAATGTAATTTAAAGCGGGCGTCTATAACTTGCTTAAAGCGGGCGCTATGGAGAAAGTGGCCTCAGCGTGATCGCATGTACATGGGCCAATAGTGCTCCAACGGAAGTCCTCTAAGAGAAAACTACCATCGGCCGTATGTATACGTGACGCATAGAAGTGATTTTTTTCATTTTTCATTTTTTATTCTTCCCATTATATATATATATATATATATACATATATATATATATATATTTCGAAAATAAATTTGCATAATCTTTTTAAAACATTCAACGCACATTTTATAATTTTAATACAGTGTACACATTTTCAATGCGCATTTTTTAAAAGTTCATACATTTTCAAAAAATGTTCTTGAGTCATATTATTTTCAAGACAAGTTTATGAAAATGTACAAATACGTCCATGTTGTTCATAACAAATGTTTGTACCATTGAAACAATTGTTCACGGCATTTAAAAATATGCATGCCTTTAAATATATGCTTTTTGACATTTAAAAATATGTGTAAAATATAAAAATTCATTCTTTATTTTTCTAAAGTAATATGAAAAAATCTTCATCAATTTTATAAAGTATTCTAACAATTGTAATATATTTCAAAATGTTCAGTGTGTATTTAATAAAATGTTCAATGCTTATTTGAAAAGAAGCAACATATATTTTTACAAATTAGAAATTTAAGAGAGAAAAAAAGTAAAAGAGAACATGAAAATAAAAATAACCATAAATAAAAAATCAAATAAAAACCAATAGAGAAAAGACAGAAAAGAAAAAAGAGAGGAAAAACCGCATAGTACTTTCCCAAAAACGGGCATAAGGTTCTGCGAGCTGGAGGTTTGTAGCATGCCAAAACCGCTGGTTACTACTTGTTGGTTCGGCACACTTACATCGATCCATAGGCAAGCGTGACTTCCATCTCACAGTAATTGATTTTAACACCTAAAAAAAAGTAATTATTTTTAGCACTTGCGATGGTAATTGATTTTTAGTACTTCCATCTCAATTTATATTTTTTGTGAATTAGCATATTAATTCAATACCGAGAGCCAGTTGTTTTCTGCATGAAGAATGCCAGATTTGCGGGTGCGTAGGCGGATCATGCTTCATTATGATATTAACCCTCCCTCCTCTCTCTTTACTTCTTTCTCTCCAAAATCTAGAGGGGGGGGGGGGGGGTGAATAACAGAATGAACTTCATTATGATATTCACCCCCTTTTCTCACTTTACTTCTTTCTCTCCAGAATATACATACATCAGTACTACATCTATCCAACCCCCCACATTTTCATTAATAGATCTATATCCCCTCGATCCTCCCCTTGTGCTTTTCTTCTAAAAAGAAGAATATGGAGAAAATATCAGTGAATTATTTTCTCAGGAACTATTGGATAACTTGTTCATAGGGTGCTCTATTGTTTGAAGAGTTAGATCTTTGTAGGCTACACTCCTCTCTATATTTCATGTTTGTTAACAGAATGTTGTCCTCGTTTATTGTTTGTTGTGTGGTTTTTGTGTTTGTTTGTTCTAAGGGCGATATTAATTTAATGTCAGGCATCCACCTTGTTTCGAAAGAAACTAAATGGCTATCACATAATTCTAGACGATTTGGATTGATTTTGAGTGTGTTAAGGTGATCGTGCAAGTCCTTACTATTTAGCATTGGATAGCGCATTTCTATGTAGGCTGTATGTCGAATCAAGAAAAATCATTTACACAGAAAAAATTCATGGATAGTAGTTACAAGTGATAGTGTTGTAGCAAGTACAAAGCAATCATCTTTACATAGTCTACAAATCCAACCAAGAAAAAAACTACAAGCTTGTGATGTGAGCTGAGTTGAATGATGCTAATTCAAGAGCAAGTGCAAAGTATGCATGTGATGCTAGTTTACTCTTGAACCCCAACAATATGAGAAGTATATTTGGTCATGGAAAACTGATACGTCTCCAATGTATCTATAATTTTTTATTGTTCCATGCTATTATATTATCATTCTATGATACTTTTTGGGTATTTATTTACAAATTTATATTATTTTTGAGCACTAACCTATTGACCCAGTGCCCAGTGCTAGTTGCTCTTTTCTGCATGTTTTTGGCTTTTCAGGTTTACAGTACCAAACGAAGTCCAATTGCCCTAAAACTTTTTTATGATTTTTCCTGGACCAAAAGTAGGCCTGGAAGCTTCGGGAGGAGATCGGAGGCCGCACGAGGGAGGCAAAAGCCAACAGGGCGCGCCCAAGGGGGGTCGGCGCGCCCTGATGGCTTGTCCCTCCCTGGTGGGTCTTCTCTGGCCTATAAATTCACATATATTCCAAAAACCCTAGAGAGCATCCCGAAACACTTTTTCCGCTGCCGCAAGTCTCTGTTCCGCCACGATCCCATCTAGAGCCCCGTTTCGGTGCCCTGCCGGAGGGGGAATCGATCACGGAGGGCCTCTTCATCATCCTTGCTGCTCCCATGAAGATGTGTGAGTAGTTCACCATAGACCTACGGGTCCGTAGTTAGTACCTAGATGACTATCTCTCTCTCTCTCTCTCTCTCTCTCTCTTTTGATCTTCAATACAATGATCATCGCATCTTCGTTTTGATCTATCCGATGTAATTCTTTTATACGGTGCGTTTGTTGGGATCCGATGAATTGTGGGTTTATGTTCAGATTATTCATGAAAAGTATTTGAGTCACCTCTGAATATTATGATTCTCATTTGCATGATCATTATAGCTTCGTAAATTTCTCCGATCTATTGAAATAGTTTGGCAAACTGAATTGATATTTCTTCAGTGAGAATGGTGCTTTGTAGTGAGTTCAATCTGGCAGTGCTCTATATCCCACTGACAGAAAGGGACAGGACACGTCTTTGCATTGTTTCCACTAAGGATAAAACGATGGGGTTAGTTCATATTAATTGAATTATCTTTGTCTACATCATGTCATTGTTCTTCAAGCATTACTCTGTTTTACTTAATACTCTAGATGCATGCTGGATAGCGGTCGACGGGTGGAGTAATAGTAATAGGTGCAGGCAAGAGTCAACCTATTTGCTTATGGACGTGATGCCTATATATACACGATCATTGCCGTGAATATCACATAACTATGCGCTTTTCTATCAATTACCCAACACTAATTTGTTTACCCACCGTATGCTTCCTACATGAGAGATGCCGCTAGGGAAAACTATGGCCCCCGAATCTATTCACTTCTATATTTACAAATGCTTTCAATACCTTGCTTCCATTTATTTGTTTTTATTTTATTTTGCAATTTACAATTATCTACTATCATCTACACACTCCATTTGCTTGCAAATAACGAGACCAAGGGGATTGACTACCCTCTTGCCGCGTTGGGTGCAGATGTTTGTTCTTTTGTGTTCAGTTGCTGAAGACGGTTGTTGACTGATATTCCTATTGGTTCGATAAACCTTGGTTCTTAACTGAGGAAAATACTTATCCATATAGTGCTGCAATCACCTGTTCATCTTCACGGAAAACCCAACGCAGATCACAAGTATCAGGAAGGATTTCTGGCGCCGTTGCCGGGGAATATCATCAACCAACTATCAAGTAACTTCGCACAAATTATCATTCAGTTGTTCTTCTTTTTATTTTCTATTATATTTAGTTTGCTAGATAAAAATCAAAAATACAAAAATATTTATCTTTGCTAGTTACTAGTTTACTTCTTTGCTTGCTAGTTTACCTGTCCTGCTTGTTACTTTGCTTGCTCGGTCACCATGTCTCAAGATACTACTAAGTTGTGTGACTTCTCAAATACTAATAACAATGATTTTATTAGTACTCCTATACCACCCTCCACTAGTGCGGAGGCTTTTGATATTAATGTTGCATTGCGGAATCTTGTGAATAAAGATCAATTTTCGGGAAGTCCTAATGAGGATCCCGCTGCTCATCTTAATACTTTTGTTGAACTTTGTGATATGCAAAAGAAAAAGGACATGGATAATGATGTTGTGAAATTAAAATTATTTCCTTTTTTGCTACGAGATAAAGCTAAGGCTTGGTTTTCATCTTTACCACGTAATAGTATTGGAACATGGGATAAGTGTAAAGATGCTTTTATTGCCAAGTATTTTACTCCTACTAACATCATCTCCCTTAGAAATCAAATTATGAATTTTAAACAACATGATCAAGAAAATGTTGCACAATCTTGGGAGAGGATGAAATTGATGATTAGAAATTGCCCAAATCATGGTTTAAACTTGTGGATGATTATCTAAATTTTCTATGCTGGACTAAACCTTGTGTCTGGAAATCTTCTAGATTCTGCTGCAGGTGTACCTTATATGGATGTGACCTTAGGAGAGGCCACAAAACTTCTGGACAATATCATGACAAATTACTCTCAATGGCATACCAAAAGAGCTCCAAGTGATAAGAAGGTAAAATCTGTTGAGGAAATCGCTATTTTGAGTGAAAAAATGGATGCTCTTATGAATATGGTTGCTAGCAAAAATACTCATGTTGATACAAATGATATGCCCTTGTCTACATTGATTGAGAAAAATAATTATGCTATTGACGTGAACTTTATCTTGTGAAACAATTTCAAGAACAATGCCTATAGAGGAAATTTCAATGCTAGGCCGTATCCCGGCAATTCCTCTAACAACTATGGAAACTCTTATGGTAATTCTTATGGAAATTCTTCTACAAATGATAATAGGATACCCTATGATCTTGAGAACACAATTAAATAATAATTTATTAGTTCTCAAAAGATTTTTAATACTATGGTAGAAGAAAAGTTGCATACGATTGATGTTTTGGCTAAAAACATGGATATAATTGCTCTTGATGTTGAAACTCTTAAAGGTAAAACTTTGCCACCCAAACATGATTTTAATGAGACTACTAAATCTTTACAAATATCTATTTGTGAAATTAAGGACAAGACCGCTAAGTTAAAAGCTAAGCGGAAATTCTTAGAAAAATATCTTCCACCCGGTTTTTTACCGGAATCATGATGAAGATCTTAAAATGATTGGTACTTCTCCTATTGAATATTTATTTACTAATATGAAAGTAAATTATAAAGGAACTTAAGACGAATCAACTCTAGCTAGAGAGCATCCCGTTTGTTTGGAGGGTGATGATTCTAATGCTAAAACTGAAAAAGTGGGTTTGGAGAGGTTAAAACTTTAACTAGTGATGTGCCCACTATCTTGGATTACAAGGACTTTAATTATGAAAGTTGCTCTTTAGTAGAATGTATTTACTTGTTACAAACTATTATTAGCTCACCCAATGCTTATGAACAAAACAAGGCTTTCACTAATCATATAGTGGAAGCGATGATGAAAGCTTATGATGAGAAACTTGAACTTGAAGTTTCTATTCCTAGAAAATTGCATGATGAGTGGGAACCTAATATTAAAATAAAACTAAATAAATATGAATGTAATTCTTTGTGTTTCCTTGGTGCTAGTGTTTCAACAATACCTAAATCTCTTTGTGATGTGCTTGGTCTCAACGACATTCAAGATTGTTCCCTAAACTTGCATCTTGCGCATTCTATCATTAAAAAACCTTTAGGTAGAATAAATTATGTTCTCATTGTTGAAAATAAGAATTATGTGCCTGTAGATTTCATTGTGCTTGATATTTACTGCAATCCTACTTGTCCAATAATACTTGGTAGACCTTTCTTACGAACTATAGGTGCAATTATTGATATGAAAGAGGGAAACATAATGTTCTAATTTCCATTAAATAAATGGATGGAACACTTGCCTAGGAAGAGAATTAAACCACCTTATGAATATATCATGAGGGCTACTTATTGGTGGAGTGTCAAAGATGACAACACTTGAAACTATGCATTATGCCTAGCTAGGGGCATAAAACAATAACGCTTGTTGGGAGGCAACCCAATAGTTATCTTTATTTTTGCTTTTTTAATATATGTTTGTGTGTGATAACATGATTATTGACTATGTAATGATTGTGTTTTTATGTTTAAATTAGTGTTTGTGCCAAGTAAAGCCTTTAGGATGGCTCACAAGATGAGTAGAATTGATATGGTGCAAAAACAGAAACTTTAGCGTCCAGTGCAAAATTCCTCTGATTTTACTGGAACGTATTTTTGATCTCAAGTTTTTACACAGTATGTCTATACAAATTCTTTAGGTTTTCCTAAATTTTCAGAATTTTTAGAGTTACGTGAGTATAGGTTCTTTATATATCTTTACAGACTATTCTGTTTTAGACAGATTCTGTTTTTGCTTGCATAGTTTGCTTGTTTTGATGATGCTATGGATTGTATAGGGGGGTATAAGCCATGGAGAAGTTGGAATACAGTACCTATGATGCAATAATGAAATATGAATCAATTTATAATAGTACCTAAAGTATTTGATATGTTGCTTATACTAACGGATCTCGCGATGGACGAAGGAATAAGGAGAGGCTCAATAAGAAGAGGCAAGAGCCTAAGCTTGGGGATGTCCAAGGCACCCCAAGGTAATATTCTAGGAAGACTCAAGCGTCTAAGCTTGGGTATGCCCCGGAAGGCATCCCCTCTTTCTTCTCAATCTATCGGTATGTCACTTGGAGCTATATTTTTATTCGTCACATGATATGAATTTTGTTTGGAGCGTCGTTTGCTTTTTTTTGCTTTTGTTTTTAGTTTGCCACAATCATCATTTGCGGTACACACCTATTTGAGAGAGACACACCTTCATCATTATTTATTAGAATACTCTATGTGCTTCACTTATATCTTTTGAGCTTAGCAGTTGCTCTAGTGCTTCACTTATATCTTTTTGAGCACGGTGGCGTATAGATTTTGTAGAAATAATTGCACTCTCATTCTTCAGTTATATTTGTTTGAGAGTTAATAAATAGTGATGGTAATTTGCATGGGTTATAGACTAGTCTAAAAATAATAGGTATTCAATGAGTGATAATCAAAACCATCATGTAGCACATTAAAGAGAAATTTTGGGTTAATGATATTGATGTGGTAATGTGAAAGGGTGTGATTGCATGGTTGTCAGTTCGTAGAAGTATCGATATTAAGAGGTGTTAATTTCATGTTTGTCTAAATATTGGAAAAAGGCATGGTGGGGATGTGTGAGCATTTCTATTCCTTGTTGAAATCCTAGTGTTGTTTCGGGTCGGAGGCGCGCGATGGTTAACTCCTTCCAACCACCTCCCTTGGGGCATGCGAGTAGTACTTTGATTTGTGATAAAACCAATAAAACATTGCAATAAGTATATGAGTTCTTTATGACTAATGTGAATCCGTGGACATACACAACCTCACCACCTCATATTTTGCTAGCCCCTCGGTATCATGCATTGCCCATTCTCACCTCGAGGATCGGTGCGAACTTCGCTGGTGCATCCAAACCCCGTGACATGATACACTCTGTCACACATAAACCTCCTTATATCTTCCTCAAAAAAGACACCATACCTACCAATTATGGCATTTTCATAGCCATTCCGAGATATATTGCCATGCAACCGTTACATCATATGACTAGTTCATTCATCGTCATATTACTTTGCGTGATCATATAAAGCTAACATAGTATTTGTGGCAAAGCCACCGTTCATCATTTTTGATACATGTCACATTACATCATTGCAGATCCTGATACACTGCCAGAGGCATTCATATTGAGTCATATTGTTTTATAGTTCTTCATATTGAGTTTTCATATTGAGTTGTAAGTAAATAAAAGTGTGATGCTCATCATTATTAGAGCATTGTCCCAGTTAGGAAATAAAAATGGGGGAGGCCAAATGAGCCCACCATAATAAAAAAAATGAAATGAGAGAAAAAGAGAGAAGAGACTTTGTTACTATCATTTACCACACTTGGGCCTCAAAGTGGCACCTTGTTCTTCATATAGAATCTCATGTTATGTCATTTTCATATGCTAGTGGGAATTATTTTTCATTATTAAAAACTTGGCTTGTATATTCCGATGACGGGCGTCCTCAAATGCCCGAGGTCTTCATGAGCAAGCAAGTTGGATGCATGATATGTCTCCAACGTATCTATAGTTTTTGATTGTTCCATGCTGTTATATTATCATTCTTGGATGTTTTACAATCATTTTATAGCAACTTTATATCATTTTTTGGAACTAACCCGAACTGACGTTGTTTTCAGCAGAATAACCGTGGTGTTGTTTTTTGTGCAGAAATCAAAGTTCTCCAAATGCAACGAAACTTTTTGACGATTTTTTTGGAACAAAAGAGGCACTAGAAGCTTCGTTGGAGGGCCAGGAGAGCCACGAGGTGGGCACAACCCACCAGGGCGAGCTAGGCCCCTCTGGCGCGCCCTGGTGGGTTGTGGTCCACTCGTGGCCCATCTCCGCGTGAAACCGACGCTCAAAAATCCTATATATTCAGAAACCCCCAGAAATAACCCTAGACGAGAAGTTCTGCCACCGCAACTCTCTGTATCGACTAAAAACCAATCTGGAGGCATTCCAGTACCCTGCCGGAGAGGGTAGATCATCTCCGGTGGCCATCTTCATCATCCCGGCGGAGGCCATGACGAGGAGGGAGTAGTCCACCCTCAGGGCTGACGGTTTGTACCAGTAGTTATGTGTTCAATATCTCTCTCTCATGTTCTTGAGATGTCACGATCTTGATGTATAGCGGGTTTTGTTAATATAGTTGGATCATATGGTGTTTTCCCCTCTCTATCTTGTTGTGATGAATTGAGTTTTCCCTTTGAGATTTCGTTATTACTGGATTGAATACTTTTATGGATTTGAGAGCACTTGATCTATGTCTTGGCACTCAACTCGTGGATTCCCGAGGTGACATTGGGGTAATCTATGCATAGGGGTTGATGCACGTTTTCGTCCTACTTTCTCCGGTAGAAATCTTGGGGCACTCTTTGAGGTTCTTTGTGTTGGATTGAGTATTATGAATCTGAAATTGTTTGATGCATATCGTATAATTAACTCATGGATAATTGTGGTGACATTGGAGTATCTAGGTGATATTTGAGTTGGTTGATGCGTATAATATGGTGTTATTTTAGTACAAACTCTTAGATAGATCGATCGGAAAGGATAACTTGGTGTTATTTTAGTACGAACTCTTGGATAGATCGATCGGAAAGGATAACTTTAAGGTGGTTTCGTACCCTACAAACAATTTCTTCTTATGTTCTCCGCTAGATAATAACTTTGGAGTGATTCTTCGTTGCACGTTGAGGGATGGTTATGTGATCCAATTATATTAGCATTGTTGAGAGATTGCACTAGCGAAAGTACGGACTCTAGGCCTTGTTTTTAAGCATTGCAATACCGTTTGTGTTCACTTTTGTTACTTGCTACCTTGCTGTTTTTTATTGTTACTATTACAAAAATCAATACCTACTATCATTGCTACACTTGTATCACCATCTCTTCGCCGAACTAGTGCACCTATACAATTTACCATTGTATTTGGTGTGTTGGGGACACAAGAGACTTTTTATTATTTGGTTGCAGGGTTGTTTGAGAGAGACCATCTTCATCCTACACCTCCCACGGATTGATAAACCTTAGGTCATCCACTTGAGGAAATTTGCTACTGTCCTACAAAACTCTACGCTTGGAGGCCCAACACGAGTCTACAAGAACAAGTTGTGTAGTAGACATCAATGCACACCCACTTAGCTTTAGTTGAACTTTCATACACTTATAGCTCTAGTGTATCATTTGCATGGCAATCCCTACTCCTCGCATTGATATCTATCGATGGGCATCTCCATAGCCCGTTGATACGCCTAGTTGATGCGAGACTTTCTTCTCCACTTTTTACCCCTTTTATATCTACCACCATATTCTATTCCATCCTAATGCTATGTCCATGGTTCACGCTGATGTATTGCGTGAAGAATAAAAAGTTGATGCGCATTGAAAAAGTACGATCCAATTGCCTGACTTGGACACCGTGGTGCTTTACATTTGAATAAATGTGGTGAAGACGGAGCCATGCCTTACTAATATGATAAAATGAATAGGGGGTAAACATTCTTTGAGGATCGTATATTTCAAAAGATTGATGATTATGTTGCTTGTGCTTAAAAGTATTACTATGTTAATGTTTGTTAATTCATCGTTTCTCAATGAGCATACATGCAAAATATTACATATTGGGTAACATGTCACATCAAAAAAATCTATTTTTATCATTTATCTGCTCGAGGACGAGCAGGAATTAAGCTTGGGGATGCTGATATGTCTCCAACGTATATATAATTTTTGATTATTCCATGCTATTATATTTTGATTCTAGGATACTTTCTGGGTATTTATTTACCAATTTATATTATTTTTGAGCACTAACCTACTGACCCAGGCCCAGTGCCAGTTGTTGTTTTCTGCATGTTTCTTTTTAGGTTTACAGTACCAAACGAAGTCCAATTGCCCCCAAAAAAATTATGATTTTTTCTGGACCAAAAGAAGACCTGGAAGCTTCAGGAGGAGACTGGAGGCCATACGAGGGAGGCACAAGCCAACAGGGCGCACCTAGGGGGGGTCGGCGCGCCCTGGTGGCTTGTCCCTCCTTGGTGGGTCTCCTGCCCCCGTTCTCTGGCCTACAAATTCACATATATTCCAAAAACCCTAGAGAGCATCCCGAAACACTTTTTCCGCTGCCGCAAGTCTCTGTTCCGCCACGATCCCATCTAGAGCCCCGTTCCGGTGCCCTGCCGGAGGGGGAATCGATCACGGAGGGCCTCTTCATCATCCTTGCTGCTCCCATGAAGATGTGTGAGTAGTTCACCACAGACCTATGGGTCCGTAGTTAGTACCTAGATGGCTATCTCTCTCTCTCTCTCTCTCTCTCTCTTTTGATCTTCAATACAATGATCATCGCATCTTCGTTTTGATCTATCCGATGTAATTCTTTTATACGGTGCGCTTGTTGGGATCCGATGAATTGTGGGTTTATGTTCAGATTATTCATGAAAAGTATTTGAGTCACCTCTGAGTATTATGATTCTTATTTGCATGATCATTATAGCTTCGTAAATTTCTCCGATCTATTCAAATAGTTTGGCAAACTGAATTGATATTTCTTCAGTGAGAGGGGTGCGTTGTAGTGGGTTCAATCTGGCAGTGCTCTATATTCCAGTGACAGAAAGGGACAAGACACGTCTTTGTATTGTCGCCACTAAGGATAAAATGATGGGGTTAGTTCATATTAATTGAATTCTCTTTGTTTACATCATGTCATTGTTCTCCAAGCATTACTCTGTTTTACTTAATACTCTAGATGCATGCTGGATATCGGTCGATGGGTGGAGTAATAGTAATAGGTGCAGGCAGGAGTCGGCCTATTTGCTTATGGACGTGATGCCTATATATACATGATCATTGCCATGAATATCATATAACTATGTGATTTTCTATCAATTACCCAACAGTAATTTGTTTACCCACCGTATGCTTCCTACATGAGAGATGCCGCTAGGGAAAACTATCCCCCCGGGTCTATTCACTTATATATTTGCAAACGCTTTCAATACCTTGCTGCCATTTATTTGGTTTTATTTTAATTTGCAATTTACAATTATCTACTATCATCTACAACTTCATTTGCTTGCAAATAACGAGACCAAGGGGATTGACAACCCTCGTTCCCCGTTGGGTGCAAGTGTTTGCTCTTTTGTGTATAGTCGCTGAAGACGGTTGTTGACTGATATTTCTATTGGTTCGATAAATTTTGGTTCTTAACTGAGGAAAATACTTATCTATATTATGCTGCAATCACCCGTTCCTCTTCACGGAAAACCCAACGCGGATCACAAGTATCAAAAACCCATCAAACAAGCGATGTAACGGTACTAGGACAAAACAATCATAATTCATTGCATATTGTAGATTTTTCTATTTAATATGATTTTAGTTATCATGTTTATTACTTGCACACAAATAGAGACGGGTGCATTCTAGACACGTTGGTCAACTTTATAGCTTAGCCATGTTATTTATGGAACTAAAGTAGATACAAACAATAAGATTCATTTGCAATTCATCTAAGTGTCATGAAAATAATCTTTGAAAACCTGAGATTTTTTTCTCTGATGTAAATAATATAGTAAACCATATTGTAACTTTATATTTAGATATATCATTACATAGTTGCTAAGTATAATTAAAACTAGTAAATATTATATGTCCAAAATATAAATTATAATTACATTAATTAAGATCATATGCCAAAAAATATTGTAAATTTTTATTTAGCTATGTCATTACATGGTTTGTAGAATACCAATTAAGAATATGTGTTGGAAAAAATTGTAATTCAAAAGAAATAAAAAAGTTTAGTCTAAAATTGTTGTACACTTAGTTTCAGTCATAGTGGAACTCAACGATCGTTAACATTAACCCGCAACCTTTTTTGGATTTGTGCCTCTAAAGGACAATAAGAGCTGGCATTGTGAAGAACCCATGAGGTTCGCAACCGTGTGGGGGCATGCCGGCAGTGTAGCTATCGTCTGGACAAATGTCGATCTACCATCCATTGCACTGATCGACCTACATAGAGAAGCTCCAATCTTTAGCATGGACCTTCGAGGCAGCTCCGTCATCATCGGGAAATCATTTGATGTTCACACTCCCCTGCTGGCCACCTCCATATTCGCCCGAGCATGGCGCCATAGTCTGTTTTGATCGAGTAGTGATGGTAACCGAGTATACAATTGAAATCTAAATTAAACTATTTATTTATGTGATTCTTTAATGTCTTAACTTTGTTGTGAACTTGTGATTGCATTAAAGATTTTGTGCATCAGCTTGAGCTTGCGCTTTTTTCTAGTCGGTCTTCCTTCCACCGGTGCGGGGTGATAACCCACAAGTGTAGGGGATCGTTTGTAGCCTTTTTCGATAAGTAAGAGTGTCGAACCCAACGAGGAGCTAAAGGTAGAACAAATATTCCCTCAAGTTCTATCGACCACCGATACAACTCTACTCACACTTTAACGTTTGCTTTACCTAGAACAAGTATGAAACTATTTTGTAGGTGATAGGATAGCTTGCACGAATAAAACTAGAAGCACTTAGCGGGAATAACACTACGAGTAAATTGCAAGGTAATGAAAGTTAGTTGTTTAGTAGAAAGATTTTGTCAAACAAGAAGGTTATTTGTCCCTAGGCAATTGATAACTAGACCGGTAATCATTCTTGCAATTTTACACAAGGGAGAGGCATGAGCTAGCATACTTTCTCTACTTGGATCATATGCACTTATGATTGGAACTCTAGCAAGCATCCGCAACTACTAAAGATCATTAAGGTAAAATCCAACCATAGCATTAAGTATCAAGTCCTCTTTACTCCCATATGCAACAACCCACCTACTCGGGTCTGTGTATTCTATCACTCACGCCACCCACCATAGGCAAATCATGAACACATTGCAACACCCTACAGTGGGGATCCCTCACGTTTGCGCGAGACGGAGGGCACCGTAGGACAGCACCATAATAAAATATACACTCATACCAACAACGATCATCAATTAGCCCATAGGACAAAACGGATCTACTCAAACATCATAGGATAGCCACATATCATTAGGAAATAATATACGGAGTTGAGCACCATGTTTAAGTAGATATTACAGCGGGAAAAGGGGAGTTACACCGCTGCATAGAGGGGGAGAGAGTTGGTGTTGACGGTAGCAAGATTGTTGATGTAGATCGCCGTCACGATGATTGGCCCGGCGGCGTTCCGGTGCCACCAGGAGAGAGGGGGAGAGAGCCCCCTCCTTCTTCTTTTTTCCTTGGCCTCCCCCCTAAATGGGAGGAGAGTTACCCCTCCATGGCTTCCATGGCGGCGGAGGGGCATGAGCCCCTCCTAGATTGGATCTCCCTCTGTTCTCTTCTGTTTCACGTTCCTATTTTCTGGCCGAAAACCGTTTCTTATATTCCCGGAGATCCGTAACTCCAATCGGGCTGAAATTTTGAGGGGATTTTTATCCAAAAAATAGCTTCCTTGCGCCCGAAGGAGAGCTCCAACCGACTCACGAGCTGGGCACAACCCACCAGAGCGCGCCTGGGCCCTGGGGCGCGCCCTGGTGTCTCGTTGGGGCTGTGGGCCTCCGTTTGCGTTGATTCCACTTCTCAAAATTCACAAATATTCCAAAAAAAATCTCCGTAAATTTTATCAGGTTTGGACTTCGTTTGATATGGATATTCTGTGAAACAGAAAACATGCAACAAACATGAACTGGCACTAGGCACTGGATCAATAGGGTAGTCCAATAAATCATATAAAATGTTGCCAAAAATATGTGAAAGTTGTATAATAATGGCATGAAACAATCACAAATTATAGATACGACGGAGACGTATCACGGGGTGCTCCGACTCAAGCATGCTAACACAACCTTTAAGAGCATCTCCAGCCGTTCGCCCCCCCAGGGGCCCGAAATAGAGTCGCCTGGGGGCCAACCGGCGGTATAATCGGCTTGGGGGGGCTCGGGTTCCCAGCCGCCGCCCCAAGGTCGCCCCCAAGCCGGCGATTTCGGCCCAGTATCAGCGCAGATTAGGCCCAAATTCGGCGCTCTTTCGGCATATATTCAACAAAAACTAAATTTTTATGCCAAAGTTCATCACAGAAATTAATACAAATCAAATATTTCAACGAAGCAAGCTCATAATTCCAACATAAATTAAAAAAAATCAAACTAGGCGTTGCCCTTGAGCCTCCATAGGTGCTCCACCATATCGTCCTGCAGTTGTTGATGCACATGTGGGTCTCGGATCTCCTGGCGCATATTGAGGAAGACATCCCATGTTGCTGGTACCTGGTGATCAACAACTGCAAGAGGTCCCTGCCTGAAATATGGTTCAATGTCAAACACTGGCTCTTCCCGCTCGCTCTCAATGATCATGTTGTGCAAGATGACACAACAATTCATGACCTCCCACATCTACGATTTCGACCAGGTCAGAGCGGGGTACCGGACAACAGCAAATAAAGATTGGAGCACACCAAATGCTCGCTCGACATCTTTCCTGCAAGCCTCCTGGCACTTAGCAAAGTGTGCCTTCTTTGGTGCCACAGGTTTTGAGATTGTCTTCACAAATGTGGACCATCTCGGATAGATACCATCTGCTAGATAGTATCCCTTGTTGTAGTGGCGCCCATTGACCTCAAAGTTCACCGGAGGAGCATGACCTTCAACAAGCTTGGCGAAGACATTCGAGCACTGCAATACGTTGATGTCATTGTGTGTTCCTGGCATACCAAAGAAGGAGTGCCAAATCCATAGGTCATGTGTGGCTACTGCCTCAAGTACCACACTGCAACCTCCTTTGGCGCCTTTGTACATCCCCTGCCAAGCAAATGGGCAGTTTTTCCATGCCCAATGCATGCAGTCGATGCTTCCAAGCATCCCAGGAAATCCTCTTGCTGCATTCTGTGCTAGGATCCGAGCAGTGTCTTCAGCATTGGCTGATCGCAAATACTGTGGTCCAAACACTGCCACCACTGCCCTGTAGAACTTGTACAAACACTCAATGGTGGTAGACTCGGCCATGCGTCCATAGTCTTCCTGTATATCACCGAGAGCTCCGTATGCAAGCATCCTCATAACTGTGGTGCACTTTTGGAGTGAGGAAAATCGAACTGTGCCGGTGCAATCCTTCTTGCAAATGAAATAGATGTCGAACTCCCGGATGGCATTCACAATCCTGAGGAAGAGCTTCTGGCCCATCCGATAACGGTGCCGAAATACTTTCTCACCGTGCAAAGGAGCATCGGCGAAGTAGTCGGCGTAGAGCATGCAATAGCCCTCCATTCGATGCCTTTGTTTGCTCTTGCGGCGGCCCGGCGCCGAGCCACCTCGCCGAGGCTTGGCATTGTTCGCGAACAGGCCGGCCAGCGCGGCGAGGATCATGAGGTGTTCCTCGTCGGCGGTGTCGGCCTTGGCTTCCTCCTCCAACAGAGCCGTGAACGACTCATCGTCGTCCGAGTCCATGGCCGAACAGGCAAAACGACGAACACCTTGTGGGCGTGGTGGGCGGACAGCCGCCGGTGCCCTGCCAGCGTGGTGGCGGAGAGAGGGGATGGGCGGGGGCGGGGGATGGAAGCGAAATCCGGCGGGGAAATGAAGAGGCGCGAGGAAACGACCTTTTCTAGCGGCGGCGTAGCGGCCGTGAACAGGCGGGATGCGCCGGAATTGGCATGTTGAGAGGCACGAGGGGCGAGTCTGGCGAGGAAAAGGGTGAGATTCGCCTGACAGTAGTGTCCCACACGCCTTTTTGCTTCCGCCGGAGCCCCCAAGCGCCCCCAGCGCGCTGGGTTCGGCCTGGGTTCGCCGGCCCAAAAAAAGGGCTCAACCGACGAAAAACGGCGTCCTGGGGGCGCGACTGGGGCGATTTTTCGGTGCCGGCGGTTAAAAAGTGGCCTGGGGGGTCTGTTGGGGGCGCGATTGGAGATGCTCTAACTCATCAGCATCTCATGTACATGTGCAATTTAGAACAGAGCAACGACGACTTTGCACAAGGAGAGAGAGAGAGACTCCATTTCCATCATTATAATGTGGCATTTCTCCTCGCGCCGGAAGAGTGAGTCTGACAGCACATCCTCATCACTGTCAATGCTACAGTGCTGCCTCGCTCCGCTCGTCCTCCCGTGGCGACGGTGAGCATACATGCCACTACCGGCTGCACGAGGATGGCACCCGTGTTGGTGCCACTGCTATGCGTCATTGAGCAGTAGAGGCCACTTCTCTCGAGCCCTCACATTCTTAGAATGCCTGAAGTATGGGGGAAGACCGGAAGATAGCCAAGGCTGTGGAAGGCACTATAGAAGACCAGTCTACAGGACAGAGGAGTCAACATGGTGTGCCAAGAAACTGTTTACACCAGTTTTTGGCACAGTAGAAAACACATTTCAGTCGATTTTGATATATAAATTATCTTAAGCCGAGTTCATATGCAACCTGTAGAGTCAAATACGATCAGGGACAAAAGTTGCAGAATCATTTCGGACCGACTGACCGGATATGACTTCGTGAGACCGAATGGATGTTAGAAAATTAGGCACGAGGAAAGCGGTGCACTCGGTCTCACCGAGTGAAACCACTAGAAAATTCCGAGTGGAATACAAAAGATTACAGAAAGTTGGCAACGTTACCAAACCACTCGGCGGCTCCAAATGGATCCGGAAAATTGCCAAAAATTCCTGTCTGAGTTAGGTTAGGATTTTTGATGTTTTGGACGGAATTTCTAGTCCTTCTCTTGTAAAAAAAGTCCAGCAACTTCATAAATAGATGAGAGGTGACGACGGATTGAACAACACACAATTGAAAAACTAATATACTACCTTTTACCTTCACCTTCTACCTTCTCCCTTGTTCTTCTTATTTCTCATTCTTCGTTCGTTGTTTTGTTGTAGGGCGGCAAATCTCCATGCCCCAGGGGCGGTCAGGTCGACCTAGGGCAGCCCATAGCCATTGCGCGCCCTGACCGGGTCCCTCCCGGGCGTTTTGGGGTTTCGAATCCTCAAAAGCGCCCGTCGGATTGCTTGTGTACACTAGTAGAAAACAGGCCCTTCGACCAGAGCATTAGTCCCGGTCGCATTTTGGACCGGGACTAATGTGTCCACTAGTCCCGGTTCGTGAGGATAAGCATTAGTCCCGGTTCGTGAGGACCCTTTAGTCCCGGTTAGTGACCCCAACCGGGACTAAAGGGGTGGTGGTAACCGTTCGCCTGGCGCGAGCCCTTTTAGTCCCGGTTCGTGGCTCAAACCGGGACTAAAGGTCTTCAGTGTATATAAGCACATACTTGGAAAAATTCCCCAACCTCTCCCATTCTGCCCAGATCGACCCCGACGCCGCCAGGCTGCTGTCGATCGCCGGCCGTCGCCGCCAGGCTGCCGCTCGTCGCCGACGCTGTCGTCGTCGCCCCGCCCCGACGCCTCCAGGCTGCCGCTCGTCGCCGTCACCGCTCGTCGCCAGGCTGCCGCACGTCGCCGTCGCCGTCGCCCTGCCCCGATGCCGCCAGGCTGCCGCTCGTCGCCGTCGCGCCGCTCTCGTCAGCCCCCCGGTGAGCTCCCCCGCATCGATAGATGATAGATGATTTTCTGTAGTAATTTTGTCAGATGATGATAATTTTTTTCTGTTAGATGATTTTGTTAAATTATGACACTTTTCATGTTTTAGTTTTAGTTGTTTTAGGTAATTAAGTGTTCATATTGTTTTAGTTAATTTAGTTGTTTTATGTTTTAGTTGTTTAGTTTTTTTATGTTTTAGTTAATCTAGTTGTTTTAGTTGTTTTATGTTTTAGTTGTTTAGTTTTTTTTTATGTTTTAGTTGTTTTAGCTGGAAATAATGTAGTATCGTCGGTCGTCGGTGACGCGATATCGAGGAGTCCCCGACGATCGTCGGTGAGGGAGAGTCCCTGACGATCATCGGTGAGGAGTCCCCGATGATCGCCGGTGAGAGAGTGCGCACCAACACACCATGAGATATGAGAGTTATTTAAGGAAAGCCTCGACATACCGAAAGTAATAATCAATTTATATGTCATGTACGTATGTTATTGCAATTAGGTCTATTTGGTCATGTGCATATGTTATTGCAGGGAACACCTCCTTGTGCCTATGTTTTGCCGGAATGTTGATTTATTTCCGTTCCGGCAAATTTTAGGCGCTCAATATGTCTTACATTAGCAATGGTCATGCCGTAATTTTGAATCATGAACACAGGAAATGTCGTCGTCTGATGACGATGATAGGATCCAAGCGTGTGAACTCTGCGATGAAGATAAGGGTCTTTGCGACCAGCCTGGGCTGCGAGACGGCATGTTCTTCACCATGAAGCTTTACGAGGACTTCGATATTTCTACGGTACGCAACGGTGACAACTGTTTTTTCATAATTAAGCATGACTTCTGTTTCTTTGCTTCAACATGTAATTTCTGTTTTATACAATTCGACTAGTTCATCCCCTGTCATGCAAGACGGTATTTCTTGGAGAGGCTCGGTTTCGAAGAGCACGAGAGTTTCGAGACGAGGAGAGCCAACCTGAGGACTAAACATGGTCACACATTTCTAGTCAAAGTAATGAATGCAGTTAATAACACAGAATTAGGGTGCTCAAATTGGGAAGCTCTTTGCAAGGCATATGGATTTCAGGAGGATATGGAAATAACCTTCGATCTTCGTCCTGAAGATCATATTGAAGGTAACATCGACATTTGGGTGGATGTCGATATGCTTCCTGTTTTACCTCTATGTGAGTTTATCAACCATGCATATTTGTCAAGTAATTTGCATTCTATATTTAAAAATAGTTGGTGTTCATCCATACTAAATTTGTTAATTTATAATTTACAGCTTATTTCGTTTCTTCGAGTGAAACACAGAACATAATCGACACGACACAGTACACTTATGGATCACATCTAACTTGGGAGGAGAAGGATGATCTTATCAACTTTGTTATTGGTGTCCTAGTTGGTAGGGAGATCTTCCCGTATAATTTGGGAACTGGCCCAAATTATACATTGTACAGGGCACTAGTGCATAGGTTGAGGGCGGATGACATTCGCCGAAATATCTTGGTAAGAGTTGCTAATTAAGTACACTACTGTTGCGTAAATGGTATTGATTACATTGCTAATTAACTAGGCTACTATTATGTTCTTCAACAGAAACTGCCAAATGAAGTTGTGCCTCCGTTGATGCAAGCTGAAGGTAATATGACAATTAAAAGCCCCTTCCAGCCCAAGTTCTCTTTTGCATACTCGACTGAGCGCAAACCACCAAGACGGCTCCAAATTGAAGCATGGGGACAAATAAAGAAGGATCGCAAGCCACAAGTTAGAGACCGTTGGATCTCTTTGCTTCATCATGGAGACATAGGTGTTATTCTGTTTTATGTCATTTTACCTAGGAGGGAGGACTAGGTCCTATGAGAGAGAAATTTTTCTGGTTTATATTAACTTGCATGATCGATTAGGATGATTAGTATTATGATGTTTTTTTGTTTTATGAGATTTTAACTTGGTATGATTAAGATGATGATGAGTTGTTATATGAGTAAGATGATGATGAGTTATATGACATATATTTATTAAAGTGGATGGATGCAAGTGATCATGTTGAATTAGAGGAAAAAATTAAATGGAAAACACAAAATGAAAAGGAAAAATAAACAATGAAGCCTTAACCGCTAAACCTTTAGTCCCGGTTGGTGTTACCAACCGGGACCAAAGGTCCCCATGCCCTGGCGCGCGCTGCCGGCCACATGGCCAGGGTTTAGTCCCGGTTCGTAGCCAACCGGGATAAAGGCTTGGACCCTTTAGTCTCTATACTTTAGTCCCAGTTGGGGAACCGGGACTAAAGGCCCTTCCCAACCGGGACTAATGGCCTGTTTTCTACTAGTGGTACCGCGCTTCCGGATTGTCCATTAAACAAACAAATTACAATGAGTACATATGTGGTCACTTCATGAAACAAACAAAGTGCATAGTGTCTTGGAGATTTGCACAAAGGGCTCCAAAAATATAAATCTTACAACTTTACTTTGAGAGATCCATATGCCCAACCTAATCATCACCCGACGTCTATCACCGCCGCCACCATGGCACCGCCAGAGAAAAACGCGAGTAGCCTTCACATCCAGATTTGAAGATGTGTTTAACTTTGAAGATCAACCGGACAAATGCTGAAGAACTTCATAACTTTAAAAAGTTTACGAATGTTCCCGAGTACGTCAGCTAATGGTACAAATTAATCGCATTATGCACCCCTTCATCAATGGATATGAGTAGCGACAGATGTTACCAAAATTACGGCTTCAGACATATTGATGTATTACTTTATAAGGTCTTTGTGAATAATTAATAAAATGGTTGCACGCATCAACCAGATGCAGAGGCCGGGGGTCATCCTCCTTTCTAAAAAAATAAAATATATAAAAATAATCAGCTGCTACACACTTGCAAAGCTCGGTTGATCATGAAGTGTGACATCTCTTACATTTTTTTAACAAAGTCGACCCATTTCAGTTTTCGCCACCATGATTGATGAAGCAGATGGGGTCTCACATGTCACAAATTGATCGGCCTTGTTGTAGTTTAACACAATATTTCTCTAGCATGTCATGTAGCATTGTTTCTCTTTCTTTTTAGAATGGCTTGAAGCTTTATTCAGACTCCACAAAAAATACAAGTACAATGCTTCAGATAATAAATCCGTGGACTTTTTTAACATTCATGAACTATTCAACAAATTATTATTTTTAAAATTAATGAACTTTTCCAAATTCATGAACCTTTTCCAAAGTTTGTGAGCTATTTCCCAATTCGTGAACTTTTATAAAATTTTGTGAACTTTTCTCTAATTTCCCTGAACTTACTTTTTCAGATTCGTGAACTTGTGGAAAAATGTCTAATTCATGAACTTTCTAAAATTCACGAAGTTCTTCAAATTCGTGAACTTTTTAAAATTCACAAAGTTTTTAAAATTCCGAAAGGGCTTTCAAATTCATGAACTTTCATTAAAGCTGTGAACAATTATGAAATTATCAATTTTTTAATTCATAAAAATGAGGGGAGTCGGTTTTCACAAAAACAAATATCTACTGGTTTTTTCTTGAACCAATAGCTACTGTTTTTATCTGAACGAGCTGTGGGCAAACCAATCGGCTAGCGAGCGAGGCAGGTTGAAATAAAAGGAACCGACCGGGGGAGCAACTAATTGAGAAGCGCTCCTTCGAGAGCTTCTCAAGGATCACTCTCACGCGTCGTCATTTGGCGCGTTCTCAGCCGCCGCCACGTGTCGTGTTCTGGGCGCTTACTTCGGATCTTCTTTTAATTTTTCCGCACGTGTTTTTAGTTTTTTAGATGAGTTTTTTTTTCAGATTTTCGGTTTTCCACCTGTCATTCTTAGCTTTTGGATGATTGTTTTTCATTTTTTTATTTTGTACAAAAAACGCAATTTTTTCCTTCCGAACTAGGCACCGTTTTGCTTCCACAAGAGGCACGGATTTGCTTTCGCGAGAGGCACGGCCGTGTTTTTCGAAAACAAAAAAAAACATGTTTTTTCCCCCGAGAGGCAGGGTTTTGCTTCCGCGAGATGCACGGATTTGCTTACGCGAGAGGCGTGGCCGTGTTTCTCGGAAACAAAAAAAAACACGTTTTTTTTCCTTCCATGAGAGGCACAGATTTGTTTCCACGAGAGATAGGGTCGTGCCTCACGGAAACAAAAAAAATGCATTTTCTTTTTTTCGCTTCCGCGAGAGGCACAATTTTGCTTCCTCGAGTGGCACGGATTTTCTTCCGTGCCTCTGGAAAACGAAAAAATGTGTTTTTTTTGTGAGAGGCACGATCTTTTTGTCCGTTTTTTTTCGTGAAAAAAGGTTTGTCAAAACCTATCAACATGAGATATAGTTTTGAAGATCTCGACGCGAGGAATCCAATGGTGAAAATGATTCGACATTTGGATGCACGATTTATGGGATAAAACGTTTTGAATAAACGTTTCTACAAAATAGAAAAAACTTTCAGGTTGCGACAAGTAGCACTGTGCCACTTGTCGCAACATGGGGCTATGGGAGTGATCTTTGGAAAGTGTACACCTCAATTACTAATTTCGACCGAGCAGCTTGAGAGTGAGAGGGTCTAGCGAAGAAAAAGTAAATGGGCCTTAGGCCTAACAAATTGGTGGTACCCTACATGTGCCGATTTGGATCTCCCGTCTATAACTACGAGAGCTATGTCTCGCATTAAGCTAGAGAAAAGAAGCTCTCGCATAAGCCAACGCAATAACATGCCGACCCATTAGCGCATATATAGTACAAAAGAATCAGGGACGAAAAGGGAGCTCACCAGCGTCAGATCCAGCTGGCTAGGACGATGGCATGTTATGTAAGAAAAGTTCATGAAAATGCTAAAATTTCTTCATCTAATTCTTTAAAAAATGTTTGTGCTCTCTCTGTAAAGAAATATAAGATCATTTAGATCACTATATAAGATCTTATATTACAGCGGGAGTACCATTCAAAATATTATACCAAAATTTTAAAAATATTCATGATTTTAAATATATGATTGTAAAATTTTAAAAATCATTCTTTCAATTTTTGAAAATTTTACATAACATATAAAATAATCTTCAAGAAATTTAAATAATGTTCTAATTAACATCAACATGTATTTAAAAATGTTCAATGTGTATCTAAAAGTGTTCAATCCATATACAAAATATGTTAAATGTGTATTTTAAAATATCATATTTTAAAAGATGACAAAGTTTACAGAAAGGATTTTTTTTTAAAAATGAACAGCAGCAGAAGAAAAATCATAAATAAAAAATCCCCGATAAAGTAGATGGAGAAAAGACAGGAAAGAAAAACAAAAAAAATGCAGTACCTTTCCGAAATCGTGTGAAAGGTCTGCGAACTGGTCACTATTTGTTGGGTCGGCCCAGTTTCATCGATCCGTAGGCAAGCACGAATTCCATCTCACACGGTAAGCGATTGTTAGCAGTGATGTAGGTGGGGGTTTCCGAGGAATCCAAATAACCTCTGGTTTTTTTCAGCTTTGACTTGCAGCGGGGACCTCCTATACCGCGCCTTCAGCGCCGTCTAACCCATCTGGCGCTCGCTGCATCGACCTGGTGGGCCGGCCCACGACGCGCAACGCCAGCGCAAAAATCCTAAAATAGATTTGTCTCTCTGACTCCGAGGATTCGAACTCAGGTAATTGCTTTCCTACCTCTACTCTGCTAACCACTACAACTACATGGTAATACTGGTTAATACTACCTCGAAAGTAGTCAAGAACAATAGTAGCCGCGTTGTTCCAAAAAATGGAAGTTCACAGATTTTTTTAAAGTTCACGAACTTTTTTCGAAAAGAAAAGCCTCACGTATTCAAAAAAATCATGAATATTCATAATTCACTAATTTGAGAAAAAAAATTACAAAATTTTAAAATGATCTCTAATTTAAGAAAAGTTTGTGAGTGTGAAAAAAGTTCACGGATTTGAAAAAGTTCACAAGATACAAAAAAGTTCAGCAATTTGTTAAAAAGTTCACGAATTTTAAAAACATTCATCAAATTCGACAAAAAGTTCATCAATTTGAAAATAGTTCATAAAATTTGAAAAAAGTTCATAGATTTTGAAAAAGTTGATCTAATTTGAAAAAACATTCATTGGATTTGAAAAATAGTTCATCAATTTTGAAAAAATGTTCATCGATTTCGAAAAAGAGTTCGTAGATTTCGGAAAGAGTTCATCGAATTTGAAAAAGAAAAAAAAGAATAAGAATAAAAAACCAAAATAACCGTTCCAAATAAGAAAGAAAAAACGAACAAAGAAAAGTAGTAAAACGCAGAACAAAACTCTTCCGAATAAAAAAATAAAGACGAAAAAACAAAAATCGAAAAGAAATGGAAAAAGAAAAAGACGTACAAGTAGAAAGGATGAAGAAGCAATGGCTGAACAACTGACGGTGGACGGTCGAATGGTTATTGCATCGTTGAAATGACCGTGAGGTCTTCGAATCGAATTCTGCTGGATGTGCGCTTCTTTTCTTTCTTTTTACAACAAAAAGAAGACAACATGTGCCGAGCCCTGCTAGCGCGGCTGCAGGCACCGGTTTGCAAAAACGGGCAATAACCGGCGCCTGCAGAGCCAAATAGGGATTGCCGGAACTTTTGGTTCCTGGGTGTATCTACACCCTATATGGAATTTTTTTTAGCAATTCAACAAAAAGTCAAAAAATTCTGAAAATATTTTTGAAATAAAATTGGCCTTCCATTGTACTTGCTAGAAAAATTTCACAAAAAGAAAATTATACTTTGACTCCTTTTCAAAAAAGACAAATTTTTGGTCAAAATAGCATGAATAGTGACCTATAATAGCAAATAAATTTTTTTTTTGCCCAGAAGTCAATGTTGGTTTTTTTGTCATGAAAATTTATATACTAGTGCAAAACAAAGTCAAGTTTAATCTAAAAATATTTCTAAACTATTTTGACTTTTTATTTAATTATTAAAAAAATTCACCACATAGGGTGCATATACAACCAGAAACCAAAGTGTATTTCCCTTGCCCTTGCAACGCTACTTTTTGCTTGCTGAAAGCGAGGACATGCTGTTGGTTCTTGGTATTATGAACAGCCGATGGCACGAATGGGTGAGATCTATCACCGGCGCTGCAACACTACACACGGCTGTAGGCAGCCAACCAGCGTGCAAAAGAAAGCACGCAGCAAAGGACGTATCCGTACATCTTTGACGTCTTGATATGGAGCCTGTTCATCGAGCTGCGTGCCAGAAAAGCCCATGCCGAGCTAGCTAATCTCATGTCAGGCTATATAGCTCCATGTCGTAAGGTCGTCGAGAAATGGCAGAGTACTACGGACATCCACGGTACTGGATTAGCTGCGAGCGACGGCTCCTGCTCTTCTGAGTGGAGTCGCAGGGAGAGTACAACGACAGTACGAGTACTCTGTTGCAACGGAAGCCGCGTACGTAGCTCGATCTGGATACGAGTAGCATGCATAAAATGGCCACGTGACGTGATGTGAGGTGAGGTGAAACCGTGAAACAGAGCCAACAAGGTGCCTGTGCGATCATGTCCACGATAGATGCTGCCGGTGCCCGATGCTTGCAGCCTTGTTCAAATCAACAGCAACACCAACGCTGTTGCACTCTGCCCGTGAGACACCGGCCGAAGACGTACCCCGGCCTTGTTGCTTCCAAACTAAACATCACTGGTTATGAGACAAGCTGCTTAGATCTGTGGCTGTCACGGTCGGAATTAATGACCAATTAAGCAGACATGCGTGCGGGTCTCCTGGAATCTGTTAAGCGTATTTTAAGCCGCCTCAGTGATGCTGGAGTTATCGCATGCGGATACGTGAGCGTGAAAGCAACTTCAAGGGAACTGAAGCTCATGCTCCGAATCTTGCCGGCATGATCTATGGTCAAGTCGAGATCCTGATTCCCGGGGAGAATCCCTGAATTCCTTCGCCCCCGCCCCCCCTGTAAGGTAACGCTCGATCTAGAAGCTAGGGTTCATGGCGAAATGGGGAATCAGGTAGCGTAGGTGTTCTTCTTCCTTTCGCAGGTACAAGTGGATTACAGCTAGCTCGGCCGAAGCCGTCGTCCAGGTCCAAGCCAAATTCAAAAGAACGTTAGACAGGTATTTAAACTACTGGGTCCACTCCGGACCAGAATTCCAGTTGGGCTTCGTCTTGTTGCGAGTGGGCCGCGCCGCAGGCCCACGAGCCATCGGCATATCATCGCGAGCCGTCGGCATATCTTCACGAGCCGTCGGCATATCATCACTTGCCGCTCCTGGGTCTTCAGTTGTTCCTTCCTGCCTGTTGGCGCTGCTGACATTCCTCCCTCCTTGAGATGCGGCTTGACCCCAAGCCGGAGCGCGGGGAAATTGCTGCTTCAGAAATTCCAAATCCTCCCAAGTAGCATCCACTGGTGAAGAATCAGACCACTGAACCAATCCCTGAATAACAGTGCGTGCACCTTTCTGTCGTGCCCTGCGTTGCAAAATCTTGACAGGCACCTGAAGTGCAGCTTGAACTGTAGGTAGTGTTTGATTGACAACAGTTTCTCGAGGCAAGAACCGTTTCAGCTGGGACACATGAAACACTGGATGTAAGCGACTAGTTGCAGGTAATTCCAACTTGTACGCTCGGTCTCCAATCTTCTCCAGAATTTTAAACGGACCATAAAACTTGAAAGCAAGTTTGTGATTAGTTCTGGAGTAGAGAAACAACTGAGCATACGGCTGAAGCTTCAGAAACACCTGATCTCCAACCTCAAAACTTCTCTCAGTTCTTTTCTTATCAGCTTGACTTTTCATCCGTTGTTGGGCTCGCAACAAGTGTTGCCTAGTTGTTTCTGTGATTGTCTGATGAGATTGTAACCACTCCTGCATCTCCATGGGAGCAATTGTATCAGACTCACTAATGCCAAAGTATCTTGGAGTGTAACCATACAACACTTCAAATGGAGACTTCCCTAAAGCAGAATGCCAGTTAGAATTGTACCAAAATTCACACAGGGACAACCATTTACTCCCCTTGTGAGGCCGAGCACTGATAAAACACCTCAGATAACACTCCACCTATTGATTGACCCTCTCAGTCTGGCCATCTGTCTCTGGATGGTTTGCTGTGCTCATATTCAATTGAGTACCAGTCTTGGTTATCAACATTTTCCAAAAGTTACTAGTGAATAGTGGATCTCTATCAGAAATGATAACACTGGGCATACCATGCAATTTGTACACATTATCCAAGAACACCTCAACTACTTTCTGAGCATTAAAAGGATGTCTCAGGGGAATAAAGTGGCCATACTTGGAGAACTTATCAATCACCACCAGAATGCAGTTATATTGGGAAGACTGAGGAAGCCCACTAATAAAATCCATAGAAACAGTGTCCCAAGCTTTCTATGGTACTGGCAAAGGTGATAGCAGTCCAGGATAGGAAACTCTTTCAGGCTTAGCTTTCTGACAGAATAAACAAGACTAAACCTGAGCCAAGATAAACTTTTTCATACCAGACCAAGAAAACAAAGCAGGAATTCTTTTGTATGTAACTGGAAATCCTGAATGCCCACCCAAGGGACTATCATGGAAAGCAGAAAAAATCTTCTGATGTAATTTAGGGGCAGGACCAATCCAAATGCTTTGCTTGTATCTCAGTAACCCATTAACCAAACTATATGGTGGTCTGGAAGCTGGCTGAATAGCTAACTGCTGCAATAGTGCCATAGATTTTTCATCTTGCTGATAACTAGCTATGATTTCAGTTAACCAAGTGGGTTGATTACTGGATATGGAAAAGAGTTGACCATTGTCAAGAGGCCTTCTGGACAAAGCATCAGCTGCACTATTTTCTTTGCCCTGTTTATACTGAATCTGATAATTCAATCCCAGCAACTTAGTAAGACATTTTTGTTGCCACACTGTGTGCAATCTCTGGTCCTGTAGATGAGCCAAACTTCTCTGGTCTGTTCTGATTATAAATTGCTGCACTTGCAAGTAGGGTCTCCACTTATCCACTGCTAGCAATATAGCCAAATATTCCTTCTCATAGACTGACAGGGCTCTGTTCTTTGGACCCAAAGTCTTGCTAACAAAAGCCAGTGGATGGCCCTGTTGCAATAACACTGCACCAACACCATACTCACAAGCATCAGTTTCTATCATGAAAGGTTTAGTGAAATCAGGCAATGCCAAAAACAGGAGCAGACACCAATGCTTGTTTGAGTGTGACAAAAGCTTCTTCTGTTACACTAGTCCACACAAAAGGAATTCCCTTCTTGAGTAAATCTGTCAATGGCCTTGCAATTATGCCATAATGTTGAATGAATTTCCTGTAATACCCACTCAAACCAAGGAAACCCCTCACTTCCTTGACATTCTTGGGAACAGGCCATTGCTGAACAACCACTATTTTGTCAGGGTCAGTGGAAACACCTTCTGCAGAAATAACATGTCCCAGATAAGCTATTTTTGGCTGAGCAAATTCACACTTAGACATATTAACTCTCCACTGTTCTCTGTGTAATATAGACAACACCTCATCCAAATGGTCCCAATGTTCTTTTAGTGTTTTGCTGAACACCAAAATATCATCAAAGAATACGAAAGCACACTTCCTCAAAACAGGTGATAGATCATAATTCATTGATCCTTGGAATGTACCTGGTGCTCCTGTCAAACCCATGGCCATCACATTAAATTCATAGTGTCCATTATGGGTCTGAAAAGCTGTTTTATACTCTTCTCCAGGTGCTAATCTAATCTGATGGTAACCAACTTTTAGATCAAGTTTGGAAAACCAACAAGCTCCTGCCAGTTCATCCAGAAGTTCATCTATCACAGGCATTGGGTACTTACTTTTTTACTGTAATACCATTGAGTTGTCTATAATCAATCACCAATCTCCAAGCCCCTTCTTCCTTCTTTTTGACTAACAAAACAGGTGAAGAGAAAGCACTATTGCTGTGACTGATCATTCCTGAGGCCAACATTTCCTTAATCTGTTTCTCCAGCTCATCCTTCAAATGTGGAGCAATTCTATAAGGTCTAACAGATACTGGTCTGGCCCCCTGGAATCAAAGGAATAGTATGATCCTTAAGTCTTCTTGGTGGTAATGTAGTGGGAGTTTCAAACACCACAGCATGCTTGTCCAATAATACTTTCAACTCTGGATGCTTTACCTGTTCCTCAACAGGCCTCAACAGAGAAACAGAAAACACTATAACAGCAACATCCTCAGGCAACAGTCCTTGCAATGTCACTTTCTTCCCCTGATAAGGAAAAGACATCCACTTCTGCACCCAATCAATTTGCATGGGACTGTGTTGAGCAAGCCAATCAAGGCCAATGATGCCATCATAACTGGCCAATGGTAGTAATCTGAAATCACTACTGAACTGAACTGATCCACAAGTCCATAAACTTTTCTGCAGTATAGAATCACACTGCAATGTCCCTCCACCAGCTACAGCTAGTGACACAGGGGATCTTTTCTGAACATTAATCAATCTATGCTGCAGAGCACTATCAATAAAGGAATGTGTACTGCCAGAATCAACCAAAAATATCAATTCCATACCCTGCACTTCAATCAACAACTGCAGTGTTGGTGCATTAGACTTTTGTCCCACAGCTGTAGAAGATAAATGCATACTACAAACAGACAGATTATCCTGATCATTGCAAGATACTGAAGTTGTTTCTTCTGACTGAATATGTTCAATGAGTTCCTGCACAATATGTAACTGAACTGTGGCTTTGCAGACATGATCCTTAGACCATCGTTCTCCACAAACAAAACAGAGCCCTTTAGATTTGCGATAAGCACGCAGAGCAGACCATTTATCATCAGAAGAAGCAGGTTTCACAGTTTCAGACTGACGCTTATCCTCACTGACACGAGGTTTGGGAGGAAGGGGAAGAGGATATGGTCCAGACCTCAACCCAGCAGAAGTGTTGATCGGTGTCATACCTTCCCCAAGCTCCTCATGCAACAATGCCAGATCATATGCTGAATCGAGATCCTTGGGCTTCTGGAGAGCCACTGCAACACGAACACCAGGCTTGAGACCATCCAGGAACCGAGTGGTGTAATGCAAATGATTAGGAGCCTCCTCATATGCTGATAACTGGTCATACAAGTCAGCAAATCGATCAACATAATCAACAACTGTGCTAGTTTGTGAGATGCGAAATAACTGACGAAGCAGAGTCTGGTGTTGATTTCGCCCGAAACGACTCTGCAGACTGCTGCAGAATTCAGACCATGTGGCATGGGGAGATTTGCGTTGGATGGACTCCAGCCAACGAGCTGCTGCCCCCTCAAACTAAGACGTCGCCAACGAAACCCATCTGTGCTGAGGAGTACACCAGAGCTTGAACTGATCCTCACAACGGGATTGCCACAGCCGCGGGTTGGCGCCGTCGAAACAAGGTAAATCAGCCCGAACACCAAATGAGAACGCATCAGCAATATCCGGTGAACTCGAATCACGCCCAGGAGGAAAACGAGCAGGGAGATTGGAATCACGCGCACCTCTGACCGGAGGAGGGACATATGTATTATGCGCCTTCCCCCGGTGTTCCTGGTCGATGCCAAGGGAGTCGGAGGCAGCACCGCGACCACTCCCAGCCAATCGGGACGACGAAGTCTCGACGCGCCCCGGTGGTTCCTTCTGCAGCTCGCCCCGGATTTGCTCGAACTCGAGAGCGAACTCGTCGCGCACGCCATCGACGCGCGCCGATAGCAGGCCATCGAGCGTGGTCGTGTTCGCCTGGATGAGCTTGTCGACGGCCTGGAGAAGGTTCTTGCCGTGCTCCTTGAAGCGCTGATCCAGATCGGCGGTGAAATCCGCCCGTAGAAGTGCGTACACGCCGCGCCCTTCCTCGGACAGCTTGTCCATCGCCTCCGCACGCCGCCGATCACGCCACCGCGTCCCGTGGTGATGCCGCGGCAACTCCAGGACAACTGAATCTGATACCAAGTGTAAGGTAACGCTCGATCTAGAAGCTAGGGTTCATGGCGAAATTGGGAATCAGGTAGCGTAGGTGTTCTTCTTCCTTTCGCAGGTACAAGTGGATTACAGCTAGCTCGGCCGAAGCCGTCGTCCAGGTCCAAGCCAAATTCAAAAGAACGTTAGACAAGTATTTAAACTACTGGGTCCACTCCGGACCAGAATTCCAGTTGGGCTTCGTCTTGTTGCGAGTGGGCCGCGCCGCAGGCCCACGAGCCGTCGGCATATCATCGCGAGCCGTCGGCATATCTTCACGAGCCATCAGCTTATCATCACTTGCCGCTCCTGGGTCTTCAGTTGTTCCTTCCTGCCCGTTGGCGCTGCTGACACCCCCCCCCCCCCCCCTGTCTGCGAGCAGCCAAGCATGCTCCGGTGTGCATGTGGGTCCGGCGCCATGCATGGCAAGATCATTTGCTAGACGATGGTACATGTGTATGTGCAATGTGCATTGATATTACAGTATATTAATTGCACGCAAATATTTATACTAGGATATTGCTAATATTGTTATTTGATATGACATTAGTTGCATGTTTAACATGCTGACCACTCACCATTCAAGTAATCTAACTCGTTGAATTGGCCTAATTTGATGGCCGGGATTACTTGAATATGCTTCTTCGGGTCATTTATATTAGATACAAGCTGCAAGAACAGAATCATCATGCTCAAGAACCGTGGGCCGTTAATAATAGAATGTGCCCATTTCAGCAGGGAAGTGTGTGGATGAACTCGGGTACATATGAAGCTACTTCGAAAAACACATTTCCAAATGCTAAAAAAATCTAAAAAAGGTTGCACGGGTACGTCTCCATATTCTATGTGCATATATAAAGTTTCAAGAAAAAACAACTTTTTATGGCCTCCGCAAAAAGGCAAAAAAATGTGTCGTGAAATGCTATTTAGAAGCACTGAAATTTCTCTTTTTTGCGAAGACAAAATAAAAAGACATTTTTCATACAAATTTATGCCGCACACACACATTTGCGAACATGTATGCGTGGAATTTTCTTTTGGATTTTTTGACATCTTAAAACGTGCTTAAAATGCATTTTTGAAAAGTGGGTGCATATGCCCATGCGTGCAGGAGGTTCCCTTTCCATTTCAGCATCATTATTGTTTTCAGAAGATACGTAATAAGGCATGAAATGTCTCAAACACAACTAACGACTTGGTCATAGAGTGACATCCACACCTAAGTGATGAATAATTTAGTCAAGAAACTTCAAAATTAAGAATTAAACTATCCTAGCCTATCCTAAATGAGCAATGGAGGAGTTGACAAAAATGGAGCCGCCACACCTCTTTTTCGAGTGTCAAACATTTAATGGATGCTTATATTATTGTGCAACACTAGCAAGTCACTACTAGCTAGGAGAAAGCCTATCGATAGAATTTTAGCAGTAGCGCTGGAAAGAGTAAAAGCGCTATTGCTAAGTAGTAGTAGCGCGGGCAATCGACCAGCGCTACAAGTAGAAAAGTAGCAGTAGCGCTGGCCACCCAACCAGCGCTACTGCTAAGTGGTCCCGTCGCCACCGCCAGTGGCTATCTGTAGTGGTAGCGGCTGTCCAGAACCAGCGCTACTCCTAACTCCATAGCAGTAGCGCTGTCTTCTGACGCAGCGCTACTACTAAGTGGTCCCTTCGTGACCGCAGGGGCTACCTGTAGTAGTAGTGTTTGTCAAAAATCAACACTACTGCTAAATCCGTAGCAGTAGCGCCCTTTGACACCCCGCGCTACTGCTAAGTAGCGCCTTTACTTCTTCCCCGCACGCCCGTCTCACTCTCTCCCTCCTCACTCCCTCCCTCTCCACTCTCTCCCTTGCGCCGGCGCTCCTCCCGTCCGTCCTCCCAACGCGGAGGCCCTCCCCGACCCGTCCCCCCTCCTTCGTCCCTCCCCGGCCGGCCCATCCCACTCTCCTCCGTCCCTCCCCATCCCGTCCCTCCCCGGCCCGTCGTCGACCCCCTCCGCCGCAGGTAGCCTCCATCCTCTACCTCTCTTCTTCTTTGTTTTAAGTTTTAGGGTTCATATGGTACATAGTTTATAGGTAGGATTTACTTTTTGTAGGTATTTAGTTTATAGGTAGATAGTTCATTATAAATTGAGTAGCAATTGCATAAAAATTATATGAACATTTTATTACAGGGTTCATATGGTAGATAGTTTATAGGTAGGATTTAGTTTTTGTAGGGATTTAGTTTATAGGTAGATAGTTCATTATAAATTGAGTAGCAATTGCATAAAAATTATATGAACATTTTATTACAGGGTTCATATGGTAGATAGTTCATTATAAATTGAGTAGCAATTCAGATGTTTTAACATAAGAAGTTTCATTATAAATACCTCATGCATTATAATTTTTTAGTAAAAAAATAGGTCTAGAAATTTTTAGTAAAAAAAAATCAGGTACTTTCGGTCCGTCGTTGCTCCTTGAGTGACTTTCATGTGTGTTATTGATGGAGGAATCCCGACTGTTGTCGTGGGGGTCGCTTCCTCTTCTTCTCTTCTTGCGATATATACCTCGGTATAATGCGCAAGGAGAGAAGAAGAGGTGCGACCATCACCGACGGTCGAACTATTAGTGTGAGAGAGTGTCCACCAACATACACGACCATATCAGTGTGAGAGAGTGCGCACCAACACACCATGAGATATTGAGAGTTTTTTAAGGAAAGCCTCGACAGACTAAAAGTCAACCGATATTGAATTAAGTCTATTTGGACATGTGTGTATGTTATTGCAGGGAACACCTCCTAGTGCCTATGTTTTGCCAGAATGTTGATTCATTTCCGTTCCGCAAATTTCATGCGCTCAATATGTCTTATTTTAATAATGGTCATGCCGAATTTTTGAATCATGAACACAGGAAATGTCTGACGACGATAGGATCCCTGAGTATGATCTCTGTGGCGTAGATAACGGTCTCTGCGACAGGCCTCACCCGCGAGACGGCAGGTTCTTCACCATCAAGCTTGACGAGACCTTCGATGTTTGTACGGTACACAACGATGACAAGTGTTTTTTCGTGATTAAGCATGACTTCTGTTTCTTTGCTTCAACGTGTAATTTCTATTTTATACAATTCGACTAGTTCATCCCCTGCCATGCAAGACGGTATGTCTTGGAGATGCTCGGTTTCGAAGACCACGAGAGCATGGAGACGAGGAGAGCTAACCTAAGGACTAAACATGGTCACACATTTCTGGTTAAAGTAATGAATGCAGTTAATAACACAGAATTAGGATGCTCAAATTGGGAAGCTCCAGCCAAGGCATATGGATTTCAGGAAGATATGGAAATAACCTTCGATCTTCGTCCTGAAGATCATATTGAAGGTAATATCGACATTTGGGTGGATGTCGATATGCTTCCAGTTTTACCTCCATGTGAGTTTATCAACCATATTTGTCAAGTAATTTGCATTCTATATTTAAAAATAGTTGGTGTTCATCCATACTAAATTTGTTAATTTAAACTTTACAGCTTATTTCCTTTCTTCGAGTGAAACACGGAAAATGATTGACACGACACACTACACTTATGGATCACATCTAACTTGGGAGGAGAAGGATGTTCTTGTCACCTTTGTTATTGGTGTCCTGTTTGGTAGGGACGAGTTCCCGTATAATATGAGACCTGGCCCAAATTATACATTATACATGCCACTAGTGCATAGGTTGAGGGTGGATGACATTCACGGAAATATCTTGGTAAGAGTTGCTAACTAAGTACACTACTATTGCATAAATGGTGTTGATTACATTGCTAACTAGACTACTATTATGTTCTTCAACAGAAACTGCCAAATGGTGTTGTGCCTCCGTTGATGCATGGAAAAGGTTATATGACAATTAAAAGCCCTACGAGGGTCCAGTTTGCTTTTCCATACTCGACTGAGCGCAAACCACAAGGACGGCTTCAAACTGAAGCATGGGAAGAAATAAAGAAGGATCGCAAGCCGCAAGTTGGAGACCGTTGGATCTCTTTGCTTCATCATGGAGACATAGGTGTTATTCTATTTTATGACATTTTACCTAGGAGGGAGGACCAGGTCCTATGAGAGAGAAGTTTTTCTGGTTTATATTAACTTGGCATGATCGATTAGGATGAGTTGTTAGATGATTAAGATGATGATGAGTTGTTACATGATTAAGAGGATGATGAGTTGTTTGATGATTAAGTGGATGATGAGTTGTTAGATGATTAAGAGGATGATAAGTTATATGACATATATTTGATTAAAGTGGATGGATGCAAGTGACCAAGTTGACTTAGAGGAAAATATGATGTTGCGTATTTTCCTCTAATTCAACTTGGTCACTTGCATCCATCCACTTTAATCTAAATGTTGTTGCTTGCACAATTATTATTGATGTTCTATATTAATATGTATAACCGTGTGTAAATACAACATAAATATAAAAAAACAAATATGTGCGATTAATAGTGGCGCTGGTTAGAAAAGCACGCTACTGCTAACTCAGTTGCCAGTAGCGCTGGGCAACAGGCGCTACTGCTAAAATTTAGCTGTAGCGTTGGGCAACCGGCGCTACTACTAAAAGTTAGCTGTAGCGCCGTACCAGTAGCGCGGGTACCCGCGTTACTAATAGTTCAAAAACCGGCGCTACTACTAGGGTTTTCCCTAGTAGTGAGTATTTCTCTGTCCCACAATGTAGTGTTAAAAACTCCTTACATTATGGGACGGAGGGAGTACTAATAAAAATAATTATTGATTCTTGGCTTAGAAGGAATATTATTGAGCAAGACGGTTTATAGGATTCTTGAAAGGCGACTGCCAAGGCAGTGTATATGACGGTGTCCACGCACGCATATGCGTATGTAGGCATATCGTAAGGTGGCAACATCAACACCTCGTATGGCTGTTCACTCATGCCTGGTTGGCAACTTGCCGATCCGGATTGTGACATCGTTTTCCGTGGCGAGAAAGGCCCCCGCCTCGAGCAGATCTCCGCTATTTGCGCCAAGGAGAGGCTCGATGGTGCCCTGGCGGAGGCCCGTGCTCGAGCTGAGCGCGGCCCTCCTCCCCCTCGGTCCCTAACAACCCTGACCATAGAGAGGTCGAGGATGTTGGGACCCCTCCAAGTGAGACCTTAGGCGAGCCCGCCCCCCAGCACCCTACCCCGGTGAGGGTCCTCCGGGGCCGACCTCCTACTCGTCTCCACCCCACTGAGCACCGACTAGAGGTGCGTGGGGTTAGTGCCGGAGTTCCCCCTGTTTGGCTGTTCTGTCCCCCCGTCCGCGGGGGCGTCGCGGCCGCCCCGCTAAGTCATCTTCCCGCTCCGCTCTTGATGGACGGGCTAGCTCGGCCCCACCAGAGGGGCCTAGGACTTCCCCGGACGTTCCATAATGAAGTTACTC
Source organism: Elymus sibiricus (assembly GCA_039707655.1). NCBI lineage: Eukaryota > Viridiplantae > Streptophyta > Magnoliopsida > Poales > Poaceae > Elymus > Elymus sibiricus. Next base: position 488,516,763 of record CM077671.1, read on the forward strand.
TGTTGGAACATCCGTGGCTTCGGCCATCTTGGTCGTAGGCGTCAGCTTATTGACTACCTCCGCCAGGAGGAGATTGACATAGTTGGGCTCCAAGAAACTATTCGGCAAGATTTCTCCATCTCTGAGCTCCAGCGCCTCTCCCGGCATCAGTTTGCTTGGCAGTGGCTTCCCGCTAATGGCTTGTTGGGAGGCATTCTGCTTGGTGTGCGGGAGGATTCCTTTTCGGTCGAAGATATGGACCATGGGGAATTCTTCCTTAGTATGTCCATCACTGACCGACGTGTTAACCTCAGCTGGGAGGTAATCATCGTCTATGGTCCGGCTGACCATAGTAGGTCGGTGGATTTCCTGGCTGAGATCAAGGGTAAGGTGGAGCGTTGCTCCTTACCTGTGGTCTTAGCTGGGGATTTTAACCTCATTAGGTGGGCTTCTGACAAGAGCTCCCCTAATCTTGATCGCCACCGCATGCGTCTTTTTAATGACTGCATTGCTGACTTGGCGCTGCGCGAGATCGCCCGTGTAGGGGCACGTTACACCTGGACGAATAAGCAGCTTGACCCTATCAGGAGTGTCCTTGATAGGGTCTTTGTCTCTCCACAATGGGAATGTTTTCCCCCTGTGCTCCCTCAAAGCTGTCACGCGCATCGGTTCGGACCACACTCCCCTCCTGCTCTCCTCTGGCGTCGACTCCCCGCCTCGGGCTCACCGCTTTCACTTTGAAGTGTTCTAGTTGTCCCAGCCAGGCTTCATTGAGTTAGTCCGGTCCCGTTGGCTGGATGCCGCCGCTTCCCCTCCCCGTGTCTTCTGTGCGGTGGATGTCTGGCATCATTGCTCGAGAATGGCTAGACAGTTCATGCGGGGATGGGGAGCGAACCTGGGTGCTGACCTGCGGGCCCGTAAAGGGGCCCTTTTGGATCAGATTAAGACCCTTGATGTTATCGCTGATGGCCCTGGCCTCTCGCCTGATGATTGGGCCAGGCGATATTCCCTTGAGGCCTCTCTCGTAGAGATCTTCAAGGGGGAGGAGCTGTATTGGCAACGCCGGGGAAACCAAAACTGGCTTCTCAAAGGTGACGCCAATACCGCATACTTCCAAGCGATTGCCAAGGGTCGTAGGCGGAAATGCGCCATCCCATTTCTGAGGGATGGCGCCACTCTCCTTGAGCATCCTGATGAGATTACCGCTCATATTTAGTCCTTTTATAAGGATCTCTTCACAGCTGAGCCTCGTGGAGGCGTCTCGCTTAGTGTCGACTTCTGGCCCCCCGAGGCGAGAGTCACTGATGAGGAAAACGCTGAGCTCACCCTCCCGTCCCCTCCAGGAGGTGTGGCTAGCTATTTCCTCTATAAAAGCTAACTCGGCTCCCGGCCCGGATGGCCTCCCGGTCGCCTTCTTCCAGAAGTTTTGGCAGATCCTGCGACCAGTCATCATGCCCATGTTTCATGAGTTTTATATTGGGACGCTTGACATGTCCCGAATAAATTATGGTGTCATATCCCTTATCCCCAAATTAGTTGGGGCAACGGATATTCGTCACTTCCGACCAATAACGGTGATTAACGTGCTGGAGCGAATCTTTGCAAAGGTTTGCGCTACTCGTCTCTCCCCAGTTGCCGCTCGGATTGCTCACCCCCTTCAGACTGCCTTTCTGAAGGGTCGCCGCATTCATGATGGAATCTTAGCCTTTCATGAGATAGTCCATGAGGTGGCTTCGTGTGGTCACAAGGGTGCCTTCCTCAAGCTCGATTTTCAGAAGGCATACGACCGTTTGGATTGGTCTTTCCTTCGTCTAGTCATGCAGCGCCGTGGTTTTGATGAGCGTTGGTGTTCATGGATCATGCAGATGGTCCTGTCTGGGAACACTGCTATCAAAATTAATGGCTCGGTCGGACCCTATTTTAGGTCCTCTAGGGGAGTGAAGCAGGGAGACCCCGTCTCCTCTCTGCTCTTCAACCTAGCTGTTGATGCCCTCGCGGGCATCTTAGATAAGGCCAGGTTGTCCGGCCACCTTAGAGGGGTGGTCAGCCACTTAATTCCTGGTGGAGGCGTCACTCATCTTCAGTACGCCGATGACACCATGATCATGGTGGAAGGATCAGACCTGGATATTGTTAACTTTAAGTTCCTTCTGCTGTGCTTTGAGGCTATGTCGGGACTTAAGATTAACTTTGATAAGAGTGAGGTTGTGGTCCTAGGCTATTCTCCTTCTGGCCAGCAACGTATTGCAGACAACCTCAATTGCAAGCTCGCCTCCTTCCCCATATCTTATCTTGAAATGCCACTATCTTATTCTCGGATCCTCATAGCTGACTATGACCCGCTGGTAGGGCGAGTAGCGTCCCGTGCGGAGCCCTGGTGCGGGAGGTTCACGTCGAAAGGTAGTAAATCTGTGCTGATCGGCTCTAACCTTGCTAGCCTTCCCATGTATATGATGGGGATGTACATCCTCCCTGAGGGCGTTCATAGCTCCTTTGACAAGGAGCTGGCTAGGTTCTTTTGGCATGCAGCTAATGGTCGCCCCAAATATCACATGGTGAAATGGGCTGACATTTGCCTTCCTAAGGATCGAGGTGGCCTCGGTATCACTGACACACGGTGCATGAATATAGCCCTCATGTTGCGGTGGGTTTGGAGGATTCTGAGGGGAGACGGTGGGCTGTGGCTCTAGCTAATTGAGGCAAAATACCTGCGGGGAGAACCCCTGATGGCATGTTCTCGATCCGCTGGTTCCCAGTTCTGGAAATCCATTCAAGCAATCAAAGAAGAAATCAGGCTTGGCATCTCATTCTCTGTTGGCAACGGCCATAGCACCCAGTTCTGGATTGATCCCTGGTTTGAGGGGGAACCGCTCCGCCTCCGCTTCCCTTCCCTATTTGCGATTTGCCTTCGGCCGAAGATCCTAGTTGCTGAAGCCTGTCTACAAGGACAATGGAACATCGCGTTCCGTCGCTCCTTTGGACCGGCTGAGGTACTAGAGTGGGACAGCCCGAGGGACATAGTCCCCCTCCCGTTGTCCCAGTCTCCAGACGATGTCTCCTGGAGCCTTTCTCCTGCGCGTGAGTTTTTAGTCAGCTCAGCCTATTTGGCGCTCTGCCGACGGCCGGTTATTCCGTGATTTTCACCGCGTTGGAGAGCACCACTTCCCCTTAAGATCAAGATTTTCGTCTGGCAGCTCCTTCGTGACCGTCTTCCCTCGGGCACGGAGGTGCTTAAGAGGCACGGGCTGGGCGATGGCATCTGCCCCCTCTGCCGGGTCCCGGAAATGGGAACCCATATTCTATTTTCATGCATCGCAGCGCAGGCTCTTTGGCGCTTCGTGCATGAGGCCCTTGGGCCTGCCTGGGAGGCCCGTGACCTGGCAGAATTCCTGCAGGCTCGGGCCACCCAGGTGGGCCGCAAAAGATGCCTCTTCTGGCTTCTCTTTGCGGCTCTAGCTTGGACGTTTTGGACCACCCGCAATAAGATGGTGATTGAGCGGATCTTCCCACGGCAAGCCTCTGATCCGTTCTTCAAATTTCTTGCCTTCTTGCAGCACTGGCACCCGCTCTCTAGGACTCGCGACCGTGCCCGCCTCGACGACATGATGGACGCTCTCATGGCTACTGCACGCCGTTTGTCTTCCCGCTCGCCTTCGTCCTAATCTGCCACTAGGTGGCCTTTTTTATGTTCCTCTCTCTTTTCTTTGGGCGTCCTTGTGCTATTTGGCCCAGCAAGCTCTATGCGTTGGACCGGTGTATGGGTTGTATGACTTTTTGCTTTATATATAAAGCAGGGCGAAAGCCTAGTTCGACGACGATCCAATCTCCAGATCTTATCAGTGCGCCTATGCTTCTCAACCTAGACACATGTCAAGGTAAGGAGAACAAATGAAAAATACTTGGTGCATAGTCAAACAGTAGACTAATTTTTCTTCGGCTCGTCGAGTTGTGGCATTTCATGTTTGTGTATTGGTACCAACGATGAGATCAGCGTGTTACCCCAGGATGGGCGTCAAATGTTGAAGATTAATTCTCCATGGAAGGGGGGGGGGGGGTAAAACCATTGATCTTGTACTCTCATGTGTATGTACAACATGGACATAGAGTCGAGCAATGTTATCATGAAAGCTGGAGACAATGAGCACACACATGACATGGTCATTTTACCCAGGTTCTAAACCTCATGATGGGTAATAAGCCTACTCCTGCTTTGTGTATATTGATATGTGAGGTTATAGCCTACAAGTTATAGATTCGATCCATCACCTCTCGAAAGGGCCCCCAGGGGCTTTATAGGCAGCCCTCAGCCGAGGGAAAAAAAATCTTGAGGTGATTCCCCATGATTCGATCATGCACGGTTACAACAAACATATCCCTCGTAGCAACCGATCCTGGATATGGCTAACCTATCATTATCTCCTCTGATGTCTTCTTTGGTGTGTCATGGTGTGGGCTAGTCAACTCAGTCTATCCATGTTTTTAGGGTATTGCCCTCCAATACCTCATCCATAATGAACGACACTGTCCCCTGTTGGCTCTCCTTTGCATATAATTTTTTGTGTGATATTTCTCAGAAATATATTCTACACTAATGAGGAACAATATTTTTCACCCCCCTCGGGTTACCGGGCCGTCGTGCATGGTCGTTGACCCCGACATCACTTCCATGATCTTTTGGCGTGGCAATGGCCAAGATGGTGAGTTCTAGTACATTTTTGTATGTTTTGTGTTAATATCTAAGCTAGTTTTTTTTACGAATGTCGATACATAATACGGTTCAAACGTATTGATAATTTTGGTTGTTTCATTCTATTATCATACCATTTTTATATACTATTTATTTCAATATATTTTTATGGATTAACATATTAATTCAGTGTCTAGAGCCAGCTATTTTCTATATGAAGAATGCCAGATTTGCAGATGCACAGGCATATCATTCTAGGCAGTTACTACAATAAAACAAATAGAAAACATGAGTAAGAACCTATGAAGACAGATAGATGCTCTATTTTGGATAAAGAAGTGTTATTTCTCTCAGCTTCGAAACTAGACAACGATGGATGAAAGGGGAGCCAAATGTTCAAAGCTCCGTCGGATCGGCAAAAAACACATATTTGACCTTATTGCGAAACTAATTCACGATTTGAACTGCATATGGAAAAAATTCACAAACTGACCGTTTTGTGTGGCGCCTGACAGCCGGGTGCTGCACTGCACTATGCAGCGCCTTGGTCGTAGGCGCCACACTCCCGCCAGCGTGGCAGCCCGGGCCAGGCGAGGCCCCACATCCAGCCGTGTAGTGCCTGAGAGCTAGGCGCTGCACATTATAATATGCAGCGCCTAGCGCTTAGGCGCTGCACATTGACTTAAGCCGCATCGGGCCAGCCCTTCCCAGGCAGTTCTTCCCTCTCCCAGGCCGTTCCTCTCTGTCAATAGAGAGCAGCGGCGGCGCCCCCTTCGATCCCCCCTCCACACCCCTCTCAGATCTGGAGATTTCAGCCGTGTAATCGATCTCTAATCCCTCCTACTAGGTAAACTCCTTCGTTCCCTTTCTTTTCCTCCGTAAATTCGTTGCCATTTTAGAGATTTGTCCAAGATTGGGTGGAACCCTTGATTTGCTTGGTTTGGATCTTTATTTGTCCAAGATTGGGTGTTGTGATTTAGGATGTGTAGTATTGTTCATTAGTTCACAATATATGATTCTTGTTAGTGAAACCCTAGATTGTTTAGTTTTTTTAGATATATATGAGATGCCTAGTTTTGTAGATAATTATGAGATGTTGAGTTTTGTAGCTATATATGAGATGTTGAGTTATGTAGATGAATACATATGAGATGTTTAGGTGAACACATATGAGATGTTTAGTGTATACCGATATTTGAGATGAACTCATATATGTTTATTGTTTGAACTTTGTAAGGATGGTTTGCCTTCTCGACGATGCCTATGACACACAACACCGGGCCTACATGATGCGCGAGAAGGGGATGGTAATAATGAGTAATCTAGATTTTTTGCAAATTTGCCTTTAGTTGAAATTGACATGCCCTAAGATTTGTCATTACTTGTTTTTTGCAGAAGCTTGAACCTCTGAAGATTCGGTATCACGGGGTCTCTAGTGCTGCCATGCCCTACGATGACCGGTACACACCCTACATTGAGCAGGCAGGACTCCTCTCGTGGATTCAGTTGGTCAACCGGTCCATGCCGAACCTCAACGCTCCACTAGTGTCCTCTCTTGTTGATCGGTGGTGGCCGGAGACACACAGTTTCCATCTTCGGACCGGGGAGATGACCGTGACGCTCCAGGATGTCTCCTTGATCACCGGTCTTCGTATCGACGAGAGGCCTCTCTGTATGAGCACCGATTCAGATGGGTGGCGCGAGCAGATGATTGCTCTTATCGGTATGGCTCCTACCAAGGCTGAGGCTGATGTAGAGGAGGGACAAGAGAAGAAGAAGAAGGAAAGGAAAGCAGCTGGAGCTGCTTTCACATGGATTCAAGCAAACTTTGCGCATTGCCCTACGGATGCCACTGAAGATGTGATCCAGACACATGCTCGTGTCTATATGTGGTACGTTATCTCGAGGACTTTGTTTCCGGACGCCACAGGCAAGAACGCTCCATGGATGTGGCTGAAGGCATTGACCGTCTTCGAGAGTAGATGGAGCTGGGGTTCAGCGACACTCGCCTACTTGTACCGACAGGTAGTTGGTTTGTTTTGTTATCAATTCATTTCTTCATTAGCAATGCAACCGTGCTGTCAAGTTAACATTGTTTTCTTTTATATGCAGCTGGACGATGCATGTTGCAGGATCACACATAGTGCATGCATTGGTGGTAATCTGCTTCTACTTTCTGTATGGAGCTGGGAGCATCTGCCTGTTGGACGCTCGAAGAGCATCAAGTTTAATTCTTGGGATGAAGAAGGCGATTTACGACGCCCCACTTGGGCTTACAAGTGGGATGTGGTATCCGAAATGACGAACGGTGTCAATCTCATGTACCAAAAGTACATTGCTGAGTTGGACACGATTATGCCTGAGCAGGTAACGAGGACATTACATCAGCCATTTCTCATGCTTGTCTGAAAACTTGTCATCAATGTTGCGTTGTTGTCCTATTTCATAGGTGGAATGGCAGCCATATGGCGCGAATTACACATTAGGGGTCACCCACGAGTTTGTCCTCAACCCGATGTGCTTGCGGGATAGGGATCTTTGGCTTATGCGGTGCCCACTGATATGCAACTGGGCGGTTGAGCTTCATTTGCCACACCGCGTGTATCGTCAGTTTGGTCTGTTCCAGCCTCACGCGCCGGAATGGGTGGACACGGACAAAGCACTTCATAGGTAAGAGAGCATGAACCGTATTGACTTAGCATCGCCACTCCTTTTTGATTGTGCTAATGTTTGGTTTTCTACCATGCAGGTTGGACAGGAAAAGGCAGCGGAAGATAAAGGACTGGGACAAGCATCATTCATCCTATGTTACCCGTTTCCATCTTAGTGTGGAGCAAGCTCGTAAAAGTGCAGGCGCCCAACTTCGTGAGCATAGCTCACTTGCTTTCGATAACTACCTACGATGGTTTCTTCAAAATGCTAGAGTTGAGTTATGCCCGCCGGCATACAATGAGGATATTCTTGAAGATCCCGCAAACTTTGAGGATCTATCGAAGCAGCCTTACAACAAAAATGTCAGGGAAAGGCTAGGAGTCCCTGCTGTTCCGGTGATTAACTATGTGGTAAAGTGTTCCCTTCTTTACTTTCCCGTTGGCCGTATTGCACATGTTTGAATGGCTAATGTGTTACATCGTTCTCATCCGCAACGCAACCAGATCAAGAAAGCAGCTGATGAAAGCCAGTCTATTCTGGAGAAGACACCTGTTGGAGAAGGCAATGATGAAGGTCCACTACGAAAATTCCTCAAGGTACATATCGCACACAGGTGTCCATGTTACATATGTTGCGGAATTTGGTATCTTATACACTTGTTCATGTTACAGCGTTAGGCGAAGACGTTAAGGCGGTTATTGAAACTTCTCGGTTGCTGTGACCCAGAATATGATGAACCATCTGCGTCTAGGTCTGGTACACCATCAGACCCCTTATCTCACCATCAGCTCGAATGGCTACTGGAAACATTCTGTTGCTCTCTGGTCAGCCGTGTCCAGATGTGCAGCGCCTACGCATCAGGCGCTGCACTGTGTAGTGCAGCGCCTGACGAAAAGACGCTGCACACTGACTTAGAGAATTTTTGCCCCAAAAACCTACTGGAATGCCTTCTGTTGCTCTCTGGACAGTCATGTCCAGATGTGCAGCGCCTAAAGCAAAGGCGCTGCACTGTGTTGTGCAGCGCCCGTCCCTTAGGCGCTGCACATCTGGACATGACTGTCCAGAGAGCAACAGAATGTTTCCAGTAGGTTTTCAGGGCGAAATTTCACTAAGTCATGTGCATCGCCTATGTGTCAGGCGCTGCACTGTGTCGTGCAGCGCCTAACATATGGGCGTTGCACTCTCTGCTGATTTCAAATACCAACTGCTTTTTAGGTGTTGTGGTTCGCATAATATGTCACATAATCATAAGTAATAGCACATTTAGTAGTCCAAAACGCATAAAGGAGACATAGCACATAGAGTAGTCCAAATCACATAGTCATACACGCATAAAGGAGTTATAGCACATAGAGTAGTCCAAAATCCCTAAGCCGCTTCACACTTCTTCTTCAAGTCGTCCTCCCTTCGCCACGGCCTTCTCCCACCACCCCGGCATCTCACCTGCCCCCTCCGTGTCCTCCACTCCCTTCATTGTTGCTTTCCTGGGTTGGGATGAGGCCATACCTACGAAAATGGCAACATAATAGTTAGTCACACAATGCGAAATGACAATAACAACATAAACATTCAGCCAAAATAACAAGATAATAGTAAGTCACATACGACAATGGTCCATTGAGCCAAGAAAACATTCCTCCACTACGGCCGCCGCCAAGGCCAAGATCACCACCACGGCCATAGCCACCACCAAGGCCTAGGCCATCACCCCGGCCTAGACCACCACCGCGGCCTCTATCACCACTACGGCCTAGACCACCACCACGACCTCTACCACCACCACCACGGGCTCTACCATCACCACGGCCAAGACCATCACTACGACCTCTACCACCATGGCCAAGACCTAGTTGACTCCCTCTTTGTTGCCTAGTTCCTCGCTGGCTTGGTTGATTTGATTGGTTTGGCACTTGGGCACTTGTTTGGGTTGGTTGGCTACTACTTGGTTGACTTGGTTATCTACCATTTGCTTGGTTTGTGCTTGCATCATTTTTCTTTGATCTCTTTCTTGGTTTGCTACAAGTTCTTGTGTTGTGTCCCCCATCATTGCACTCCCCACAACGGGATTGCTCACGAGGCTCTTGGAATTGGCCGGTGCCGGATTCTCGACCGCCACCACGGCCCCATCCGTCCATCTCACCTCTAAGACGCTTTGTCTTACGTCTTCCCCGTCTAATGACCTTCAATTCCGGGTCAGGCCATAGTTGAACTCCACGATACTCCGGCCATTGTGATTGGTCCAAGTATGGCTTAAACCGGGGAGCCCATGCATTCTTTACCGTCATGATTGAGAACTCAGACTCCCGCACGGTAAGAGGGTGATTGACGTCCACATTCCTAACACGAGATGCGTCTAACAAGTGCGAGCATGGGAGATGAAGCAACGATGGCCTCATGCAAGTGCAATCACACCGTGTTAGGGAGACCTCGAAAGCCCGGCCTCCGTGTTGGTGGCCATCGTTTATGATTCCTCCAGGCTCTTTCACTTCATACATCCAATCGTTGTCGTCATATAGTACATCTTCTTGGGAGTCTGCCTTCCGTGATTGAAATTCCAACCATTCTTTAGCAATTGGTGGGAAATTATACTTGTGCTTTTCCTTGTTCTCACCAGCAATCTGCTTATCCATCTCCATTGAGTGCTTTAAAAAGTACGCATTCATCTTGTCAAATATGTATTGAACTATTGCCATCACGGGTAATACACGTACACTCTTGAGCACCTTATTGAAGCATTCTGCCATGTTGCTTGTCATTTGACCGTACCTCCAGCCATCTTCATCGAAAGCACGTGCCCACTTATTCCTTTCTACAATGTTCTTATTGAGAAAGTCAAGACCTCCCGCATCAAGTTTTTTGTGTGTGAGCAATGCATTGTACAAGTTGGCGAACCACTTGTCGGAGAAAGCGAGACAACAATCTTGAAGATCATCGGCCAACTCCTTGATACCACATGCCCTATAAAAGTTTGCACAAAAGTGCCTCATGCACCATCGATGGTGCAACTTTTCATGTCTGGGAATGTCAACCACCACCGCATTTAGAATTCCTTGATGGCGATCCGATATGACACAAATTTCCCTTTCAGCCGGTATTACCCTTGTTCTCAATTGACGCAAGAACCACTCCCATTTATCATTGTTCTCGACCTCAACCAAAGCAAAAGACAAAGGCAAAACCCGGTTATTGGCATCACTTGCTATTGCAACCAATATAGTGCCCTTGTATTGTCCGGTCAAGAACGTGCCATCAATGGCGATGACGGGCCGACAATGCTCAAAAGCCCTCACGCATTGCTCAAAGGCCCAAAATGCACGGCCAAATACTCGGACGGTCCTCCCGTTGTGAATCAATGTTTTGTGCCCATGAGGCTCGACCACGTGAACCATGCCTGGGTTTGTGGCGGCCATTGCTAACAACAAGCTAGGGAGTCGGTTGTATGCTTCCTCCCAATTGCCATACAACATCTTGAATGCGGCTTGCTTCGCCTTCCATGCCTTGCCGTACTTCACCTTGTAATGAAAGATGGCTTTCACAAGGCCAATGACACTCTTAATGCTCATTGTTGGAAGTGTGGATATTTGGTTGGAAAACCTGTAAGCGATGAACTCGGACGTGAGTTGTCTGTGTTCTTGAGACACAAGCTTGCCATCCGCATTCTTGTGTCGGCACATGTGACTTGGTACACAACTCACTATGCGCCAAGTTGGACCTCCTTTCCATGGCCTCGCACGCACAATCCATGGACATCTTGGCACTTCACATTGAACCGTGTAACTCACATTGACGTCCGAGTTGGCCACTCTATGTGGACGATAATGCGTAACTGAGTAGTTGTCGAGCCACATCTTCAATTCCAAGAAGGATCCAAACTCACAACCGGGATATATCCCGTTCTTGCCGTCTTCCAAATCACGGTGAGAACTTGGCCTAGCTCCAAGAGATATACATTTTCCACCATCTACAACGGCTTCATCCGCGAGACTAAGATCCTTGAACAATGGTTGACGGTGTCCTGGACTAGGGGGTACTCACCATGTCGTCTCCCGACCAGTGGGTCGGGCCGAGGACCCCCGTGATGATTCACTAATGGGCCACTTCGGGCAGCCCATGCCGAATACAAGGAGGATTCCACAAGACTTGGCGCACAAGACAAGGACTCCTCTAAACCTTAGGCCTACGGTGCATATATAAACCGAGGCCAGGCTAGTCAATAGATCATATTACATTACATATCATAATCTCGTGGTAGACACATATACTCTGTACTATCCCCATATGAATATAATCAAGCAGGACGTAGGGTTTTACCTCCATAGGAGGGCCCGAACCTGGGTAAACATCGTCTCCTTCGTCCCTTTGTTACCATCGCTCCAAGACGCCTAGCTTAGGACCCCTACTACGAGATATGCCGGTTTTGACACCGACATTGGTGCTTTCATTGAGAGCCTGCTGGCAGTCGCCGCGGTGCGATGGGAATTCGGATTGTCTCCGGCGCGATCTACGCGTTGGAACCGAGCTTTGTTGTCGATGTCGGCGTCTTCGTCGCCGGCTCGACTGATCACCTCGGCTGGACCGAGGACTGCGCTCCGTGCCGGATCGTCAAGACCGGACGGATACTTTCATCGTCATCATCTCCGATCTCTATCAAGATCACGAGAAATCATCCATGGAGCTCGGGGGCTCGATGTTGACATCGTCCTCGAGCAACCGTGCAGTTTTTCTGGACAGCGACTCGTGTTCGTCGTCCCCGTTTCCTCGAGCGTCGCCTTGACGATTTCCTTGGTGGACCTGTGCGGAATTGAGTCTATAATGACCCTGTAAAATTTCGTCGTATTCCGATGGAGGAATCTTCGGCGATCTACGAAATACCGGAGCCCTGTCAAATCTGGACATGAATCGGGACGAGTTTAGGGAGAGGTGTCCAGCTTCCAGCTCGGACATGGTTTGGAGGATCCCACCATTCATCGGCAGCGGAATTCTCATACCGATCACCCCTCCAAATTTCAGCTCGATCCGACCGTTCAAACTCCGGGAAACGTCCGATGAGTGCACCAATTTTCGGATCTGTTTTCTGCGCGAGAACGAATCCGACCCGAATTCATCTTTTTTCACGAACGGGATATTGGACATCTTTTTTAAGGACTTTTTCTCCCAGGGTGTTGTGTGTTGTTCTCGAACACGCGCCCACAGATCTTAAAGCCTTTTTTAAGGTAATCTTCGCCGTCGCGATGGTGTCAAACCAGACCGACAACATTGCTCCACGGCTGCCAACCTGCATTAGACAGCTCGTCACTTCGCCGAGCTGAGGTCAATCTCATCGGATCATCACCTCAGTGAGCCGACCAATAGTTCGGCTAGCCGACAAAGAGTTCGGCATCGCGAGGGCTGAATAATCATCACTCGAACCTCGTCATCCGTGGGTTGTACGGGTCGGGCGCTCCGTGGTTTCATCAAAGCCTGCATTGACCTCGTCACAAATTCCGACCTGCGTCGGCATCACCGCGCCGTTACTTTTTCAAGCTGACGTCCACCACGCCGACCTGCTTCAACACCTCGGCTGGTCTAATACTTCGGCGTCACCAGCCGACCTGCCTCGACACCTCGGCTGGCCTAATACTTCGGCGTCACCAGCCGACCTGCTTCAACACCTCGGCTGGCCTAATACTTCGGCGTCACCAGCCGACCTGCTTCAACACCTCGGCTGGCCTAATACTTCGGCGTCACCAGCCGATCTGCTCCGTCACCTCGTTTAGACCGGGGCTTTGGCGTCCCTTCATCAACCTGCTCCGGGGACTTCGGCGTCACCAGCCGACCTGCTTCAACACCTCGGCTGGCATGAGACTTCGGCGTCACCAGCCGACCTGCATGAGACTTCGGCGTCCGCCGATCACAGCTTCGCCATGTTAACTCGACCGAGGACCTCATCTCGCCACATCAACCGTGCAGCGTCGCCACTTCGTCAAGCCGAACTCTTCGTTCAGGCACCTCGGCGCCCAGGCCATATTCCTTCACTTATTTGCTTCACTTAAATTAACTAAGTAGAAGAATTTTTTTTATATATTATTACCTTTATTTGTTATTATTATCTCTTGCCCGCACTATTTTATGTGTGCAGGTAATCGGCTTCGGCTGCGTCGCGCGGTCAGTTCGGCGTCACTTTGCCGATCTACTCCGCCACCTCGGCTGGACCAGGGGCTTCGCCTCGCCACATCGGCTGAGCCGTGACACTACTTCGGAGTGCCGAACTCCTTGTTCGGCCACCTCGGGACCGGCTTGGGGGCTGGGACCTTGACCCGCTATAAGTTCGGCCTGCGTCGTCAACAACGAGCACATTAACCAGCTAAGTCGCTTTAATGCTCAAATTTCTAAATTTTTGTTTGGTTCTACCGAGCATTATATTTATGTTAAATAAAAAAGTTTGTTTGTTAACAACACTTCCTTTTCCCATGATAACTGGGGGCTTCGTCGTCACGCTGCCAAACTACTCTGTCTCCTCGGCTGGACCGGGGGCTTTGCGTCGCCGCAGCACCCGTGCTGCGTTGCCACTTCTCGACCCGAGCTCTTCGCTCGGTTACCTCGGGCTTGGGGGCTGGGACCTCGGCCAGGCCGAGGACTACGTCTTTGTCCCGCCACAACTGCGGACCGCACCGAGCACATTAACCAGCTAAGTCGTTTTCGTGCTCAGCTCTCTTTAGAATTTTACCTTTTTGTTCGGTTCGACCAAGCATTATACTTTTTTGACAAAAAGTTGTTTGTGAAAAACTTTCTTTGTCAAAACTTTGTTTGTTACAAACAAATTCAAATACCCCGTTTACTTGGGGGCTTCCTTTATGAAACATTTTCTCTTTGCATGTGATTATTATTGTACAGCTTCTTTCCTTGCTCGTGTATTATGCCAAAATATGCATCATGTTGACTTAAGTGTTCCGCAAAGCTGGGTTGCCTGGCTCCTGTGCTTACCCCTACGTTCCCGATTGTTCGGCTAGGGAGTAAAGGGAGCACCTCTGCGATTGTTACGATCGGGTCATCCGAACTCGTACCTCAGACGGGTGAAGCCGAAAGCTAGCGCTCTTACTGTTTTCAACTATGGTCGGCACACGACGGAACTCACGCGTACACAAATCTATTGCACAAGTCTCATAGTAATCATGAGCGACCAAAGAAAGGTACCGTTGGGGTCACTATTTTCTTTGAAGATGCTTTTTACGTTACATAAGTAATATAGCATAAGTTCCCTGGGCGCGCTTTGTCTGTTACAGCCTCATGGCCTGATTGCCTGGTTATCCGAAACACCGCCGATATTCTCGGTAGGCGGAGTAGATAACACTTTTCGGCCCTTGGCCGAAGAGGGAGAAGCCGACGGTCGGTTAAGACGCGTTCAAAGTTCGGGCGAACATAGATATTATATAAGTACTTCGGTACATACAATCATTATACATAAAATTCTTTTACCCAAGTCACTTGGGGGCTTTTAAATTAATATGAGCCATTTTATAATAGATGTTTTTCTTCTCAGTCGTTGCAAAGTCTTTTTCTATCACTCCTTTCTCGACTCAAGTGTATGATCAATAGCCGGGTAGCCTGGTTTCTCTCTAAAGCCGCTCGCGTTTAGTTCGCTAAACTGGCCTGAGAAACACTCCGCCTTCGGGATAGGGAGGTTGAAGCCGAAGGCTGACCCACTTGAAGTCTAGAGATCGGATGTATCATGTTAAAGCACGACCGAAGCACATATTAAATTTTATACCGCTTTCGTATTGGCACAATTTTATTTTATCTAAACATAAACCTTTTTTGCATAAGTTTTTTTTCCGAGCATAACTCTCGCAGTACACTTTTAAAGCGTCGGCAATATCAACGGGGGGCTCCGACTAGAGCCGAACCCACCAAAAGCCAAGGTACTCCGAATAGTCCTCGGCAAAACATTCTCGGATATTGCTTTATATGCATCCGTTTCGAATTGTGTCTTTGGTCAATAGTTGGGTTGCCCTGCTCCTGTGCTTGCCTCTTATGTTCCGCTTTGTTCGGCTAGGTGTGCAAAGGGAGAACCACAGCGATTGTGCTTCCAGCTCGAATGGTTAAGCGCCTCAGTGGAGGAAGCCGAAAACTGACTGTCACAATGGGCGTAAACTGGTCATCGATCCGATGAATGTGTCAAACTACAGATCGATAGAGGTCACCCCGTGTTAAACGATGGTCCTTTCATAAGATTGGCCGAAGTGTTACTGGTTTGACCTCGGCTGATGCCGAACACTATTCGCGCTTATCATTTACAAATATTAAAGGGGCACATCGATCCCCTGATCTGGTGGTGCCACCAGACCAGTGGCTCGGGGGCTACTGCATTTCCTATTCAATGCAGAAAATTCAAAATGCTCAGTGTTCGGCTTGACCGAGCTATGGGCAAACGTGTCTTCGGACAATAATAGGTACCATCTGGACCTATCCGACATCAAGCTAATATATTATGGCAACTTCTCAAGACCCTCTCTCAAGGGCCCGCTTGCCGATCACTATTTCCTCTAATATATTACACCGCATTTCTATTCCTAAGTATGCTGCAGAGCTAGGAGTTGATCCTCAGGCCGATTTTGTGAATTGACCTGAGTCTCAGGGGCTACTGGGATCAGCGGTTTTATGTTTTCCTTTCAGGAAGCGGGACATCCTCTTGGTTGAGGTGTTCGGCGTGATGGTCTTGCCCGGAAACTCTTTTCCGAACTATGGTTCGGCATCGTTCCTGCCGAACTCCACCTCGGCGTTGTCAAAACGTACATGACGGTTGAACTAGTTCCCGAGGAGATATGATCCTAGGGTCGGCCATATTGCCCAACCCAAGTCTCAGGGGCTACTGCATTGACAATTCAATGCAGAAAATTTAAGTGCAATACAGTTTCCGAGGAGATTATGATCCTTGGGTTGGTCGGCCGCACCCAACCTGAGTCTCGAGGTCTGTGCACACCGTTTTTTTGTTCCGAAGTATGCTGCCGAGCTAGGAGTTGATCCCCAGGCCGATTTTTCGAATCGACCTGAGTCTCAGGGGCTACTGGGATTAGCGGTTTTATGTCATCCTTCAGGTGCATCTCGGGTTTTAGACCGACACACACCTTGAGGGCTACTGGCTATATATCTCGGCAGAGAATAAATTGCATAATTCGGAATTAAATTTACAAAAATCAGCCCGCGGTCAGGGTGGTGCACCACCTCGGAAGCAGTCCGACATAACGCTCGGGCGCAAGTGGCTGGCTCCGTAGAGAGCATTTCCGGCATTAAGCCCGGATGAATTCCTTTAATTTTTAAGGTCCAAGGTAGTTTTTGATACCTCGGACGCCGATCATCATTGGAGCTCGGATGCAGTCCGGCATTGGAGCTCGGAAGCAGTCTCGCATAAAGCTCAAGATCGGAGACGCCTTAGGAGCAGTCCGGCATAGAGCTCGGATGTGAATGGCTGGCTCCATAAAAGACTATTCCGGCATTTAAGCTCGGATGAAGTCCTCCAAACTTTCCAAGACCGAGGTAATCTATGACACTTCGGATGCCGAACATCATTAGACTTCGGCTACAAAAGGACAGCTCGAACGCGGGTGGTTGTCTCCCTAGAGGGTTTTTCCGGCATTATGTTTGGTTGAACTCCTTCAAACTTTTCATGACCGAGGTAGTCTATGACACCTCAGATGCTGACCAGCGTTGGAGCTCGGCTAAAAATACACCTCGAACACAGTCCGGCGTTGGAGCTCGGCTGCAAAAAGACACCTCGGATGCAGTTCGGCGTTGGAGCTCGGACGCAAGAGGACACCGCCGCACGGGAAACACTTCAAACCCGAGGTGTGGCGTAAAAAATAATAAGGCATTGATAAAAGCCGATAACTTAAAGGGGCTCCACGGATGCCCGACGTGTGAACTCTTTGGATACAGCTCGGCGATCCTCAAGATCGAAGATGGGAAGATTTGTTGAACCAGTTTTCAAGACCGACGACTCAAGACGAAGAACAGTTCGGAAGAACCGAGGAGCGTCCCCAACTTGAAGACCGGTTAAGGGGGCTACTGACGGTGTCCTGGACTAGGGGGTACTCACCATGTCGTCGCCCGACCAGTGGGTCGGGCCGAGGACCCCCGTGATGATTCACTAATGGGCCACTTCGGGCAGCCCATGCCGAATACAAGGAGGATTCCACAAGACTTGGCGCACAAGACAAGGACTCCTCTAAACCTTAGGCCTACGGTGCATATATAAACCGAGGCCAGGCTAGTCAATAGATCATATTACATTACATATCATAATCTCGTGGTAGACACATGTACTCTGTACTATCCTCATATGAATATAATCAAGCAGGACGTAGGGTTTTACCTCCATAGGAGGGCCCGAACCTGGGTAAACATCATCTCCTTCGTGCTTTTGTTACCATCGCTCCAAGACGTCTAGCTTAGGACCCCTACTACGAGATATGCCGATTTTGACACCGACAATGGTGTCTTGTGATCCCGTCGGAATACCTTCTTAAATGCTTCGGCCTCCTTCGCCGTGAACCCCTCCTCATCAACTTCTTCATCGAGACCATCGTCATCCGAGTCCGATGCATATGAACGGGAAAAAGGGATGGATTGGTCCATTGTCTCTTACACATTATATTTGTCGAGATCACCCACATTGTTGTCATGGAGATCAACTTCGTTGTCATCCTCCTCGTACTCATCATTCTCCTCTTGAACAGCTTCATTTTGGTTGTTTGAAATCGGGCTCAATGTTGGCCAAACTTGTTGCATCAAATGAGGTTCACTCATTTGATCTTGGTTCATGGGTGGGGGAGTACTAGCAACCAACGGGGAGGGGTTCTGGTTCAAGTCCAAATGCAAACTAGACTCAACCTTCTTGGAGGCAAATAACTCAAGAGCCTTGTCTAGAGATTCGGCAACCGTCTCCTTGTATGCAACCCAACGTTGCTCGGAGTTCACACACATTGTCTTCCAACGGATGTGCATTCCAAAACCAACATTATGCCTTCCCTCCAACTCAACAACGTCACTTGGGTCCATCCAATTCAAATCCTTCCTCACTTGTTCCAAGACATCCGCATAGCTAGGACTACTCTCAGACACCATGTCAAGCTCATCCGGGTCCAGCTCAACATTGCCTTTCAAAAAGGCCTCTTTATCCACATGATGAACATAAACACATCTTCTTCCCATCCCTAAAATAATCAAAAACAAACATATATCCAATAAGTACTTAACCGAATATTTGCACAAAATACATAAGCCCTAACATAGATATGAAACAATAACCCTAACCACCACTTAACAATAACCACAACCCTAACCATAGCATAACCCTAACCCTAACCCCAACATAACAACACACATAAACCTAACCTAGCATAGTAGGAAGCCTAACCCTAGCAAATTGGCAAAGAAACATAACATGTTTGAACACAAATTTCCAAATCCAAGCCAAACCTAGGGTTTCCCCAAAGTAGCAAGATTTGAGCAAATGTGACAATTCCTATGGATGAAAACGAGGGGATCAGAGGAGATTACCTTAAGGGAGGGGTTGGCTTCGAAATCCACGGACAAATACTCCGGATTTGCAAGATTTGAGAAGGATTTGAGAGGGGGGAAGAGGGGGAGAGAGGGGGGGGGGATCTTAGCTTCGGGTGTGGGTGGGGTGGGGGTGTGTGGGGTGGGGTGGGGGCAGCCTAAGTGACACACAGACAGTGCAGCGCCTAAGGGCTGGGCACTGCACAATTCATGTGTGGCGCCTAAGCGCTAGGCACTGCACATTATACTGTGGGGCCTCGCCTGGCCCCGGGCTGCCACGCTGGCCGGGAGTGCGGTGCCTAAGACCAAGGCGCTGCATAGTGCAGTGCAGCGCCTGGCTGTCAGGCGCCACACAAAATGGTCAGTTTGTGAATTTTTCCCAAATGCAGTTCAGATCGTGAATTAGTTTCGCAAACAGGTCAAATATGTGTTTTTTGCCCGTCGGATCAAGCAGAACGACATGCATTTGTGCTAGGCGTCGTCCAGGTCCACCCCTCGTGCGTACACAACAAGATCTACAAGTCATTGCGCGCGTAGGATTGGATCCATTCAATGGTTATTGCGGACGGAGGTAGAGGCAAAGAGGCCGTTGATGGCTACAGAGGGGGCAATGAGTGTAGATCAGAGTGTGTGTTGGTTTCTTCGCTAAGAAGCCAAGAAAGAATTTGGCGTGAAGGATCACACATCGCACACAGTTTCCCACCTACAACCACCTATAGCTTAGTCGCTCATCACAAACGTTTCATTTTAAAGGACTTGTGTATCAATTTGGGAACCTTGCCATTTGTCAATTTGCGAACATGCTCAGCTTTTGTATCCATGAAATGTCCAGGAGACCGTACAGTAGTACGTGGAAGCAGCTTAGAATGTCCAGGCCCTTTGCTCCGTTCTACCCAATCGCAGTCACGACCTGCGCCCGGCATCGTCGCAGCATCAAAGAGCTTCACATGTTGCAATGCAACACCGCCGCGGCCGTAGCAGCATCACCCACTACCACTGCAATGCAGGTCGCCATCACAACATCATGGTGATAGCTCCTGTAGATCGAATGGGTGCGGGATTCACGGTAACAGTGAGCGTGAGATGGGGTTTTACGTTCTCCCGAGCTCGTGGAGCCCGAGCCAGAAGCCATGGCGTGACGGCGGTGATGGTGATGGCCGAGAGGGAGAGAGGTGGTGGCAGCGGTGCTTCCCGTCACTTCGGGTTAACCTAGATCGGTAGGTTATGTTGGTGGGTGTGGCGGCTCCGCGACGAACCTCGTGTTGCGTGCCCCGCCCCCCACCTCTTTATATAGCCCGTGTGACAGGGGCCCGTCAACCATAGGAGGGTTGAGCGCCCCCGATCAGGGCGCGAGGCAAGGGCCCGATCGAGCCGTTGGGCCCGATCGGGAGGAGATCAACCTAACATTCTCCCCCTTGATCTCAACTTTACTTTTAACTTTATACTTTTTACTTTACTCGTTTCATCATAGATCAATACATAGAACATGTTTCATCGTCACAGCTCAATTGCCGATAGAATCAGACAGCTACAACATACCTCTCTGTTCTGAAACAAATTCTATTCCTTTTGGGCCTCTCATGATCGAGGAATCATAGGCTTTCCCTTAAACCCATGCCGACTAAGTGTTCCTTGAACACATTGGGTGGTAAGCCTTTCGTAAGCTGATCCGCAAGCATATCCTTTGTCCTTATATGCTCGAGACTTATAGTGTGATCCTGGATTTTATCTTTCACAACATAATACTTTATCTCTATTGTTTTTGCAGCATTACTCGACTTGTTGTTGTGAGCATAGAATACTGCGGGCTGGTTATCACAGTACATCTATAGTGGTTTGTGAATACAATCTACCAGTTTCTAGTCGGGTATACATTTCTTTAACCATATCGCCTGCCTCATGGCCTCGAAACATGCTATGAATTCTGCATACATCGTGGATGATGCAACTATTGACTGTTTGGAGCTTTTCCACGAAATAGCTCCTCCAGCGAGAGTGAACACGTATCCTGACGTGGATTTTCTATCATCTCTGTCCCCCGCAAAATTTGCGTCTGAATACCCTCTTATCTCTAGGGAATCAGATCTCCTGTATGTTAGCATGTAGTCCTTCATGCCTTGCACATAACGCAATGCCTTCTTTACCATCTTCCAGTGCTCTATGCCTGGATTCTCTTGATATCTACCGAGTACCCCGGTGACAAAAGCTAAGTCAGGGCGAGTGCACACTTGTGCATACTGTAAGCTTCCAACAGCCGAAGCATATGGTACTGCTTTCATTAGATGGATCTCGTACTGGTTCTTGGGACATTGGAATCTCCCGAAACTATCACCCTCACTACTGGAATTCAGTTATTTGCCGTCTGCCAGATCTTTGCCGTCTGCTGGCGGATGGCAAAGAAGGTATTTGCCGTCTGCTGCCATAAAGCAGACGACAAAGATCTGGCTGACGGCAACGGTTATGTTTGCCATCTGCTGGTCCTTTGCCGTCTGCCAGCAGACGGCAAAGATCGTAAAGGCAGACGGCAAAGAGGCTAGGTAGGTCCCATTGGACCTTGGTCCACTGGCAAAGAGGTATGCCGTCCTCATTGTCTTTGCCGTCCGCTAGTGGACGGCAAAGAAGACGCCTGGCTAACGGTAAGCCCCCAGCCCCCACCCACTCCTCTCTCTCGATCTATCCCTCCCTCGACTCTCTCCCCTCTCCCCCCGTTGCCCCCTCCCGCCCCGGCCCTGCCGTCGCCACCCCGTAGCAGAGCCCCGCCGACGCCCCCTCCCGCCGCCCCCTCCCCGCCGCCTCGTTGCCGCCACCCCCTCCCGCCGCCCCCTCCCCGCACCTCCGCCCCCTCCCACCGCCTCCTCCCCGCACCGCCGCCCCCACCTCGCCACCCCCTCCGCGCACCACCGCCCCCAGCCGTCGCGACCACCGCCCCGCCGCCCCCGCCCGTCGCGACCACCGCCCCGCCGCCCCACCTCCCGCCGCCCCGCCACCGCCCTGCAGCTACACTGCCCCGCCGCCACCACGCGGACATGCCGCCCCGCCGCTGCCCCGGCGCCCCGCCTCCCCGCCGCCCCGTCGCCCTCGCCGCCCTCGCCGCCCGGCAACCTCCCTCCCTCCGGTGAGATTTTTTTTCCTTTTCTCTGTATTTGTTTTGTTTTCATTTAATTTTTGCTGTTAGAGATGAATAGGCTGGGTTAATTAGGTTAGTTCAATTAGGTTAGTGGTAGGTTAGGTTAGAAAAAAATGAAGAAGAAAATAAGAATAAGTAGAAGAAGAGGAAAAAGGAAAAGAAGGAAGAAGAAGAAGAAGGGAAAGAAGAAGAAGAAGAAGAAGAAGAAGAAGAGAAGACCCCCGACCCCCGACACCACAGACCCCCGACGGCACTGACCCCACTGAACCCCGACGCCACTGAACCCCGACGCTATGGACCCCCGACCCCCGACCCCACCGACCCCCGACGCCACCGACCCCCGACGCCACCGACCCCCGACGCCACTAACCCCCTACCCCCGACGCCACCGACCCCCGACCCCCGACCCCCGACGCCACCGACCCCCGACCCCCGACGCCATCGACCCCCGACCACCGACGCCACCGACCCCCGACCCCCGACACCCCCGACCACCGACCCCCGACCGCCGACGCCACTGACCCCCGACGCCACTGAATCCCGACGCCACTGACCCCCGACACCTATTCTGCCTGCTGTTGACCGAAAAGGTGCTCTTTAGGCTTCCAGAGGCCGAGGAGGTCATAGTTTTGTAAATTATGAGTTAGGTCACATATTTTCTGATTTTGTTATAAAAAACATCATATTTGTGTTGATCGGGTGAATTTCAATGTGCAGTTGTTCGACGACCTCCCCTTGCGTTTTACGAGCTCCCCTGCTGCGTTCGTGGGTGAGCACAAATGACATCTCCTCCCCCGGCCCCCTTAATTTGCTCGGTTCCGGTCTTCGTGCCGATGAAACTTTCTAGCTATAGGTGTCTTCAATCATCAGTATGCGTGACCAGTATGCGTCTCTCGTTCGAAAGGGCGGCATCTATAAATATGCATGTATTTGCATATTTATAACCGCCATCCTTTCGAATTGTCCAACGTTATCCATCGACAGCCCGAGTATGTGTAGATTGGGTTCGTTTTCCCGTATGCTCTGCTCCGGATCCGATGCGGAATTTCGTCAGTGCCTCCCTGTTGTTCTCCGGGTACACATCCTCTCTGCTTATTGCCGAGACGTGTATCAGGAGAACAGCGGGGAGGTGCTGCCGAAATTCTGCGTCGGATCCGGAGCAGAGCATGGGAAAACGAACCCAATCTACACATACTCGGGTGGGATTAGGACCTATCTCTACCTATTAGCGTGTAGGTTGCATGGACGTAATAAAACTGACAAACTTGATTAATGGATGAATATAGATGATGAATTATATATATATATTTCTTGTGTGTTTAGTAGGTAGGCAAGATGAGTGATCGTGCTTGGATGTACACCGGTCACCCTAGTCAGAAAGAAATGACCATTGAATGGTTAACAAAAACCAAGGGGTTTCTGAGCGCCGCATTTGCAAATGGCCAGGAAATAACCTGGTGCCCCTATGTCCGGTGCGACAACCATAAAAAGTGGACACGGGATGAAATGGGTAAACACTTGCAGAAGTGGGGTTTTACGACTGATTATACGGTGTGGAGATTTCATGGTGAGTCTGCCCAACGTGCCAGAGCTGAGGTGGTTCGTCGTCGCACCGACGAGCATGGTACCGGGATCGAAGACATGGTGCAAGACTTTGATGATTCTCGGGATTCGGACGATGAGATGGAGGAATCTGCAAAGGCCTTCTATGAAATGTTGGAGTCTTCAAAACGTCCTCTCCACGAGCACACTGAGCTTTGTCAGCTGGATGCCATCGCGCAAGTAATGGCTCTGAAGGCTAAGTTCAACCTGGGCAGAGAATGCTACGACGCGATGATGACGATATTTGGACGCTTTCTACCCAAAGGCCATGTATTGCCAGCAAACCTGTACCAGTCGGGCAAAATCCTACGTGCGCTTAAGATGCCATATGAGAAGATAGACGCCTGTGAGAATGGATGTGCCTTATTTAGGCTTGAGTATGCGGGCTTGAACTATTGTCTCATTTGCAAGTCTTCCAGGTATGTTGTGGTAGACAACGGTATGGGTGAGAAGAGTCAGACCAAAATCCCAGTTAATGTTCTTCGGTATATGCCAATCATACCAAGACTTCAACGTCTTTTCATGGTCGAAGAGACGGCCAGATAGATGACGTGGCATAAATTGGGCAAAAGAACCGAACTAGATGCAGATGGGAATCCGATGTTGGGACACACTTCAGACGCTTTTGCGTGGAAGCACTTCGATGCATTACATAAGGATAAAGCGGCAGATCTAAGGCATCCTCGAGTCGCCATCAGCATGGATGGGTTCAATGTGTTTGGTATGACGGCAACCCAATACAGTTGCTGGCCTGTATTTGTCATTCCACTCAATCTCCCCCGGAGAGATTATGAAAAGAAAGAACATTTTCTTGACGTTGATAATTCCAGGGCCCAACTATCCGGGGAAGAATATGAATGTGTACATGCAGCCGCTTAAGGATGAATTGCAAGAAGCTTGGGATAATGGGATCAAGACATATGACGCCGCTACAAAAAAAACTTCAAAATGCATGTGTGGTACATGTACTCATCGCATGACTTGCCGGCGTATGCGCTATTCATTGGCTGGTGTGTGCATGGAAGGTTCCTGGGCCCCACATGCAAGGCAGCTCTTGAGTTTCGTTGGCTGCAGGCGGGTCGCAAGTATTCTTGCTTCGACTTGCATAGACAGTTCCTGGATCCTCGCCATAAGTTCAGAAAAGACAAGAAGAATTTCATGAAAGGTAGAGTTGTCAAAAACTCTGCACCACCTGCATTGACAGGCCAACAGACCCTGGATCAGATAAACGCTCTCGAGCCGGATCCAAATCGTCCAGGGTATTTCAAAGGGTATAATTCGAAACACGCCTAGACTCACAAGATATGCTTGTGGGATCTGCCTTACTTTAAAGACCTCCTTTGCCCACACAACATCGACGTGATGCACACTGAAAAGAATATCGCCGAGGCCCTTTTTGGTACATTGTTAGGCATAGAGGGGAAGTCGAAGGATAATCCTAAGGCTAGAGTCGATCAGGAGGCTCTATGTGATAGACCGTTACAAAACATGCGACAACCGAAAGGAAAGAAGAATTGGAGGAAGCCAAAGGCATGGTTCAATCTTGGAAGGCCAGCTATGAGGGAAATGATCTTGTGGGTGAAAATGCAGTTGATGTTCCCCGATGGGTATGCAGCGAATCTAAAGAGGGGAGCGAGTCTTGACAAATTGAAAATATTTGGTCTCAAGAGTCATGATTGGCACATATGGCTTGAGCGGGTAATGCCGGTGATGTTACGTGGCTTTATCCCTGAGGATGAATGGCTAGTACTGGCAGAGCTGAGCTATTTCTTCTGGGCTCTTTGTGTGAAAGAACTATCGCCTGGCGTGCTAGACGAACTGGAAGAGTTGGCGCCGGAGTTGATCTGCAAGTTAGAAAAGATCTTTCCACCGGGATTCTTTAATCCAATGCAGCATTTCATTTTGCATCTCCCAACCGAGGCAAGATTGGGGGGGGGGCATGCAAAATCGTTGGTGCTTCGCAACTGAGAGGATGCAGAAGACGCTTCGAGCAAAATTTAAAAATAAACGTAGAATTGAAGCATCGATGGCCGAGGCATTCATTACTGAGGAGGCGGAAAACTTCGTGACAGCACAGTACGAAGCCAAGAATCGTCATTTGCATAATCTGAAGCCTCGGTACAATGATGGCGACCGTGAAAAAGGTCGATCCAACCTCAACCTATTCAAAGGGAAGCTCACACCAGCCGGTGCTTCGAAAGCAATAGCGTTGGATGTCGAAGAATGGCGGACCATTTCGTTGTATATCTTCAACAACCTAACAAAAGTGCGGCCGTACATCGAGTAAGTTCTCGGTACATTGTTTCGCAACTTCTAATTCCTTTGAAATGCTCTTATTCCCGGATATGTGATACAGTCATTACGTCGCCAAATTCTCGGATGGAGCGGTGATCCAAAAGGATTCCATCGAAGAGTATGAGCTTCTGGCAAAGCATGGAGGCGGCTATCCCGGTTTCATCTCTTGGTTCAAACAAACGGTAATTTCCATTAGACCATTTCATTTCTTCGTCTAGTTTGCAGCTAATGCAACAATCCTTTCGTATTAAACTTGTAGGCTAATGCAGAGTCTATGGACTCCGAATTGAGACAAGTCGCTAATGGTTTTGACTATAAGGTCCGTTCATTTGACAAATACGACATCAACGGGTATCGCTTTCGTACTTTTGGCAAAGAGCTATCTATGGCCGACCGAAAGTCTACAAATTGTTGTGTCTCCGCTGTCGGCGAAGGAGGTGTCGAGTATTATGGAAGAGTTGAAGCAATTTATGAACTTATATTCTTTGGTGAAAACCCACCAAACATCGTAGTCTTCAAATGTTATTGGTTCCAGCCGAAGGAGACTAGATGGACTCATGAACATATAGGGCTAGTCGAAATCAAACAAAGCACCCATTTAGATGTTCCCGATGTCTATATTACGGCTCAATAGGCGACCCGAGTTTTCTATCTACCGTGGGCCTGCCAAACTGATCCAAATCTGAATGGTTGGGATGTCGTTTATGATGTGCCGCCACATTTTAGACCACCTCCCCTCAATGAAGATGATTATGAACCTCACATTAACCCAGACACATATGAAGGAGAATTCTTCCAAGAAACACGTCTTTCCAAAAAACGTTTCAAGAACCACTCTACTTCACCCCAGAACATTGAGGTAGACAGCGACAGTGAATCCGACTTCACCCCTGAGCCGGAACAAGAAGAGACGGAAGAAGAAGAAGAGGTTACTGCTGCGGATGACCTCTCAATGCTTGGCCGATTACATAAAGGAGGCCTTCCACATGTTGCTCCCGATAGTGATGATGATGCATTTATTAATGATAGTGATGACGATGATGCATTTATTGATCCCGGAGCATATATAGACGATGAAGATTATTATTAGTTCATGTCAGGTATACATGATGATGATACACTCAAATTATATATATACATATTATTATTCATGTCGGTATTCAATTTTTTTTATGTTGTACTAATTTCGTTTACTCTTTGTCATGGCAGGTGTTGAAATATGGTGGGCGCGGGTCGAGAGCGATCCGAGGATCCTTTGTCGGCGCGTGGTGGGAGGGGTACTTCCATTCCACCCCAAACTCTCCTGAGAGTGTTGTACGACAGTATTGGGACACCCGAGGGCGCTTCTTCGTCGGTGAAGTTGCCGACCGGGAGAGGAGGTCGGGGGAGAGCTAGGAAGGCTCCTAAAGTTACACGTGGTGGCAGCGGGAGAGGTAGGAAGGCTGCTATGCCTTCCTCGCCGCCACCCCCAGCTGATTCACCCGAGCACAGGACTGCTACGGTGGACCCGTCTGAGGTGGAGGCTAGAAGGACTCATGTCCACGAGCCTCGGGTCGACGATCCTTCTGTCTCAGACGCGGCCACCCGCGAGACTCCTGTGCCAGACGCTTCGTCCCGCGAGACTCCTGTGCCAGACGCTTCGTCCTACGAGACTCCACAGGCTTCCACCGGATGGGATACCTGGCCGGATCTGCATCAGCCGGAGCCGAGTGGCCATGCTGATGGGGGCGGGGATCGGCTTTCTGATAGCGGGGACGAGGTGGTTGAGGGCACCGTCTAATAGCGTGGGTGTACACGGCTCCCGCCTGTGCCGGCGACCCGCGAGCAGAGGTGGCTGATTAAGCCCGAGTCGCTGAAGTAAGTGCATTTACTCTTTTTAAACCTTTTGCCTTCATGTTTCTTCACCTATCTAATGCATTGACTTTGTCATACTACAGGGGTTGGATTCACGCCAAGGATGTCCGCAGGCCCAACTCCATCCTTGGTGTGATTTTACGGCATAACTTCCCGGGGTTTGTCACGTTGCCCGGCGAGGGTCAGCAAGAAGAGGTAGGATTGAAATGGGAGCACTACTTGGCTGCCCCTGCACCGCCGGAGGAGATGATCGACGGTGTGTTGTGCCACACGAGGGCCGACATGGTCATCAGGAAGTTCTGGGTAATTTCTCCTTTACACAATTAAAAATCAATAATAGCTGTTATTGTACTAATCAGTGTTGTCTCTTTTGATTGCAGACCTTCTACAGGTGTGAGGAGGGATACGAGGAGGCCGCGGCAAAGCTTATCGATTACGAGTGCAGGCGCCTACTACAGAACTTACGGCACGAGGCTCGGGTACAGGTTGTTCGAGACTACTACGCCTCGCAGCATATTAAGAAGGCCAAGTCGTCGTCCCGCCAAACGTTTCTGGACAAGGAGCAGTACATGAAGGTAATTACCTATTCTTAACGCCTTGTACTTAGTTTCCTTTGCTTTGATTCGTAGGCGTAGCTCTCAAATTTCTCTTTATTAACTTAGGTGCCCCCTAGATGTTGTGCGGATAAGATGGGTTGTTGGGAGGCGTTGGTGAATGAATGGTGCTCTGACCAATGGCGAGTCGTCCACGACGATGCCAAGGCACGGCGTGCCCAAATGGAAGGTGTGCCACACCATCAAGGCAGCGCCAACATTTATCAGTTCGGGCGGAACTGGGTATGTGGTTTGCTTCATGATTCCTGCAATTCATTCTTGTAGTGCTAGGTTTACCCATTATTAATACTTTGTTCCTCTCTTGTAGGCTCATCACAATAAGACGGAGGTGCCAGCGGTGTACGACCTCTATGCCATGGCCCATACTGCCTCATACAAGAAGGTCAAGGCATTCTCTGAGTCTGACCTCGATAATCCCAACAACTTCACCAATATCTCCTCCCACCACAAGCTCATGAGGTACAGAGATGTGGGGAAGGCGGTGAATGGGGAGGACTTCAACCCGAGCCAGCATCCACTTGATCCAGACCTGGTGATGATAGCTGGCCACGGGAGGCCCCATGGCTCGATAGCCATTGGAGATGGACATATACGGTCTTCGAGCACTCTCCGGCAGATCAAGGCGCGCCAAACGAGCTCCTGTCCAGAGATGCCGCCTCGTCCACGGCCAGTCCAGCTCGCCATCAAGGTTAGTCATATGGACTCAGATAGGTTTCCTCCATTACATTGTGTGTGCGAACAAAGATGATTACAATGCTAACGAGGAGTTGTGTTGCAGGCTGCTCTGCAGAAAGAGAGAGAGACAACCCAGGCGCTTCTGGCGGAACAGGCCCGGCAGGCGGCGGAGGAGAAGAGGGATCTGGAGGAGAGGACGGCTAGGTTGTTGGAGGAGGAGAGGGCACGGAACGATGCGTCTAACCGGGCCATGTACGTGCTCATCGTGGTAAGTTTCTTCTTCATATTAGCCAAATCATGCACTACATGTTCGTTTCATTAATAACCAATATGATTGACTTGGCAAAACCAAATGTGCAGACTTTGTGCGAGAAGAACGGCCAGACCCCTCCGCCAATGCCAGTCATTACCACGGCTGGAACGGTGAGTTTCATTTCAATGTTCATTAGTTACTAGTCTTAGCATTTCAGCGTCATCATGCTAACACAAATGATCTTTGGTACAGCATAACTCCCGAGCAACCCCAGTGCTTCACCTCCGTGATGACGAGGACGGTAAGCCCTAATATGCCACTTACTTGGCTCATTTTCTCAAACAAATACAAACATAGCACTTAGACAAACTTAGCACTTAGAGAAATGTCATATTTTACCTAAGTTAGCTTTGTTTCCTATAAAATGACATAGTAAGCTTACTTACCTCCAAAATGACATATTGTACCTAAGTTAGCTCTAAAATGACATATACTTAGCATTGTTTTCTCCACACTGACATAATAAGCTTAGTTAACTCAAAAATGACATAATAGACTTGGTAACCTCATAGATGCCATAGACTTAGCTTATTTTCTTGCAAAATGACACAATAAGCTTAGTTAGGTAAAAAATGTGAAAATTACCTAGGTTAGCTCTAAAATGACACAAATAAGCAATAAGAAGAAGAAAAACAAGAGGAGACACAGAAAGAATCTTGCCACACTTTGGCTTGCCACACTTTGGCTTTAGGTTCTCAAATAGTTAGCCACAATTTGGCTTGCCGCAATTTTACCACACTTTGGCTTGCCACAATTTTACCACACTTGCCTTACTTGAGGTGCTCAAATAGTTACCACACTTTGGCTTGCCTAAGGGAATCTTGCCACACTTTTTCTATCGATGACATGTGGGTCTTACTGCTAATAAAAAAATTCTTGCCTTAGTTGTGGCAAGAACCAAACACACACCTAACATGGTCAAACTTGCCTAAGTTGAGTTGTGGCAAAGTGTGGCTAGTTGTGTCTTGAAACCAAACAGCCCCTTCATCTTCTTCTCATTCTAGATCTTCTTCTACTTCTTAATTCTAGTATTATTTTTCTAACTTTCTTACTTCCAATTTTGCAGATTTGAGACGAGTTCACGGCAGCTTGCTTTGATGTAGTGCTAGGTTTACTTTCTGTTTTCATGTATTGAGTCATTTGTATCGATGAGACTATATGTATGTATGGATGAACCTATTGTAATATGGCGAACAATGTGGCATTTGATACTTTTAATCTGGTATAATTGTTGGTTGATCATATATCGCTGTTGCACATTGTTTTTGTGAATTATTTATGTATATATCATATATTGTTTGTTTGAAAATTGTTGAATGTAACAAAAACAATTTTTTTGGCAATACAGCCTCTTTGCCGTCTGCCCCGGACGGCAAAGAGCGCTATGCCAACGGCCACTGTCGGCAAAGATGCCACGTGGCGGCCGCCTGTGAAACCTGGGAAAACAAGGCTGGGGCCAATTTGCCTCTTTGCCGTCCGCGGCAGACGGTAAAGGGGGAGGCGACAGACGGCAAGGGGGGGGGGGCGGCAGACGGCAAAGGGGGCCGGGAGGCAGACGGCAAAGGGGGGGGGGGGCGGAGGCAGACGGCAAAGCGTAGGGGTAGGCAGACGACAAAGGGTGGGGGTCCGTTAGCCACCTAACGGTGACGCGTCAGTACTACGCCATCCAGGTCCTTTGCCGTCTGCAAGCTGACTGCAAAGAATCTTTGCCGTCCGCTGGGCCGAAGCAGACGGCAAAGAACCCCTTTGTCGGAGTTCGTTGGGCCCGAAATTGTGCCGTCCGCCTTTTGCCCTTTGCTGTCTTTCATGGCAGACGGCAAATCTCCTGATTCCAGTAGTGCCTTGACTATAGGAGCAGGTGTGGCTTTACTCGCATGCATATTATACTTTTGAAGAACCTTTTCTAAATATGCCTTCTACGATAGTCCTAAGACTCCATTGTTCCTATCTCGGTGAATTTCTATGCCCAAAACATATGATGCTTCACCAAGATCTGTTATATCAAAATTTGAGGACAAGAACTTCTTTGTTTCTTGTAGTAGACTAACATCACTACAAGCAAGCAAGATATCATCCACATACAAGATTAGGAAAATATATTTCCCATTTTTAAACCTTGCATAAATGCAGTTATCCTCAATATTTTCTTTAAATCCAAATCTTTTAATTGTCTCATTAAACTTTAGATACCACTGTCTAGAGGCTTGCCTTAATCCATAAATAGATATCTTCAGGCGGCATTCCATATCTTCCTTGACTTCCATGATAAAACCCTTGGGTTGTTTCATGTAAACTTTTTCTTTTCAATCCCCATTCAGAAATGCCGTCTTTACATCCATTTGATGTAACTCTAAATGAAAATGTGCAACTAATGCCATTATGATTCTGAAGGAGTCCTTACATGAGACTGGGAAAAAAGTGTCATTGTAATCTATCCCTTCTCTTTGTGTAAATCCTTTTGCCACAAGTCGTGCTTTATACTTTTCTACATTCCCATTAGGGTCACACTTAGTTTTGTAGACCCATTTGCAGCCTACTGTTTTGGCTCCTTTAGGAATTTCCTCTAAGTCCCAAACATCTTTGGAACTCATCGATTTCATCTCATCTTCCATTGCCTCTAGCCATTTTGATGAGTGAGGGCTTCTAATGGCTTCTTCATATATAGTGGGATCATGATACGTCTCCAACGTATCTACTTTTCCAAACTCTTTTGCCCTTGTTTTGGACTCTAATTTGCATGATTTGAATGGAACTAACCCGGACTGACGCTGTTTTCAGCAGAATTGCCTTGGTGTTATTTTTGTGCAGAAATAAAAGTTCTCGGATTGACCTGAAAATTTACGGAGAACATTTGTGGAATTAATAAAAAATATTGGCGAAAGAATCAACCGGAGAGGGGCCACCACCTGGTCACAAGCCAGGGGGCGCCCCCCCTAGGGCGCGCCCACCTGTCCTGTGGGGCCCCTGTTGCTCCTCCGACCTCGTTTCCACTCCTATATATTCCTATTTGCGGAGAAAAAATCAGAGAGAAGAGTTCATCGCGTTTTACGATATGGAGCCGCTACCACCTCCTGTTCTTCCTTGGGAGGGCAGATCTGGAGCCTGATTTGGGCTCCGGAGAGGGGAAATCGACGCCGTCGTCATCACCAACCATCCTTCATCACCAATTTCATGATGCTCTCCGCCGTTCGTGAGTAATTCCATCGTAGGCTTGCTGGACGGTGATGGGTTGGATGAGATTTACCATGTAATCGAGTTAGTTTGGTTAGGGTTTGATCCCTAGTATCCACTATGTTCTGAGATTGATGTTGCTATGACTTTGCTATGCTTAATGCTTGTCACTAGGGCCCGAGTGCCATGATTTCAGATCTGAACCTATTATGTTTTCATGAATATATATGCGTTCTTGATCCTATCTTGCAAGTTGTAGACACCTATTACGAGTTATGATCCGCATCCCCTAGGGTGACAATAACTGGGATTCTTTCCGGTGATTACCGTAGTTTGAGGAGTTCATGTATTCACTAAGTGCTAATGCTTTGGTCCGGTTCTCTATTAAAAGGAGGCCTTAATATCCCTTAGTTTCCATTAGGACCCCGCTGCCACGGGAGGGTAGGACAAAAGATGTCATGCAAGTTCTTTTCCAAAAGCACGTATGACTATATATGGAATACATGCCTACATTACATTGATGAATTGGAGCTAGTTCTGTGTCACCCTATGTTATAACCGTTGAATGATGAATGCCATCCGACATAATTATCCATCACTGATCCATTGCCTACGAGCTTTTTGCATATTGATCTTTGCTAAGTTACTTTTCCGCTGCTACTGTTACAATCACTACAACACTGATACTGCCACTTGCCATCGCTACCGTTACTTCCATACTACTTTGCTACTGAATACTTTGCTGCAGATACTAAGTCTTTCAGGTGTGGTTGAATTGACAACTCAGCTGCTAATACTCGAGAATATTCTTTGGCTCCCCTTGTGTCGAATCAATAAATTTGGGTTGAATACTCTACCCTCGAAAACTGTTGCGATCCCCTATACTTGTGGGTTATCAAGACCTTTTTCTGGCGCCGTTGCCGGGGAGCATAGCTCTATTCTCTGAGTCACTTGGGATTTATATCTATTGATCACTATGAAGAATCTGAAAGACGCTAAAACTAAGATCTAGCCCTCAACTACGAGGACAGGTAAGGAACTGCCATCTAGCTCTGCACTTGATTCACCTTCTGTTATGAATAAATTTGCGACACCACCACCTGCTAGTAATTCTGATATGTCGCAAGTAATTGATGATGCTACTTCTGCTATGCATGATGCTTATGATGATACTTTGCTTGATACTACTGTGCCACTGGGTGAATTCCTTGATGAACAAATTGCTAGAGTGAATGCTGAAACTGATGATATCTCTCAATCTGATGAAATTATTGAAACTGAACACTATGATACACCTGCTAGACCTAGCTCTCCTGGATATGAATTGCCTAATATACCTGAGGGTTATGTTATGGAAGGAGAGGTAGCTAGGGACTTTCTTGCTTGTAAGGATAGAGATGATCTTAAGAAATTGCTACGCAAGTGGAAAGAAAAATCTTTGAATGCTAGAATGCAATATGATCCCAAGTTTGCTACTTCACCTATCTTTGTTACTGATAAGGATTATGAATTTTCTGTCGATCCTGAGTTAATTACTTTGGTAGAATCTGATCCTTTCCATGGTTATGAATCTGAAACTGTTGTGGCACATCTTACTAAATTGAATGATATAGCCACCCTATTTACTCATGAGGAAAAACTTTGCTATTACTACATTCTTAAGTTGTTTCCTTTCTCATTAAAGGGTGATGCTAATATATGGTTTAGTTCTCTTGCTCCTGGTTGTGTGCGTAGTCCCCAGGATATGATATATTACTTCTCTGAAAAATATTTTCCTGCCCATAAGAAACAAGCTGCCTTGCAGGAAATATTTAACTTTGTGCAAATTGAAGAAGAGAGTCTCCCACAAGCTTGGGGGAGGCTTCTCCAATTACTTAATGCTTTGCCTAATCATCCTCTCAAGAAAAACGAAATACTTGATATCTTTTATAATGGACTAACTGATGCTTCTAGGGACCACCTAGATAGTTGTGCTGGTTGTGTTTTCAGGGAACAAACTGTTGAACAAGCTGAACTACTATTGAATAATATATTGAGCAATGATAATGATTGGACTATTCCCGAACCACCTCCAAAGCCAACTCCGAAGAAAAGAGGTATTCTATTTCTCAGTCCTGAAGATATGCAAGAGGCAAAGAAATCTATGAAAGAAAAGGGTATTAAAGCTGAAGATGTTAAGAATCTACCATCTATTGAAGAAAAACATGGTCTTGATAATGTTAGTAGACAATTGAAACATGATGCTTACATGCTTGATCGCTTGGGCGATTATTTGAGTAGAACTATCAATGATCTTAAGCTTATTAGTAAACATGCTTCCATGGTAACTACTCAAGTAGAACAAGTACTTAAGGCACAGAATGATTTGCTTAATGTGATGATTAGTAAGAACAATGATCATTCTGTTAGAGTTGTGACTAGAGGTGGTAGAATGACTCAGGAACCTTTGTATCCTGAGGGCCATCCTAAGAGAATTGAGCAAGATTCTCAGAGAGTTAATACTGATGCACCTAGTCATTCTAGTAATAAAAGGAAAAAGAATGATGATAGGACTTTGCATGCTGCTAGTGAACCTGTTATTGATTCACATGAAAACCCAAATGATATTTCAATTTCTGATGCTGAGACACAATCTGGTAATGAACATGAGCCTAGTGATGATATTAATGATGATGTTCATGTTGATGCTCAACCTAGTAATGATAATGATGTGGAGATTGAACCTGATGTTGATCTTGATAACCCACAACCTAAGAACAAAAGATATGATAAAAGAGACTTTGTTGCTAGGAAGCATGGTAGAGAAAGAGAACCATGGGTTCAGAAACCCATGCCCTTTCCTCCTAAACCATCCAAGAAAAAGGATGATCAGGATTTTGAGCGCTTTGTTGAAATGCTTAGACCTGTCTTTTTGCGTATGCGCTTGACTGATATTCTGAAAATGTCTCCTTATGCTAAATATATGAAAGATATTGTGACAAATAAAAGAAAGATTCCGGAAGCTGAGATTTCCACCATGCTTGCTAATTATACTTTTAAGGGTGGAATACCGAAGAAACTAGGAGATCCCGGAGTACCTACTATACCATGCTCTATTAAAGGAAATTATGTTAAAACTGCTTTATGTGAACTTGGAGCTGGTGTTAGTGTTATGCCTTTCTCTTTATACCGTAGACTTGATTTGAATAAGTTGACTCCTACTGAAATCTCTTTGCAAATGACTGATAAATCAACTGCTTTACCCATTGGTATTTGCGAGGATGTGCATGTTGTGGTTGCAAACGTTACTATCTTAACGGACTTTGTTATTCTTGATATTCCCGAGGACGACAGTATGTCGATCATCCTTGGTAGACCCTTTTTGAATACTGTAGGGGCTGTTATTGATTGCAACAAGGGCAATGTCACTTTTCATGTTAATGGTAATGAGCATACGGTACACTTCCCGAAGAAACAACCTCAAGTTCATAGTATCAACTCCATTGAAAAGATTTCAACGATTATTATTGGAGACTTTGAATTCCCTCTTCCTACTGCCAAAAAGAAATATGATATACTTATTGTTGGGGACATGCATATCCCCATTGAGGTAACCTAGTGTTATTCGAAAATTCTCCAGTTCCATGTCCTTCGGAAAAAGTTTGTCAATAAGACTTGATCAACCTTATTGATGGATTCTTTTTGATGAGCATGAGATGGGTAAATTTAGAAAGCACAAACCTTCTGTACCTAACTTTTATTCTCTGTTCTTTAGTTTCAATTTAGTAAAAATGCCATTATTTCTTCGTTTTCTGATTTATCCGTGCAATCGAAAAATGACCTGGAAATAAAAGTTCTCAGAATTCCCTGAAAATTTAGTATGCTTTTTTCTGGAATATTTAAGAATTTTTGGCACTGAGTATACATCAGTGGGCTGCACCAGTGGGCCACAAGCCTGCAGGGCGCGCCCACCCCCCTGGGCGCGCCCCCTGGCTTGTGGGTCCCACGTGGGGCCCCCTCACTTATCCCAGCCTCCATCCACTTCGTCTTCCTCCAGAAAAAAACCCACCATTGCTCAAACCCGTGTTCTAGCTCATCTTGCTGCCATTTTCGATCTCCTTGCTCAAAGCTCCATTTGCAAAACTGTTTTAGGGGATTGCTCATCGAAAAAGAAATGATGAGGAGATTGTTAAGAGGCTCTTCAAGCCGGAGCTTTAAGGAAAAAGAAAATGAGAAGCCTAAATACAATATCCCTCGCACCGCGGAGGTTCGTCCATGTGAATGGCCAAGTGAAGCATTCTTGAGGGCGGTCGGAATTTATGAAGATTTTTATTATCTAGCAAAAAATGCAGGCATCACCGACTTCCTCAACGATAAGTGTGAACAGTATCTCCTACTTACTAATACTTTCGTGCAAAATTTTCATTTTTATCCTAGGAAGAATCCTCCCATGGTAGAATTTCATTTATATGATGTGCCTAAGGAAATGTCACTTTATGACTTTTGCAATGTTTGCAAAATACCTCATGAGGGCAGCATCAGTGAACCACGCCCTAGAGACATGGAGGATTTTATTGCCGCAATCACTGTATGGGAAGAGAGAGGGGTGTCAAAGGCAAGAGCGGCTAGTATACATTTTCCTATTTTACGCTATTATTCATTATTTGCGGGGAGATGTTTAGTTGGTCACGGCGAGAGTGGAAGCCATAGTGCTCCCGACCTCGCCATTCTGTGCCACGCTTTACTTGCTGATAGAACTTTTAGTCTGGGCGCGATAGTGGCCCAACGGTTGAACATAAACCGTTCGAAGGGCCCCATATTCGGAGGTATCTATACATCTCGCTTAGCAAAACACTTTGAGATACCTATTAGGCTTGACGAGAAAGACGAAATGCTGCTTCCTACAAGATATTTAGATTATGATAGTATGGTGGCACATGATTTTATTAAGAAAGATAATGATAAGAGGTTGCTTTACAACTTAGTATTTAGTCAGGGCACTTGTGAGATTATTGCTTTGCCTACTTCTTCTTTGTTCGATATCCATTCAGGCAGGTACATGGTTATGCCCAGAGATATTTACAGATATTGGGGCCTGTCGCAACCCCCAGCACCTGAGCCTGCACCAGCCCTTGACCCGTATCAGGCTCCAGTTTTTCAGTGGGAGCCACAGGAGCTTGCAAATCAGTGGAACCCTCAGTATCCTCCGGAGTATCCAGGAGAGGGTTATTTCCAGCCATGGTCCTAGACCTACTTAGGCCAAAAGCCTAAGCTTGGGGGAGTATGTATTTCTCACCGACATTACATTCATGTTCACACATTCGTTCCAGTTGTCGGTGTTCATACTTTTTCATTGTACCATCCATGGTAGTTTATTTCTTCTTTTTGCTTTCTTCTTATGTGTTTAATTAACCTTGAGAAAGTCCAAAAAAATTTAGTTCTAGCTTTACTTTCAAGTTTGTTTAGTTGTAGTATTAAAAGAAAACCCAAAAAGATTTCTCGTTCTTCTTTTGCTTGTTGGGAGCTTTCCCGTGTAAATAGTTTTCTTTTCTTCTTTGGGTCGTAAGGAGAAGACCACGATGACATGTTGAGTGGCTCTCATATGCATTATTGTTTTTCTATCAGAGAGCCCATATTACCTTGCCTTCTCCTTTGAGTTATTGCTTGCACATTCCAGCTTAGTCCAATGCACATGCACTCTTATTATTAATCACACCGTTCGGTCGTGCAAGTGAAAGGCAATAATGACGATATATGATGAAATGACTGAGATGGAGAAAAGCTGGTATGAACTCGACCTATCTTGTTTTTGTAAATATGGTTAGCTCATCATTCTGGATTCAGCTCATTATGGGTTGAACATGTTTGCAATGACAATTAGAGATTATAGTTATTCATGCCATGCTTAATTAGCTAAGAGCGTATAATGGTTTGTCCTGCGTGCCAACATGCATATTAAAGTGGTTGTGATGTAGTATGATAGAATGGTATCCTCCTCTGAACGATTCGAGTGGCTTGACTTGGCACATGTTCACGCATGTAGTTGAAACAAAACCAACATAGCCTCCACGATGTTTATGTTCATGGTGATTTATATCCTACTCATGCTTGCATTCAATATTGGTTAATCTCAAAGCATGTTTATGACTGTTGTCGCTCTCTAGTTGGTCGCTCCCCAGTCTTTTGCTAACCTTCACTTGTACTAAGCGGGAATACTGCTTGTGCATCTATCTCCATAAACCCAAAGTTGTTCCATAAGAGTCCACCATACCTACCTATATGCGGTATTTACCTGCCGTTCCAAGTAAATTTGCACATGCCATACTCTA
This sequence comes from Elymus sibiricus, assembly GCA_039707655.1. NCBI lineage: Eukaryota > Viridiplantae > Streptophyta > Magnoliopsida > Poales > Poaceae > Elymus > Elymus sibiricus. The sequence continues at coordinate 488,555,575 of CM077671.1, forward strand.
AACCTTCAAATAAACATTCCGTTTTATATGCCCGAATCGCTCATATAGCGACTGGGGGCTGTCAGTATCTTCCATGCTAGGTGGGTTATTCTCACGATATGTGTTGATTCACTATCATTCACGAGAAAGTGGCTGGTATTCGGGATGCCCAGTTCCATGCTCAAAATTCAAATCAAAGTATAATGAAAACAAAACTCCCCCAGGATTGTTGTTTGTATGGACGGTATTCGTGGATTTGGCCCGCCGTGGAGTGTGATCGATTGGTGGAGGGGGAGTAAAAACTTTACTATTTTGTTTGGGAACCGCCTATAATGTATGTAGCATGGAAGATATCGAGATCTCTTAGTTGTTACGTTGGCAATGAAAGCATACCGCTCAAAACTATTATTCATCTCTGTTTTAAAAGCTCGAGCTCTGGCACCGCTACAAATCAATGCTTCCCTCTGCGAAGGGCCTATCTATTTTACTCTACTGTTGAGTCATCATCCTCTTACAAAAGGCACCAGTTAGAGAGCACCACCGTCATTTGTATGCTTTGCTATTAATTGATATTGAGTATGAGTATGACTGGATCTCTTTTACCATGAATTACAATGTCTAGTCAGTCCTCGTTCTACAGAGGTGCTCTGCATTTATGTTTTGCGGTCTCAGAAAGGGCTAGCGAGATACCATTATGTCATATTGTATCATGATTGTTTTGATAAAATTGTTGTCACCCGAGACTTATTATTATTTCTCGCTAGTTGATTATGCCATTGATATGAGTAAATGTGAGACCTAAATGTTATTGTGAATGTGGTTAGTTTATAATCTTTGCTGAAAACCTGAACATCAGTTAGACATATTTACAACAGCAAGATCAAACAGAGTTTGTAAAAGTTTTTCTTTATCACTTTCAGTTTATCAACTGAATTGCTTGAGGACAAGCAAAGGTTTAAGCTTGGGGGAGTTGATACGTCTCCAACGTATCTACTTTTCCAAACTCTTTTGCCCTTGTTTTGGACTCTAATTTGCATGATTTGAATAGAACTAACCCGGACTGACGATGTTTTCAGCAGAATTGCCTTGGTGTTATTTTTGTGCAGAAATAAAAGTTCTCGGATTCACCTGAAAATTTACGGAGAACATTTGTGGAATTAATAAAAAATATTGGCGAAAGAATCAACCGAAGAGGGGCCACCACCTGGTCACAAGCCAGGGGCGCCCCCCCTAGGGCGCGCCCACCTGTCTTGTGGGGCCCCTGTTGCTCCTCCGACCTCGTTTCCACTCCTATATATTCCTATTTGCGAAGAAAAAAATCAGAGAGAAGAGTTCAGCGCACTTTATGATACGGAGCCGCCGCCACCTCCTATTCTTCCTCGGGAGGGCAGATCTGGAGCCTGATTTGGGCTCCGGAGAGGGGAAATCGACGCCGTCGTCATCACCAACCATCCTTCATCACCAATTTCATGATCCTCTCCGCCATTCGTGAGTAATTCCATCGTAGGCTTGCTGGACGGTGATGGGTTGGATGATATTTACCATGTAATCGAGTTAGTTTGGTGAGGGTTTGATCCCTAGTATCCACTATGTTCTGAGATTGATGTTGCTATGACTTTGCTATGCTTAATGCTTGTCACTAGGGCGCGAGTGCCATGATTTCAGATCTAAACCTATTATGTTTTCATGAATATATATGCGTTCTTGATCCTATCTTGCAAGTTGTAGACACCTATTACGAGTTATGATCCGCATCCCCCAGGGTGACAATAACTAGGATTCTTTTCGGTGATTACCGTAGTTTGAGGAGTTCATGTATTCACTAAGTGCTAATGCTTTGGTCCGGTTCTCTATTAAAAGGAGGCCTTAATATCCCTTAGTTTCCATTAGGACCCCGCTGCCACGGGAGGGTAGGACAAAAGATGTCATGCAAGTTCTTTTCCATAAGCACGATGACTATATATGGAATATATGCCTACATTACATTGATGAATTGGAGCTAGTTCTGTGTCACCCTATGTTATAACCGTTGCATGATGAATGCCATCCGACATAATTATCCATCACTAGTCCATTGCCTACGAGCTTTTCGCATATTGATCTTTGCTAAGTTACTTTTCTACTGCTACTGTTACAATCACTACAACACTGCTACTGTCACTTGCCATCGCTACCGTTACTTCCATACTACTTTGCTACTGAATACTTTGCTGCAGATACTAAGTCTTTCAGGTGTGGTTGAATTGACAACTCAGCTGCTAATACTCGAGAATATTCTTTGGCTCCCCTTGTGTCGAATCAATAAATTTGGGTTGAATACTCTACCCTCGAAAACTGTTGCGATCCTCTATACTTGTGGGTTATCAGATCACCTTCCATATGAACCACTTTATAATTAGTAGAAATAGCTGATCTTCTTGTTTTATTAGATCTTCTAAGTGCCTCAGTTTCTGGCACATCCTGTGCCTCAACTTCCGGCACATGTTCTACAATTGGCTGCTGCACCTCCCTTTCATGCTCAACAACGGGTTCAGTCGGCTCCCGACGGACAGGTTCCGGGTCTTCTCCCATAGTTGTCATGGGTGGAGTTACAACTGGTAGTGAGAAAAATGGCTCCTGAATCATCGGATTAGGTGCATGCACCCTCTTCTCCTCAAGGTCAATTTTCCGAGCTACCATGCTCCCCCTCATCATTTTGTCCTCTAAGAAGACTGCATGTCTTGTTTCTACAAACTTTGTGTATCTGTCTGGACAGTAGAAACGAAAACCCTTTGATCTATCAGGATAGCCAATGAAGTGGCAACTCACTGTTTTGGGATCTAACTTTGCAATATTTGGATTAAACATTTTAGCCTCAGCTGGGCTTCCCCAGACCCTTAAGTGTTGTAGGGAGGGCACTCTTCCTGTCCACAGCTCGTACGGTGTTTTGGGCACCGACTTGCTTGGTACTCTATTGAGAATGTGAATGGCGGTTTTAAGCGCCTCCATCCATAATCCCAATGGTAAGGTGGAGTAACTCATCATGCTACGCACCATATCCATCAGTGTATGGTTACGCCTTTTAACAACTCCATTTTGCCGAGGCTCGCCCGGCATTGAATACTAGGGTACTATACCAGTCTCCTGTAAGAACTTTGCAAAAGGTCCAGGGACTTGGCCATATGGAGTGTGCCGACCGTAGTACTCCCCCCACGGTCAGATCTTACTATCTTTATTCTTTTATCATGTTGATTTTCAACTTCAGCTTTGAATATCTTAAATTTATCCAATGCTTCAGATCTTTCTTTGATTGGATAAATATAACCATAGCGGGAGTAATCATCTGTGAATGTTATAAACGAGTCATAGCCATCCACACTTTTCACAGGAAATGGTCCACAAATGTCAGTGTGTATGATTTCTAGTGTTCATGTGCTATGGATTGCACCCTTTTTAATTTGTTTTACATACTTTCCTTTAATGCAATCTATGCATTGTTCTAAGTTAGAGAACTCTAACGGAGGAAGAATTTCACTTTTGACTAGTCTTTCTATTCTCCACTGGAAATATGGCCCAAGCGACAGTGCCATAATTTCGATGAGTCATGAGTTCTCTTTCTTTTCTTTTGTTCTATATTCGACGCGGAAACATGCTCATTCACATTGCACACAGAATACACTTTTTCACGGAGTGATAATAAATAAAGCTCATTGTGTAGGAAAGCAACACCCACATGAGAAGAGGCGGAGTTAGCATCGGATTATGCCTAGGGCTAAGTACCTTGAATCCTGCACTTTGATGTTTTTTTTTCTACTTTTCAAGGAGATAATACAAGGACCATTGTCACTAGGCCTAGGGCTATAGCCCCATTTGCCATAGGCCTGTCTCCGCCTCTGCACATGAGTATTATTAAACCATATGGCACACTTGCCATGTCCAAAATGACATTCATAATGATCTTTATCCAAACACGAAACACTAATTAAGTTTCTGTGACATGAAGGAACATATAAAACATCTCTAAGTAGAAGCTTGAATCCATCATCTAACTCCAAGGAGATGTCACCGACAGCTTCAACTTCTGCTTGAACTCCATTTGCAACTTCAATGCATCTTTTGCTTCTTTGCGCAGTCCGCGTCGAATGGAATCCCTATAGTGAATTTGCAACATGAACAATTGCACCTAAGTCAATCCACCAAGTAGATTTCGAAAACTATGTATACAAGGATTCATTTACAAAGGAAACAATGTTGTTACCTTTCTTTGTCATTATTGACTTTAGCCAATCAGGGCAATCTTTCTTGTAGTGCCCGGTCTTCTTACAGTGGAGACATGTATCCTTGTCCACTGGAAGAGACTTCTGTTGATGCTGATAGTGTGCTTTTCCATGTGCCTTTGAAAGGGAACCTTTGCTATTTTGATTGTAATTCTTTTTCTTATTATCCTTCACATAGTTGAGAGAACCACCATATGAGGTTCTAAGTCTTTCCTCTTCTTGGACACACATGTCTATAGTCTTTTCAATGTCCCATTTTTCAGGTGACATGTTGTAGTTAACAACAAAAGTGTCAAACTCTTTTGGCAGTGAAGCCATAACCAGGTGGACCAGGAGCGCGGGTTTGAGCTCCAAATCCGTATCCATGGGTTTAAGCTTAGCTGCCATGTTGCTCATCCTGAGGATGTGCTCTCTTATGCCATGTCCACCGCCTGTGTACTTTTCTGTCACCAGCTGCTTAAGCAACTGGGTAGCGTAGATCTTTGAAGAACTAGTGAACTGGCTCTTTATCTTTTCAAGAAACTCCCCTACGGAAGTACACTCTGCAATTGAGCCCACAATAGCGTTCTCAATTGTGTTCTTTATGAAAGCCATACACTTTTTATTGGCAGTGAGCCACTTTTGGTTGTCGCGAGTATATGACATCTCCACTGGAGCATAATCCCTCCTCTTTTTGTCCCTTGCGGCATCATCATCATTGGCATCTCTGACTGGCTCTGTTGGTCTGACCGGCTGTGGAGTGTCCACAACCCAGTCCACCTCAGCACAGACAAAAGTCAAAGCAACTTTCTTTCTCCATTCAGTGTAGTTATCACCTCTGAGTGTTGGAACATCCTTTAGGCAACTCATCAAGTGGTAACCTCCTGAAATCACAATGAAGTGAGATCATAGCAACAATTGCATGCATTAATCTAACGTTGGTCAAAATTAAACATACAACTGTTTATGCAATTAAATCTATATCACCGTTGGGTAAAAAATAGAAATAAGTTCACCTTTTATAACAATAATAAATCATGATAATGTTATTAACAACGTTGGTCATAAAAATAACAGAATCATATTTATTTCAATAATTACTTTAATATGCTCTTGAACTTTAATTCTCTTTGAAATTTTATTTACTTTTAAAAAAGAGCATTTTATTCATTTTTTAGTGAAAAAATATGAATAAAAATTCATGATCTTTATTCTTTCTAGAAACTTTTATTTTACTTTGAAAAAATCACTTTTATTTATTTATTTGCAGCGGAAAAACATGAATAAAAAATTCATGACTTTATTCTTTTTAGAAACTTTTCTTTTAGTTTTCTATTTTCTAAACAGAATTTTCGTTGGAAAAATTTGCATAGAAAAATAAAAATAAAACTGTTTGAATCTGCCCAAAACTGGACAGATAAATTAAATAAAAAATAAACGCGGCTCGGGCTTACTTTGCCCGGCCTCGGCCCATCTCGCGGCCTGGGGCTGAACACGGCCCAGCTGGCCTCTCTGCTCTTTCGGTCCAAAAGGGCCCGTGGCCATCGTAGGCGAACTTGGCCGTCGGATCCCATCCGACGGACCAGCGCACGAATCGGGAGGACAAAACGGGCTCAGCCGTCGGGGGGAGGAACCCTAGCCCCCCCCCCCCGCGCGCCCCGCTCGTGAGCCTCTGGCTCTCCACGGCCGGCTGCAGCTCTGGCGCTCCCGCCTCGCCACCGACGAGCCGGCGACGGGGTCGACTGCTCCCACCTAGCGCGATCCCTCTCTGTTTCCTCCTTCCCTCCTCCCTTTTCCCCCTCTTCTCTGTAGCAGAGAGAACCCGAGATGCAAGCCCCTCCTCTGATCTCCCCGCGGTGGGACTCGATGCGGTGGCGCCACCCCCGTCCCCTTTGCCGGCGTGCGCAAGCACCTCAAAGGTGAACGCGCCGCCGTCAAACGGCGTGGTGGTGGTGCCCTTTTCTGTGCCCCGTGGGGTGGTTCTTCGTCCCTGCACCTCGGCTTGCCGATGCGTGTGGGGATCGAGAGGAACAGGCGCGGCCATGTGCGGCGGCGCTCTTTGCCGGCGAGGCCCGAGGCCCTTCTACGGTGAATGCTCTCCTTTCTGTTCTAGGGTTCGTGGGGGGAGGCTTGTTTGATTTTGATCCGAAAATCCTACACCCATCTGGCTGATACCATTGATAGATCCATGGAATCATGTAGGCTACGATTCTGGCAACAGTGGCAATAGGAGATGGGGAATTAGCTTCTCCTTGACTTGTGGAGCCTGAGCCAGAAGCCATGGCGTGACGGCGGTGGTGGTGATGGCCGAGAGGGAGAGAGGTGGTGGCAGCGGTGCTTCCCGTCACTTCGGGCTAACCTAGATCGATAGGTTATGTTGGTGGGGGTGGCGGCTGCGCGACGAACCTCGTGTTGCGTGCCACGCCCCCCACCTCTTTATATAGCCCGCGTGACAGGGGCCCGTCAACCATAGGAGGGTTGAGCGCCCCCGATCAGGGTGCGAGGCAAGGGCCCGATCGAGCCGTTGGGCCCGATCGGGAGGAGATCAACCTAACACATGGAAGCAGCGGAGCTGCATCATCGCATTCCTCACAACGTCACCGCGACCATCGAAGCACACCATCGCAACATCGCTCGTTACCATAGAAGCACACCATTGCAGCATTATATAATTGAACTAGTTATTTCAGTACGTAGTTGGCCATATTTTGGGTTTATTTTCTTTAGTTCAACCGTATAGTTCAATTATATATATAGCTAAGTTGAAGTACGAATAGTTCAACTATATATAGATGAACTGAACAAAATAGTCCCTAAATACTATAAATGAACTAAAGGGTTTGTACCAACCTCCTCCACCATGCCACGAGCGCTCAGTAAGAGGCAGAGGAGGAGAAGCCAACCAACGAGACAGGAGTGGGTTCTGGTGGCTGCCTCTGCTGCTTCAACAGCCTCTTACTCCTCGTACGCCCTCTGTCGCTCATCTCGTCCTTCCTCAAAGAGGAGGGATTCCTCCGAGATTTCCTCCTCTCGCGCCACAGCTGCAGCTGCTATTTCGACAACTATTGTGGTTTCCGCCATTATCTGAGCGACCTGCCGCTCCAACACCTACTGCAAGAAGGTGAGGTAGTGCTCTAGTTCGTTGTCGCTGCCGTCGATCGGATGGTCACCCATAACGGTCGACTGGTCGCCCATGCCACTGCCATGAAGGCCACCACCTCTTGCCTCCGGGCCATGGCGGCAGAGCGGGTGGTGAGCCTGTCGGATGAAGGTGGCGTGCATAAACCCAACAAGTCCATGAAGTACAGTTGACACTACCAAGGGCCGTGCCGCCTCCATGGTGCTTCTTCCTAGTGGGAGCTGCCCTCTGCCGGAAGAGTAACTGGGCAACGACACAGCGATGCCATTCGCGATTGGGGGAGAAGGTGAGCTAAGGGGAGGGAGGCTTGGAGATGAATGCGATGTGTGAGTCGTTGTGTGGGAGGGTTATGTAGTTAGCTAGAGAGGATAGAAGTTTTACAATATTTCGGCACGTCGCACGGGAAGCTTGCGCGGTTTCGTGGGAGCCTACATGGTTGCGCGGGGAACGAGATCAGCGACGCTTCATTGTGCCTCCTGGAGTTGACAGTGGCCATCCGAGACACGTGTGCGGTGGTCATGCGTGGACTAGAAGCCACAGACACAACAATAAGACATGCGGGAAGAGGACGAGAAAACACGTGTACATATAGTTTATCTAATCAAAACATTTGTGGTCCTGCTACAAAGCAGAGAACCTTTTTTAGTTACCGTCACTAGCCAATAAGACATGCGGGAAGGGGACGATCAGAAGGTCGTCATTGCCCAGTTGTTTATGCGCCAACACGTCATCTTTACCACAACTGAAGGTTCACGAGACCTTGACAAAGTTTCGCCAGGTTTGTCAATAGCCTCATTGCGTATTCGCTGTAGTGGACACCAACAACGATGCAATGGTACTCCATACTTCGTGCATCTCCTGCAAGAATCTTGTCGACATCCAGAAGCAATAGAAGATCATCGGCAACCGAAAGCCACATGGCTCCCTTGCTGAATCCCCCACGGCCAAAATCGACCCTTCTATGCCGGCATGAAGAATGACATCAAGAACAAGTGTGATGCAAACCGCCTCACTTACACAGCCAAGGACGCCTACACAAGCTACGACATGTACATGCGTATTGGTGACATGAGGATGTGCCTCCTTCCCTTGCCACCGAGGGATCATGCAACAACAATAGCATTGGTGGCAAACGTGCAATGAAGTGGTAGATGATCGATGACCGTTTCCTAGTTTATGTGATTATGCATTGAGATGTGCAACGTGAGATGTTTAGTTACTTATATAATGGATGTTTAGTTTAGTTATGCAATGATGTTTTATAAGTGTCTGTTATTGTGCACAGACATAACATGTTGTTGTTGGACAGATGCAACAGGTCGCGGCGCAAACCGTTCACCTAAAGAACACTTGTGCGATGTTTACGACCATCACAGTCAATTGAGTCCTAGCAACTGTTTGCCAATCAACGCACATGGCTTGTGCATGCGAACCATATGTGATATTTCACTTATCGCAAACAGTTCTTCCTATTGATGTGTGCTTTGTATGGCACACACTCATCTCATTTCTAAATCGTTTGCCATCGCACATGTATCTTTTTCCGTCAAACGGTTATTTTTTCTATTGTTTGCTATGCCTGCATCGTACACAGTTTGGTTCAATGTTGTACCATAGGTGTGTACTCATGGAAGGGTTCTGCACTAGTGATTCTATATACAACAAGTGCTATACAATTCAGCTTGGCCTTTAATACTTTCCAGAAATTATATGGGCTAGGGACCCAACACCTACTATCTTTTAATTCTCCTTTCTTTCGGTGACCCTTTTTATACGGAATTCTGTTAGCCAGTTAGCAACTGGATCATTGACCTACATCATGGTAAAAAAGTTGCAGTCTTGATCACTATGAAAACAAATTATGTAACACATCCATCCACTCTACGCAACCATTGAGCAATTAATATTGCCCCATCACAGCATTGGTCATGTAGCTTGGCCGTGAGCTACGTACGTACTTTTTCTAGTGCTAGCTGGTTAGCGCATCTATAATTGGACTTTGCAAACTTGGCCCCTCAAACGAACGCGAACGCAGACGCGCTCGGACGCGTTCGCGGACAGTGACGGGTCACACCTCATATTTGGTGCTATGCATCCGAATACCTCGTACTTCATCCACTAGATCCATACAAATAATACAATATTTTTCCTACACCATGCTAGTTTTTGTCGTCGGGGATGTCCACGACCTTCGGGCCGGGCGCCGGGTAGATGATAGCATAGGAGAGCTCTGGATCCTCCTCCTCATCATCATTCATAGCCACGGGCATCTGGTCGACGTCCGTGGCTTGCACTACACCACAACACCACAATCCTGACAAATAGGTTGGTCGGAAAAACTGCGTCTGCCGACATACAGTCGGTCGGGAAAGAGTATTGCCGACCGATAGCGTCTGTTGGGGAAAGTCCGGACGGGAAAGCCTTTTCCCGACCATGGGGCGGCACGGGATGGCGCGGGGCGGCGGGGGACGGGGGGGGGGGGGGGGGACGGCGGGGGACGGCCATGGGCAGCGGGAGGAACGACCGGCGGGTGAGAGCCTGGGACTGGGAGGCGTGGGGAAGACTAGTGTTCTAGGGATTTGGCTGGAGAGGAAAAGGTGATTGGGGAAAAACATTTCGCGGGTTAGGCCAGATATTGGCGCTAAAATTTGGCCGTTCGCGCGCGAGGCCCATTTATCGTCCGACTGTTGGTCGGGGTTATTTACCGACCGATGGTCCTTGGGCCATAAGAGAATTCCCGACCGATGTTTCGACAGTAGATGTTTTATCATTGCCGACCGACAGTACGTCGTTGTAAATAGTTTTCCTGGCACACGTTCTATTAGAAGTTTTCCTGGCCAACCGTGGGTCGGCAATAGTCACTAGTAGGAAAACCCCCATTTGTCCCGGTTCGTAAGGGCCTTTTGTCCCGGTTCTGGAACCGGGACTAAAGGGTCGGGACTAAAGCCCAAAACCTTTAGTCCCGGTTGGCTTACGAACCAGGACTAAAGGCCCTCCACGTGGCCGGTGCTGGGAGCCCAGGCAGGAGGACCTTTAGTCCCGGTTGGTAACACCAAGCGGGACCAAAAGGCACTGGGGTTTTTGTTTTTTTTTTGAAAGGGGGGGGTTTAGGGGGGTTTGTAGGGTTAATTGAGGTGTTTCATATTGTGTTAGCTAGCTAATAGAGAGAAGTGTCCTCTCTTTCTCCGTGCTTGGTCGACGCTAGCTACTATAGAGAGAACTCGACACGCTAGCTAGTAAGCAAATGAAGGAACCATTAAGTACACAAGATCGTCGATCATGAACATATACACAGAGAAGTGATCGACCTCTCTTTCTCCGAGAGATTGGTCGAACAACAAGTTTTCGTATATCTATCCGACGCTACTAGCTACATATATACAATATAAGATCTGTTACAATCCCTAACATTTAATTTCAAATTCCAGATGGTATTCTCCGGCTTTATTTATGACGTGGTCAAGAAAGAATCCCGCCAATTCCTCTTGAATTGCTCGTTTGCGATCATGTGGTAGGAGTTCATCCCACATCTGCCACGTCTAATTTGAAGAAGGGGGTCAATACATATATATGAATGAAACTCAACACAAATCATGGTAATAAAATAAAATTGTGAATATTATTGCTTTTGCACTTGAAATTGTTTTTCAGAGTAGCCCCGCTTAGGGGTCGTCGCGTTGTAGATGAACTCGCAAACGTAGTATCCACAAAAAATATTCCCTTTTTCCTGCCACAAGCACTTTACGAGAAATAGAGTTCAATCAAACTGATAATCAAGCATGACAAATGGTATTGATGGAACTAGAATCAATGGGAGATGCGCGAAACTAGCTAGTAGTACTTACTTTCGGGTGTGTAAATCGCAGCTCCCTCGGCAGTGCCGGAACAATTGCGGTGAACTCTTTCCAAACCCTGCCAGACAAAGAAAATAATTACTTGATATCAGGAAATGAACAAAGTTGCTGATATGATGCGATAATGATCGATTGAACTTACTTCTGGAGCATTTCAGTCATGTCTGCATATTCCTGGGGATCTTTTCGTTTCGAGTCTAAGACGATTACTACTCCCCGCTCAAGCTTAATCTCTAGCAGAATATAGTGGAACCTGCGCACGCATGCATAACTCATCAATTACATTACTATAACCTTGAGTAATAAGGGAAACCGAATATGCACAAGACAGTAACACTCACTTGAAGTTGTAAGGAAAGAGTATTGTCCCTTTGTTTTGATTTTTAAGCAACGATTGTAGCAAGTTGTCCTCGGTTTGTGTGACATTGTTTTTAACCGTAAACTCATGTATGATATTTGGGCTAATGAACCCAATGTCATACATTTGTGCTTTTCTGCATTCGACGATCTTCAATCTGCATAATATAGTGAGGATAATTATATATACATGCAATGAAAGAGCTGAGCTATATATATAGAGAGACTTAATTACAGAAGTAGTACTTACAGACAGTAGCAAGTCACGATTGTTTTGTCGAGGGCCTTTTGATTGTATAACTGGAATATCTCCTCAAATTCAACATTCAACAGATCCATTCCAACGAGGTCGTGCTCCTCTTTAATTCTCAGCGTCAAAGTATCCCTCCCAGACTCCCGGCAGGTTTTCATGTACCATTCATGCAATGTTCGCATCATCGTTGTTAGAGGAGGATGATCAGGTTTGACGAGAGGCCGCCCGTACTGGTAACTGAATTCGTCCACCTCCAATGGCTCAAACTGTACATCATCGCTTAGGTAATCACCAGGATTGGTACCGGGCACCATTCCCGGATGATTAGCGAGGATATCACTAGACACCATGAGCGGGGGGCACGATTGGTTCGCCTGTTCGCCGAGCTGGGGAATTTTTTTCCCACTTCTTCGTTTTGCTAACCTTGCATCACTGGAAGTACTTCCCGACCGCCGCGCATCTTGATATGTCTTTTTAACACAGCGGTCAAAGTTGGAATCCGGCGGAGGCGGTGGTGGTCGCTTCAGGGCATTGATAGTGCGCATCACTTTCACCGGATCTAGCTTCTCCTTCGGAGGTGGAGTTTTCTTTGCAAAATGGGCCGTCAATTCGGCCTGACATATCTCCTCATTTTCAGACTCGGTCCTCTCATATGGTAACTTTTCCAGAGGCTTGAGAGATGGACCGTATCTGTAATTCCTCCCGCCTCTTCTTGTATTGCTAGCCGCCGGAGCGGCGGCGTCTCTCTTCTGTCATTGCTTACGAGGCAGAGAAGGAGGCAGAGTGCTCCGACGCGCCGGAGGAGTCGGAGCGGCGGCGTCTGTCTTCCGTCGTTGCCGACGAGGCTGAGGAGGACGCGTACTGCTCCGACGTGTCGGAGTAGGCGAAGGAGGAGGCGGAGTGTCCTCATGCGTCGGAGGAGCCGGAGAAGAGGCGGGGTGCCCTGATCACTCGCCGGAGGAGGAGGAGGAGGAGGAGGCGGACTGCCCTGACTCGCCGGAGGAGGAGGAGGAGGCGAAGGTGTCCAGTTTGGAAGCTTGATGTACTCCTTCTGCCATAGACATGTACTCTTCAGGGCACGACCCAGCCGATTCTCCCCTTCACCTGTAGAGTGGTGAAGCTTGAGCTCCTCAAAGTCCTTCATTACTTCATCGACCATCACAACAGCATAGCCATGTGGAATCGGACGGCAGTGAAAAGTTCCATTGGGTTGAGGAGGTGCAACAGAGCCGACAGCCGCCAATAAAGTGAGGTTCTGGCATTTCGTCATAAGATTGCAATGTTGAGCCTCCGTGATAGTATCCACGGGGTAGCTAGGAGACGTGAAGTCAGGCTGAAGGGGCTCCGTGGAAGCGACGCTGCTTCTCCGCTGAGATGGCGGGGTAACTTCTGGGGTAGCTTCGTGCCGCTGAGATGGTTGGCCGGCAGCTCGCTGGCTCTCAGCTTCCTCTAGCTTTTGTAGTCTTGCATTGAGCTTCTGAATTTCGCTCAGCTCCGCTTTCCTCTTTCTCTCCCGGCTTCTGTAACCGCCTGCGTCGGGAAACCCAACCTTCCACGGAACGGAGCCTGGTGTGCCTCGTGTTCGTCCAGGGTGCTCAGCATTCCCTAGGGCCTCAGTCAGCTCGTCCTTCTCTCTGTCGGGAATGAACGTCCCTTCCTGCGCTGCGGTGATATACTCCTGAAGCTTGTTCATGGGTATTGCAAGTTGCTCGTTCGTCCAACGGCACTTCCCTGTTTCAGGGTCCAAAGTTCCCCCAACCCCGAAGAACCAAGTCCTTGAACGGTCTGGCCAGTTCAATGTCTGTTGTACGACGTTTTTAGCAATCAGGTCATTCTCAGCTTTGTCCCACAACGGCCGGGCTTTGAGGTAGCCACCTGACCCCGTGTGATGGTGATACTGCTTCTTTGCAGCATTGGTCTTGTTTGTCTCTGACATTTTAATACTCTTGTCCGATGTCTTGTAGGCCACAAATGCGGGCCAGTGATCTCTTATCTTCTCAAATCGGCCGGTGAATACTGGAGTCTTCCCTTTGTCGACAAACTTTGATTCCAACTCATCCTTCCACCTCCTGAATAGATCTGCCATCTTCTTAAGAGCACACGCCTTGACCAGTGGCTCTATAACTGGCTTATTCGGATCCTCCTCTGGCAGTAGGATGAAATTTGCCTTCAGCGCGGTCCAAAGATCATCTTTCTGTCTATCGGTGACATAATCAGCTTCAGGGGCACCGTCCCTAGGCTTATTCCATTGCTTGATGCTGATCGGGATGTCGTCCCTAACAATAGCTCCGCACTGAGCAGAAAATGCGTCCTTGGTCCGCTTGGGTTCAATCGGATGGCCATCGTGCGCGACTGCTGTGATCGTGAACCTTTCATCCTTGCGCAACCTCTTCTTCGGGCCTCGTCTCGTTACCGAAGTTTGGCTCGATCCGGAGGGCTATAAAAGAAGAAAGAAGAGTTAATTAATATATGTACATACCAAAACAATTAATGCATCAATTAGCTAGTCAGCACAGGTTTAATTAATATATATACCTCGCCGGACTTTGCAACAGCTCCCTCCTCCGTTCGGTCACCGGAGCCGTCATCATGGTCTCCTTCTTCCTCCGGCATGCGGTCACCGGAGCCATCATGATCATGTCCTTCCTCCTCCATTGTTCGATCACCGGAGCCGTCATCCTCTCCTTCCAGACCATCGGTGTCGTTGAGAAACGACAAGATATCACGTCTGCCGCCGTGGATTATGTCCCCCAACAATTGTTCTTGTTCCAAGTCTCTTGGATCCATAGTTTCTGCAAATATTACAACATGGCAATTAATATACAAACATGAATGTCCGACGTCCGGACCGCCTCTCTCATGAATGTCCGACGTCCGGTTTGGGGTGGCCTCGACAACACTTCTAGGGTAGGGACGGGAGGGGGTAGGAGATCGACAACGCTCTTTCTTCTAGGGTTTGGGTGGCCTCGAGAGTTTATCGGGTAGGGACGGGAGGGGGTAGGAGATCGACAACGCTCTTTCTTCTTTTGCACATCTATAATGGGGGCATTCTTGCTAAATCTATATTACCGGAGTTTTCTGTATGATTTTTTTTCCCTAGGGTTTGGGTGGCCTCGAGAGTTGGTCGCCCGGTATATCGACCCCCCCCTCCCCCCTCATGTCGAAGTTATCGGGGAGGGGGTATATCGACAACGACATACATTCCGGATAACATATGCACACACATACACACATATACATGAACATATATACATATACATGAAAAAAACATATACATGACTTTTTACATGAACATATACACACATATACATGAACATATATACATATACATGAAAAAAACATATACATGACTTTTTACATGAACATATACACACATATACATGAACATATACATATACATGAAAAAAAACATATACATGGCCGGAAAGGGGGGGCTCACTGGGGTGGGCGGCGATGGCTGGAGGCCGGCGACGAGGACGGCGGCCTCGGGGCGGCACGCGGTGACGGGGACGAGGACGGCGGGCGCTCGGGGAGGCGACGACGACGAGGGCGGCGGGCTCGGGGAGGCGACGACGCGGCGACGGGGAGGCAACGGCGACGACTGGGACGGCGGCCTCGGGGAGGCGACGACGACGAGGACGGCGGGCTCGGCGACGGCGACGACGCGGCGACGTCGGGGAGGCGACGGCGACGATGGGGACGGCGGGCTCGGGGAGGCGACGACGACGAGGACGGCGGGCTCGGCGACGGCGACGACGCGGCGACGGGGAGGCGACGGCGACGACGAGGACGGCAGGCTCGGGGAGGCGACGACGCGGTGACGGGGAGGCGGCGGCGACGACGGGGACGGCGGAATCGGGGAGGCGGGCTCGGGGCAACTGGTAGATGAAAACCTGAAATTTTCCAAGGGCACCAACCGGGACCAATGCCCACCTTTAGTCCCGGTTGGTGCCACCAACCGGGACCAAAGGTCTCTTTTCAGCAGCCCAAAGGGCGGGAAGCAAAGACCTTTGGTCCCGGTTGGTTCCACCAACCGGGACCAAAGGTAGGCATTGGTCCCGGTTGGTGGCACAAACCGGGACCAAAGGTGCGCATTGGTCCCGGTTGGTGCCACCAACCGGGACCAATGGCCTTGCACAACGGCATAGTGGTGGGAGTTTAGTCCCACCTCGCTAGTTGAGAGCGCCGAGCACCTGTTTATAAGCCCCGCTGCCTCTTCCCTCTCGAACTCCTCTGAACTGCAGGCCTATGGGCCTAATCTGACACTGCTATGCCTGTGGGCCTGCTGGGCCTTCTGCGGGACTGAATCCTGGCCCAACTATCTTAGTTTCTAGTCGTATTCAGGCTGTGGTGGCCCAGTAGGTGGCATTTTTTCTGTTTATTTGTTTTCTTTTTTGCTTTTTTTTTCAGTTTTCCAGTGATTCTTTTTGCTGTTAGGTCACAAAATTATAGACTTTCTGTTAGTGACATTAATTTTCATATTTGAATAGTTTAAATTTGAATTCTTTTAAATTTGTGTGAATAACTTTACTATAAAAATAGATTTTGGAGTGATTCTTTTTCCTGCTATTTAATATTATTGTGTTTTATCATTATATTAAATTTGGTAATTTTTAGGTTATTTTCAATGTCTGTTTTAATCAAGAACAGATTTTGTTATTTTAGTTTGCTATTAAAGTTTGTAACTAAAAATTTCTTTATGAAAATTCTTTTTGCCGTTAATGTTTTGAACAGAAAATACTTTGAGAATTTTAGTTGCATAAATTTTATATAATTTTAGTTTAAAAAATACTAGAGGTTTATAAAAGCTTTTTAGTTGATTCCTTTTGCTATTAGAGTTTTATAAAAGCACTACAAATGAACTCTGAAAAGCTTGAAAGTTGGCATGGTATCATCATTTCACCCACATAGCATGTGCTAAAAAGTTGAGAGGGTTACGGCAAAAACTGGATGCACTTCGTGTACAAAACGGGCAATCTCTTTCGAAGTATCAGGGTTTCGAACGAAAACTCATCTGTTACAAAGGGATTTCATTTTTTTGAACTTATTTGAACTCCATACTTTTTGTGTGTTCAAAATGCACCATTCGAAGACACATCATCAAATTTTAACCCTTTCTGACTTCATTTGTTATTTTTCATGCATTTACTGATTTTTTTGAGCTAAATGACCCTGAAATTGAAAAGCACTACAAATGAACTCTGAAAAGCTTGAAAGTTGGCATGGTATCATCATTTCACCCACATAGCATGTGCTAAAAAGTTGAGAGGGTTACGGCAAAAACTGGATGCACTTCGTGTACAAAACGGGCAATCTCTTTCGAAATATCAAGGTTTCGAATGAAAACTCATCTGTTACAAAAGGGATTTCATTTTTTTGAACTTATTTGAACTCCAGATTTTTTGTGTGTTCAAAATGCACCATTCGAAGCCACATCATCAAATTTTAATCCTTTCTGACTTCATTTGTTATTTTTCATGCATTTACTGATTTTTTTTGAGCTAAATGACCCTGAAATTGAAAAGCACTTCAAATGAACTCTGAAAAGGTTGAAAGTTGGCATGGTATCATCATTTCACCCACATAGCATGTGCTAAAAAGCTGAGAGGGTTACGGCAAAAACTGGATGCACTTCGTGTACAAAACGGACAATCTCTTTCGAAGTATCAGGGTTTCGGACGAAAACTCATCTGTTACAAAGGGATTTCATTTTTTTGAACTTATTTGAACTCCATACTTTTTGTGTGTTCAAAATGCACCATTCGAAGCCACATCATCAATTTTCAACCCTTTCTGACTTCATTTGGTATTTTTCATGCATTTACTGATTTTTTTGAGCTAAATGACCCTTAAATTGAAAAGCACTTCAAATGAACTCTGAAAAGGTTGAAAGTTGGCATGATATCATCATTTCACCCACATAGCATGTGCTAAAAAGTTGAGTGGGTTACGGCAAAAACTGGATGCACTTCGTGTACAAAACGGACAATCTCTTTCGAAGTATCACGGTTTCGGACGAAAACTCATCTGTTACAAAGGGAGTTCATTTTTTTGAACTTATTTGAACTCCATACTTTTTGTGTGTTCAAAATGCACCATTCAAAGCCAACTTTCAACTCCAGACGAACCGGGACCAATGCCCCACGAGGCCCGGCCGGCCCCCTGGCCTCACGAACCGGGACCGTTGCCACCATTGGTCCCGATTCGTGACTGAACCGGGACTAATGGGCTGGCCCGGCCTGGACCAATGCCCTGTTATGTACTAGTGTGAGTTAAAATGACCCTGAATTGAAAAGCACTGCGAACGAACTCTGAAATGGTTGAAAGTTGGCATGGTATCATAATTTCACCCACATAGCATGTGCTAAAAAGTTGAGAGGGTTACCGGCAAAACTGGATGCACTTCGTGTACAAAATGGACAATCTCTTTCGAAGTATCAGGGTTTCGGACGAAAACACGTCTATTACAAAGGGATTTCAATTTTTTAAACATATTTTACCTCAAGAGTTTTTCTGCATTCAATATGCACCATTCAAAGCCACATCATCACTTTTCAACCATTTTCTGACTTCATTTGCTAGTTTTCATGCATTTCATGATTTATTTTGAGCTAAAATGACCCTGAATTGAAAACCACTGCGAACGAACTCTGAAATGGTTGAAAGTTGGCATGGTATCATAATTAAATGTATCAAAAACCATTACATAACATCATGAATAGAGAAGTGATCAAATGTTATTATTGAAAAAATAAATGCATAAAGTTCATACATAGTTCTCATAGAACAACATACAGCTCTCTAGAGCATCTAATTAAAACATAAATTGAAACTAACATACAACTATGTAAAACATTTAAATGCAACAACAAATGCGATCATAATGGCAACTAAGGTAACAATTGATCCAACCGCATAATGATACCAAGCCTCATTATCAATGGCATATTTTCTTATCTTTCTAATCTTCAAGCGCATTGCATCCATCTTGATCTTGTGGTCATCGACGACATCGGCAACATGCAACTCCAATTTCATCTTCTCCTCCTCAATTCTTTTCAATTTTTCTTTCAAATCCTCGTTTTCTTTTTCAACTAAATTTAACCTCTCGACAAGAGGGTCGGTTGGAATTTCCGGTTCACATACCTCCTAGATAAACAAATCTATGTCACGTTGGTCGGCATAATTGTCATAAACACTAAATAAAACAAATAGTTATAAAAGATAATATATACCACATCCGAATCATAGACCGGACGAGGGCCGACGTGGGCGGATACCATGACCATGGCACTATATAATAACAAACAATAATAAAAGTAAGAAAATTACACAAGTATCTATCTAAATGATACAAGTAAGAACTTTTTTCTTTTAGAAAGAAGATAAGAAGAAGAGGCTAACCACGGTGGTGCCGGCGCCGAGATATGTTGGGGAACGTTGCATGGGAAACAAAATTTTTTCCTACGCACACGCAAGATCTATCCATGGTGATGAGCATCTACGAGAGGGAGAGTGAATCTACATACCCTTGTAGATCGCTAAGCGGAAGCGTTAATAAACGCGGTTGATGTAGTCGAACGTCTTCGCGATCCAAATCGCCGAGCGTCCCGCGATCCAATCACGATCCTTCCGATCTAGTGCCGAACGGACGGCACCTCCGCGTTCAACACACGTACGGCTTGATGACGCCTTCACCTCCTCGATCCAGCGAGCGATGGTGAAGTAGTGGTTGAGTTCCAGCAGCACGACGGCGTGGTGATGGTGGTGAGGAACAATCTCTGCAGGGCTTCGCCAAGCGCTACGGAGATTATGACGGAGGAACTAGAGGGCTAGGGTTGCCGGCACACGGCTTGGGAAATCCTGATGTGTCTCGTGTGCTAGCCCTGCCCCTCTATTTATATGTTGAGCCTTGGGGTCTAAACTTGGAGTAAAAGCCTCCTCCGGGTCGGTTTTGCCCGCACAAGGTCGGTTTGGCCCGCAGGGAAAGAGTCCAACTCGGATCCCTGCCGAACCGTGCACAGCCGCGCACAAGCGGTAGTACCGCTTCACACAAGCGGTAGTACCGCTTCACACAAGCGGTAGTACCGCTTGGGCGGTAGTACCGCTTCACACAAGCGGTAGTACCGCTCGGGCGGTAGTACCGCTTCACCAAGCGGTAGTACCGCTTACGCGGCAGCAAAACTACTTTTGCACTTTCCAATACCTTGTGGGCTTTATCCCTTTGGCTCATATAAAGTGTTGCTGCACCCGAACACTTCGGTAAACATCCGGAACCCCTTCCGGTGAACTTCGGAACTCTTCCGGAGATCAAAACACTATTATCACATATATCAATCTTTACCTCCGGACTATTCCGGAGATCCTCGTCATGTCCGGGATCTTATCCGGGACTCCGAACAACTTTCGGTCACCAACATAATAACTCAATTATACTAATCGTCACCAAACGTTAAGTGTGTAGACCCTGCGGGTTCGAGAACTATGTAGACATGACCGAGACACCTCTACGGCCAATAACCAATAGCGGGACCTGGATGCCCATATTGGCTCCTACATATTCTACGAAGATCTTTTATCGGTCGAACCTCTATGTCAAGGATTCAGTTAATCCCGTATGCTGTTCCCTTTGTTCTTCGGTATGTTACTTGCCCGAGATTCGATCGTCGGTATCACTATACCTAGTTCAATCTCGTTACCGGCAAGTCTCTTTACTCGTTCCGTAATACAAGATCTCGTGGCTAACACTTTAGTCACATTGCTTGCAAGGCTCATTGTGATGTTGTATTACCGAGTGGGCCCTGAGATACCTCTCCGTCATACGGAGTAACAAATCCCAGTCTTGATCCATGCCAACCCAACAGACACCCTCGGAGATACCTGTAGAGCACCTTTATAGTCACCCAGTAACGTTGCGACGTTTGATACACACAAGGTATTCCTCCGGTGTTAGTGAGTTGCATGATCTCATGGTCAAAGGAACAGATACTTGACATGCAGAAAACAATAGCAATAAACTGACACGATCAAATGCTACGTTTACAGTTTGGGTCTTGTCCATCACATCATTCTCCTAATGATGTGATCCCGTTATCAAATGACATCTCATGTCAATGGCTAGGAAACCTTAACCATCTTTGATCAACGAGCTAGTCAACTAGAGGCTTACTAGGGACACAGTGTTGTCTATGTACCCACACATGTATTTGAGTTTCCAATCAATACAATTATAGCATGGATAATAAACGATTATCATGAACAAGGAAATATAATAATAACCAATTTATTATTGCCTCTAGGGCATATTTCCAACAGTCTCCCACTTGCACTAGAGTCAATAATCTAGTTCACATCACTATGTGATTTACATTGTAATGAATCGAACACCCATGCAGTTCTGGTGTTGTTCATGTTTAGCCCTTGGAAGAGGTTTAGTCATCGGATCTGCAACATTTAGATCCGTGTGTACTTTGCAAATATTTATGTCGTCCTCCTTGATGTAATCGCGGATGGAATTGAAACGTCGCTTTATGTGTCTGGTCCTCTTGTGAAATCTTGGTTCCTTGGCTAGAGCAATGGCACCAGTATTATCACAAAACAGAGTCATTGGGTCAAGTGCACTAGGCACTACTCCAAGATCTGTCATGAACTCCTTCATCCAGACACCTTCCTTCGCCGCCTCCGAGGCAGCGATGTACTCCGCTTCGCATGTAGAATCTGCTACCACGCTTTGCTTGGAACTGCACCAGCTAACCGCACCCCCATTAAGAATAAATACGTATCCGGTTTGCGACTTAGAGTCATCCGGATCAGTGTCAAAGCTTGCATCGACGTAACCCTTTACGACGAGCTCTTGATCACCTCCATAAACGAGAAACATGTCCTTAGTCCTTTTCAGGTACTTCAGGATATTCTTGACCGCCGTCCAGTGTTCCATTCCTGGATCACCTTGAAACCTTCCGACCATACTTATGGCAAGGCTGACATCGGGTCTTGTGCACAGCATTGCATACATGATAGAGCCTATGGCTGAAGCATAGGGGATGACACTCATCTTTTCTCTATCTTCTGCAGTCACTGGGCATTGAGTCTTACTCAACTTCACACCTTGCAAAACAGGCAAGAACCCCTTCTTGGACTGATCCATTTTGAACTTCTTCAAAATCTTATCAAGGTATGTGCTTTGTGAAAGTCCTATTAAGCGTCTCGATCTATCTCTATAGATCTTGATGCCTAATATGAAAGCAGCTTCTCCTAGGTCCTTCATTGAAAAACTCTTGTTCAAATATTCCTTCACGCTTTCCAACATTTCTATATTGTTTCCAATCAGCAATATGTCATCCACATATAAGATTAGAAACGCTATAGAGCTCCCACTCACTTTCTTGTAAATACAAGCTTCTCCGTAAACTTGTATAAACTCGAACGCTTTGATCACCTCATCAAAACGAAGATTCCAACTCCGAGATGCTTGCACCAGTCCATAAATGGATCGCTGGAGTTTGCAAACTTTGTCAGCATTCTCTGGATCGACAAAACCTTCTGGTTGCATCATATACAACTCTTCCTTAAGGAAACCGTTAAGGAACGCTGTTTTGACATCCATCTGCCAAATTTCATAATCGAAAAAGGCAGCTATTGCTAACATGATTCTGACGGACTTAAGCATCGCTACGGGTGAGAAGGTCTCATCGTAGTCAACTCCTTGAACTTGTGAAAAACCCTTTGCCACAAGTCGAGCTTTATAGACGGTGACATTACCGTCCGCGTCCGTCTTCCTCTTAAAGATCCATTTGTTCTGAATGGCCTTACGCCCTTCAGGTAATACTTCCAAAGTCCATACTTTGTTTTCATACATGGATCCCATCTCGGATTTCATGGCCTCTAACCACTTCTCGGAATCCGGGCTCATCATCGCTTCTCCATAGCTCGTAGGTTCATCGTTGTCTAACAACATGACTTCTAAGACAGGGTTGCCGTACCACTCGGGAGCAGTATGCGTCCTTGTCGACCTACGAGGTTCGATAGCAACTTGATCCAAAGCTTCATGATCATCATCATTAACTTCCTCTTCAGCTAATGTAGGCTCCACAGAAACAACTTTCTGCGCTGCGCTACTCTCAGGTTGAAGTAAAGGTTCAACAACCTCATCAAGTTCTATCTTCCTCCCACTCAATTCTTTCGAGAGAAACTCTTTCTCAAGAAATGTTCCGTTTTTAGCGACAAACACTTTGCCTTCGGATCTGAGATAGAAGGTATACCCAACTGTCTCTTTTGGGTATCCTATGAAGACGCATTTCTCCGCTTTGGGTTCCAGCTTTTCAGGCTGAAGCTTTTTGACATAAGCATCACATCCCCAAACTTTAAGAAACGACAGCTTTGGCTTCTTGCCAAACCAAAGTTCATATGGCGTCGTCTCAACGGATTTCGATGGTGCCCTATTTAAAGTGAATGCAGCTGTCTCTAATGCATAACCCCAAAACGATAGTGGCAAATCGGCAAGAGACATCATAGATCGCACCATATCCAATAAGGTTCGATTATGACGTTCGGACACACCATTACGCTGTGGTGTTCCAGGCGGTGTCAATTGTGAAACAATTCCACACTGTTTTAAGTGACTGCCAAACTCATAACTCAGATATTCTCCCCCTCGATCAGATCGTAGGAATTTAATCTTCTTGTTACGATGATTCTCAACTTCACTCTGAAATTGTTTGAACTTTTCAAATGTTTCAGACTTGTGTTTCATTAAGTAAATATACCCATATCTACTTAAGTCATCAGTGAAGGTGAGAAAGTAACGATAACCACCGCGCGCCTCAATACTCATCGGACCGCACACATCAGTATGTATGATTTCCAATAAGTCACTTGCCCGTTCCATTGTTCCAGAGAACGGCGTTTTAGTCATCTTGCCCATGAGGCATGGCTCACATGTGTCAAGTGATTCAAAATCAAGTGACTCCAAAAGTCCATCAGCATGGAGCTTCTTCATGTGTTTTACGCCAATATGACCTAAACGGCAGTGCCACAAGAAAGTGGTATTATCATTATCAATTCTACATCTTTTGGCATCAATGTTATGAACATGTGTATCATTACTATCGAGATTCAATAAGAATAAACCCCTCACATTGGGTGCATGACCATAAAAGATATTACTCATATAAATAGAACAACCATTATTCTCTGATTTAAATGAGTAACCGTCTCGCAATAAACAAGATCCAGATATAATGTTCATGCTTAACGCAGGCACCAAATAACACTTATTTAGGTTCATCACTAATCCCGACGGTAATCGAAGAGCGAGCGTGCCGACGGCGATCACATCAACCTTGGAACCATTTCCCACGCGCATCGTCACTTCGTCCTTTGCCAGCCTCCGTCTATTCCGCAGTTCCTGTTTTGAGTTGCAAATATGAGCAACCGCACCGGTATCAAATACCCAGGCACTACAACGAGAGTTGGTAAGGTACACATCAATAACATGTATATCATATATACCTTATTTGTTGTTGGCCGCCTTCTTGTCAGCCAAATACTTGGGGCAGTTCCGCTTCCAGTGTCCAGTTCCCTTGCAATGAAAACACTCAGTTTCTGGTTTGGGTCCAGCCTTGGGTTTCTTCACGAGAGGAGCAACTGCTTTGCCACTCTGCTTGGAGTTACCCTTCTTACCCTTGCCATTTTTCTTGAAACTAGTGGTTTTATTGACCATCAACACTTGATGCTCCTTCTGAATTTCAGACTCAGCGGCTTTCAGCATCACAAACAGCTCGGCGACTGACTTGTTCATCCCGTGCATGTTATAGTTCAACACGAAGCTCTTGTAGCTAGGTGGCAATGATTGAAGAACTCTGTCAGTGATAGCCTCTGGCGGAAGGGGCATCCCTAACTCAGCCAGACGGGTGGAGTACCCAGACATTCTGAGCACGTGATCACTGATAGACCCGTTCTCCTCCATCTTGCAAGCATAGAACTTATCGGAGATCTCATATCTCTCGATCCGGGCATTCTTCTGAAAGATAAACTTCAACTCCTGGAACATCTCATATGCTCCATGACGTTCAAAACGTCTTTGAAGTCCCGGTTCTAAGCCATACAACATTGCACATTGAACTATTGAGTAATCATCAGAACGAGCCTGCCAGGCGTTCACAACGTCTAGAGACTCAACTGGAGCGGGTGGATCACCAAGCGGTGCATCAAGGACATAAGCCTTCTGGGAAGCCGTAAGGATAATCCTTAGATTACGGGCCCAGTCCACAAAGTTACTTCCATCATCTTTCAACTTAGCTTTCTCTAGGAACGCATTAAAATTCAGGGGTGCTACTGCGCGAGCCATGATCTACAACATAAATATAGCAAAGACAACTTAGACTATTGTTCTTAGATAATGAGTTTAGTTAATCATATTTAAAAAACTCCCACTCAAATTGACATCCCTCCGATCATTCGAGTGTAACATGATCCAAATCCACCAACTCAAGTCCGATCATCACGTGAGTTGAGGTGGTTTCAATGGTGAACATCTTCATGTTGATCATATCTACTATATGACTCATGTTCGACCTTTCGGTCTCTTGTGTTCCGAGGCCATGTCTGTACATGCTAGGCTCGTCAAGTTTAACCCGAGTGTTCCGCACGTGCAACATGGCTTGCACCCGTTGTATGCGAACGTAGAGTCTATCACACCCGATCATCACGGCGTGTCTCGAAACGACGAACTTTCGCAACGGTGCACACTTGGGGAGAACACAATTTATCTTGAAATTTAAGTGAGGGATCACCTTATAATGCTACCGTCGTCCTAAGCAAAATAAGATGCATAAAAGGATTAACATCACATGCAAATCATAAGTGACATGATATGGCCATGAACTTGTGCTTTTGATCTCCATCTCCAAAGCACCGGCATGATCTCCATCGTCACCGGCATGACACCATGATCTCCATCATCTTGATCTCCATCAACGTGTCGCCATAAGGTTGTCGCGCCGACTGTTGCTTCCACGACTATAGCTAACGTTTAGCGATAAAGTAAAGCATTACATAGCGCTTAATGATTGACACGCAGGTCATACAATAATTAAAGACAACTCTATGGCTCCTGCCAGTTGCCGTACTCATCGACATGCAAGTCGTGATATTCTATACAACACATGATCATCTCATACATCACATATATCTCATCATGTAATCGGCCATATCATATCACATCATACCCTGCAAAAACAAGTTAGACGTCCTCTAATTGTTGTTGCAAATTTTACGTGGCTGCTACGGGTTTGCAAGAACCGTTCTTACCTACGCAAAACCACAACGTGGTGTAGTGATTGCTTTTTGATCTTCTAAAAGAACCCTCTTCATTGAAATCGATTCAACTAAAGTGAGAGAGACAGACACCCGCTAGCCATCTTTATGCAACGAAGTTACATGTTAGTTGAAGGAACCTGTCTTGCGTAAGTGTACGCGTAATGTCGGTCCGGGCCGCTTCATCTCACAGTACCGCCGAATCAAATATCAACTAGTAACGGCAAGCAATATGTATACACCCACGCCCACAACTCGTTTGTGTTCTACTCGAGATCTCATCTACGCATAGACCTAGCTCATGATGCCACTGTTGGGGAACGTTGCATGGGAAACAAAAATTTTTCCTACGCACACGCAAGATCTATCCATGGTGATGAGCATCTACGAGAGGGAGAGTGAATCTACATACCCTTGTAGATCGCTAAGCGGAAGCGTTAATAAACGCGGTTGATGTAGTCGAACGTCTTCGCGATCCAAATCGCCGAGCGTCCCGCGATCCAATCACGATCCTTCCGATCTAGTGCCGAACGGACGGCACCTCCGCGTTCAACACACGTACGGCTTGATGACGCCTTCACCTCCTCGATCCAGCGAGCGATGGTGAAGTAGTGGTTGAGTTCCAGCAGCACGACGGCGTGGTGATGGTGGTGAGGAACAATCTCTGCAGGGCTTCGCCAAGCGCTACGGAGATTATGACGGAGGAACTAGAGGGCTAGGGTTGCCGGCACACGGCTTGGGAAATCCTGATGTGTCTCGTGTGCTAGCCCTGCCCCTCTATTTATATGTTGAGCCTTGGGGTCTAAACTTGGAGTAAAAGCCTCCTCCGGGTCGGTTTTGCCCGCACAAGGTCGGTTTGGCCCGCAGGGAAAGAGTCCAACTCGGATCCCTGCCGAACCGTGCACAGCCGCGCACAAGCGGTAGTACCGCTTCACACAAGCGGTAGTACCGCTTGGGCGGTAGTACCGCTTCACACAAGCGGTAGTACCGCTCGGGCGGTAGTACCGCTTCACCAAGCGGTAGTACCGCTTACGCGGCAGCAAAACTACTTTTGCACTTTCCAATACCTTGTGGGCTTTATCCCTTTGGCTCATATAAAGTGTTGCTGCACCCGAACACTTCGGTAAACATCCGGAACCCCTTC
The DNA here is from genome assembly GCA_039707655.1 of Elymus sibiricus. Classification (NCBI taxonomy): domain Eukaryota; kingdom Viridiplantae; phylum Streptophyta; class Magnoliopsida; order Poales; family Poaceae; genus Elymus; species Elymus sibiricus. The sequence goes on from CM077671.1 coordinate 488,582,852, forward strand.
CGGTGAACTTCGGAACTCTTCCGGAGATCAAAACACTATTATCACATATATCAATCTTTACCTCCGGACTATTCCGGAGATCCTCGTCATGTCCGGGATCTTATCCGGGACTCCGAACAACTTTCGGTCACCAACATAATAACTCAATTATACTAATCATCACCAAACGTTAAGTGTGTAGACCCTGCGGGTTCGAGAACTATGTAGACATGACCGAGACACCTCTACGGCCAATAACCAATAGCGGGACCTGGATGCCCATATTGGCTCCTACATATTCTACGAAGATCTTTTATCGGTCGAACCTCTATGTCAAGGATTCAGTTAATCCCGTATGCTGTTCCCTTTGTTCTTCGGTATGTTACTTGCCCAAGATTCGATCGTCGGTATCACTATACCTAGTTCAATCTCGTTACCGGCAAGTCTCTTTACTCGTTCCGTAATACAAGATCTCGTGGCTAACACTTTAGTCACATTGCTTGCAAGGCTCATTGTGATGTTGTATTACCGAGTGGGCCCTGAGATACCTCTCCGTCATACGGAGTAACAAATCCCAGTCTTGATCCATGCCAACCCAACAGACACCCTCGGAGATACCTGTAGAGCACCTTTATAGTCACCCAGTAACGTTGCGACGTTTGATACACACAAGGTATTCCTCCGGTGTTAGTGAGTTGCATGATCTCATGGTCAAAGGAACAGATACTTGACATGCAGAAAACAATAGCAATAAACTGACACGATCAAATGCTACGTTTACAGTTTGGGTCTTGTCCATCACATCATTCTCCTAATGATGTGATCCCGTTATCAAATGACATCTCATGTCAATGGCTAGGAAACCTTAACCATCTTTGATCAACGAGCTAGTCAACTAGAGGCTTACTAGGGACACAGTGTTGTCTATGTACCCACACATGTATTTGAGTTTCCAATCAATACAATTATAGCATGGATAATAAACGATTATCATGAACAAGGAAATATAATAATAACCAATTTATTATTGCCTCTAGGGCATATTTCCAACAAGATGAACGCGGGCGATCGACGGCGGTGAGGACGGGGACGGGACAGGACGGACCGCCAAACCTAAACAAATCTTGAGAAAAATGGAGATTGGACAAGGAGCATCGAGAGGAGAAAGCTTAAGTGTGGCTCGGGCATTTCATCGAACACCTCATGTGCATAGGATGTGAGCTAGAGCACCACAAAGCTCTCCCCTCGCCGGCCAGAAAAACAGAGCAATGTGGAGTGCTCTGCTCGCTCACGGGGGGGGGGGGGGGGGGGTATAGGCATCTCATTGGTCCCGGTTCGTGGCTGGAACCGGGACTAAAGGACCCCCTTTGGTCCCGGTTCCAGCCACGAACCGGGACCAATGGTACATTGGTCCCGGTTCGTGGCTGGAACCGGGACCAAAGGGTCCAGACGAACCGGGACCAATGCCCCACGAGGCCCGGCCGGCCCCCTGGCCTCACGAACCGGGACCGTTGCCCCCATTGGTCCCGGTTCGTGACTGAACCCGGACTAATGGGCTGGCCCGGCCTGGACCAATGCCCTGTTATGTACTAGTGAGTGACTTTTCCCAACAAACAGCAGTAGGGAATTCCGGTGCATGGTGTAGTGTTGCTCCACCTCTGCCTCCTGCAGACGACGCCACTTGGCCTCCACCGCCGATTCCGACCGAAGGGAATCGAGGAACGCCTGTCGCTCCGCATGCAGATCCGCGACCCCATCGTCCCCCACGTCCTCCTCCACCACTGCCTCCGCCTCCTCCTCCTCCTCCTCCTCCTCCTCCATGTCCTCGAGCTCGGCCTCCTCCTCCTCTGGATCTATCGCATCTGGAGGTAACCCCGCGGCTATCCGGGCTTCACGCCTTATCTGGACCTGCTGAAGGAGCTGCAGGCGGCGCTCCGGCGTTAGATAAGTTGCCCGGCGGTGTGGGGGCATAGATACTAGCGGAATTTGGCAGCGGCGGACGGGAGAGGGGCGGGGAATGTGGATGGGTAGGGTTCCAGTACCGGCGTTTGGCTTAAATAGCCCGGCTAAGCCACTACGCGACCCGCTGGAGCGGCGCCACATGGCGATGGAGGAGACGTACTTCGGACTGTCGGGTTTCCTGGCAATTCCGCGTGGGACCCATCGTCATCCCGGCGTGGCGGACGCGCCCGGGCACCCCATATCCGCCCTAGATTTGGGCTGGTATGAGGGGTGCCGGTCAGCTCGGGCGTTTGAGGCCTGTTTGAGGAACCCATCTAGGTCGCATTTTCGTGACCGGTCACTGACCAGGCCGTCCATCCGGACGTTTGAGGCGGGTTTGGGGCTTCCGACTGTAGATGCTCTTAGTTGCGTGAGTCTTTTACACAGGAATGCATGCATGTCTATGCATCTGCAGGCTAGTAGGGCGTGGAGATTGGTCGAACAATTGGTCAATTAGCTTGTCCTATCAACTACCACTGCTAGGGGTTGGACAAGAACATCTAGATTTAAGGGTATTATGAAAGTTCTTTTCGTGGTAAAATATTATACACACTCTTACATCTAGGGGTTGGATTTCCAAGCGGTATCCACTCCAAATATATTTTTATGGATATTGGTAGTCGAAGGTTCAAGAACTCGAGATAAGAGCAGAGTCGCCATATGGGAGTGAAGGCCGTGACGGTTTTGTGCAAACACAAAGTTGCCAAAAAGGAAACCCTCATTTGTTTTAAATGTGCGCCCCACTGGTGATGTCCGACTTGTCATAGACTATGACACTTCTTTTCGAAACATAGTTTTCATTCACCACCTCAACAATACGAGTTTTTTAGCACCTGATTAAACACCGATTTCAACTAGGATATCAACAAACATGGATTTACAAAACGGGTTTGAAGCAGGAATACAACAATTCTCTGCTAAACAATGGCTCTTCCTCCTTTTTGAAGTGACTCACACACTGGTGAGGCTTTGCCTGCCGCGACTTCAGCGACCACGCAGTCGACGAACACCTATGCATCATGGATGCGTGATAAAGTCACATTCTTGAAGGCCGATGTGAGTGGCATCTACATTGGAAGCCACTGACATACGGTCCAAGTACTCGAGGGCGGGGAAGCTGGCACGACTGACGGATGATTCAGCCTTAAGGCGCACGTCTTCCTCGACCCACTTCGAGTACTCCCACGCCCTCTCCTAGAACTTTCTCTCATCGCATTCCTCTTCCGTATCGTCGAGGAAAGGTCAATGGGGAGGGTGTGGCTGCACGAAAATGGCAATGGGGGAAGAGATGGTAGCGGTGGGCAAAGGGGGCAATGGGGGGGTGCTGGCCAAAGGAATGGGGATGAGAGTGAATGTGATGGCGCTGGCGAACGAGGGCGGTTGATTTTTTATACCCACGAATGGGCACGCTCCGGAGGAAAGTGGGGGTTGGGATTACCATGTTCGTGTGTGAAACATGGTGGCAACCATGAATTGGCATTCTTCCCGGTGGATATGCGCCTGCAGCATTGACAGGGGCGAAAGCGTAAGCCGTACGGACGAGCGTGCCATTGATCGGGTTGTGCGTGGGAGGAACAAGGTGAGGTAATACTTCCCTTCCATGCTAGCGGTTAGTGGTTGACGCGCTCTTTCAATGTCCCCAGACTCCAAATATGAAGGCTCCGGGGCTGGCTTTGGAGTGCGTTCCAAAAAATTATGGCGATTGAGCTAGAGTATATTTTTGGGCCAAAATCGCTATAATGGCGTCTTTTATGCCCATTGGCCCAACATGGCCATTTTGCTAGAGTTGCTCCAGCACAATAGTCAAAATCATCACACAGTCAGTCATTTATAATGTAATATTGGAGTAGTACATGCGACATGAGTTTGTGCCAACCAACCATTGGAAGTTTGGAACTGTCTAGTTCTCCAAGTTAAGAGCATGAAGCAAGGTTCTGAAACCTTCCCTGAGCACTTCGATTGGATGAGGCATACCAGCCTGGAGCATGTCATAGCTCCACCGAATTGTAGGAAGTGATGGTTCTACTATTTGGCCCCTACTTTTTTGGTGGGTACAGGGCGGGGGGACTGAGCTTCCCTGCCGTAATTGCAGGTGCCTTTGGTGCACTGACAAGTGGGTCCAACAGCCGGCCGGCCCACATGTCACTGACCCAAAGACATGTGCAGTTAAGGCACCGAAGCAGCATCATGATGGGGCATAGAGGAAGGGGAAACTGATCACCTATTGAAAACAAGTAACACTAGGTCAAATCAAATTAGTTGATTTTCATAGGATCCATTATTTACGTACCCATGCCACCCTACCCTCCTAGTATGGCGTTATATGAATGTCCAAAGGAAAGGAGTGGCATTTTTCTCGCTTTTGCACAGAAGAGAAAATGTTTTTTTGTCTCTCAAAAAAGTTTTTTTATTTGTTTTGACCAGAAAGCATGAGAAAAGTGGTAGGGTGAAAGGACAACCCACTTGTTGACAACCCATGTGCACCGTATATAGAACTCAGTTTTAACTTTGTTACACCAAAGTTTGAGTTCTGCACTCTATAAGCCTATATCAGATATTCGATATTTGGTAAACACGTGTATTCATAAAGACCCTGCCATTCTACCAACATATTAAGATATTTATGGGTAATATGGTATGAAAACATATATACACATCATTATTCATGACGTTGATTTTTTTTTATAAAAGTGAGTCGCTCACACACGCACGCACGCACACAGGTATCAGAGGCACATCTCATACCTCAGTTTTTTTTAATTCTCTTACACAAGGTCTTGTTAGAAACAGTGGCATCGGCAGATTTGTATACACTGCCGTGACGCATGGCCATGTCACACTCGAAGTACTACGGACTCCCACCTTTTTTTTTGAACAAGGGAAAGGGTCCAGAAGGACCCATACTGCATTGATCAAAGCGGTGGACAGAACATCTTACATAAAAGACCCCAAAGAAACTGAAAATTACAGGCTACACCCTGGATCTTACGAAAAGGACCCTGCAAAGAAATGGCAAACGCGATCGGGTCCAACTGCTCGTCGACAGAACCAATCATCGCCGGCGCCGGGGACGAACCACTTGGTCCGGCGAGACCCCTGCAGTAGAACACCGCAAACTCCATCTTAGAGCAGCACTGCCTCACATCAGGCATCTTGGCCAGGAGGAAAGAAAACGGCCGCCTTTCGGCCAGAAGATACGTCGGATTGTCGATGAAGACCGACCGGCCATGGCAGGCGCCGTAGCTCCGTCGAAACCACCGTCGTCTGAGCTCAGGATCGCCATCATCCGCCTCTAAAACAAAGGCCTTTCTCCACATCAGGGGTGGACACCACCAAGGCAGTTTCTGTTGAAGACATAATAGTAGCGTAGTTAGCAATGTAATTTACATAATAGTAGCATAATTAGCAATATAATTTACATAATAATAGTGTAGTTAGCAACTCTTACCAAGATATTTACGTGGATGTCATCAGCCCTCAACCTATGCACTAGTGGCATGTATAATTAATAACTGGAGCTAGCTCCATTATACATGTCGTCCTTAGCAGACATGACGCCATTAACAAAGGTGACAAGAACATCCTTCTCCTCCCAAGTTAGATGTGATCCATAAGTGTAGTGTGTCCTGTCTACTATCTTACGTGTTTCACTCGAAGAAAGGAAATAAGCTGTAAATTATAAATAAACAAGTTTAGTATGGATGAACACCAACTATTTTTTAAAGAAACAATACAATTACTTAACAAATATGGTTGAAAAACTCACATAGAGGTAAAACTGGAAGCATATCGACATCCACCCAAATGTCGATATTACCTTCAATATCATCTTCAGGACAAATATCGAAGGTTATTTCCATATCCTCCTGAAATCCATATGCCTTGCCTAGAGCTTCCCACTTTGAGCAACCAAAATGCGAGTGATTAACTGCATTGTATAGTTTAACCCGAAATGTGAAACCATGTTTGGTCCTCACGTGAGCTCTCCTCGTCACCATATTCTCACTATGTTGGAAATCGAGCTTCTCCAAGACACACCATCTTGCATGGCAGGGGATGCTCTAGTCGAATTGTAAAAACGGAAATTACATGTTGAAGCAAAGAAACACAAGTCATGATTAATTACGAAAAAAATACTTTTCATCATTGCGTACCGTAAAAACATCAAAGGTCTCGTCCAGCTTGATGGTGAAGAACCTACTGTTTTGCAGGTGGGGCCTGTCGCACAGACCCCGATCTTCGCCGCATAAATCACACTCAGGGATCCGATCGTCATCAGCCATTTTCTGTGTTCATGATTCAAAGATTAAAAATCGACGACAATTATACAAGGAACTATTCAGCATGGGTTGAGTTGCGGTATGTCGAGGCTTCCTTGAAAAACTCCAATATCTCATAGTGTATATGGTGCGCACTTCCTTACACTGATATGGTGGTGTATGTGGTGGACACTCCTCTCGATAGAAATTTCGACCGTCGTTGCTGGTCGCTCCTCCCTTTGTCCCCGCGTTCATTACCAAATTGTGTAGCACACGGGGAAGAAGGAGGAAGCGACCCCCACGACAACAGTCGGGATTCTTCCTCTGATATTTCAACCGTTGGTGCTGGTCGCTTCCTCTTCATCTCTCATGCATTGTACCAAGGTATATATCGCAAGAAGAAGAAGAGGGAAACAACCCCCACGACAACAGTTGGGATTCCTCCATCAAGAACATACTGAAAGTTACACGAGGAGCTCCGATAGACTGAAAGTCAACCCAAATCACAAGTCAATTAACATTACATTCGGCATGACCATTGCTAAAATATGACATATCGAGCGCCTGAAATTTGCCGGAAAGGAAATGAATTAAAATTCCGGCAAAACATAGGCACTAGGAGGTGTTCCCTGCAAAATCATACACACATGTCCAATAATGACATATTTCTATTACTAGTTTTTATATTTTCTATAAAGGTATTTTCTGTCCAACACATCTGTATTCGATTAATAAATTTTTGCTGAAATTTTTCTATTTCTATTACTATTTTTCATATACTATTCTATAATTAGTTTTTATATTTTATATTTTATTCTATTACTAAATTTTTTCTTGAACGGTTCTATACCTAAAACATTACTTAATTAGTAGAGAGGAGGTGGGAGGACTGGGGAGTGAAGAGGAGGAGGAGGAGGGAGGAGGGCAGCAGGAGGAGGGAGAGAGGATGACAATGGGTGGAGGGAGGAGAGAGGAAGAGGAGGGAGGAGGGTGGCTGGAGGAGGAGGGAGGATGGAGGAGGGAAGAGGGAGGAGGCTGGTCGGGGGAGCAGGGGAGGAGGGCTGCAGGAGGAAGGAGGAGGTAGGAGAGAGGAGGGAGGAGAGAGGAGGGCGGCGAGAGGAGGAGGGAGGGAGATACCTCGGGAGCGACGGTGGCGGCGGTGGGCGAGGGCGACGACAAAGGCGGGCGACGGCGGCGGTGGGATACATGGTGAAAGTGTGAGATGGGGAGTGAGAGAGACATGAATGGGCGCGCGGGGTGTGGATAAGGTGACACTAGTAGTAGTGCGGGTAATATACACGCGCGATGGCTAACATGCTAGTTGTAGCACGTGTTGGGCGGCCGCGCTGCTACTATAGCCAGCCAAAGGGGACACGGTGGGGCCTTGTAGTAGTAGCGCGGCCCGCCAAAGCCACCGTTGCTACTAGTTTCTACCTGTAGCCCTCTGTCTCGGCCGATGCTACTGCTAAGTAGCAGCAGCGCCGGCCCATAAGCCGCGCTACTGCTAATCCTCTACCTATAAGGTCTTCCCTAGTGGTGGTGAGCTTGAGACCTCCTATTTGATGTGTTGGGCGTCAAATTTGGGCAAACACAGAAGGACACTCCTTATGAGTCGGCCCTGTCGAGTGTGTTGCTCTATGCGCATCACAAAGCGATAGGTCCGGTCTTTCAACATTTTTCTTCTTTGGTATTCAAGTTTATAGTCAGTTCTCTTTAGTTTTCCATATTTATTTTAAATAAAAAGTATTTATAAAATGACACGAATTAAGAAAATGTGTATAAATTTGAAAAATATTCACCGAATACTCAAAATGTTTCAGAAATTTCAAAATGGGCATGAATTTAATAATTGACCATGGATATTTTTCTTGAAATGCATGGATTTTGTAAAATGTTCCAGTAATTCATGGATATTGTAAATATTCATTACTGGAAAAATGTTTATTAAATAAAAATATGTCCATGTTTTTTTACAAGTTTATGAATTGAAAAAATGGAAAAAATAAAAAACCAAAAGGAAGGAAAAGGTAAAACAAAGAGAAGAAGCCCAATTCTTTGTGCGTTCGGCCGACTGATTGGCCCATCTCACTATAGAGGAATGGAATGGAAGAGACATAATTAAGCAACAGTATCTTCAAATGTTATCTTTCCAAAACACATATTGGAATCAGAGGGCAACTATCAGGTGGGTAAAATAGGGAAATGGCAATACTAAATTTTTCCAAGCTAGAGCAACTATTAAGTACAGAGCAAATCATATCTCCATGATCAAAGATGAAAATGGAAATGAAGTCCATGAACACCAAGAGAAAGCTGTAATCTTATGGAGATCATTTAAGCAGAGACTAAGCATCACTACTCAACAGATGAGGCTTTCAATCTTGATGATATGCTTCCCAGATGTGAAGACTTAAAAGAGCTTGAGAGACCTTTCAGTAAAAAATAGATTGATGATGTTGTGGCTCATTTACCCATTGATAGGGCACCAAGTCCTGATGGTTTTAATGGAGGTTTCATCAAGTACTGCTGGAATATTATCTCCCAAGATTTTTATGAGCTTATACAAGACTTTCACCAAGGCAAAGTAAAACTATAGAGCATCAACAACTCATACATCACCCTGATTCCAAAAAAAAGATAATCCAATTTCACCAAATGATTTCAGACCAATTTCTCTCCTCAATTGCACTATTAAAATCATTACAAAGCTTCTAGCAAACATGCTAAAAAAGTCATCCTGAAACTGGTGCACATTAATCAATATGGATTTTTGAAAGAAATAAACATACCGGACCGTCTGGCATGGGCTTCTGAGTATCTTCACCAGTGTCATCAATCTAAACAAGAGATCATTATTCTAAAACTGGATTTTGAGAAAGCCTTTGATTTAATTGATCATGAGTTCATGTTAAAAGTAATGAGACCCGGAGGTTTGGATAAGCTGGATGCAAAGTATATTTAATTCTGCAACCTCTGCGGTCCTTCTCAATGGAATACCAGGAAAAATTATACATTGCAAAAGAGGAGTTAGGTAGGGAGATCCTCTATCTCCTTTGCTTTTTGTACTTGAAGTGGACTTTCTCCAATCAATTGCCAATGAATCTATGAGAAACAACATATTTTCTGCTCCCTTGCAAGTCAACTCATGCCCAGATTTCCCTGTAATCCAATATCACTAGTAGAAAACAGGGCTTTCGTCCTAGCCGGATCGGAGCAATAGTCCCGGTCGCATTACGAACCGGGACTAATGTAAGCATTAGTCCTGGTTCGAGCGGCTAGGACGCCGGACGGGGCTCAACAGGCATCAGCCCCGGTTCGGATGGGACCTTTAGTCCCGGTTGGAGACACCAACCGGGACTGAAGGGTATCACCCCCTTTAGTCCCGGTTGGAGACACCAACCGGGACTAAAGGGTATCACCCCCTTTTTCCAGTTTTTTTTGTTTTCTGCTTTATTTATTTTCTTTTGTTTGTACTTACAGCGAAATATTTAGAGTTTTTGAGTGAATCTTTTTGCTTTACGTCACAAAAATTATAAACTTTCTGTTAGTGCCAGTAGTTTTCAAATTTGAATTCTTTGAAATATGTGTGAATCACTAGTTTGTGAATAACTTTACTTTGAAAATAGATTTTTGAGTGATTATTTTTCCCGCTGTTTAATATTAGTGTGTTTTATCATTATATTCCATTTGGTAATTTTTAGGTTATTTTAAATAGGTGTTTTAATCAAAAACAGATTATGTTTAGCTCTTTTAGTTTTATAGCTAAAAAAATCAATAAATGCATGAAAAATAGCGAATGAAGTGGGAAAGGGTTGAAAATTGATGATGTGGCTTTTAATGGTGCATGTTGAATGCACAAAAAGTCTGGAGTTGAAATAAGTTTAAAAAAATGAAACGCCTTTTGCAACAGATGAGTTTTCGTCCGAAACCCTGATACTTCGAAAGAGATTGTCGAGTTTGTACACAAAGTGCATCCAGTTTTTGCCGTAACCATCTCAACTTTTTAGCACATGCTATGTGGGTGAAATGATGATACCATGCCAAGTTTCAACATTTTCAGAGTTCATTTGTAGTGCTTTTCAATTTCAGGGTCATTTAGCTAAAAAAAATCAATAAATGCATGGAAAATAGAGAATGAAGTGGGAAAGGGTTGAAAATTGATGATGTGGCTTTGAATGGTGCATGTTGAACGCACAAAAAGTCTGGAGTTGAAATAAGGTTAAAAAAATGAAATGCCCTTGTAATAGATGAGTTTTCGTCCGAAACCCTAATACTTCGAAAGGGATTGTCCAGTTTGTACACGAAGTGCATCCAGTTTTCCCGTAACCCTCTCAACTTTTTAGCACATGCTATGTGGGTGAAATGATGATACCATGCCATGTTTCAACCTTTTCAGAGTTCATTTGTAGTGCTTTTCAATTTCAGGGTCATTTAGCTCAAAAAAATCAATAAATGCATGAAAAATAGAGAATGAAGTGGGAAAGGGTTGAAAATTGATGATGTGGCTTTGAATGGTGCTTGTTGAACGCACAAAAAGTCTGGAGTTGAAATAAGGTTAAAAAAATGAAATGCCTTTGTAACAGACGAGTTTTCGTCCGAAACCCTCATACTTCGAAAGAGATTATCCAGTTTGTACACGAAGTGCATTCAGTTTTCCCGTAACCCTCTCAACTTTTTAGCACATGCTATGTGGGTGAAATGATGATGCCATGCCATGTTTCAACCTTTTCAGAGTTCATTTGTAGTGCTTTTCAATTTCAGGGTCATTTAGCTAAAAAAAATCAATAAATGCATGAAAAATAGAGAATGAAGTGGGAAAGGGTTGAAAATTGATGATGTGGCTTTGAATGATGCATGTTGAATGCACAAAAAGTCTGGAGTTGAAATAAGGTTAAAAAAAGTGTTATAAAAAAGTAAAACGGCTATAACTTTTGCATACGATGTCGAATTTTTTTTTTAATATATCAAAATGTTCAGCACGAGAAACCGGTTTCGATGGCAACTGCCGTAGGTTCTTTTGGAAATTTTTAGAATCCTCAAATTCCGAAAGGAAAAAAAGTTATCCTCAAATTGAAGTTTTTTTGAATTTTTGGTCAAACTACTTATTCAAATAATTATAGTTTTTTAGAATAATAGTTTCAAACTCAAATGGTGAAACGTGTGACATCATGCTCAAGGGCTTAATAGGATTGATATGATACATATAACATAAATTAATTGAATAAGTAGTTTATTTTTTAAAAACGTTTTTGAAATTCGAAAAGAATAAAAATTCTGATTTTAAAATTTAATTTTATTCTTTAAACAAATAAATGATGTCATATTTGGATTCCTCACATTTTCTGATAATAATGGATATATTATTTGTCGAATTTCGATTTACAGATTTAAAGATATTAATTATGCCATATTAAATGAATAAATGGTAAAAAACGAATAAAATAATATTATTACTCATTTTATTTTCATTGAAATTCAATATTATTATTACTTATTTTACTTTGAACATTTTTATTATTTTGTATTTTTTGTTTTTTGAGAATTTTTGAGTTTTTTTTGAAAATTTTGCTTTTTTTGAAGTTTTTTATAGTTTTTAAATTAATCATTGTTGTTTGTTAATAATTGTTATTTATTTTAATAATTGTTTGGAATTCAAAAAATTAAATCGTGTGACATCAAGACCTAATGGTTAATAGGATTGATAGCTTACTATTGTCAAGAAAACAACAACTGCAGACTTGGAAACTAGGGGAGATAGAACTCGAAAGTTAAGCATGCTGGGGTTGGAGCTGTGAGGGGATGGGTGACCGGTCGGGAAGTTAGACGATTTGAAATGAGTGATCCACGCTGGAGCAGTGAGGAGGGGTGATTAGAGATTAAATTGTCAAATAATTCAAAGATTTGAAAATTAGAAAAAAATTCAATTTTTGTTTCAAAAAAAATCTTTTAGTCCCGGTTGGTAACACCAACCGGGACTAAAGGTCCTCCAGCCCCCGCTCCAGAAAGCTGCCACGTGGAGGGCCTTTAGTCCCGGTTCGTAATGCAACCGGGACTGAAGGGGGGGGGGGGCTTTAGTCCCGATTGTTTTGTCCCGGTTGTAGAACCGGGACTAAAGGCCCTCTGGAACCGAGACTAAAGGCCCTTTTTCTACTAGTGTGCTGATGACACAATAATGGTTCTCCCTGCTCATGTTACCAAAGTCTGCCAAGTCAGAAACTTACTGTTGCACGTTGCTGCCCAAATAGGTCTCAAGGTCAATTATAACGAATCAGTGACCATTCCAATCAATGTAGCTGTTGATAAGCTGGAAATCAATAAAGACACTTTGTGGTGTCAAGTGGGATGTTTTCCTTTTACCTATCTGGGACTACCCCTTAGCACACACATATTGAAGATTGAGGATTTTAATGCAATAATGATGCAAAGAATTGAAACAAGAACTTCTGGCTGCTCAACTTTGGTCTCTTATGATGGCAAATTACAACTAATCAAATCAGTCTATACATCACTCCCCACATACTTCATGTGTAGTCTGGCAATACCTCTTGGGGTAGTAGAACAAATAAACAAATATCTCGAGCATTGCTTATTGAGGAAATATGGTTCTGCTGAAACTGGAACTGCTATGATTGCTTGGGATATAGTATGTAAACCCAAAACTCATGGGCGATTAGGAGCACTAGATTTAGCCACTCAGAACAAAGCTCTCATGCTAAAAAATCTTCACAAATTTTACAACCATGCTAATTTGCCTTGGGTGTATCTGATGTGGGACACTTACTATTCTCAAGCCCCACCCGTTGGGAAACTAGAAGGATCTTTCTGGTGGAAATCTCTCTTAAAGCTAGTCCCATTATTCAAGGAAGTGGCAAGCTGTAATATAAAATCAGGGAAAGCTGCTCTTGTTTGGGAGGACAATTGGAATGGTCAACCACTAGCTCTCCAATACCCAGAACACCACTCTTTTGCCATCCACTCCGGGAATCTGTGGATCAATTGAAGAGTGGGCAAGAGTTTCAAGAACACTTACATAGACCTCTGTCAGCAAAAGCTCATGAGCAATTCCTCTCTGTCAGAATGATATTTGAGCAAATGGAGGTTAATAATGGACATGACAACTGGGTCTATAATTGGAAAGGAAATAACTACTCTGCAAAATGTATGTATGCACATCTCATGGGAATCTCGACCTCACACTGCATTTTCAAATGGCTTTGGAAGAGTGCTAGCAGAATCAGACATAAGATTTCTTCTGGTTAGCTCTATATGATAGAGTGAGCACAAGAGGTTTACTGAAAAGGAAATCTTTCCACATCCCTACCTACAATTGTGCATTATGCAATGAGAATTGTGAGGAAAGCCTCATGCATCTTATGTGGGGCTGCACCTTTGCTCAAGATTGTTGGCATGCCATAACACCATAGAAGAACAGGGGTATATCATTCTTTGACGAGGTTACAATCATGCATCACATGCTCCCAAAGAATATTGCAATGGATATTATAATTATGGGCTGTTGGAATATTTGGATGTAGCGGAATGGAGTCATTTTCAAAAATGAAACTCCATGTATCAAATCTTGGAAATTCAAGCTCAAACAATACCTCTTACAAGTCAGGCATAGAACCAAAGAAATGTTTCTAGACTCTCTTGATTCTTGGATATACCCCCTCTCTTGGCTAAGATCTCTTTACAATTTTCTCATGTTAGAAAAAACTGATGTTGGATAGTGGCAGACTATCTTCTGCTTGTAAATTGCTGTATATTTTAATTATTAATAAAAAATATCCGTAGAACAATTGTTCTACGTATCAGGTTCAAGAAAAAAGATTGATTGGCCCACAGAGTGTTAAAATGGAGTTGCCTGCTTGAAAAGGGCTGACGCTACAACGGCCGGGTGCTGTGGAACATTTCCATTTAGCGTGACAAGATTTTCTTAACTGGCCCCTCGGTGAGCTCCAACTAGGACCTGCAACTGAAACTTTAATGATGCAGCTAGTACAAGGTAATGTTGCGGTGTTGCCCAGATTTAGTTTGGAGCTTACTTTATGTAAACTCTTTTTCTTGAAGCATGGTTAATAATACACGAATCGGTTATAAGGATTTAGCATGTCATGTAGAGGCAGTAGAACCAACCTAATAACTGGCTTGTAGTACAACAGTACGTTTTAAATATTTTATCAATGGCTAGCTCACTTTACAATCTCACAAAATTTCTTGGGCTCGCACTATAGATGGCTCATATTCTACGACCCGTTTTTCTTCTCACTCTTCTATTTTCTCCTCCAACCAAGCAAATATATAATACTCCCTCCGTCCCAAAATAAGTGACTTAAAAATGACTCAACTTTGCACTATTTACAAAGTTGAGTCATTTTTGAGTCACTTATTTTGACATGAAGAAAGTATTTAATTTCGTATAGCCTCATCTTTTTATACTTGCTCTTAAAGATGACGAGACTAGCGGGCGCAAGAGATGGCTTCATCCGGCCCCGCTCTAGCTAGAGAGACGGAGAAAGGCGAAAGCGAGACACAGCGATACGTTGTCCTCCGCAAAGGGGAGGGGAATATGACGAGAAAAGCCGCTCCCTCTTTCTCACAAAGCCATGCTAGAAGATACACTTACACGAGAAAAGAATAAAACTTGGATCAGATCGAGACACCGATCACACCAAGCTCCTCGATCGATCATGATCATTCAGTGCAGGTTAGCATCCTATCCAAATACTATATTAGCCAACTTTCTCGTATGCGGCACGAAGCAATGGCAGATGCAAAGCTTCCCAAAGGTTCCATACTTCTTTTTCAAGGCATGCATGCATCCCCATCAATCCCAAAATCAGGTGCTAATGAACTTGTTTAGCCCGCACAGAAAAGGAAGTACGTGTATCTTGGAATGAACATGCTTAGCCCGATCGATCAAGATTTCTAGCTTGATTAGCTTGCTAGCTAGGCCATTTTTCCAAGCAGCAACCGCTTCAATGCAACACACCACCGCTTTAGCTGCAAGCATGCATGCAGCAGCAAATCGATCTGTGAGCTGTGTGGCTCACCATAATAACTAAAGCTAGCCAGCTAGGTACTGCAAATATGCTATGCCCTCTACGAGTGGAATGGCTAGTTTGGCTTAATTTTAGCAGGTCACCGCAATGCACCGTACGTAGGGCTGGCTAGCTACCTAGGTGGTTCGATCGAAAGGAACGGGTCGCTACACGTCGACGTCGGCCTCCCGGCCATTGCCGGCCACGAGGCGCCTCATCTCTTCCTGGTCGCCCTCCGTGGCGGTCGCCGTCGTGTCCGCGCCGGTGCCGGTCAGCTTCCGCGCGCGCATGGCCTCGACGCGCCAGTCGGTGCGCCACACGACGGCGACGAGCACCAGGGCCACGCAGGCGGCCTGCGCGGACAGCAGCCCGTACCACAGCCCGCCGAACCCGACCCGCGACCCGGGCCCGAACGCCAGCAGCACCGCCACGGGCGTGCCGACGAGGTAGAAGGAGAGCAGGTTGATGCGGGCGCCCACAGCGGGCCTGGCCGTGCCGCGCAGCACGCCGCAGCCCGTGGTCTGCGGGCAGTTGCCCAGCTCGCACAGCCCCAGCACCGGCATGGCCGCCGACGCCAGCAGCAACACCGACGGCTCCCGGGTGAAGAGCGACACCCACTGCGCGCTGAAGGCCGCCGTCCACGCCACGTGCGCCAGGCCCACGCCGGCCGCGCACCACAGCGCCACCGTCGCCGCCATCTTCGCTCGCCGCGGCTTGCCGGCTCCCAGCTCGTTGCCCACCTGCATGCAGCCATCCACCATTCATCCATCCATCAGAAAAAACGCCATGCATGCATGCTCAAGCTCAACAAGATCGATTAACAACACATAAATGGTGTGCACTGCAGAAACAAACAGTGCCCACACTTGGGTGAGGAGCTGGTCTTGTCTTTTCCGGCAACTGAGCAGTGGGAGCACTGTTGCCACATGTGGCCCGGCGGCTAGCTACTGCAGCGGCCATTGATTGGTGAACTCAGCTGCTATATGTGCACAGTGGTGCAATTGTGTGCATGCTGGTGCTGCCATGAGAAGACCAGACTAGACCACGCCATGGACCAGTGGAAGAAGAAGAAAGCAAGCAAAGCTTTTACTACTACAAACCTTGTCGTTTCTGTGTCTCGTTGCTGTAACTAGTAGTAAAAGTAAACTTTTCACGTGCAACTATTTTACCTGGGGTGAAAAACATCAGGTGTCTAGTCTGGCTACCTGGGAATCTACCAAAGAAAGGAACGTGGGAGTGTGTCTTTTGGGACTGAGAATATATGTCAGTTTCTTCCTTTTTCTTGAGGGAATACATGGCAGTTAATAGGGTGCAAATAATCTATTACCCAATCAGGTGAATCTTTTAAGATGATTTTTTGAATGGTATTCTTTTAAGATAATGGTCATGAAAGCTCTAAATATTATAGTATGCACTATGTACCCAAATTTACCGAAATAGAAGTATGTAGCAAAATTAAACATTTTCTTCAACTGAAAAGAGAGGAAAATATGTAGGTCGCACGCCCAAGCAACTACTTCGTCTAGCACCTACTCCTATATGTAGTGCCAAGATATTGTGGTGCGATGAAAGTATGGCAACATTTATTTTGCAGTTTTGGAAGTAGTTCTACGGAAAATTTGCCATGCACCTAGCCTAGCCAAGCAAGTGTGGGGTGCATTCAGCTTTTGTTCTGACTGATATTAAATGAAACTATTTTTTGACAAGAGTGTAGCTCCAAGCAGCTAGACAGGCTTGCGTGTCTCCCAAAAATAAGCTCATCGCATCTTCGAAGTGTAAAAGAGTGCAATATGCATGATATTTTGTTCGAATTTAGGTCAAAGAAAAATGTGTTTTTAAAATGTGCGGCGGCTAGGTCTCAACTGAGACTTAACCAAGTCTCAAGCACAGCATGTAAGAAAGAAAAGAAAAAATAAACTAGGAACATAATGGATGGATTTCGATGATCTCATGAATATAGCATCGACCGATACTTAACCAAGTCTCGACCTAGTGAGCTACAGCAAGACTGTTTTTGCTTTTTAAATGAACAAAAACATGCATGCAGAGGCAGAGCAAAGAAATCTTCACTTCAAAAATTAATAGTACAAAGTTAACAAAAAATATGGCGTAAAATCAGGAGGAGAAATTTAAGCTTGGTTACGCAAATCATGGGACAAAAAACGGAAGTGAATATCGGTCTGGTATCATGCAAAACAGAAGGTGCAAAAAAAAGAAGGAAAGAGCACCAGAAAATGTGTGAGCAAGAGGGATGTGCCGGCACAAGTTACGTGTGATACGTCCGATGATGATGCATGCTCACAACAAACTCATCATCACCAGCAATAACAACCTCTCGCCCACATCACCAACGGATCGGTCGATCGATGCGATGCGATGCGATGTGATTGAAACCCCAAAAGGAAATTGGCAGTTGGATGATCGACACGAATCGAAATAATAATAATTCTTTGTGGAAAGTTGATGACAATGGCGGGCAAGTGTTCATTTCACAAATCAAAGAGTTTCCTTTTTGGAAAGTTGACAACAATGGCGGGCTAGTGTTTCCTAATCTTACCCGGGTGGAGACGCAGGCGGCGAGCGCCATGGGCACGGTGTACATCAGGCTGGTGGTCTGGATGAGGACCCCGGCCGCGCCGACGGCGGCGGTGGGGTTGGGGAGGTAGCCGGCGAGCACGGTGACGACCTCGTACCACCACCACTCGAGGCACACGCCGATGCAGCTGGGCACGGCGAGGCGGACGAGGCCGCTGAGCCCGCTGGCGACGGCGGCGGGGCGCGCGAAGCCCCTCCACGTGTCCTCGCACGCGCCCGCCCACCGCACGTAGGCGAGCAGGAAGAGCACCATGTTGGTGTTGGTGAGCGCCTGCGCGGCGGCCACGCCGCGCACGCCGAAGCCCATTTTGAAGACGAGGAGCAGGTTGAGCGGGACATGCAGCGCGACGGCGGCGGCGGAGCAGGCGGCCATGGGCTTTGTGATGCCCTGGGACCGAAGGTAGACGCGGAGCGGCTGGAGCACGGCCAGCGCGGCGAGGTCCGGGAGCGCCCACGCGGCGTATGCGGCGGCGGAGGCGGAGATGGCCGGGTCCTGGCCGAGCGCAACGAGGATGGGGCCGACGTTCAGCCAGAGCAGCGCGATGGGGACGGCGGCGATGGCGAGCAGCAGCACGGCGCGGTGGAGGGAGAGCGTTAGCATGTCGTAGTTGCGGGAGCCGTAGGCCTGGGCGCAGAGCGGCTCGAGCCCGGACGCGAGGCCGAAGAGGACGCTGTGGCCCGTGATGTTGGTGAGCCCGATGGCGAGCGCGCCGCCGGCGAGGTCGAGCGGGCCGAGCCGGCCCAGGCAGAGCACGGACACCATGGCGCGCAGGTACACCACGCAGTTGAGCGCCGTGATCGGCGCCGCCATGCGCCACAGCTCCCGCAGCTCCTCCGCCGCCGACGGGTTGTCGTCCCCGCCGTCGGACACGCCGCCCATGTCGCTGCCTTGGCCGCCCTTGCTTCCGTTTTCCTGTTGCTTCTTCGGCTGCAGCGGGATGGCCATGTCGGCGACTCTTTCTTGGCTGGCTCGCCGGCGTTTGCTGCTGTTGGCGAGGCAGAGCAGAGGCGGCGCGCAACCGAGAAGAAGAGGAGGCAGAGAGGGAGTGGTGCGCGCTCGTGTTAGCGGAGCGACGAACGGTGGTTTGTTTGCGGGCGGGCTCGCTCCCCTGTATATGAATGACTCTTCGGTTTTGGCTGCACCGTACCGTCTGTAAATGTGGCCTGACCGTGCAGACGTGCGGTGTACTCAGTACACCGTCGTTACCAGTCTGCCATGAAAGACGCTGCAGTTTCGAGAATCCTCATTATTGAATCTGTACATATACCACTGCTGCCGCAAACGCAGATACGAACCTGTGGGCAGTGTAGCGTTACTGGTGCACTTAGCACACAAAAATTACGTAGAATTATTCAAACAATTTGGAAAACAATTACTCCCACCGTCTAACATACAGTAGCTTGTAAAATGATTTTATATTAATGAGACGGTGACAAAAAATAATGCTTACTTCCATACCTTAGCTACCACAGACATAGGAAAAATCACCTTCGGGTGCTGGATGGGCCTGACGGGCCTGTTACTAATACTTCAGATATGCTGAATGTAGCTACATCTTTCTACAAAAACTTTTTTGGTTTTGAGGAAAGACATAACATACATCTGGGAGATTCCTTTTGGAATGAGGATGAACTTTTTACTGAGTTAGAGAATGAGATGCTTCAAAAAGACTTTTCAGAGGAGGAGATTAAGAAAGCTATCTTTGATTCATATGCCCATGGAGCTCCAGGCCCTGGTGGTCTTTCCTTCCTTTTTTACCAAACGTTTTGGGAGGTAATTAAGAAGGATTTTATGGCTCTAGTTAGAGACTTCGAGAAAGGAAAACTGGACCTTTATAGGCCTAATTTTGCACTGATTGTTCTGATCCCTAAAGAACCAAATGCTAGAGAGATGAAGAAATTCAGACCAATCAGCTTTAGTAACTGCGGGGTGAATTTTTTTCCAAGGCCATGACTAACAGATGTTCGCCTCTCGGTGATAGATTGATCTCCCCTAATCAAACAACATTTATAAAAGGGAGGTTTATATTGGAAAGTGTGGTTATGGCTCAGAAAGTTATTCATGAGGTTAAAAAATCAGGGTCGGAGGGTTTGATTCTCAAATTGGACTACGAAAAGGCTTATGACAGAGTCAGTTGGGAATTTCTTTTTGAAATGCTGGCGTCTCGAGGCTTTGGTAATAAATAGATTAATTGGATCGAAAGTACTTTAATTCAGGGCTCTTCCTGTGTGAGAATCAATGACACGAATGGCCAATACTTTATTAGCGGGAAAGGCCTGAAACAAGGGGACCCCTTCTCGCCCCTGCTCTTTAATCTAGTGGATGACGTGTTCACTAAGATGTTGATTAAAGCTAAGAGACATAACCTGATCACAGGGCTTTTGCCTAGTGTGATTCCTATAGGGGTCATTAGCTTATAATATGCAGATGATTCCCTTCTTTTCCTGGAAAATTCTATTGAAAAAGCTAGAAATTTTAAATGGATTTTGTCCTGCTTTGACAACCTATATGGGATGAGAATTAATTTTCATAAAAGTGACCTCGTGACTATTAACATTGATGTTGAGGTTGCCAGAACTTTTGCACAAATCTTCTGCTGTCAATTGGGGTCCGTCCCTATTAAATACTTGGGGGTACCTTTACATTTTGACAAACTCAGAAGAGAAGACCTACAACCTATTATTGATAGGATAATAAAAGGGATCTCTAGATGGATGGGCAGAGCCCTCTCTTACAGAGGGAAACTAATACTTCTATGTGCATGTATTGTTAGTATACCTGCCTATCTCATGGACATTATCAAATTCCCCAAATGGGCGATTAATGCCATTAATTCCTAGATGGCACACTTCTTTTGGGGTAACCTGGGTGATGAACATAAATACCACCTGGCTAATTGGGGCCTGGTTTCTCGGGAAAAGAGAGATTTTAATATGGCCTTGCTGGCTTCTTGGGGGAAAAGATATTTTGAGGGGGAAGGTGAGATTGGAAGAAATTGATTGATTACAAATATAACACTAACAATCCAAATGTACTATGGACTAGAAGCAATGTGTGATCCCCCTTCTGGAAGGGTTTTACTTGGGTTCTCTCGACTGCAAAAGTATTTTATAGATGAAAAGTTGGAAATGGCCGAAATATCAGTTTCCGGCATGCATTTGGGTGGGGGAATGTTCCCTCAAAGTACAATTTTGGAAATTATTCTCCATTTGCAATCAACAAGAATGCTCTGTAGCACAGGTTTGGGATGATGAGGAACTAAAACTCTCTTTTAGGAGAAATGTGGATCAAGAAGGATTAGCTATGTGGCACCTGATGATTTCTTACATAAAACAGGTGCAACTTTCTAATACATCTGACTGTCCTATTTGGACTTTGGAAACTAATGGAAAGTTTTCAGTTAAATCCTTTTATAAGGCCATTAAATTTGGGGGTGTACAATCAAGTGTTGGGGACAGGTTCTGGAAAATCCTCTGTCCACAAAAAATACATGTTTTTGTGCGGCTGCTAATTTAATACAAAGTGCTTACCCGAGACAATCTGAACAAGAGGAGGAATGTAGATGACCTTACATGCCTGTTTTGTTCGGAAAATGAATCAGTCCAACACTTGTTTCTGGATTGCATTGTAGCTAAGCACATCTGGAATTTTGTAGCAATGTGTTTTGATATTAATATTCATGTACATCTTGATGATATTATTTCTTTATGTCATATGCATAAACTAAAAAAGTCTTTAATCTGGTTATGGTAGCTTCCTTATGGAGCCTATGGACACTAAGAAATGACTTCTGTTTTCAGGGAAGAACTTGGAGAGTCATGGGATGCGTGTTTGCTCATCTAAGAGGATTTCTTCGACAATGGAATGTGCTCTGCGACGCCACACAATCAGTGCTTCTCCAACGGTGTATCCTTCTGCTGGACATATGCAAGGGAGCTCAGGATCGCCTGGAGATGATCGATGTGCTGGGAGGAGTTGGACAGTAGAATGTAGTGCTTTAAATTTCATGTGTTGCTTCTCCTCCAGCCGTTTTTAGTTGTAATAAGCAAAAGTTTGCAGACATCCTTCTGGTGTCTGCCCCTGTTTTCGTATTCTCTGGTCTGACCATTCTGGCAGACCCGAATCCTGTGAACCTTTGGCGCTTCATATATAAAATGGAGCAGGGGGGAAACCCCTTTCTTTAAAAAAAATGATTTTATATTATGAGATGGAGGGAGTATATATAGGATATAGGCACAAATGAATCTAACATGTCAGAGAAATTCAACAAAATAATAACAAAATTCCGAAAACAAAAATGATAAGTTTGATGTCAATAGCAACAATGGGTCAAATTGAAAGCCCGCCTTACATCAGGCAGTATTCAGTGTCGAATTTGTCAATTCAAGCTTATTGAAAGTTGGTTCATTTTTTAGCAATACAAGTATCAAATATGAATATTTTTGAATTGTGAGGTGTTCTCTCTCTCTCTCTCTCTCTCTCCAAGTGTCTATTAACAACATGAAGTACATAAAAGATTTTTTTGGATCTAAAAAATATTAGAAAAAACTATGATGATGGAAAACTAATAATTAGCTCCTACTCGCACGGGTCCACCATGAATCCTTTCATAGCGTCCAAGAGGCGATTCCATACGCGGTTGGCACGCATGCGGCTAGGGTTAGGATTTTGGCCGTGACTTTCGCGATTGGAGGGAAGCAACTTACTCTCTCTCTCTCTCATCTGGTTGGATCGGCTTTGGCTCTCAGCTGTGATGTTCATGGAGTTAATGTCTACTATGCAACTTTATTTTTGTAGACTCGTGTTGGGCCTCCAAGCGCAGAGTTTTGTATGACAGTAGCAATTTTCCCTCAAGTGGATGACCTAAGGTTCATCAATCCGTGGGAGGTGTAGGATGAAGATGGTCTCTCTCAAACAACCCTGCAATCAAATACAAGAAATCTCTTGTGTCCCCAACACACCCAATACAATGGCAAACTGTATAGGTGCACTAGTTCGGCAAAGAGATGGTGATACAAGTGCAATATGGATGGTAGAAATAGGTTTTTGTAATCTGAAAATATAAAAACAGCGAGGTAGCAAGTGTAAAACAGCGAGCAAAACGGTGTATAAATGCTTGGAAATAAGGCCTAGGGTTCATACTTTCGCTAGTGCAATCTCCCAACAATGCTAACATAGTTGAATCATATGATCATCCCTCAACGTGCAACAAAGAATCACTCCAAAGTTCCTAACTAGCGGAGAACAATAAGATGAAATTGGTGTAGGTAGTAGAACCACCTCAAAGTTATTCTTTCCGATCAATCCATTGGGCTATTCCTATAAATGTCACAAAAAGCCCTAGAGTTCCTACTAGAATAACACCAGTGATACATATCAATCAACCCTAATATCACCTAGATACTCCAATGTCACCTCAAGTATCCGTGGGTAAATTATGTGACATGCATCAAAAAAATTCAGATCTATCATCTTCAATCCAACACAAAGAACTTCAAGGAGCACCCCAAGATTTCTATCGGAGAACGTGGTATGAAAACATGAAATCAACCCCTATGCATAGATCCCCTAGGTCATCGGAATCCGCAAGTTGATGCCTCAACATATATCAAGTGAATCAATAGAATACCCCAATGTCACTACGGGTATCCCACGCAAGACGTACATCAAGTGTTCTCAAACCAAAATATTCAATTCAACATAACGAGATCTCAAAGGTAAAGATTCAATTCATCACAACAAGGTAGCAAGGGAATAACATCATATGATTCGACTATATTAACAAAGCCCGTGATACATCAAGATCGTGACATCTCAAGAACACGAGAGAGAGAGATTGAACACATAGCTACTGGTACATACCCTCAGCCCCGAGGGTGAACTACTCCCTCCTCATCATGGCCTCCGCCGGGATGATGAAGATGGCCACCGGATATGATCTACCCTCTCCGGGAGGGTACTGGAATGCCTCCAGATTGGTTTTTTGTCGATACAGAGAGTTGCTGCGGCGGAACGAGGAGTCTCTGTTTATTTCTGGGGTTTCTGGTATTTACAGGATTTTTCATCGTTGGAATCACGCGCAACGGAGCTACGAGGGCCCCACAAGCCATCTGGCCGCGCCCCTAGGGGGGCGGGCAGTTGCGTGGTGGCCTTCTGGTCCACCCCCTCCGGCAGTTCTTCGCTCCAATGTTGCTTATTTTCTCTAGAAAAAATCACAAAAAAGTTTTGGGCAATTCCGAGAACTTTCATTTTCTGCACAAAAACAACACCACGGTAATTCTGCTGAAAACAACGTCAGTCCGGGTTAGTTCTAAATAAATCAAATAAAGTGCATCAAAACCATATAAAAGTATTGTAAACATAGGTGAATATGGCATGAATACTTCATAAATTATCGATATGTTGGAGACGTATCAGCATCCCCAAGCTTAATTCCTACTCGTCCTTGAGTAGGTAAATGATAAAAGAAATAATTTATGAAATGTGAATGCTAGCTTAGTGGATAGTTTTGATCATTGATAAATTCATTCACTTTTCTAGCATCATAACCAGCAACTTTTTCTCATAAAAATCATCATGATAGAGTAGCAATCAATTCACAAGTCATGGTTCAAACAATGCATTCTATTGAAACTTAACAATCTATGTTCTTGGTCACCAAACAATTTCAATACATCATCAAGTCTAAGTAAGATCTCCACATACTCAATTATCATATAGTCTTTTATGATTGCTAATACTCAAGGCATATTTTTAGAACAAACAACATCCATTGAGCATAAACAAAGATAGGGGCTTGATGTTTCGCCTCTCAACACACTTATCATAAAGATAATTGTTAACAATAATGAATCATGATTAAATATATTTGAGTGGATATATATGTTTGGGTCTTTCCCCACCACATGGTGCTTGCCAACTAATACATTGAGGTTGGAATAAGAAGTTGACTCAACATCAAAGTAAGTAACATGAAAGTAAATAGATTGTCCCTTCACAGAGGGAAGCAGGGATTTGCATATGTGCCAGAGCTCATTGTTTAAAACAGAGATGAATATGTAATTTTGAGTTGTGTGCCTTTCCTGTCAATGTCACAATAGAGTATTCAATATCTTCCATGCTAATCACATTATTGGCGGTTCCCAAATAGGATTTAAATTTTTACTCCCCCTCCACCATTCAAACACATTCCATGGCTAGCTGAATCCACGGTTGCCCTCCAAACAATCAACATTCTAGGGGGAGTTTTGTTTATTTATTTTTGTATTATGCAGGACTGGGAATCCTTTTTACCAGCCTCTCTCGTGCAATGACAAGTGAATAAACACTCATCTTGAGAATAACTCGCTTAGCATGGAAGATAATGACCGCCCCGTCGCTCCATGAGCAGTACGAGCACACAAAACGGATGTTTATTTGAATGTTTAGAGGTGGCACATGCAAATTTACTTGGAATGGCAGTGAAATACCATATATAGGTAGGTATGGTGGACTCTCATGGAAGAAACTTGGCTCAAGGATTTGGATGCACAAGTAGTATCTCTACTTAGTACAAAGTTTTCGCTATCAAAAGGTTCTAAACAAGCACCACATGTTGGAGGATCCATAACAATATAGCTTCTATGAAAATATACCCAAACATAACCATTGCGTTGTCTTCCTTGTCCAACTTCAACTATTTGATCAAGGTTGAAAATAATGGATGGGTATTCACAATCATAAAAGGTGTCCAAGATAAAATATTTATATGTGAAAGTTCTCTTTCTTATATTAATCATTCATGAATTGCTTGTATGACCAATTTGATGATTTTCAAACATCAATAGATTTTACTTTATAAACCAGATGTGAAGCTACTACCAAGCAGAAAAAACATTGATAATTTCATATTTATGATGTTCAATTCATTCACAATTTACTCTCCGGATATAAGTGAAGCACATGAGTAAACCTCAAACTACTCTCAAAAGATATAAGTGAAGATCAATGAGTAGGTAAACAATCAAGTAGCTATGTGAGGGATCTCTCTCTCTCAATAAATATTTTCATATTTGAGTATTTTATTTAAACATCAAGCAAAAGAAAAATAGCACATAGCATGTGGACAAATAAAAATTTAGGCTCAACATAGGCTAACCGATAATTGTTGATGAAGAGAGGTGGGATGCGTAGCATCCCCAAGCTTTGATGCTTGAGACTTCTTGAAATATTTACTTGGGGTGCCTTTTTCATCCTCAAGCTTGAGCTTTTGTATCTCGTTCAATCTTCTCATATCACGGTTTCACCTATTCTCAAAAACTTCATCCACAAAAACTTGAAAATAACTCGTGAGATAGGTTAGTACATATAAGAACAAATCAACACTTCATGTACTGCCAATACAAGTTGCACAATAATTTTCAAACATCATATACTGTTTACTATTGTTTCCACAATTTATATCTACCAATATAGGCTATGGAAACTATAGGATAAGTAGATAACAAAACTATGACAGCAATCTATCCAAACAGAACAGTCTGTAGCAATCTATTAAACTAGTGTACTTCTGTATCTCTAAAAATTATGAAAATTTCGTAAAAGCTAAAGAATTTAGATTACAATATCGTGTAAAAATTTCAGAAACTTTCCACGTTCCAGTAAAATATGAAAATTCAAACACCGCAGCAAAAGTTTCTGTTTTTACAAAGCACACATCAAACATGCAATTCAAGCATCCTAAAAGCAATTCTTGGAACTTTTCATTGAAAAAAAATATTATAAATAACATGTAACAGAGAACAACAAAATAAAATGACGCTCCAATCAAAACTCATATTATGTGATAAATAAAAATATAGCTCCAAGTAAGATATATCGATAGTGTTGAAGACGAAAGAGGGGATGCTTTCCGGGGCATCCCCAAGCTTAGACGCTTGAGTCTTCCTTGGATATTACCTTGGGGGTTCCATGGGCATCCCCAAGATTAGGTTCTTTTCACTCCTTATTCTTCTCATATCGGTGTCTCACCCAAAACTTGAAAACTTCAATCACACAAAACTTAACGGAACTTCGTGAGATGGGTTAGTGTCATAAAGATATATCATTCACTTAGGTACTGTCGAGACAAGATTTATAATTGTTCTAACATAATACCTACTGTATTCTACCATTCACATAATTTATATTACTGAATATAAGCTATGGGAACACTAAAACAAGCAAACTATGCATGCAAAACAGAATCTGCCAAAAAGAGAACAGTCTGTGAAGATCTGGAGTATAACCATACTTACCTGTCTCTAACAATTCTGATTTTTTTTGAAAACTTAGATAATTTCCTTATAAATACCGTGTAAAAATTTCAGAATTTTTTGACCCTCCAATAAAATCATAGAAATTCTCTACTGGAGGCAAAAGTTTCTGTTTTTGCACAGATTCAAATCAACAAGTATCCATACTATACCAAAGGCTTTACTGGGCACTTTATTGAAATAAAAGACACAAAACATGATTAATACAGTAGATTAATCGTGTGAACACTCACAACCAGAAAGTAAAAGTGTTGGGTTGTCTCCCAACAATTGCTTCTCTTTAAAGCCTTTTAGCTAGGCATGATGATTTCAATGATGCTCACATAGGAATAGTATTTGAAACATGTAAGAGAGCATCATGAATCTCATGAGAAGCGCATTTAAGTCTAACACACTTCCTATGCATAGGGATTTTGTGAGCAACCAATTTATGGGAACAAGAATCAACTAGCATAGGAAGGCAAAACAAGCATAACTTCAAAACGTTTAATACATAGAGAGGAAACTTGATATTATTGCAATTCCTATAAGCATATGTTCCTCCCTCATAATAATTTTCAGTAGCATAATGAAGGAATTCAACAATATAACTATCACATAAAGCTTCCTTTTAATGATCTACAAGCATTGAAAATTTATTACTCTCCACATAAGCAATTTTCTTCTCATTCATTGTGGTGAGAGCAAACTCAACAAAATAGCTATCATGAGACACTTGATTGGCATAACCATATTGAATATTAAAATCATGATTACAAGTTTCATAGTCATAATTATTCCTTATAGCATACATGTCATCATCATAATCATCATAGATAGGAGGCATGCCATCATCATAATAAATTTGCTCATCAAAACTCGGGGGACTAAAAATATCATCTTTATCAAACATAGCATCCCCAAGCTTGTGGCTTTGCATATCATTAGCATCATGGATGTTCATAGAATTCATACTAGCAATATTGCTATCATGCTTTTCATTCAAGGAACTATCATGAATCACTTTATAAATTTCACAATTTTTAGATTCATGATTTTCAAGCAAGAACTCATAAAGATAATCTAGTGAACTCTCACAAGCAATTGTTCCAATATAATCGGGTCTTTTGAAAAGATTAGCAAGTGGGTGAGGATCCATTTATATTTATTTTGTAGTTTTCTTTTATAAAACCAAACTAGTGAAAAACAAGAAACAAAAAGATTTAATTGCAAGATCTAAAGATATACCTTCAAGCACTCGCCTCCCCGGCAACGGCGCCAGAAAAGAGCTTGATGTCTACTACGCAACTTTATTCTTGTAGACTCGTGTTGGGCCTCCAAGCGTAGAGTTTTGTATGACAGTAGCAATTTTCCCTCAAGTGGATGACCTAAGGTTTATCAATCCGTGGGAGGTGTAGGATGAATATGGTCTCTCTCAAACAACCCTGCAATCAAATACAAGAAATCTCTTGTGTCCCCAACACACCCAATACAATGGCAAATTGTATAGGTGCACTAGTTCAGCGAAGAGATGGTGATACAAGTGCAATATGGATGGTAGAAATAGGGTTTTGTAATCTGAAAATATAAAAACAGCGAGGTAGCAAGTATAAAACAATGAGCAAAACGGTGTATAAATGCTTGGAAATAAGGCCTAGGGTTCATACTTTCGCTAGTGCAATCTCTCAACAATGCTAACATAGTTGAATCATATGATCATCCCTCAACGTGCAACAAAGAATCACTCCAAAGTTCCTAACTAGCGGAGAACAATAAGATGAAATTGGTGTAGGTAGTAGAACCACCTCAAAGTTATTCTTTCCGATCAATCTATTGGGCTATTCCTATAAGTGTCACAAACAGCCCTAGAGTTCCTACTAGAATAACACCAATGATACATATCAATCAACCCTAATGTCACCTCAAGTATCCGTGGGTAAATTATGTGACATGCATCAAAAAATTTCAGATCTATCATCTTCAATCCAATACAAAGAACTTCAAGGAGCACCCCAAGATTTCTATCGGAGAACGTGGTATGAAAACGTGCAATCAACCCCTATGCATAGATTCCCTAGGTCACCGGAATCCGCAAGTTGATGCCTCAACATATATCAAGTGAATCAATAGAATACCCCAATGTCACTACGGGTATCCCACACAAGACGTACATCAAGTGTTCTCAAACCAAAATATTCAATCCAACATAACGAGATCTCAAAGGTAAAGATTAAATTCATCACAACAAGGTAGCAAGGGAATAACATCATATGATCCGACTATATTAACAAAGCCAGTGATACATCAAGATCGTGACATCTCAAAACACGAGAGAGAGAGAGAGAGAGAGAGAGAGAGATTGAACGCATAGCTACTGGTACGTACCCTCATCCCCGAGGGTGAACTACTCCCTCCTCGTCATGGCCTCCGCCGGGATGATGAAGATGGCCCCCGGAGATGATCTACCCTCTCCGGCAAGGTACTGGAACGCCTCCAGATTGGTTTTTCGTCGATACAGAGAGTTGCAGCGGCGAAACGAGGAGTCTCTATTTATTTCTGGGGTTTCTTGTATTTATAGGATTTTTAAGCATTGGAATCACGCGCAACGGAACTACGAGGGCCCCACAAGCCATCTGTCCGTGCCCCTAGGGGGTGGCCGGTTGCGTGGTGGCCTTCTGGTCTACCCCCTTCGGCAGTTCTTCGCTCCAATTTTGCTTATTTCCTCCAGAAAAAATCACAAAAAAGTTTCGGGCAATTTCGAGAACCTTCATTTTCTGCACAAAAACAACACCACGGTAATTCTGCTGAAAACAGCGTCAGTCCGGGTTAGTTCTAAATAAATCATATAAAGTGCATCAAAATCATATAAAAGTATTGTAAACATTGGTGAATATGGCATGAATACTTCATAAATTATCGATACGTTGGAGACGTATCAGGAGTCACAGATGGGAGGCGGAGGGCGGTGCCCTCGATAATGAGAACACCGGCGAAGAAGGCAACCAATGGGAACTCGATCAGGGAAACGTCTGAGTCACCTGCTGATGGGAAATCTTTGGCGGAGCCTTGACTCTATAAGCAAGATTAGGATGGTTGGTACTTACATATAAGAAGGCTACTTGCTCAGTATTCATGGATCCTGGGTTGGCTGCTCCCCAGATCAGATGGGCGACAGTGGGTAAAGTGTTCTCCCCTAGGCCACTTAATTTTCTTGGGGGCGACAGTGGGTAAAGTGTTCTCCCCTTGGCCACTTAATTTTCTTGGGGAACAAGCCATGCAAAGGGTATGGGGTTGCACTGTGATGCATAGTTCAAGGATATAAGGGGCAACATGTTTGTCATGTGTTTTGGGAGTAAGGGTGATTGGAAGCATGCACTAAACAATGGACTGTGGCAGTTCAATTTCAATGTGATGGGGCTGATGGACTATTATGGTGATATGTGGCCATCTGAGATAATCTTCGATACGATTGTAGCATGGTTACGTGTCTCTAATCTACCTCAAGATCGAATATCTGACCCTTTTGAAAGAGCGTTGGGTGATGGACTAGGATAAATAATCAAGGTGGATGTACAGGAAGATGGTATTGCACGTGGAAAACACCTTCATGTTGGAGCAAAATCTCCCTTCATGAACCATTGATGAGAGGTTTCAATTTAAAATCCTTACTGGAGGATAAGAAAGTTACTTGGTATGATTTTGCCTATGAAAAAAATTCCCCAATTCTGTTTTGGCAGCGGAAGATTGGTGCATATTGTTGGGAAGTGGGAACCACCAATTAATCCTCTCTCTTAGTGGGGTGAATGGCTTTGCGCCTCTCTAGGTCGTAGTTACTCCCTAAAGGATCACAAGCAGAAGCACATGGGACATAGCCACAATGATAGCAGGGGTAGTTCAATGTCAAATGGAGGGGAGCAAGATAGATGAAAGCAGGGCGTGGCGCGCATTCATCCTACCCGCTGATACCTGTGATTTGCGCTGGGTTTTTCCCCAAAGAGGAGGCGATGATGCAGCATAGTATAGATAAATATTTCCCTCAGTGAGAACCAAGGTTATCGAACCAATAGGAGGATCAGACAACTTTCCGTCTTCAGCGCCTACACACAAAAGAGCACACACTTGCACCCAACGCGGGCAAGAGGGTTGTCAATCCCCTTGAACTCGTTACTTCCAAGCGATAAATAGTGTAGATGATAGTTGGATAAACATAAAATATAAAGTAAATAATGGCACCAAGGAAATAATAGCGTTTGTAACTATATATGTCAATAGACCCCGGGGCGAGAGTGTTTGCTAGAGGCTTCTCTCTTGAAGAAGGCATACGGTGGGTAAACAAATTATTGTTGGGCAATTGATAGAAAAACACATAGTTATGCAATATTTATTGACGGCAATGATCATGCGTATAGGCATCACCTCCATAAACGAGGAGACCGACTCCTGCTTGCATCTACTACTATTACTCCACCCATCGACCGCTATCCAGCATGCATCTAGAGTATTAAGTAAAACAGAGTAATGCTTGGAGAATGATGAAATGATGTAGACAAAGTAAATCCAATTAATATGAATAAACCCCATCATTTTAACCTTAGTGGCAGCAATACAAATACATGTATTGTCCCCTACTTCGTCACTGGTATATAGAGCACCGCAAGATTGAACCCACTACAACGCACCTCTCCCACTGAAGATAAACCGATCTAGTTGGCTAAACTAAACCGATACGTCGAAGAGAATTACAAAGCTATAACAACCATGCAAATAAAGTACCAGCAAGTATTCAATATCTTTTCATCAATAATATGAACATAAACCCACAATTCATTGGATCCCAACAAACACACCGCAAATAGTGATTACATAAGATAGATCACCGCGGGAATCGCGGTGATCATAGCAATAAAGAACATAGAGAGAGAGACATCTAGGTACTAACTACGGACCCGTAGGTCTGTGGTGAACTACTCACACATCACCATGGGAGTAGCAAGGTTGATGTAGAGGTCCGCCGTGATCGATCCCTCTCCGGCAGGGCATCGGAACAGGGCTCCAGATGGGCACACAACGGAACAGAGACTTGCAGCAGTGGAAAAAGTGTTTTGAGAGGCTCTCTAGGGTTTTTGGGATTAATAAGAATTTATAGGCCAGAGAACAACACCAGAGGGCCGGGGAGGTGGTCCCAAGCCATCAGAGCGCGACCAACCCCCTAGGCGCGCCCTGTTGGCTTGGGGGCACCTCCTGTGGCCCCAGGTCTCCCTACGAAGCTTCCAGGTCCTTATTTTGTCTAGAAAAAATTGTCCAAAAGTTTTGGGGTAATTGGACTTCGTTTGGTATGGTATTCCTGAAAAGCCAAAATCATTCAGAAAACAGGAACTAGCACTTGGCACTGGGTTAATAGGTTAGTGCTCAAAAATAATATGAATTAGCAAATAAATGCCCACAAAGTATCCTAGAATGATAATATTATAGCATGGAACATTCAAAAGTTATAGATACGCTGGAGACGTATCAACATCCCCAACACTACATGAATCAGGTTCTTTGCCGTCTGCCATGGCGAACGACAAAGGATAGGCCTGCGGACGGCAAAACCCTTTGCCGTCAGACAGTAGACGCCCCCCGTTCAGCACAGAAAACTCCGGTAAAGGGGGGCTTTGCCGTCAGCTTTGCAAGAGCGGATGACAAAGATATTTGCCGTCCGCGATCCATGGCATGTAGACGGTAAAGCCAGCCGATGGCTTAATTCCTACTCGTCCTCGAGTAGGTAAATGATAAAAACAGAATTTTTGATTTGACATGCTACCCAACATGTAATCTCTTTCAGGTATGATCATTGATAAAGGATGAATCAACAAACATTAACATAGTAATACCCATAATCATAAATAACACAATCATCAACTTTCAAAATATACGATCCTTAAAGAATGTTTACCCGCCATTCATTTTATCATATTAGCATGGCATGGCTCCATCTTCACCACATAAATACAAATGTCAAGCACCACGGTGTTAAGTCAGGCAATGGGATCGTACTTTTTAACGCGCTTCAGCTTTTTATAGCTCACTCAATACATGAGCGTGAACCATCGACATATCATATAGGTGGAATAGAATATGGTGGTAGATATCAAAGGGGTAAAAAGTGGGGAAGAAAGTCTCGCATCAACTAGGCGTATCAACGGGATATGGAGATGCCCATCAATAGATATCAATGCGAGTAGGGATTGCCATGCAACGGATGCACTAGAGCTATAAGTGTATGAAAGCTCGAATGAAGCTAAGTGGGCGTGCATCCAACTTGTTTGCTCATGAAGACTTCGAGCATTTGAGGAAGCCCGTCATCGGAATATACAAGCCTATTTCTATAATGAATTTTTTTTCCCACTAGCATATGAAAGTGACAAAACATGAGACTCTCTATATGAAAAACATGATGCTACTTTGAAGCACAAGTGTGGAAAAAGAGGTAGTAGCACTGTCCCTTCTCTCTTTATCTCACATTTATTTCTTTTTTCTTTTTATTTCTTTTTCTCTTTTTTCCTTTTTTCCTTTTTTTGTCCGGAGTCTCATCCCGACTTGTGGGGGAATCATTGTCACATCATCCTTTCCTCACTGAGACAGGGCCCTAATAATGAAAAGCATCACAATTTTATTTACTTACAACTTGATATGAAAAACTACTAAACAACATGGCTCTATATGAATGCCTCTGGCAGTGTACCAGGATGTGCAATGATCTAGCGTAACATATAAACAATGATGAACGGTGGCCTTGCCACAAATACTATGTCAGCTACATGATCATGCAAAGCAATATGACAATGAGTATACTTGTCATATGATGTAACGGTGGAAGTTGCATGACAATATTTCTCGGAATGGCCATGGAAATGCCAGGATAGGTAGGTATAATGGCTGTTTTGAGGAAGATATAATGAGGCTTATGTGCAACAGAGCGTATCATGCCGCGGGGTTTGGATGTACCGGTGAAGTTTGCACCAATCCTCGAGGTGAGAATGGGCAATGCATGGAACCGAAGAGGCTAGCAAATATGGAAAGGTGAGAGTGCATACATCGATGAATTCACATTAGTCATAAAGAACTCATATGCTTATTGCAAAGCTTTATTATCTCTCTCGAAGCAAAGTACTTCTCGCATGCCCCTAGGGTGGATGTTGGGAGGAGTTAACAATCGCGCACCTCCGACCTAAACAACACTAGGATTTCAACGAGGAATAAGAATGTTCACACATCATCACAATGCCATAACCAATATTTAGATGAACAGAAAATTAACATCCTTTAACTATCGATATTCCTACTAACCGACAACCATGCACTCACGACCTTTCATATTACCACATCAACATCATTAACCCCACAATTTCTCTTTTATGTGCTACATGTGGTTTTGATTATACACTCTTTGGATACCTATTATTTTTGGACTAGTCTTATAACCCATGCAAATTACCGTCACTATTTATTAACTCTCAAATAAATTTAAGTGAAGAATGAGAGTGCAATGATTTCTATAAAATCTATACGCCACCTTGCTCTAAAAGATATAGGTGAAGTACTAGAGCAACTGCTTAGCTCAAAAGATGTAAGTGAAGCACAAAGAGTATTCTAAGAAATCATGGTGAACATGTGTCACTCTCAAGTAGGTGTGTCCAACAAACAATGATTGTGGAAAACCAAAACAAAAGCCAACTAGAACAAACGACGCTCCAAGCAAAACTCATATCATGTGATGAATAAAAATGTAGCTCCAAGTGACATACTGATGGATTGAGACGAAAGAGGGGATGCCTTCCGGGGCATACCCAATCCTAGACGCTTGAGTCTTCCTAGAATTTGACTTGGGGTGCCTTGTGCATCCCCAAGCTTAGGCTCTTGCCGCTCCTTATTCCTTCATCCATCGTGATAACACTCAAAACTTGAAAACTCCAGCACACAAAACTCAACAGAATCCTTCGTGAGATCCGTTAGTATAATAAACATATCAAATACTTTAGGTACTGCTATAAATTGATTCATATTTTATTATTTCATAACGTACTGTATTCTAAATTTTCCATAGCTTATACCCCCCCTGGTACAATCCATATCATCATCAAAACAAGCAAACTATGCAAGCAAAAACAGAATCTGTCTAAAACAGAACATTCTGTAATGATCTGTAGAGAAACTATACTTATGTATCTTAGAAAATTCTGAAAAAATATAAAAACCTGGGGAATTTGTATATCAATTCTTTTTAAAAACTTCAGATCAAAAAGATGTTCTAGTAAAATCATAGAAATTTTGCACTGGACCCAAAAGTTTCTGTTTTTGCACCGTATCAATTTGATTTATCATTCAAGTCATCCCAAAGGCTTTACTTGGCACAAAAAATAATTTAAACATAAAAACACAATCATTACAGTAGCAACAATCATTTTATATCACACAAACATAAAGTAAAACAAGAAAAATAAGATAACTATTCGGTAGCCTCCTAACAAGCGCTATTGTTTTACACCCCTAGCTAGGCATAATGCATATGATCAAGTGTTGTCATCTTTGACACTCAATCCATAATTAGCCCTCATGATAGATTCATAAGGTAGTTTAATTTTCTTCCTAGGGAAGTGTCCCATCCCTTTCTTTAGTGGGAATTGGAATCTTATGTTTCCCTCTTTCATATCAATAATGGCACCTATTGTTCGTAAGAAAGGTCTTCCAAGTATAATTGGACAAGAGGGATTGCATTAAATATCAAGCACAATGAAATCTACAGGCACATAATTCCTATTAGCAAGGATAAGCACATCATTTATTCTATCCAAAGTTTTCTTGATGGTAGAATCCGCAAGATGCAAGTTATGGGAACAATCTTGAATATCGGTGAGACCTAGCACATCACAGCGAGGTTTCGGTATAGTTGAAACACTAGCACCAAGATCACACAAAGCATTGTATACATATTCTTTAAGATTTTTTTATAGTAGGTTCACATTAATCATGCAATTTTCTAGGTATAGAAACTTCTAGTTCAAGTTTCTCATCATAAGATTTTATCACCGCTTCTACTATATGTTTAGTAAAAGCCTTATTTTGTTCATAGGCATTGGGTGAGCTAATAATGGATTGCAACAAGGAAATAAATTATACTAAAGAGCAACTCTCATAATTAAAGTCCTTGTAATCCAAGATAGTGGGCACATCACTAGTTAAAGTTTTGACCTCTACAAACCCATTTTTTCAATTTTTTTATTAGAATCTTCACGCTTCGAACAAACGGGACGCCTTCTTGCTAAAGTTGACTAATCTCCAGTCCCTTTTGTTGGAAATATGCCCTAGAGGCAATAATAAAGTGATTATTATTATATTTCCTTGTTCAAGATAATCGTTTATTGTCCATGCTATAATTGTATTTATTGGAAACTCAAATACATGTGTGGATACATAGACAACACTGTGTCCCTAGTGAGCCTCTACAGGACTAGCTCGTTGATCAAAGATGGTAAAGGTTTCCTGGCCATAGACATGAGTTGTCATTTGATAACGGGATCACATCATTAGGAGAATGATGTGATGGAAAAGACCCAAACTACGGACGTAGCATATGATCATGTCAAATTTATTGCTATTGTTTTCTGCATGTCAAGTATCTATTCCTATGACCATGAGCTCATGCAACTCACTGACACCGGAGGAGTACCTTGTGTGTATCAAACGTCACAACATAACTGGGTGACTATAAAGATGCTCTACAGGTATCTCTGAGGGTGTCTGTTGAGTTGGCATGGATCAAGACTGGGATTTGTTACTCCATATGACGAAGAGGTATCTCAGGGCCCACTCGGTAATACAACATCATAATGATCTTGCAAGAAATGTGACTAAGGAGTTAGCCGCGGGATCTTGTATTACGGAATGAGTAAAGAGACTTGCCGGTAACGAGATTGAACTAGTTATGGAGATACCGACGATCGAATCTCGGGCAAGTAACATACCGATGAACAAAGGGAATTGCATACGGGATTGACTGAATCCTTGACATCGAGGTTCGACCCAGAAAGATCTTCGTAGAATATGTAGGAACCAATATGGACATCCATGTTCCACTATTGGTTATTGGCCGTGGAGGTGTCTCGGTCATGTCTGCATAGTTCTCGAACCCGCAGGGTCTGCACACTTAACGTTTGGTGACGATTTGGTACTGTTGAGATGTTTGTGTTGGTGACCAAAGGTTGTTCAGAGTCCTGGATGAGATCCCAGACGTCGCGAGGAGTTCCGGAATGGTCTGGAGGTAAGGATTTATATATAGGAAAGTGGTATTCGGGTTCCGGAAAAGTTTCGGGTGTTTCCGGTAGTATATCGGGAGTGCCGAAAGGGTTCCGGGGGTCCATTGGGAGGGGCCCACCCACCCCGGGGGGCCACACGGGCTCAAGAGGTGGCGCACCAGCCTCTGGTGGTCTAGGCAGCCAACCCCTATTGGGCCCATGCGCCCAAGGTAAAAAAAGGTGAAGGTGCCTTGGAGGGGAGGGACTCCTCCCTTGGGTTCCCACCTCCCTTGTTGGAGGAGGACTCCTCCCCCCACTTTGGCCGAACCCCTTCTTGGAGGAGGGGCTAGGGCTGCACCCCACCTACTCCTTCCTCCTATAAATAGAGTGGGTGGGGGAGGGCAGCCGCACCCTAAGCCACGGCGTAGCCCACTCTCTCTCCCTCTAGATTAGTTCTCCTCTAGATCGGTTTCGGTAGTGCTTGGCGAAGCCTTGCCGGAACAGCTCCACAACCACCGCCACCACGCAGTCGTGCTGCCGGAGATCTCATCTACCTCTCCGCCCTCGCTTGGTGGATCAAGGAGACAGAGACGTCATCGTGTGCTGAATGCGGAGGTGTCGTCCGTTCGGCGCTAGATCGGAATGGATCAAGATTGGATCACGGGACGGATCATGATTGGATCGCGAAGACGTTAGACTACACCAACCACGTTTCTTAACGCTTCCCTCTTAGCGATCTACAAGGGCATGTGGATGCAATATCTCCTCTCGTATATGTTCATCTCCTAGATTGATCTTGGTGAGCGTAGAAATTTTTTGTTTCCCATGCAACGTTCCCCAACAGTGATATCAGAGCCAGGTTCTTGCATAGATGACATCACGAGTAGAACACAAAGGAGTTTATGGGCTTTGATATTCAGATTGCTTCCTTCCTTAGTCTTTTTTGATTCAGCGGTATTGTGGGATGAAGCGGCCCGGACCAACTTTACATATCCACGTACATGAGACCGGTCCATCGACTGACATGTAACTTTGTTGCATAAGATGACTGGCGGGTGTCTGTCTCTCCCACCTTAGTTGAATCGGATTCGACGAAGGCGGTCCTTGTATAAGGTTAAATAGCAACTTGTATATCACTGTTGTGGTTTTGCGTAGGTAAGAATCGTTCTAGCTAGATACCCATAGCAGCCACGTAAAACATGCAACAACAAATTAGAGGACATCTAACTTGTTTTTGCAGGGTATGTTGTGATATGATATGGCCAAATACATGATGAAATATATTTGATGTATGAGATGATCATGTTTTGTAATAGTTTATATCGACTTGCATGTCGATGCATACGGCAACCGACAGGAGCCATAGGGTTGTCTTTAATTATTGTATGACCTGCATGTCAATCATTAAGCGCTATGTAATGCTTTACTTTATCGCTAAGCGATAGCAATAGTAGTAGAAGCATGGTTGGCGCGACAACCCAAATGGCAACACGATGATGGAGATCATGATGATGGAGATCATGGTGTCCTGCCGGTGACGATGGATATCATGCCGGTGCTTTGGAGATGGAGATCAAAAGCACAAGTTCATGGCCATATCA
This sequence comes from Elymus sibiricus, assembly GCA_039707655.1. Classification (NCBI taxonomy): domain Eukaryota; kingdom Viridiplantae; phylum Streptophyta; class Magnoliopsida; order Poales; family Poaceae; genus Elymus; species Elymus sibiricus. Next base: position 488,621,878 of record CM077671.1, read on the forward strand.
TGTCACTTATGATTTGCATGTGATGTTAATCGTTTTATGCATCTCATTTTGCCTAGGACGACGGTAGCATTATAAGGTGATCCCTCACTAAAATTTCAAGATAAAATTGTGTTCTCCTCGAGTGTGCACCGTTGTGAAAGTTCGTTGTCTCGAAGCACCACATGATGATCGGGTGTGATAGACTCTACGTTCGCATACAACGGGTGCAAGCTAGTTTTGCACATGCGGAACACTCGGGTTAATCTTGACGAGCCTAGCATGTACAGACATGGCCTCGGAACACAAGAGACCGAAAGGTCGAACATGAGTCATATAGTAGATATGATCAACTTGGAGATGTTCACCATTGAAACTACCTCATCTCACGTGATGATCGGACTTGGGTTGGTGAATTTGGATCATGTAACACTCGGATAACCGGAGGGATGTCAATTTGAGTGGGAGTTTTAAGTAATATGATTAACTAAACTCATCATCTTGAACAATAGTCTAAGTAATCTTTGCAAATTTATGTTGTAGATCAATGGCTCGCGCAGTAGCTCCCTTGAATTTCAATGCGTTCCTAGAGAAAGCCAAGCTGAAAGATGATGGAAGTAACTTTGTAGACTAGGCCCGTAATCTGAGGATTATCCTCACGGCTTCCCAAAAGGCTTATGTCCTTGATGCACCGCTCGGTGTGCCACCCCCTCCAGTGTCATCTGCAGACGTTGCAAACGCCTGGCAGGCGCATTCTGATGACTACTCAATAGTTCAGTGTGCTATGTTGTATGGCTTGGAACCGGGACTTCAAAGATGTTTTGAACGTCATGGAGCATATGAGATGTTCCAGGAGTTGAAGTTTATTTTTGAGAAGAATGCCCGGATCTAGAGGTATGAGACCTCCGATAAGTTCCATGCTTGCAAGATGGAGGAGAACGGGTCTGTCAGTGAGCACATACTCAAAATGTCTAGGTATTCCAACCATTTGGCTGAGTTGGGAATTACACTCCCGCCAGAGGCGATCACTGACAGAGTTCTTCAATCACTTCCACCTAGCTACAAAAGCGTTGTGTTGAACTATAATATGCAAGGGATGAACAAATCAGTCGCCGAGCTATTTGCGATGCTGAAAGTCGCTGAGTCAGAAATCCAGAAGGAGCATCAAGTGTTGATGGTCAATAAAACCACTAGTTTCAAGAAGAATGGTTGGGGTAAGAAGGGTAACTCCGAGAAGAGTGGCAAAGCAGTTGCTCCTCCCGTGAAGAAACTCAAGGCTGGACCCAAGCCAGAAACTGAGTGCTTTCATTGCAAGGGAACTAGCCACTAGAAGCGGAATTTCCCCAAGTATCTGGCCTACAAGAAGGCGGCCAACACCAAACAAGGTATATATGATATACATGTTATTGATGTATACCTTACCAGCTCTCGTTGTAGTGCCTGGGTATTTGATACCAGTTCGGTTGCTCACATTTGCAACTCAAAGCAGGAACTACGGAATAGACGGAGGCTGGCAAAGGACGAAGTGACGATGCGCGTGGGAAATGGTTCCAAGGTTGATGTGATCGCCGTCGGCACGCTCGCTCTTCGATTACCATCGGGATTAGTGATGAACCTGAATAATTGTTATTTAGTGCCTGCGTTGAGCATGAACATTATATCTGGATCTTGTTTAATGCGAGATAGTTACTCATTTAAATCAGAGAATAATGGTTGTTCTATTTATATGGGTAATATCTTTTATGGTCATGCACCCAATGTGAGGGGTTTATTCTTATTGAATCTCGATAGTGATGATACACATGTTGATAACATTGATGCCAAAAGATGTAGAGTTGATAATGATAGTACCTCTTTCTTGTGGCACTGCCGCTTAGGTAATATTGGTGTAAAACGCATTGAAGAAGCTCCATGCTGATGGACTTTTGGAGTCACTTGATTTTGAATCACTTGACACAAGTGAACCATGCCTCATGGGCAAGATGACTAAAACCCCGTTCCCCAGAACAATGGAACGGGCAAGTGACTTATTGGAAATCATACATACTGATGTGTGTGGTCCGATGAGCATTGAGGCGCGCGGTGGATATCATCACTTTCTCACCTTCACTGATGACTTAAGTACATAAGGGTATATTTACTTAATGAAACACAAGTCTGAAACATTTGAAAAGTTCAAGCAATATCAGAGTGAAGTTTAGAATCATGATACGTCTCCATCGTATATACTTTTCCAAACTCTTTTGCCCTTGTTTTGGACTCTAATTTGCATGATTTGAATGGAACTAACCCGGACTGACGCTGTTTTCAGCAGAATTGCCTTGGTGTTATTTTTGTGCAGAAATAAAAGTTCTCGGATTGACCTGAAAATTTACGAAGAATATTTTTGGAATTAATAAAAAATATTGGCGAAAGAATCAACCGGAGAGGGGCCACCAACTGGTCACAAGCCAGGGGGGCGCCTCCCCCTAGGGCGTGCCCCCCTGTCTTGTGGGCCCCCTGAAGCTCCTCCGACCTCGTTTCCACTTCTATATATTCCTATTCGGGGAGAAAAAACATCAGAGAGAAGAGTTCATCGCGTTTTACGATACGGAGCCGCCGCCACCTCCTGTTCTTCCTCGGGAGGGCAGATCTGGAGTCTGATTTGGGCTCCGGAGAGGGGAAATCGACGCTGTTGTCATCACCAACCATCCTTCATCACCAATTTCATGATGCTCTCCGCCGTTCGTGAGTAATTCCATCGTAGGCTTGCTGGACGGTGATGGGTTGGATGAGATTTACCATGTAATCGAGTTAGTTTTGTTAGGGTTTGATCCCTAGTATCCACTATGTTCTGAGATTGATCTTGCTATGACTTTGCTATGCTTAATGCTTGTCACTAGGGCCCGAGTGCCATGATTTCAGATCTGAACCTATTATGTTTTCATGAATATATGTGTGTTCTTGATCCTATCTTGCAAGTTGTAGACACCTATTACGAGTTATGATCCGCATCCCCCAGGGTGACAATAACTGGGATTCTTTCCGGTGATTACCGTAGTTTGAGGAGTTCATGTATTCACTAAGTGCTAATGCTTTGGTCCGGTTCTCTATTAAAAGGAGGCCTTAATCTCCCTTAGTTTCGATTAGGACACCGCTGCCACGGGAGGGTAGGACAAAAGATGTCATGCAAGTTCTTTTCCATAAGCACGTATGACTATATATGGAATACATGCCTACATTACATTGATGAATTGGAGCTAGTTCTGTGTCACCCTATGTTATAACCGTTACATGATGAATGCCATCCGACACAATTATCCATCACTGATCCATTGCCTACGAGCTTTTCACATATTGATCTTTCCTAAGTTACTTTTCCGTTGCTACTGTTACAATCACTACAACACTGCTACTGTCACTTTTGCCGTAGTTACCGTTACTTCCATACTACTTTGCTACTGAATACTTTGCTCCAGATACTAAGTCTTTCAGGTGTGGTTGAATTGACAACTCAGCTGCTAATACTCGAGAATATTCTTTGGCTCCCCTTGTGTCGATTCAATAAATTTGGGTTGAATACTATACCCTCGAAAACTGTTGCGATCCCCTATACTTGTGGGTTATCAAATCATCGTAACAAGAAGATTAAATTCCTATGATCTGATCGAGGAGGAGAATATCTGAGTTATGAGTTTGGCAATCACTTAAGACAATGTGGAATTGTTTCATAGTTAACGCTACCTGGAACACCATAGCGTAATGGTGTGTCCGAACATTGTAATCGAACCTTATTGGATATGGTACGGTCTATGATGTCTCTTGCCGATCTGCCACTATCATTTTGGGGTTATGCGTTAGAGACAGCTGCATTCACTTTAAATAGGGCACCATCTAAATCCGTTGAGACGCCGCCGTATGAACTATGGTTTGGCAAGAAACCAAAGTTTTCATTTCTTAAAGTTTGGGGATGCGATGCTTATGTCAAAAGGCTTCAGCCAGAAAAGCTCGAACCCAAAGCGGACAAATGCGTCTTCATAGGATACCCAAAAGAGACGGTTGGGTACACCTTCTATCTCATCTCCGAAGGCAAAGTGTTTGTCGCTAAGAATGGGTCATTTGTCGAGAAAGAGTTTCTCTCGAAAGAATTGAGTGGGAGGAAGATAGAACTTGATGAGGTTGTTGAACCTTTACTTCAACCAGAGAGTAGCGCAACGCAGAAAGATGTTTCTGTGGAGCCTACATCAGTTGAAGAGGAAGCTAATGATGGTGATCATGATGCTTCGGATCAAGTTACTATCAAACCTCGTAGGTCGACAAGGACACGTACTGCTCCTGAATGGTACGGTAACCCTGTCTTAGAAGTCATGCTGCTGGACAACGATGAACCTACGAGCTATGGAGAAGCAATGGTGGGCCCGGATTCCGACAAATGGTTAGAGGCCATGAAATCCGAGATAGGATCCATGTATGAAAACAAAGTGTGAACTTTGGAAGTATTACCTGAAGGGCGAAAGGCCATTCGGAATAAATGGATCTTTAAGAAGAAGACGGACGCGACCGGTAATGTCACTGTCTATAAAGCTCGACTTGTGCCAAAGGGTTTTTCACAAGTTCAAGGAATTGACTACGATGAGACTTTCTCACCCATAGTGATGCTTAAGTCTGTCAGAATCATGTTAGCAATAGCTGCATTTTTTGATTATGAAATTTGGCATATGGATGTCAAAACAGCATTCCTTAACGGTTTCCTTGAGGAAGAGTTGTATATGATGCAACCAGAAGGTTTTGTCGATCCAGAGAATGCTGACAAAGTTTGCAAACTCCAGCGATCCATTTATGGGCTGGTGCAAGCACCTCGGAGTTGGAATCTTCGCTTTGATGAGGTGATCAAAGCGTTTGGGTTTATACAAGTTTACGGAGAAGCTTGTATTTACAAGAAAGTGAGTGGGAGCTCTATAGTGTTTCTAATATTATATGTGGATGACATATTGCTGATTGGAAACAATATAGAATTTTTGGAAAGCGTGAAGGAGTATTTGAACAAGAGTTTTTCAATGAAGGACCTAGGAGAAGCTGCTTTCATATTAGGCATCAAGATCTATAGAGATAGATCGAGGCGCTTAATAGGACTTTCACAGAGCACATGATAACCCACAAGTGTAGGGGATCGTTTGTAGCCTTTTTCGATAAATAAGAGTGTCGAACCCAACGAGGAGCTAAAGGTAGAACAAATATTCCCTCAAGTTCTATCGACCACCGATACAACTCTACGCACACTTTAACGTTTGCTTTACCAAGAACAAGTATGAAACTATTTTGTAGGTGATAGGATAGTTTGCACGAATAAAACTAGAAGTACTTAGCGGGAATAAAACTACGAGTAAATTGCAAGATAATAAAAGTTAGTTGTTTAGTAGAAAGCTTTTGTCAAACAAGAAGGTTATTTGTCCCTAGGCAATTGATAACTGGACCGGTAATCATTCTTGCAATTTTATATGAGGGAGAGGCATGAGCTAACATACTTTCTCTACTTGGATCATATGCACTTATGACTGGAACTCTAGCTTAAGGTAAAACCCAACCATAGCATTAAGTATCAAGTCATCTTTACTCCCATACACCATAACCCACCTACTCGAGTCTGTGCTTCTGTCACTCACGCCACCCACCATCAGCAAATCATGAAAACATTGCAACACCCTACAACGGGGATCCCTCATGTTTGTGCGAGATAGAGGGCACCGTAGGACATCACCATAATAAAATATACACTCATACCAACCACGATAATCAATTAGCCCATAGGACAAAACGGATCTACTCAAACATCATAGGATAGCCACATATCATTGGGAAATAGTATATGGAGTTGAGCACCATGTTTAAGTAGAGATTACAACGGGGAAGAGAGGTGTTACACCGCTGCATAGAGGGGGAGAGAGTTCGTGTTGACGGCGGCGAAGTTGTTGGTGTAGATCGCCGTCACGATGATTGCCCCGACGATGTTCCGGCGCCACCCGGAGAGAGGGGGAGAGAGCCCCCCCTCCTTCTTCTTCTTCCTTGGCCTCCCCCTAGATGGGAGGAGAGTTCCCCCTCTGGTACATGGCCTTCATGGCGGCGGAGGGGCAAGAGCCCCTCCAAGATTGGATCTCCCTCTCTGTTCTCTTCTGTTTCGCGTTCCTGTTTTCTGGCCGAAAACCGTTTCTTATATTCCCGGAGATCCGTAAGTCCGATTGCGCTGAGATTTTAACACGATTTTTTTTCCAAATATAAGCTTCCTTGCGCCCGAAGTAGATCTCCAGCCGACTTACTAGGAGGGCACAACCCACCACCATGCGCCTGGGCCCTGGGCGTGCCCTGGTGTCTTGTGGTGGCTGTGGGCCCCCTTTTGCGTTGATTCCAACTCCCAAAAATCACATATATTCCGAAATAATTCTCCGTAAAATTTTATCGCATTTGGACTTCTTTTGATATGGATATTCTATGAAACAAAAAACACGCATGAAACAATATGTTAGTCCAATAAATCATATAAAATGTTGCCAAAAATATGTGAAAGTTGTATAATATTGGCATGAAACAATAAAAAATTATAGATACGACGGAGACGTATCAACACATACCTTGATAAAGTTTTGAAGAACTTCAAAATGGATCAACCCAAGAAAGGGTTCTTGCCTGTATTGCGAGGTGTGAGGTTGAGTAAGACTCAATGCCCAGTGACTGCAGAGGATAGAGAAAAGATGAGTGTCATCCCCTATGCTTCTGTCATAGGCTCTATAATGTATGCAATTCTGTGCACAACACCAGATATCAGCCTTGCCATAAGTATGGCCGGAAGGTTTCAAAGTGATCCAGGAGTGGAACACTGGACGGCGGTCAAGAATACCCTTAAGTACCTGAAAAGGACAAAGGAAATGTTTCTCGTTTATGGAGGTGATCAAGAGCTCGTCGTAAAGGGTTACGTCGATGCAAGCTTTGACACTGATCCGGATGACTCTAAGTCTCAAACCGGATACATATATATTCTCAACGGGGGAGCGGTAAGCTGGTGCAGTTCCAAGCAAAGCGCGGTAGCTGATTCTACATGTGAAGCGGAGTACATTGCTGCCTCGGAGGCGGCAAAGGAAGGTGTCTGGATGAAGCAGTTCATGACGGATCTTGGAGTTGTGCCCAGTGCACTGTACCTAATGACTCTGTTATGTGACAACACTGGTGCCATTGCTCTGGCCAAGGAACCAAGGTTTCACAAGAGGACCAAACACATAAAGCGACGCTTCAATTCCATCTGCGATTACATCAAGGAGGAGGACATAAATATTTGCAAAGTACACACGTATCTGAATGTCGCACACCCATTGACTAAGCCTCTTCCACGAGCAAAACATGATAAACACCAGAACTGTATGTGTGTTAGATTCATTACAATGTAAATCACATAGTGATGTGAGCTAGATTATTAACTCTAGTGCAAGTGGGAGACTGTTGGAAATATGCCCTAGAGGCAATAATAAAGTGATTATTATTATATTTCCTTGTTCATGATAATCGTTTATTGTCCATGCTATAATTGTATTTATTGGAAACTCAAATACATGTGTGGATACATAGACAACACTCTGTCCCTAGTGAGCCTCTACAGGACTAGCTCGTTGATCAAAGATGGTCAAGGTTTCCTGGCCATAGACATGAGTTGTCATTTGATAATGGGATCACATCATTAGGAGAATGATGTGATGGACAAGACCCAAACTATGGACGTAGCATATGATCGTGTCAAGTTTATTGCTATTGTTTTCTGCATGTCAAGTATCTATTCCTATGAACATGAGATCATGCAAGTCACTGACACCAGAGGAGTACCTTCTGTGTATCAAATGTCGCAACGTAACTGGGTGACTATAAGATGCTCTACAGGTATCTCCGAGGGTGTCTGTTGAGTTGGCATGGATCAAGACTGGGATTTGTTACTTCGTATGACGGAGAGGTATCTCAGGGCCCACTCGGTGATACAACATCATAATGAGCTTGCAAGCAATGTGACTAAGGAGATAGCCGCCGGATCTTGTATTACGGAACGAGTAAAGAGACTTGCCGGTAATGAGATTGAACTAGGTATGGAGATACCGACGATCGAATCTCGGGCAAGTAACATACCGATGAACAAAGGGAACAACATACGGGATTGACTGAATCCTTGACATCGAGGTTCGACTGAGAAAGATCTTCGTAGAATATTTAGGAACCAATATGGACATCCAGGTTCTGCTATTGGTTATTGGCCGTGGAGGTGTCCCGGTCATGTCTGCATAGTTCTCGAACCCGCAGGGTCTGCACACTTAACGTTCAGTGACGATTTGGTATTGTTGAGATGTATGTGTTGGTGACCGAAGGTTGTTTGGAGTCTCGGATGAGATCCCGGATGTCACAGGGAGTTCTGGAATGGTCCGGAGGTAAAGATTTATATATAGGAAAGTGGTATTCGATTTCCGGAAAAGTTTCGGGTGTTTCCGGTAGTGCACCGGGAGTGCCGAAAGGGTTCCGCGGGTCCACCGGGAGGGGCCCACCCACCCCGGGGGGGGCACATGGGCCCAAGAGGTGGTGCACCAGCCCCTGGTGGGCTGGGCAGCGGACCCCTATAGGGCCCATGCACCCAAGGTAAAAAAGGTGGAGGTGCCTTGGAGGGGAGGGACTGCTCCCTAGGGTTCCCACCTCCCTTGTGGGAGGAGGACTCCTCCCCCCCCCCACTTCGGCCGAACCCCTCCTTGGAGGAGGGGCTAGGGCTGCACCCCACCTACCCCTTCCTCCTATAAATAGAGAGGGAGAGGGAGGGTAGCCGCACCCGAAGCCATGTCGCAGCCCTCTCTCTCCCTCTAGATTAGTTCTCCTCTAGATCGGTTTCGGTGGTGCTTGGCGAAGCCCTGCTGGAACAGCTCCACCACCACCGCCACCAAGCCGTCATGCTGCCGGAGATCTCATCTACCTCTCCACCCTCGCTTCATGGATCAAGGAGATGGAGACGTCATCGAGCTGTATGTGTGCTGAACGCGGAGGTGCCGTTCCTTCAGCGCTAGATCGGAACGGATCAAGATTGGATCGCGGGACGGATCGTGATTGGATCGCAAAGACGTTCAACTACACCAACCGTGTTTCTTAACGCTTCCCGCTTAGCGATCTACAAGGGTATGTAGATGCAATCTCTCCTCTCGTAGATGTTCATCTCCTAGATTGATCTTGGTGAGTGTAGGAAATTTTTTGTTTCCCATGCAACGTTCCCCAACACCTTTATCGTCTATTTTCAGAGAAGTAAACAAAGAGTCAATGGGAGTAGTACCAATCATTTTAAGATCTTCATAATGATTACGGTAAAAACCGGGTGGAAGAGCCTTTTCTAAGAATTCTCGCTTTGCTCTCAACCTCGCGGTCCTCTCCTTACTCTCATTAATAGATATTTGGATGGATTTAATGGACTCATTGATATCATGCTTAGGTGGCAATTTTTTATTTTGCAGAGTTTCCACATCAAGAGCAATCCTATCCATGTTCCTAGCCATATCATCAACTTTATGCAACTTTTCTTCTACCATAGTATTAAAAATCTTTTGAGAACTAATAAATTCTTTAATGGTGTTCTGAAGATCATAGGATATCCTATTATTATTTTTAGAAGAATTTCCATAACACTTACCTTAATTATTAGTGTAATTACTGGGGTACGGTCTAGCATTGAAATTTCCTCTATAGGCATTGTTGTTGAAATTATTTCGCGGGATAAAATTCACATCAATAGCACCATCATTTTCTTCAATCAAGGTGTACAAAGGAATATCATTGGGATCACCATGAGCATGTTTACTAGCAACCATATTCATAAGAGCATCCATTTTCTCACTCAAAGTAGCGATTTCCTCAACAGAATTTATCTTCTTATCAGTTGGAGCTCTTTCGGTATGCCATTGAGAATAATATGTCATGATGTTGTCCAGAAGTTCGGTGGCCTCTCCTAATGTCACCTCCATGAAGGTACCACATGTAGTAGAATCTAGAAAATTTCTAGACACAAAGTTTAGTCCAGCATAGAAATTTTGTATAATCATCCATAAGTTCAAGCCATGAGTTGGGCAATTTTTAATCATCAATTTCATCCTCTCCCAACCTTGTGCAACATATTCTTAGTCGTGTTGCTTAAAATTTATAATTTGATTTCTAAGGGAGATGTTCTTAGCAGGAGTTAAATACTTGGTAATGAAAGCATCTTTACATTTATCCCATGTTCCAATACTATTACACTACAAAGACAAAAACCAAGCTTTAACTTTATCTCTTCTGAAAAAGAAATAATTTTAATTTGACCACATCATTATCCATATCCTTTTTCTTTTTCATATCACGTAATTCAACAAAAGTATTGAGATGCGCAGCCGGATCCTCATTAGGACTTCCGAAAAATTGTCCTTTCATCACAAGATTTAGCAATGCAGCATTAATATCATAAAACTCTGCACTAGTGGTAGGTAGTATAGGAGTACTAATAAAATCATTGTTATTAGTATTGGAGAAGTCACACAACTTGGTATTCTATTGAGACATGGTGACCAAGCAAGCAAAGTAACAAGCAAAAGAAGTAAAGTAGCAAGTAAAGCAAGCAAACAAGTAAACTAGCAAAGATAAATATTTTTGAATTTTTGATTTTGATAGCAAGCAAAATATAACAGCAAATAAAAAAGTAGAACAAGTGAATGATAATTTGTCAGAAGGTACTTGATAGTAAGTTGATGATACTCCCTGGCAACGGCGTCAGAAATCCTTCCTGATACTTGTGATCTGCGTTGAGTTTTTCCACGAAGAGGAGGGGATGATGCAGCACAGTATAGATAAGTATTTCCCTCAGTGAGAACCAAGGTTATCGAACCAATGGGAGGATCACACAACTTCCTGTCTTCAACGCCTACACACAAAAGAGCACACACTTGCACCCAACGCGGGCAAGAGGGTTGTCAATCCCCTTGAGCTCATTACTTGCAAGCGATAAGTAGTGTAGATGATAGTTGGATAAATATAAAATATAAAATAAAAAAAGTAAATAATGGCAGCAAGGAAATAATTGTGTTTGTAAATATATATGTGAATAGACCAGTGTGCCATAGTGTTCGCTAGAGGCTTCTCTCTCGAAGAAGGCATACAGTGGGTAAACAAATTACTGTTGGGCAATTGATAGAAAAGAGCATAGTTATGCAATATTTATTAACGGCAATGATCATGCATATAGTCATCACGTCCATAAACAAGTTGACCGATTCCTGCCTGCATCTACTACTATTACTCCACTTATCGACCGCTATCCAGCATGGATCTAGAGTATTAAGTAAAATACACAAAGGCTTGGAGAATGATGACATGATGTAGACAAAGTAAATCCAATTAACATGAATAACCCCATAATTTTACCCTTAGTGGCAGCAATACAAATACGTTTCTTGTCCCCTACTTTGTCACGGGGATATAGATCACCGCAAGATTGAACCTGATACGTCTCCAACGTATCTATTATTTTTGATTATTCCATGCTGATATATTATCATTCTAGGATACTTTTTAGGTATTTATTTACCAATTCATATTATTTTTTAGCACTAACCTATTGACCCAGTGCCCAGTGCACATTGCTGTTTTCTACATTTTTTTCACTTCTCAGGTTTACAGTACCAAACGAAGTCCAATTGCCACGAAACCTTTTGGTGATTTTTTTTGACAAAAAGAAGACCTGGAAGATTCGGGAGGAAGCCGGGAGCCACACGAGGGCCCCACAAGCTGAAAGCACATTTGCTCCCTTGGTGGTTTTGGTAATTAATAACAACATATAAGTCATTGAACTAATGTTTCCACCAAGTATATTTCAGGAAAAGTTCAATGATAGGATTGGCAAAAGGATTGTGGAGATTGTGGAGATACCCCAAGATGCAAGGAAATAGATTGGCAAAGCTTCAAGCAAGAGGACTCTACATTTTACTTTGTGAGAAATCACTTTGGGTCCAAAAGAAAGCCAATACTATTAAAAGGGGGTAATGTACTGTTGGTGAACAAAATGCTCATACGTGCACAAGTGATAGTCACCAAAAACACCCACAAGCTCTTCCACAAAAGTCTGTCCAAAGTCAAATATCCAAAATCGGTGCAACCAACACTTTCCACTCGGTGCCACCGATTCCCATACTCAGACAGACCTAAGCCAAACCCTAGCCTTTCGGTGCAACCGATTCTGCTTCGGTGCCACCGAGTTTGGGTTGCCAACTTTCTGTTACGCAGTTTCACAATATCGGTACCACCGAGTTTGTTGGATCGGCGTCACCGAGTTTGGCAATCTGACCGTTGGTCACCTTATCGGTGCAACCGAGTTTTATATATCGGTCTCACCGAGATTCAAAAGTTATTACCTATGGAGAAACTCGGTACCACCGAGATTCACACATCGGTGTCACCGAGTTGGTCACTTTAGGTGTAAGGGGTGGATTTTTGGGGATGCCTATATATACCCCTTCACCACCACCCACTCGAAAGAGAAGCACTCAAAACTATTCCATACTTGCCCCATCCTATTTTCTGTGAGAGAGCCACCTACTCATGTGTTGAGATCATGCCATTCCATTCCAACCATATGAATCTTGATCTCTAGCCTCCCCAAGTTGCTTTCCACCAATCCCATCTCTTCCACCAAGCCAAATCTGTGAGAGAGTGATTGTGTGTTGAGGAGTCTATCATCTTGAAGCACAAGAGCAAGGAGTTCATCGACATTGCCGAGCCTATTACCTTTTGGAGGGTGGTGCCTCCTAGATTGGTTAGGTGTCGCTTGGGAGCCTCCTACTTCGTGTTGTGGAGTTGAACCAAGAAGTTTGTAAGGGCAAGGAGATCGCCTACTTCGTGAAGATCTACCCATAGTGAGGCTAGTCCTTCATGGACGGAAGCCGTTATGGAATAGTCAAGGTTGCTACTTCGTGGACCCTTCGTGGGTGGAGCCCTCCGTGGACTCTCGCGACCGTTACCCTCCGTGGGTTGAAGACTCCATAAACATGGACGTACGATAGCACCACCTATCAGAACCACGGGAAAAATCATCGTGTCTACAATTGCGTTTGATTCTCCAACCCTTCCTTTCTACTCATGCTTGTTGTTACTTTCCGCTGCTATACTCTTAGACATGCATGTGTAGGGTGTACTTGACTTGCCATGAATGCTAAAATCTGCGAACACTAAAAATTGGGAAAAGATAGAAATTTTATTTGGTCAAGTAGTCTAATCACCCCCCTCTAGACATACTTTCGGTCCTACAAGTGGTATCAGAGCTTTGGTCTCCATTGCATTGGTCTCACAACCTAGGAGAGTATGGCGTCTAGTGAGGGAAACTATCACCATAGAGGTCCGTACTTTGATGGCACTAATTTTGCTAGTTGGAAGCACAAAATGAAAATGCATATTCTTGGTCATAACCCCGCCGTATGGGCTGTTGTTCGTGTTGGCTTGCAAGGTGAATTCTTTGGTGATGGAAAGGAATCGGATCGTGAAGCGACCGCGGATGAATTGAAGATGCTGCAATACAACGCTCAAGCATGCGACATTCTCTTCAACTGCCTATGCCCCGAAGAATTCAACAAAATCAGCCGTCTTGAGAATGCAAAAGAGATTTGGGATACTTTGGTTGATATGCACGAAGGAACCGAGTCCGTGAGAGAATCCAAGTTGGATGTTCTTCAAAGTCAGCTTGACAAGTTCAAGATGAAGGATGGTGAAGGAGTCGCAGAGATGTACTCTAGGCTAGCTCTCATCACCAATGAGATTGCCGGCTTAGGAAGCGATGAAATGACCGACAAATTCATCATCAAGAAGATTCTTCGAGCTTTGGATGAGAGATACGACACCGTGTGCACTTTGATCCAAATGATGCCCAACTACAAAGATCTCAAGCCTACGGAAGTCATTGGAAGGATTGTTGCTCATGAGATGACACTCAAAGACAAAGAAGAGCTTCACAACAAGTCTAGCGGTGCTTACAAAGCCACAAGTGATGCTCTCGCAACTTCAAGCGACAACCTTGTCACCAATGAAGAGATAAGCCTCATGGTCAAGAAATTCAACAAGTTCTACAAGAATAGAGGCAAAGAACGAAGCTCCAACTCAAGATATGATGAGAAGCGTTCGTCAAGTCGTGACTGCAATTGCTACAATTGTGGGAAGCCTGGACACTACTCCAATGAGTGCACGGCTCCCTACAAACGAAGAGAAGAGTCACCTAGAAGATGAAGCTCAAGGAATGAATCACCTCAAAGAGAGAGAAGGAGTAGAGATGATCGTTATGAATGAAGACCCTCAAGGAGAAGTAGGGATTCGGAGAAGAAGGACAAGTACACCAAGAGCTACACAAGAAGAAAACATCAAGCTCATGTTGGTGAATGGGTTTCCGGCTCCGACTCCGACAACAACTCTGAGAGAAGCTATCACTCCGACTCCAACTATAGTCAAGATGAAGGTGTTGCCAGACTTGCACTAGTGACTACCAACTCCTATGATATATTTAACTCACCAAATGAAGGGAGTGGAAGTTGCTTCATGGCTAAAGGCCCCAAGGTATCACACCCCGAATATCTTGATTTCAATAGTGATGAAGATGATTTACTTTGTGATGATGACTTGCTCTTTGATGAAACTAGTAATGTTAGTCAAAATGAACTTGATAATTTTCATGCTAGTCAAGATAAGTCGGTTGATGATGATAAGATGAAAATAGAACAACTAACTAAAGAACTAAACACTCTTAAGTTAGCTCATGAATCTACTCTTGAAGATCATAGAGAGCTTTTAAGGACTCATGAGAAGCTACGCTTCGAGAAGCTCAACTTGGAGCAAGAGCATGAGTTTCTTAAAGCTATCAATGACGATCTCCGAAAGAAGACTTCATCTTATCTAGCCAAACGACTACTCTTGTCTACTTTCATGCCACAAGTTAAATCTAAACAAACTAGTAACAAAGGCAAGAAAGGTTCCTCATCTAGTAGCAACAATAAAAATGCTAAACCAAATGATGTTGCTTCTAGTAGTTCTATTGATTCCACTAATGATGATTCTCTTAGCCAAGTTACACTTGAGCAAGAAAATGCTTTGTTGAAAGGAATTATAGAGAAAGGTATCTACAAGAGTCTTGCCGGATGTAAGCAATTTGAGGAAATTGTACGCAAGCACGAAGGATACCGGAAGAACCATGGTGTTGGCTACTTCAACGCTAATGGAGTTGAATGGAGAAGTATGACCTTCCACCACAAGACCACAAGCTCAAGGGCAAGAACAAGCTTCAAGAGGACATTGACTCATATGAATATGAATCCCTAGCTTTGGTGGAGTGGGTTCCCAAGGCTACTTCAAGCTCAACTTCTACAAAGGCTACTTCAACACCAAGGATCCCCATCAATTTGATGTGGGTCTCCAAGAAGAAGAACTAGAGAGTTCTTGAGGGGTGACTCCGCCAATGAAATTCACTCACATTCATTATTGGCAAGAGCTATTTGCAATCAACATCAACTCTATGCAATAGTTCAAGGAGTCACATATTCCCTCAAAGGTAAGCAAGGGACAAGGTAATCAACAAATCAATGGACATCATTACACATGCTTTGCACTCCATGTCCATAGATATCCTTGTATTTGTCTCTTGTGTGTTGGGACTAACCCATGTAGGTGAGAAGAATAAGGAAACAACAAGGATGCTCCCAACTCTTGGTGAACTTCATCAACCTTGAGCATCCATCACTACCTCACCAACATGAAGTCTTCATCGACAAAACCCAAGGCTAGTTTATCCCTCCTATGGGGGGATGTCACATCAAAGGGGAGCTTTACTCTAAGACTTGAGTCAAATCATCTCTTAGTATGTGACAACATTAAATGCTTTATGTAAATGTGGTAACCCCACTTGTGCTTAAACGATGAGTATGGCCTATGATCAAGTATTCTTACTTGGCTCCTAAGTCAATATACTCATATATAGATGACTTCGTCATCGCCAACGTGCTTGTTAGATGCTAGTATATTTGTGCATGTTTGTCATGATTTCATTTGACATCTTATTGTGTGAGCATGTTGGTCTGCATTTATTTACCCATTCGAGGACATCCAATTGTTGCTATTTGGTTTTTGATTTATCTTTTGCCCATTGGATGGACAAGAATGCCTAGGACCACTCTCTAGCTATCTATGCTTTCTCACCTCATATTCCATTCATGTTGCATCACCAAATTTGAACAAGTACTTTTCGATCCCTCTGTGTGTGGAGCACTCGGAGTTCCGTATCGACAAAGGACTCACCATTAAAACCTCCCAAGTGCATCTCGGTGGAACCAACCAAAAATTCTCGGTCTCACCGAATGCCTAGGGTTGATCTGGTTTTCTATCTCGGTACTACCGATTCCATATTCTCGGTTACACCGAGTTTCCCTGTCAGCTCACAGTGAGGAACTCGGTGACACCGAAAATTTAGAATCGGTGACACCGACAGCGAGGGGTATATATGCTGTGGACCCGACGCTTTGAAAATCAATCTTCAAAACGTCACGCCCCAAAACCCTAAGCTGCCGAAAATGACCCCCTGGTCGTCGCCCTTGTCTCCCCGCGCTCCTACGCCGCTGGGATCCTCGCCGTCGACGGGCATCTTCGCCACCGTCTTTGCCGTAGCGGACCGTCACCAAGCTCGGGTACGGATCCGATTCTTCTTGCGCTCCCAGTCCGATTCTTGCGCAATGAAGTTAGATTTATCTATAAGCCACCGATTGCAAATTTCTTTATCCTCTAGAAAACTCAATAGAATAGCGAATGATGGATTTTTTAGGTTTTGCCATCCGCCTCATGTATCTCGGTAGAACCGATGCAAAATAATCGGTAGCACCGATTTGTTGTTTCTGGCACACTGAGAACACCTCGGTGGAACCGAGTACCTATTTTTGGTGTAACCGAGAATGGTGCCAAGTTCCTGGAAAGCAGGTTGTTAGTCTCGGTGTGTCCGAAAGTTTTGTCTCGGCTGTACCGACATACATTTGGCAGAATGCAAAATTTGAGAAATTCTGGGTTCAAACTTTCAAAAATAGCTGTATTTTGTGATGACTCATCTTCTTCTACTCCTCTATACTCTATTCACAGGGTCAGTATGTCAGATGCCGAGGACAGTGAGAACAACTTCAGAGAGCAGAGTGTTGAGTTGGATTCAGGCACTAGTCCTGAGTCCAGTTCCTCTTCAGATCCAGGCACCCCCAGTTCTCATGGGTTGCCTAAGGCTGCTACTAGGGCCAGGAAGAAGCTGAATTCAGATGAGGAGGATTCAGATTTTGTGCCAGAGGAAGTTCTTGTTAAGAAGCAAGAGAAAGCTGCTAAGAAGTCTACTAATGAAGCCACCTCTTCCAGAAGGACTGTCGGGAAGGTTTATGCTAGCTCTGAAGCTATGAGAGCACCTAAGAGTGGTAGGGCTTCCATGACCATTGAACCCCCAAGCAAGTCATTGCCTAAGAAGACAGGAGAGAAGAAGCATGCCAGAAAGAGGATTGTCTATGTCACTGGCAGGCAAACATCCATGTATGAGGACCCAGAGGAGACTGCTGGTGCTGCTGCTGAGGAGGAGGAGGAAGAGCATGTTGTCAAGGCCCCTCCCAAGAAGAGGCAAAAGAAGCTTTTGGCAGATGCTATGCCAAAGCAAGGTCCCTCCAAGAGCACCAAGTCTGCCCCCAAGAAGGCTGCTGCTAAAAAACCCAAGAGGACATCTAGACATATTCCAGCTTCTGAGAAGAAGAAAGGCACTACCTCTAGAGTTGAGGATGAGGATGCCATGTCTGCTTTGATGAAGCTTAGACCACTCCTTCCTGAGAGTGCCAGCCATCCACTTGCTGAAGACATGAAGAAGAGGAAGGATTCTGGTTTGAGGGCATGGAGAGCTATTGATCCATATGCCCAGAGGAGAAAGACAGCTGTGGACTACAGGTTCTACACCAAGGAGCAATAGGATTTCTATGAGACTGTGCGGCTTGACAAGAGTCCAGCTGTGAGTGACATGAGATACGTTGATTGGCAGTACATCAACGCTAATGAAGATTTCTTTCCGAATGTTCAAGACAATTTTCATTGCATTGGCCTAGATGAGTTTGTTGGCAAAGAGTTCACTGCATGGAATGATGAGATGATCATGCAATTCTACTTCACTGCTCACTTCTATGGAGATGGTAGAATTGTATGGATGACAGAAGGACCAAGATACGAGTCTACTGTTGATGAATGGGCTGCCATCTTAGGAGTCCCAGAGGTGCAGGATGGTGACTTGGATGTCTACTCTGAATCCAAGGAGAGCCATGATGCTATGAAGGACATGTACAATGCTATCCCTGCTGCTAACTTGAAATCTCACAAGTTAGGTTCTATCTACTTCCTCCAAGCTGGCCTCCGCACCATGAACACCATATTGAGGCATACTTTGATGCCCAAGTCAGGAGATGAGAAGATGATTTGAGGCCATTCAATCAACATGCTGATCCATCTTGACAGACACACCAGGATTAGAGTAATGGATCTGATAGTAGAGACAGTGAAGAGGGTTGCTGCTGATCAAAAGCGCTCATGCTGCTATGCACCCTACATTCAGATGCTCATCAACTCCAATCTGGAGAAGCACATCTTTGCTCTGGACAGACCCCATTTCCCCCTACAGCCAGATTTAGAGGACAACATTGTGTTGATGGATCCAGAACATCCCACATCAGCTGCAGCTCAAGCACAGGCAGAGGCAGAGGCAGCTTGAGCCACTAGTGCTCAAATCCCTAGATCCAGGAACGAGCAAATGAATCTCTTGATCTCATCTGTTCAAGGCATGCAGAAGGACATCAAGGACATTCTGAACAATCAAAACAGTCTTGTCAGGATGTTTGAGAACAGGATCAAGACCCTTAATGACAAGGTAGATGGACTGACCAAGACAGTCAATGAGCTCAAGAAGGAAGTTGACTCTGTGCCTCTTCCTCAGTCTACAGATGATGATGATGATGATGAGGATGACTCACCTCTCAGGCCAG
This sequence comes from Elymus sibiricus, assembly GCA_039707655.1. Classification (NCBI taxonomy): domain Eukaryota; kingdom Viridiplantae; phylum Streptophyta; class Magnoliopsida; order Poales; family Poaceae; genus Elymus; species Elymus sibiricus. The sequence goes on from CM077671.1 coordinate 488,640,927, forward strand.
GCACACACTTCACTACTCAGGCCAGATCAGCCACAGTGCCAGCTCCTGATTTAAGGCCTTCTTCATCAGCACCTGCTACTGTCACCTCAGCTCCATCAGCTCCAGTTCCTCCAGTTCCTACTTCAACTCCATCCAGGACATCAACTGAGATCTTCGTCGACGTATTTCTCTTGACTCCTTCATCAACAACCGGAGGAGATCAGCCCAAGAACGTTTAGCTATATTTCTTTGAACTTTTTGGTAACTTGTTGCCAAAGGGGGAGAAGTGTTATAGGTCTTTAGGCTTCGAGTGAGAGAGCGTTTGGTTTTTATCTGTTTTTTCAAAAACATTTGGTCTTTTGCTTTGGATGTGTTGAACTATGTGGTGTTTGATCATACGCTTAATGTGTGTTGCCACTATTTCCTATCATTATGCTACTTATGAGATGATCATTCATCTTTGCTTGATTGTGTTGTGCTATGATATTCATTCATATTACTCTCGCACACCACCAAGATGTATGTGACATGGAAGAAGTGCCCCATGTACCTAATCGATTGTGCATTTGCATTCAAATGCAAATTTTAAATAATGCACAAATTTAGGGGGAGCTCTTTCTTATCACATACTTCTCAAAGCGACGATTATATTCATTGATTATATCATATGTCGAAGCTTTGATCTATATGTTGTCATCAATTACCAAAAAGGGGGAGATTGAAAGCACATTTGCTCCCTTGGTGGTTTTGGTAATTAATAACAACATATATGTCATTGAACTAATGTTTCCACCAAGTATATTTCAGGAAAAGTTCAATGATAGGATTGGCAAAAGGATTGTGGAGATTGTGGAGATACCCCAAGATGCAAGGAAATAGATTGGCAAAGCTTCAAGCAAGAGGAATCTACATTTTACTTTGTGAGAAATCACTTTGAGTCCATAGGAAAGCCAATACTATTAAAAGGGGGTAAGGTACTATTGGTGAACAAAATGCTCATACTCAGACAGACCTAAGCCAAACCCTAGCCTTTTGGTGCAACCGATTCTGCTTCGGTGCCACCGAGTTTGGGTTGCCAACTTTCTATTACGCAGTTTCACAATACCGGTACCACCGAGTTTGTTGGATCGGCGTCACCGAGTTTGGCAATCTGACCGTTGTTCACCTTATCGGTGCAACCGAGTTTTATATATCGGTCTCACCGAGATTCAAAAGTTGCTACGTTTGGAGCAACTCGGTACCACCGAGATTCACACATCGGTGTCACCGAGTTGGTCACTTTAGGTGTAACGGGTGGATTTTTGGGGATGCCTATATATACCCCTTCACCACCACCCACTCGAAAGAGAAGCACTCAGAACTATTCCATACTTGCCCCATCCTATTTTCTGTGAGAGAGCCACCTACTCATGTGTTGAGATCATGCCATTCCATTCCAACCATATGAATCTTGATCTCTAGCCTCCCCAAGTTGCTTTCCACCAATCCCATCTCTTCCACCAAGCCAAATCTGTGAGAGAGTGATTGTGTGTTGAGGAGTCTATCATCTTGAAGCACAAGAGCAAGGAGTTCATCGACATTGCCGAGCCTATTACCTTTTGGAGGGTGGTGCCTCCTAGATTGGTTAGGTGTCGCTTGGGAGCCTCCTACTTCGTGTTGTGGAGTTGAACCAAGAAGTTTGTAAGGGCAAGGAGATCGCCTACTTCGTGAAGATCTACCCATAGTGAGGCTAGTCCTTCATGGACGGAAGCCGTTATGGAATAGTCAAGGTTGCTACTTCGTGGACCCTTCGTGGGTGGAGCCCTCCATGGACTCTCGCGACCGTTACGACGTACAATAGCACCACCTATCGGAACCACGGAAAAAATCATCGTGTCTACAATTGCGTTTGATTCTCCAACCCTTCCTTTCTACTCATGCTTGTTGTTACTTTCCGTTGCTATACTCTTAGACATGCATGTGTAGGGTGTACTTGACTTGCCATGAATGCTAAAATCTGCCAACACTAAAAATTGGGAAAAGGTAGAAATTTTATTTGGTCAAGTAGTCTAATCACCCCCCCCTCTAGACATACTTTCGGTCCTACACAAGCCAACTGGGCGCGGCCTGGGGGGCGCCATGATGGCATGTGGGCCCCTCATGGCTCTCCCGAACCCGTTCTCTAGCCTATAAATTCTCATATATTCAGAAAACCCTAAAGGTAGTCCCGATACACTTTTTATGCCGCCGCAAGTCTCTGTTCCGTCGCGAGGCCATCTGGAGCTCCATTCCGTCACCCTGCCAGAGGGGGGTCGATCACGAAGGGCCTCTTCATCAACATTGCTGCCCTCATGATGAGTTGTGAGTAGTTCACCATAGACCTACGAGTCCGTAGTTAGTATCTAGATGGCTATCTCTCTCTCTCTTGATCTTCAATACAATGATCACCGCATCTTCGCTTTGATCTATTCGATGTAATCCTTTTGTGCGGTGCATTTGTTGGGATCAATGAATTGTTGGTTTATGTTCAGATTATTCATGAAAAGTATTTGATTCACCTTTGATTATTACGTTTCTTATGTGCATGATCATCATAGCTTCGTAAATCTCTCCGATCTATTGAAATAGTTTGTCCAACTAGATTAATATTTCTTCAGTGAGAGGGGTGCGTTGTAGTGGGTTCAATCTGGCGGTGCTCTATATCCCAGTGACAGAAAGGGACAAGACACATCTTTGTATTCTTGCCACGAAGGATAAAATGATGGGGTTAGTTCATATTAATTGAATTCTCTTTGTCTACATCATGTCATGATTCTCCAAGCATTAGTCTGTTTTACTTAATACACTAGATGCATGCTGGATAGCGGTCGATGGGTGGAGTACTAGTAATAGGTGCAGGCAAGAGTCGGCCTATTTGCTTATGAACGTGATGCTTATATATACATGATCATTGCCGTGAATATCGCATAACTATGATGACATCGTTCTCCAAGCATTAGCATGTTTTACTTAATACTCTAGATGCATGCTGGATAGCGGTCTATGGGTGGAGTACTAGTAATAGGTGCAGGCAGGAATTGGCCTATTTGCTTATGGACGTGATGCCTATATATACATGATCATTTCCGTGAATATTGCATAACTATCCGCTTTTCTATCAATTGCCAATAGTAATTTGTTTACCCACCGTATGCCTACTACATGAGAGATGCCACTAGATAACACTACGGCCCCCGGGTCTATCAACTTATAAATTTACAAACGCTATCAATACCTTTCTGTCATTATTTATATTATATTTTATTTTTCAATTTACAATTATCTACTATTATCTACACATCTTACTTGCTTGCAAATAAGGAGATCAACGGGATTGACAACCCTCTTGTCGCGTTGGGTGCAAGCGTGTGGTCTTTTGTTACAGCCGCTGAAGACGGTTGATGACCGATATTCCTATTGGTTCGATAAACCTTGGTTCTTAACTGAGGGAAATACTTACCCGCATTGTACTCCATCACCCGTTCCTCTTCACGGAAAACCCAATGCAGATCACAAGCATCATAACCCACTACAACGCATCTCTCCCACTGAAGATAAACCAATTTAGTTGGCCAAACTAAACAAATAGATCACAGAGAATTACATAGCTATAACAATCATGCAAATAAAATACCAGCAGGTATTCAATATCTTTTCATGAATAATCTGAACATAAACCCACAATTCATCGGATCCCAACAAACACACCGCAAATAGTGATTACATGATATAGATCACCGCGGGAATCGCGGTGATCATGGCAACAAAGAACATATATATAGAGAGAGCCATCTTGGTACTAACTACAGACCCGTAGGTCTGTGGTGAACTACTCAGACATCACCAAGGGAGTAGCAAGGTTGATGTACAGGCCCTCTGTGATCGATCCCACCTCCGGAAGGGCACTGGAATAGGGCTCCAGATGGGCACACGACGGAACAGAGACTTGCAGTGGCAGAAAAAGTGTTTCGGGGTGCTCTCTAGGGTTTTTGGTATTAATAAGAATTTATAGGCCAGAGGGCCAGGGAGGTGGCCATCAGGGCGTGACCATCCCCCCTCGGCGCGCCCTGTTGGCTTGGGGGCACCTCGTGGGGTCCCCGGTCTCCCTCCGTAGCTTCCAGGTCCTTATTTTGTCTAGAAAAAAATCCTCAAAAAGTTTCGGGGTATTTTGACTTCGTTTGGTATAGTATTCCTGAAAAGCCAAAAACATGCATAAAACAGCAACTGGCACTTGGCATTGGGTTAATAGGTTAGTGCTCAAAAATAATATGAATCAGCAAATAAATGCCCAAAAAGTATCATAGAATGATAGTATTATAGCATGGAACAATCAAAAATTATAGATACGTTGGAGACGTATCACTCGCAAAGCCATGTATCGTGAGAGCACGACGTTGACCGACTCGCGCAGTAGCGCAGTTCGAGGGCTGGCCAGGAGGTGGTTCATATCCCAAACAAGCAACACATAGGTGTCGTTAATCACAAAGATAGATATGCATCGGAATCTTGAGGAGAAGATGCAGAGGTATCTAAGGGAAGAGCTTAAGCAGTGTAAGCAAAAGCAAGTGCAATCACCATGCCAGGCTATTGTGCACAAATCACATCATACGAAATACCATAGGAAGTCATGCGCGTATGTTCGAAAGCCCGATAGAGAGGAGGAGGAATATCAATAGCGGTATTCTAGCCACAGATTCATGCTACATGAGAGGAAGAGGAGACCGAAGTTACTCTCGATAGCTAAGGGTGACTCGGATAGACAAATTCATTGTGATACGCTCATTCACGATAAAAGAAAAAAAATTCATGAGTGTTTGACCGTATCTTGGAAAAGAACATGGAATCGGCGGACCCTGCGAGAAAGGGCCACCAAGAACAATGAATCTGTTAGCTTGGAACTATTGAAGATTGGGGTTGGAATCGACAATAGGCGAACTTCAATATGATCCTACAACCTAGTGGTGGTATTTCTATGTGAAACAAAAAAGAGAGCCAAATAAATTGAAAAGTTGATGTGTAGTTTGGGTTTCGGAGACGATGTTGCGGTGGATTGTGTTGGTAGAAGTGGAGGACTAGATTTTTGGTGGAGAGACAATGTGCGAGTGACGCTTAGCCCATGTTGCCAATACTATCCAGACACGACTATAACTCTCGAGGAGAAAACTTACAGGTTCACTCAAATCTGTGGGGAACCGTGTACTAAGCAGAGGAACAAAACCTGGAACACACTGTGGTATCTTAGAGCCTAGGATAACCTCACATGGTTTTGTGCAGGTGATTTGAACAAGGTGTTATTTTAAGTGGAACAAAGAGGGGAACCCCGAGAGGTTTTACAAAATCGAGGCTTTTAGGGAATGTCTGGCTGACTGCGGCCTCCGTACCTTGGTTTCTTGGGATACCCTTTTACATGGGACAAAAAGAGAGATGTAGACGAAAACTGGTCGCTATGTAGAAAAACTGCACTCCTGATGCGGAGAAGGCATTCAAAGCAACTGAACTACAGCTCCAACTTTCTAGTAGAAGCATAAATAAAGTAAGCATTCGACCATGCAAAACTTCTGGGTGGGCACAACTAACACTTCAAAGGAAAATACAAGTTTGGCTTGATATCGCTACATGCAATGCCAATTTTTGCAAATGTTCTCGGAGACATCACTTGAGCACATCCTAACAGAGGAATTCGATGATGCAGCCCTCGTCATCTGTGAACGCGTGACACCGGTTACACGTGGAAATTGGATGCACCATGTCTTTATATTAAAACAAGCATCGATGAGGCATGCACAATACGATGGCTTGGTGGTGGATGCATGGCATGCAGCAAATCACGGGCAGGTGGGCCTTCGTGCGGTGTGTATCAGGTTAAGCGCATTTACGAAGGACATGCAATGTTAGAGCCTGGACATGTTTGGTTCAATTAAACGCCAAATAGGGAAACTCATGAATCAGGTGTGTGATGCCATGTTAAGAGCGCTTAACACTAGTTATATGTAGGAGATCAAAGACATCGAGGGGTGATGAGTGATATTTTTACACTCATTTCAACCATGTTTAAATTGAGTTATTTCATTAAAAGAGATATATTCGCTGTGATATTGCCACTAATGACTAATGAATGCAAAGGATTCCACAAATCCTCTCTTTGATATTTTTCCACAGGAAATGGGCTAAAACGGAAGAAATCAGGTGGGAGAAAGGAAAGGAAGGAAAATGGAGAAGAATCATGTCACCAGGAGGCCACCAGAGTCAATGACGGTGTTCCATGTGACCGCACGCGCTCACATGAGCGGTCGTTTGGCATGTAAACCGAGGCAGGTCGTCCACCTGAACAACTTTTATAAAGGGAACCCCGTCGAAATGTCAACAGAACAACGTCGAGCACAACCAGAATCTCTTCATAATCATCCTCATCCACAAACCCTAGCCGCCGCATTTTCATCTCGATATCCATCTCCACCACCATAGTGCTCTCTCATCTAGTTCATACTTGTAATCGTGCATCGCACAAGGCATCCACTGTAAGACATATTGCAATCAATCAATCCCAAGATGTGTTCTTCAATGTTCTCTTCTTGTGATCTGATCTCCATGTGTGAGTAGTTCGGTAAGGTATGGGGTGACACATGAGCCTTGCATTCCCTCGTATTTCGTGAAGGGATCAATGGAAGTCTTTGACATATTGTCTCATATGTGTGAAATAAAATTGTTTTGTCAAGTGTCGCTTGTCTTGTCTGCGATCTTCATCCCTGAAGGTACCCAGGATCATGGAGATTGAGCACTGGTGATGCTAGGATCAAGGGGACCGTGAAGTGTTATACCGAACACCAGTGACAGTAAGGCTTAGTAGGGTAACATGGATCATATCCTTGGGGATTCATGAGGTGTAGTCATTAAACACCCAATGCTTTTGTCTGGTATTATTATCTTAATTATTGGGGCAACCCCGCGAGATGGATAGTGCATTTGGTAGTACAACTGATTCTTGATGCAGGACTCGTGCCGGTTAAGATGTTATTTGGACACATTCCCCACTCCGATACGAAGCAAGCACATCTTGATGGGTGACTTCCAGAGCACAAACTAATATCTTTTTATCCCAACAGCAATACATGGTTGTAAGATTTAAGACCTCATCCTTGTACCTTCCTTTTGTTATAAGTGTTTGAATCACAATTTGCTTGTTGATCCGGTCAAAAGCCGTATTTGACACTTTGGCAAAAGCTTGCTAGAGACCATTGCTTCAAGGGAATATTTCTATAGTGGGTTCGATACCCAGGGTCACCTCTGGGGAAATAGGTATGGGATACCCTTTCTTGTTCCAATACCGGATCAATAAAAAGGAGATATTAAGCCCTTTTTGGCACCGTTGCCGGGGAGAGTTTAGTATTCCTAGTCTTTGTGGTTAGAGTTTTTTGTTAAAGTTAATTTTCAGTTCTTGTTCTTACTTTTTCAGTTTTATTTTTATTTTTTTGCAAGTCTTTTCAGTTGAAAAAACCCAAAAGTTATTATGGCTCGTAATCTTGGGAGTTTTGCTACTCCTAGCAAAATTTTCATGCGTGAACCAATAGCACAACCTGATATTGTAGCTGTAGAATATGAGATCAAACCGAATCTAGTTTCCAAGGTTCAACAGGACCAATTTGGAGGCTCTGCTTTTGAAGATGCAGGTATGCATTTACATAATTTTACTGAATTATGACATGTATAAAGGATTATGACCCAGATGCTTTGAAACTTCGCTTATTACCTTTCTCTTTGAGAGGAAAAGATAAGGAATGGATTTTAGCTTTGTCTAAAGGCAGTATTACTTCTTGGGCTGCTTGTTCCAGTAATTTTTTATCTAACTTTTATCCACCTGCAAAAATTATGCAATTACGTTCTCAGATTATAGGTTTCAAGCAAGAGGACATGAGCCACTAGCAAGAAACCGCCCCAATCATGGAATGGGGGAGTGGTTAATCCTTCACATGTTTTATAATGGCTTGAATCACATGTCAAAAACTATGCTTGATACAGCTGTGATGGCCTACAAGTGCACATGGTTTAGTTGTAGCATTTTCGAGGTAAGAGTATCGATCCCATAGGAAGCACATGAATCAATATTTGGTCCTTTGTAGGGTGCAAATAATGTGCCTAGAAATTGTAAGTGATCCAAAACAGTAGTAAAAATAACAATAAGGTTGCAAGTGTAAAGGCGGATAAATCAACTAAAATAAATGACAAGTAAAGTAACTTGACTTGAGGAAAATGATTAAAAGAGTTCCCAAGGATCCAGAATCCCACTAGTGTGCATCTAAGGCAGTGCCTAAACACAATGCTACTTCAGATTCCTAAGCCACTTTACATGTTTCTCTTTGTGGGCAGAGCCGGTACAGATACGTGCATACTCATGATATCTCCATATCTCATACACCACCACCGTTCTAACCCACTCCGGTTATCAAACAATGATTAAGGGGAAAGAGGTCCCCGTGGACGCAGCCAAAGTGGTCTCTGTTTTACCCGCTATTGCTACTATCCGCTACGAAGGGAGAAGGGGCATGTCACGTCATCCAACTCCACAACCACATAGTTAGCCAACAGAAATAACCTTCTGATACATCTCCAACGTATCGATAATTTATGAAGTATTCATGCCATATTCACATGGCTTTGATGCACTTTTTATGATTTATTTAGAGCTAACCCGGACTGACGTTGTTTTCAGCAGAATTACCGTGGTGTACGTTTTGTGCAGAAAATGAAAGTGCTCGGAATTGTCCAAAACTTTTTGATGATTATTTCTGGAGGAAATAAGCAATATTGGAGCGAAGAACCACCATAGGGGAGCCACCTGTCGGCCACAAGCCATCAGGGCGCGCCTCCCAGGCCGCGCCCTGTTGTGTGCTGGGCCCCACGTGTCTCCGTTGCGCGTGATTCCAAAGCTGAAAAATCCTATAAATCCCAGAACCCCAGAAATAAAGAGAGACTCTCCGACTCGCTGCCGCAACTCTCTATATCGACGAAAAACCAATATGGAGCCTTTCTGGTACCCTGCCGGAGAGGGAAATCATCATCCTGTGGCCATCTTCATCATCCCAGCGGAGGCCATGCGGAGGAGGGAGTACTTCACCCTCATGGCTAAAGGTATGTACCAGTAGCTATGTGTTCAATCTCTGTCCCTCGTGTTCTCGAGATGGCACGATCTTGATGTATCACGAGCTTTGTTAATATAGTTGGATCATATGATGTGTTTCCCTTGCTATCTTGTTGTGATGAATTGAATCTTTCCCTTTGAGATTTCGTTATGTTGGATTGAATATTGGATTTGAGAACACACGATATATGTCTTGCATGTGGATACCCGTGGTGAAAATGGGGTGCTCTATTGATTCACTTGATGTATGTTTTGGTACTCAACTTGCGGATTCCCGACAGGACATTGGGGTAATCTATGCATAGGGGTTGATACACGTTCTTGTCCTACGTTCTCCGATAGAAATCTTGGGGTACTCCTTGAAGTTCTTTGTGTTGGATTGAATATGATAGATCTGAAATTGTTTGATGCATGTCGCATAATTTACCCACGGATACTTGAGGTGACATTGGAGTATCTAGGTGACATTAGGGTGGATTGATATGTGTCATTGGTGTTATTTTAGTACGAACTCTAGGGCTGTTTGTGACACTTATAGGAATAGCTCAAAAGATTGATCGGAAAGAATAACTTTGAGGTGGTTGTACTACCTACGCCAATTTCATCTTATTGTTCTCCGCTAGATAGGAACTTTGGAGTGATTCTTTCTTGCACGTTGAGGGATGATCATATGATTCAACTATGTTAGGATTGTTGGGACATTGCACTAGTGAAAGTATGAACCCTAGGCCTCATTACGAAGCATTTATACAACGTTTTTCTCGCTGTTTTACACTTGTTACCTTACTGTTATTATATTTTCAGATTACAAAAATCTATATCTACCGTCCATATTGCACTTGTATCACCATCTCTTCGCCGAACTAGTGCACCTATACAATTTGCCATTGTATTGGGTGTGTTGGGGACACAAGAGATTTCTTGTATTTGATTGCAGGGTTGTTTGTGAGAGACCATCTTCATCCTACACCTCCCACGGATTGATAAACCTTAGGTCATCCACTTGAGGGAAAATTGCTATTGTCCTACAAAACTCTGCGCTTGGAGGCCCAACAAAGTCTACAAGAATAAAGTTATGTAGTAGACATCAAGCTCTTTTCTGGCGCCATTGCCGGGGAGGTGAGTGCTTGAAGGTATATCTTTAGATCTTGCAATTAAATCTTTTAGTTTCTTGTTTTTCACTAGTTTGGTTTTATAAAATAAAACTACAAAAAATGGATTTTAGGTTGCCTCAATTGCTTCGTCTTTTTAATGTCTTTCGTGAAATTGATGGTTCGGAAAATTGTGCTCAGTTGGTAGAGGAAGAATTTATAAAAATACTTAACGAGAATTCCTTGAATGATGAGCATGATTGCAATGTTGCTAGTATGAATTCTTTGAATATCCATGATGCTAATGATATGCAAAGCCACAAGCTTGGGGATGCTATGATTGATGAAGATGATCTTTTTAGTCTCCCTACTTGTGATGATGATATTTACTATGATGATAGCATGCCTCCTATGTATGACGATTATATTGATGAAAGTGGGTTTGGAAGAGTGTCAACTCTAGGTACTAATGATCCAACTATTTTGGAGGGTGTTGAATCTTATTGTAACAATTATGAAAGTGGATTTGGATAGGTCACAACTTTATTTAATGATGATTCCACTATTTTGGAAGAGGTTTCAATTGATTATGACAACCAAGTTGCTATCTATGATGATTATGATGTTGACATGTATGCTATAAAGAGTGATTGTAACAATGAAACTTGTCATCATGATTTTAATATTCAATGTGGTTATGTCAATCAAGTGTCTCATGATAGTTATTTTGTTGAGTTTGCTGCCACTACTATGAATGAGAAGAAAATTGCTTATGTGGAGAATAATGAAAATTCTATGATTGTGCATCATGAAAAGAATGATTTATGTGATAGTTATATTGTTGAATTCCTTCATAATTCTACTGAAAATTATTATGAGGGAGGAGCATATGCTTGTAGGAATTGCAATAATATCAAGCTTCCTCCCTATGTATTAAAAATCTTGAAGATATGCTTGTTTTGCCTTCCTATGCTAGTTGATTATTGCTACAATGAATTTTTTGCTTGCAAAATACCTATGCATAGGAAGTGTGTTAGACTTAAATGTGCTTACCATGTGATCCATGATACTCTTTTGCATGTTTCAAATACTATTCCTATGTGAGCATCATTGAAATCATGATGCCTAGCTACAAGGCTTTAAAGAGAAGCGCTTGTTAGGAGACAACCCAATATTCATACTTTATGTTTTTGTGTGTTAACATGATTAAGCTACTGTATTAATCATGTTTTGTGTCTTTTATTTCAATAAAGTACCAAGTAAAGCCTTTGGGATAGTGTTGATACTTGTTAGTTTGATTCTGTGCAAAAACAGAAACTTTTACGTCCAGTGAGTTAAAAATTTCTGAAATTTTTACGCAGTTTTGATATGCAAATTCTCTACGTTTTCCTAATTTTCAGAATTTTTAGAGACAGGTAAATATGGCTATACTACAGATCTTCACAGACTGTTCTGTTTTTGACAGATTCTGTTTTGCATGCATAGTTTGCTTGTTTTAGTGTTTCCATAGCTTATATTTAGTGGTATAAATTATGGGAATGATATAATACAGTAGGTATTATGTGAGAACAATTATGAATCTTTTCTTGACAGTACCTAAGTGGATGATTTATCTTTATTACACTAACCCTTCTCACGAAGTTCCGTTAAGTTTTGTGTGATTGAAGTTTTCAAGTTTTTGGTGAGATATCGATTTGAGGAGAATAAGGGGAAGCAAGAACATAAGCTTGGGGATGACCAAGGAACCCCAAGGTAATATACAAGGAAGACTCAAGCGCCTAAGCTTGGGGATGCCCCGGAAGGCATCCCCTCTATCGTCTTCAACAGTATCGGTATATCTTACTTAGAGCTATATTTTTATTTGTCTCATAATATGTGTTTTGCTTGGAGCGTCATTTTATTTTGTTGTTCTATGTTATATGTTATTTATAATCTTTTTTTTCAATAAAAAGTTCCAAGAATTGCCTTTTAGGATGCTTGAATTGCATGTTTGATGTGTGCTGTGTAAAAACAGAAACTTTTGCTGTAGTGTTTGAATTTTCATATTTTACTGCAACGTGGAAAGTTTCTGAAATTTTTACACAGTATTTTCATGTAATTGCTTTATCATTTCATTAATTTTCAAATTTTTTGGAGTTACAGAAGTACACTGTTTTGATAGATTGCTACAGACTGTTCTGTTTTGACAGATTGCTGTCATAGTTTTCTTATCTACTTATCCTAGAGTTTTCATGGCTTATATTGGTAGATATAAATTGTGGAAATGATAGTATACAGTACCTAATGTTTGGAAATTATTATGCAACTTGTCTTTGCAGTACATAAAGAGTTGATTTATTGTTATGTGTACTAACCTATCTCACGAGTTCTTTTCAAGTTTTGTGTGGATGATGTTTTTGAGACATAGGTGAAACCAGGATATGAGAGGATTGAACGAGATACAAAAGCTCAAGCTTGGGGATTCCCAAGGCACCCCAAGTATATATTTCAAGAAGTCTAAAGCATATAATCTTGGGGATGCTATGCATCCCACCTCTCTTCATCAAGCAAATATCGGTTAGCCTATGTTGAGCCTAAATTTTTATTTGTCCACATGATATGTCTTATTCTTGGAGTGCTATTTTTATTTTGTTTGTTGCTTGAATAAAATACTCACATCTGAAAATCTTTATTGAGAGAAAGAGTCCTCACATAGCTACTTTATTGTTTGACTACTCATTGATCTTCACTTATATCTTTTGAGAGTAGTTCAAAATTTTCTCTTGTGCTTCACTTATATCCTGAGAGTAAACGTTGAATGAATTGAATGTCATAAATGTGAAATTATATATGCTTCATATTCTTGTCCCATGGGGAGTAGTGACTTCACATACTAGGAGTATAAGTGGCAAATTTATTGGAAGTTAGCAAACATAGCATTGTTCACGTAAACAATTCGTGAAAGAATATTGAAGGAATAGAGGTTTCACATATAAATACACTATCTTGGACATCTTATATGATTGTGAACCCCCATTAATTATTTTCAAACTTGATCAAGTAGTTGACGTTGGACAAGGAAGACAACGTAATGGTTATGTTTGTTTATATTCACGTAGCAGTTGTATTGTCATGGATCCTCTAACATGTGATGCTTGTTTAGAACCTTTTGCTAGCCAAAACGTCGTACTAAGTAGAAAAACTACTTGTGCATCCAAATCCATGAGCCAAGTTTCTTACATGAGAGTCCACCATACCTACCTATATATGGTATTTCACTGCCATTCCAAGTAAATTTGCACGTGCCACCTCTAAAAATTCAAATAAACATCCGTTTTGTGTGCTCGTACCGCTCATGGAGCGACGGGGCGGTCATTATCTTCCATGCTAAGCGGGTTATTCTCAGGATAAGTGTTTATTCACTTGTCAATGCACGAGAGAGGCTGGTAAAAAGGATGCCCAGTCCTGCATAATACAAAAATAAATAAACAAGAACTCCCCGTAGAAAGTTGACTATTTGGATGGTACCCGTGGATAGAGCTAGCCATGGAATGTGTTTGAATGGTGGTGGGGGAGTAAAATTTCAATTCTATTTGGGAACCGCCAATAATGTGATTAGCATGGAAGATGTTGAAATCTCTTGTCGTGACGTTGACAGGAAAGGCACACTACCGAAAATATATTCATCGATGTTTCAAGCAATGAACTCTGGCACGTCTGCAAATCCCTGCTTCCCTCTGTGAAAGGCCTATCTTTTACTTTTATGCAAGAGTCAATAATGTTCATCCCTATTCCAATCTATTAATTCCTTAGTTGGCAAGCATCATGCGATGGGAAAGATCCAGACACATATATCCAGTTGAATATAAGTGATCATGATTCATTGTTTGTTGACATTATCCCTGAGATAAATAAGCTGGGAGGCGAAACATTAAGCCCCTATCTTCCTATGTGTTTGAATGAAACTATTTGTTCCAAAAACATGTTTTGAGTGTCAGCAATCATGGAAGACTAAATGATACTTGAGTATGTGGGATTTGCTAAACCAAAGCTCTGACATAGACCCTTCCTAAAAATAAGATGAATTATAATTGTTTGATGACTGAAAAATAGTTTGCGAGTTTTCAAGAAAGTTTATGGTCTATACTTTAACATGTAAAATAACTTGCTACTTGATCATGAGAAGCTTGATTAGAAATACTTGTTGGTTATGCTGCTAGAAAAGTGGCTGAAATTATCCTTGATCAATATTATACATTATGCTAGCATTCACACTTCATAAATTATTTATTTTATCATTTACCTACTCGAGGACGAGTAGGAATTAAGCTTGGGGATGCTGATACGTCTCCAACGTATCTATAATTTATGAAGTATTCATGCCATTCACCTATGTTTACAATACTTTTATATGGCTTTGATACACTTTTTATGATTTATTTAGAACTAACCCGGACTGACGCTATTTTCAGCAGAATTACCGTGGTGTTGTTTTTGTGCAGAGAATGAAAGTTCTTGGAATCGCCCGAAATGTTTTGATGATTTTTTCTGGAGGAAATAAGCAATATTGGAGTGAAGAACCACTGGAGGGGAGCCACCTCTGGGCCACAAGCCATCAGGGCGCCCCCAGGCCGCGCTCTGTTGTGTGCTGGGGCCCGCGTGGCTCAGTTGCGCGTGATTCCAATGCTGAAAAATCCTATAAATCCCAAAAACCCTTGAAATAAAGAGAGACTCTCCGCCTTGCCGCCGCAACTCTATGTGTCGACGAAAAACCAAATATGAAGCCTTTCCAGTACCCTGCCGTAGAGGGAAATCATCTTCCGGTGGACATCTTCATCACCCCGGCGGAGGCCATGACGTGGAGGGAGTAGTTCACCCTCGGGGCTGAGGGTATGTACCAGTAGCTATGTGTTCAATCTTTCTCTCTCTCTCGTGTTCTCGATATGGCACGATCTTGATGTATCGCGAGCTTTGTTAATTGGATCATATGATGTGTTTCCCTTGCTATCTTGTTGTGATGAATTGAATCTTTCCCTTTGAGATTTCATTATGGTTTATTGAATATTGGATTTGAGAACACTTGATATATGTCTTGCATGTGGATACCCATGGTGACAATGGGGTGTTTTATAGATTCACTTGATGTATGTTTTGGTACTCAACTTGCGGATTCCCGAGGGGACATTGGGGTAATCTATGCATAGGGATTGATACACGTTCTTGTCCTACGTTCTCCGATAGAAATCTTGGGGTGCTCGTTGAAGTTCTTTGTGTTGGATTGAATATGATAGATCTGAAATTGTTTGATGCTTACCCACGGATACATGATGTGACATTGGAGTATCTAGGTGACATTAGGGTGGATGGATATGTGTCATTGGTTTTATTTTAGTACGAACTCTAGGGCTGTTTGTGACACTTATAGGAATAGCTCAAAAGATTGATCGGAAAGAATAACTTTGAGGTGGTTGTACTACCTATGCCAATTTCATCTTATTGTTCTCCGCTAGATAGGAACTTTGGAGTGATTCTTTGTTGCACGGTGAGGGATGATCATATGATTCAACTATGTTTGAATTGTTGGGAGATTGCACTATTGAAAGTATGAACCCTAGGCCTTATTACCAAGCATTTATACAACGTTTTTCTCGCTGTTTTACACTTGTTACCTTGCTTTTTTTATATTTTCAGATTACAAAAATCTATATCTACCTTCCATATTGCACTTCTATGACCATATCTTCGCCGAACTAGTGCACCTATACAAGTTGCCATTGTATAGGTTGTGTTGGGGACACAAGAGATTTCTTGTATTTGATTGCAGGGTTGTTTGAGAGGGACCATCTTCATCCTACACCTCCCACGGATTCATAAACCTTAGGTCATCGACTTGATGGAAAATTGCTACTGTCCTACAAAACTTTGCGCTTGGAGGCCCAACAAAGTCTACAAGAATAAAGTTGCGTAGTAGACATCACCTTCCGTCCAAAGTTGGCATATGTTGGATGGTCGACTTCACCCAGTGTCAAGAAGATTATAAACATAAACATGCAAAGAGAATATTAAATCCTAATACCAAACAACCTATTACACACTAGGGTTCATGCATACCCTGAGAAGAACGTGTCTACTCACACATGGGGACAACAATCATCATGGTAATGGTAAATGAATGCATGGATGGATGAATCAACCGATACACCGACAGATCCACTAGGGTTCTTTATGTTGGACATGATAAGGATGCGGATGATGATGATGATGATGAAGATGGTGATGATGACTTTATTCCCCTTGCGGTGAGAGGGATCCAACTGAGTATGAAGGCTTCCACAGCTTATTATCAATCGTTAATGAGATTCCTCTTAACTTTAAGTGATACTTTATTCTCCTGTTTCAGTCAGACAAGCGTTAGTACAATACATCTTACATTTTCTTGTCCTTCACTTCCCTTTTTATTTCATGAATTGCTAATCCTGCCCCATATCACTCAAGGTTTTCTATCTTTTAGAGATGTGATATGAAGGGTATGCTTAACCATCCAACTTCAACTACTGGGAATTACTTCAGTTTTCTTGAATCAATAATGTTTTCCTTTTATGCACAAGAATCTATCCATATTTCTTACTTCCTTCACTGGTTTTAAGAAACCTTGCCTAGTAATTATCAAATAAACTGAAATTAGTTCCAATGCATTGTAGGAGATATGCCCTAGAGGCAATAATAAATGTTATTGATTATCTCCCTGTTCATAATTAGGTTTATGTTCCATGCTATAACTGCTATGGTTCTCGAGTCTACAATAACCACGAGGCTCGGAGGAAGACTCATATGCACGTGTGGAATAATAAACAGAATAATGGCTCGCGTTTCCACCTTCCCTGTTAAAATTGAATAGCTGTTAAATATCTGGTTAAAACTTTACGGTTGGTAACGTAATGTGAGGATTGTCCTCAAAAGTGCCGAGAAGGACTTTGTCCTATCGCATACTTTCGGTATTGTCCCGCTAATGCTATGGATGATGTGACTCCTGTCCTTCGATCCAAAAGCTAAATATCTGTTACGGTTAAGTGAAATATGTTTTCTTCCATGAGACCCGAACTTCGAAAGTTTTGGGATACTTATATGATATTCATGGAACTGAAAATCATTTTCAGATACAAAAAAGCAGTGTTTGTTTGTAAGTATTAGTAAAAGTGTTTACTATGCATTTGACTGTTAGGAAAGGGATCCAGAAGAACGCCTGTCATAGGATGATGGTGAATAAAACAACAACTTAAAGAGAAAGGAAGTGTCCGAAGGGTGTTAGTGAAACTTTCACGCCTAGGAAGTCCGGGGCTAACGCCACTCTTAAGTTGGGTGCTTCTTCTGAGAGTAGGAGAAATACTGAAAGTTAAACTGTTAGAAGTATAATGGCAAAAGGAAAGAAGACTGGAATATCCAGCTCATGTATGAATGTCATACAAGTTTTTGATGTATAGAAGGCTGGTCAAAGATATAGTTCTTGGGAATTATGGTTAAACATGTTAATCACTAATTCTTGGGTATTGTGAGTTAGTCACAAAGATACCCGCTCGATTGCATTCTGTTGCAACTCGATGTAAGAACTACTATGGCCTGAAAGACTAGCCAGGAATGAGGTTTAGATACACGCAGGGAACATAGTAAATGTTACTATGCCTTCCATCGGTGCATTTCCTATGTATTTATTTTCATAATTCATTTAGAGTTTCATACTCTAGCCCTTTGCATAAGGTATCTTGCAAGAAGGTTGTTCATAAGAGAACTTTTTATGTTCGATGTTATGAATAACATAAGGGCCATACTTTCATTATGAATGAGACGTGTGTTATGAATATTGATAATAATACATTACCTCTGGGTTTACTTTCATAATTCATTTTAGAGTTTCATACACTCTAGACCATTGCACAATGTTTGTTAAAAAAGAGTTGTTCATAAAAACAACAATTGTTGTTCAGTATTATGAATAACATGAAGGGCCATGCTTCCATCCTAGATGGGATGTATGTTATGAATATTGATGGAAATATGATACATCCATAACACTGATGCTAAATTTCGCAAGACTAAAAGAATACCATACAAGTGTGGCACTGCATTTGGTCACATTGGAGAAACCCGCATGGAGAATTCCATTATGATGGATTTTGAAGTCATTTGATTTTGAATCATCTGACACTTGCAAATTTCCTCTGAAAAGTGAAGTGACTGAAATACCGTTCACAGGCCATAAGGAACAAGCAAAGAACATATTGGTGATCATACATTATGATGTGTGTAGTCCAATAAAAGTTGTTGCTTGCAGTGGATTTGTCTATCTTCTGAAATGACTCATGTAGATATATGGATATTTACTTGATGAGACGTAAGTCTGGATCTTTTGAAATCATTCATAAGGTTTTCAAAAATGAAGTAGAAGTTATTGTAACAAGAAAATTATGTTTCTGCAAATTGATTGCGGAAAGGAATATTTGAGTTACAAGTTTAGCGAATGTCTGATGAGTTATGAAAGGGGTTTCATAACTTGCACCTCCCGGAACACCACTGCAAGTGTAAAGTCTGTGAAGATGTAATTGAACCATTCATGAGATGGTAAGATCAAAGATGATATAAATAAATTTGCCATTATCCCTTTTAAAGTGATGCTTTAGAGACTGCGGCTTTTACACTGAAAAGAGCTCCATCGGGTCTGTTGAAATGACGCCATGGTATGGTACGCCCAACCATGTTATATCTTTTCTTAAACATTTGGAATATGGGGCTTGTGTAAAAGGTTACAAACCAATTTCAAATCATACAAGTGCTACTTTGTAGGTTATCCCAAGTTATTGGGTATTCCCCCACCACTATACCGAGGCAAATAATTTTGCCACAAAACGGTATGCTTTTAAAGAGAATAGTTCTTACAAAAGGTGAGTGGGAGGACATTGCAACTCAATGAGATAACCAGTATCTTCGTCATCAGGTCAAAGGAAAGGAACCTTGGAAGTGATTCCGCAGTTTTCTACTGCGACTGGTACGGAAGTCTCTGCAATAAAATGTATGGACATCGGTCGAACTTGCAGCTGAACCACGTAGGCAAGGCTCGTGCAAACCTCTCAGGTGCGCAAACGAGATATTGTTGTTAGACAACAGTATACCTACGATACACAAGGAAGCGTTGATGGGCCCTGTCTCCGGAATTGGCTAAATGCCAATACAATCCGAGATAGTTTCCATATAAGTGATTCAAGATTAAAATCTTGATACACCTTTCGGAAGACTTAGAGTCTAACGAATATTTATGGAACTAAAAACTGATACGGATAAAAATGTTTTATCCATAAAGCTCGACTTGTTGCAATAACAAGTTCAAGGAGTTGACTACGATGAGGTTGTTTCACCGTAGCGATGCTTAAAGTTGGTTCGGGTTGAACTACCAATTAATACATATTTCAATCATGAGATATGAAACATGGATGACGAAAGGATTTCCATCTGATGGAAATATAACCAAGGACTTGCACGTGTTACAGTCCAAGGTATTTTGTCAGTCCAGAGGATGCTAGTAAGTATGCAAACTTCAGAGTTCCACCAATGGACAGAAGAGAGCAAAATGGAGTTGGAATCTTCGTGTTTTGATGAAATGGTCGAAAAGGGTTTTTGACTTCATCAATGGGTAACGAAGATGCTTGTGATCCAAGAAAATAAGTGGGAACATAATAATATTTCTAAAAACGTTGTGTGCTTGACACATTGTTAATTGGAAATAAATTTCTTGACACGAATTAGGACTTCATTTGAAAAGGGTTTTTCGATGAAGTGCTTGGGCTAAATAGCCTTAACATTAGGCATGATGATCTATGGAGATAGATTTGCCTAATGGGGCTGAGCAAAGATACATATTGACAAAGTGCTAAAACCTTTTAGCATTGAAAACGTCAAGGAGTGTTTCTTGCCGAAGTCACATGGAAAGAGTTTTTGCAAGACTCGGTGTCCCAAAACACTGATGAGTAACATACATGATGGTGATTCCACACACTCTTGTGTTTGGATTAATCATGTATTCCATGGTATGTAAAAACAACCAGATATGTCCAATACTCCAAAGTTGTTGCGAGTATAGATACCAAAGTGATCAAAGTACTGATCATGGGACAACAGTGAAAGATGTCATTGAGTACTAGAGCAGTACTGATGACATGTTTTCTCGCAAGCAGAAATTATGAAGTGCTCATTGTAAGTAATTACATCGATACAGTCTTCATCAATGCTCCATGCGATTTTCGATTTAAGTTAAGGGTTTTGTGTAATACACAACATGGTGGCATGGTAGTTGGAAATTGTTCCAAACAAGATACTGTGGCGAATTCTATAACAAAGGCTAAGTATGTTGACGCTTTAGAAGCGACAAAGAAGTTGTTGAATCATATAGTTCATCAATGAACTTAGTATGGTTCCAAGATGGCTTTGGTCTATGGTACACTATTGCAGATAATTGCTCCATAGCTCAGTCTGAGGAATCAGGCTTCGACCATGATTCACACATATGCAAAGCCAAGTCCACACAAAATATGAATTTTGTGAAAGCGTGAAAGCGTGAAAACGCGAGGATATGCAAAGTTACACACGGAGCTGAAGTCGTCAGATCCGTTGGACATCAGGCTATACCACATGCGAAGCATATTTTACACCGATGTGCCACAGGTGTAAAGTGCATTAGCACTAACTAGATTATTGACTCTAGTGCAAGTGGGAGTCTGTAGGAGATATGCCCTGGAGGCAATAATAAATGTTATTGATTATCTCCCTGTTCATAATTAGGTTTATGTTCCATGCTATAACTGCTATGGTTCTCAAGTCTGCAATAACCATGAGGCTCGGAGGAAGACTCATATGCACGTGTGGAATAATAAACGGTAAAATGTATTCCTAGTCTGGCCTCTAAGACTAGCTCAAGTGTTGCATGATGGTTCTGTTTTCCTGATCATGGGCATGTCTATGCCAGCAATTTTGAGGACACAATGTTAGAAGAACATTTGTGTTGAATCGACCCGAATTGATTATTAGCTAGGAGATACATTCGTCATTAGTTAATGGTTAATAACACAGAGATAGTTAATGTTTGCATAATTCCTTAGACCATGAGAGTATCGAGTTCCTTCGTGCTTGCTTCGTGAACTTTGGGGTTTGTTAAATGTCATCCGTTACTGGGTGGCTATTACGGCGGCTTACGGGTTCACGGAAAAGTATGGCAAGTAACAAGATAGATCAAGATTGGGATTTGCTCCTCCGACGATGGAGAGATATCTCTGGGCCCTCTCGGTGTTACGGTATCCATCATCGTCTGGCCAGACACTTTGTGATTTGATCATGGGGATGCCGGAACACGGAACGAGAAAAGAGAACAATACCGGTAACGAGGTAACTGGCATAGTGGACAAGGTGTTGATCCACAAGGATGCCAACATGTCTCACCTTGGGTATTTGTAATATATTGCGAAGCAACAGGAATAGAACACGGCAACTGGAGGTTCACTCGAATATTCATTCGTGTGGGTATAGGGGTCAATATGGGTGTCCACGGCTCCGATGTTGATCATTGATCGGAAGGGGTTCCAGGTCATGTCAATACTTCACCGAACCTATAGGGTCACACGCCTAAGGGTCATCTATCTGCTAAATACTAGACAGGGAGTCTGGGAGAAAATCACCGAAAAAGTTTCGGACACCGGAAAAGTTTCGGACAGCGGAAAAGTTCCGGAGAGAGAACACCGGAACAGTTTCGGTAAAACTGAAAAGTTGTTTGAGGGGATACCATTAAGTCAAATTGGTTTTGGCACATGCCTGATAATTCTGGAAACTTTCTGGAATTTTCCGGGATGAAAACCGGAAATGTTCCGGAGCTGCCGGAACCGCTTCAGATGCTTTTCGCAGATGAAAATCACTAATCCGGAATTGTTCTGGAACGCGTTGAAAAATATTTTAGTGGGTACTGGAAATGTTCTAAGCCCACATAAATATTTTCAGTTCGAACGGACGCTGAAAAATGTCGTCATGAATAGTGAAAGTGCTTTTTGGGATACTTTTTGGAAAGCCACTTTTTTGGGCTTTGCTCAAAAGATCTAAGGGATGACTTGGTGGATAGGAAGGTGGTGGGGCCACCCAAGAGGGCTGCCAATTTCGTTGGTGGTATTGGGGGGCCCCCCATGAGGCTTCCTTCCACCATTTGGTGCTCCACTTGCCTCCCCATTTTGCCCTTATGTATGACATAAAGCATGGGCACTTTGGGTGTTTGTGGAGGCACACTACCCCTTGGTTTTCCTATAAATAGGAGGTGAGGGGGCTGCCCAAACCTCATCCCTTCTCACATACAAGTGCCATGCATGATCTGGCTTTCTCTTTCCCTCCCAGCGAAATAGTTTCGTAGAGCCGAAAGGCTATCTGGGTTCCGGTGGGAACTAGTTCTGGACGGCGAAGCGCTGCCGGATAGATGACACCGTATGTGTGCAACTCTGTAGAGAGATCGTAGTTTCGGTCTTAGTTCGAGAGTGCCTCCCGAAGGGCTGTCCGAGTGACTGTCCGAGTTTCGAGGGTCCTCCCGAAGGGCTGTCCGAGTGACTGTCCGAGTTTCGGTGGTCCTCCCGAAGGGCTGTCCGTGACACCGTCCGGGGGACTGTCCGACCGCCTCCCGGAGGGCTGTCCGAGGGGCGGATGAGGGTATACATCCTCGCGGTTGGGAGGTTGTAAATCCTAGCTGCGGGGATCTGCACCGCCGATCGTCATCGACTCTACTTCCGCTGCGCTACGAGTCGGTAACGAAAAAGATCAAACCTTGTATGCAATCTCCATAGTGGTCCTGGGCTGGTGTGTACGTCGGAAATTTTTATTTTCTGCCACGTTACCCTACAGTGGCATCAAGAGCCGTGCTATACGTAGATGCAGGTTGCGATCTAGAATACATATAGATGTATGGGTGTTGCACAATATAATTAGGTAGTAGATGAGTTCTATTACTGAAAATTATTTGTGCGGGTAGCAGATGAAATCTGTTACCCGATGTTCTTGTTGCTTCCCTGGAATTTGCATATTTCTGATCTTGATAACAGCATGGTGGAGTTTCAATGTTCTGGCAATCCGCAGTCCTGATTGATCAACAAAGTGCTAACAGTTCATTGAATTCCACCGTAGTTAAAAAGAAAGATGAAATTTCGCAGACAAAAGGGCAATGCAGATATGATCTGCACGGGGGTCATGCGTATGACGAAGTTCAGTATGGGGCTTGAGATTTTATTATCTCGTGTTTCATACACCCCGCGATGTTAATCTAGCGACTTGGATTATCATGCTTGATGATGGATGTTGGTAGCTTCGGTTTGTTTCGAAACCTTAGAAGCCACGTAAAATAAAATTTTGCATGAACCGATTAGAGGCGTCTAACTTGGTTTTGTAGGACGGTTTGCATGTGCATATGATGTGGTATAGCAGTGCTCATAATAGTTTGATTATGTATGAGATGACTATATAATGTAAATTGATTAACATGACCTCCGTGTCATGATTCGGCATGATGGCTGGAGCCATATGATTGTCACTTTAAATGACCTGTGTGTCAACCTTGTTGTAATGCATTATTTTATTAGCTATAGAGATAGCAATATTATCTGGTGCATCGACAAGGTGGTGGCAATCTTCGCGAAGGTGAACACCGACGCGAATGCCGAAGACGAAGAAATACAAGACTTCTCCGTCAGAAAGGGCTATACCATATCATGCTATTATGAATTGCCTGAGATGTTTATCCCTTATGATGCACCCTTCTTGATTGCGCAGTAGTCGCTTTTTATTAGGGTGATCTCTCACAAAATATATCAAGTAGTTAGTGTTCTCCCAAGTGTAGCACCGTCACGGCACCTAACTTTTCGGGGTGCGCCATGGATGCATGGGTACGAACGATTAGGGATGTGTGAGGCAGGTGAGGTCAGACCTCGCAGCAAGATCACTTTGTTGTCTTGACGTTCATGCCAGGGTCATCCTGAGCTCGGAACACATGCATCGAAAGATGAACAAGAGTCACATAGAGATGTGATCGGTAAATTGGCCTACCGATTAAAATTCCCGTCATGAGATGATGATTCTATGGCGATGAATTAAAGTCTGCATCTTGTATCACTCGAAATCAATTATGAGAGATATTGATTTGAGTGGGAGCGCACTGAAGAATTAACTTGTTTAATTCTCAGTGCAATTAATTTTGAACACTGTCTAAGTGTGATTTGCAAAGTAAGTAGAATAATGGCTCGCGTTTCCACCTTCCCTGTTAAAATTGAATAGCTGTTAAATATCTGGTTAAAACTTTGCGGTTGGTAACGTAATGTGAGGATTGTCCTCAAAAGTGCCGAGAAGGACTTTGTCCTATCGCATACTTTCGGTATTCTCCCGCTAATGCTATGGATGATGTGACTCCCGTCCTTCGATCCAAAAGCTAAATATCTGTTACGGTTAAGTGAAATATGTTTGCTTCCATGAGACCCGAACTTCGAAAGTTTTGGGATACTTATATGATATTCATGGAACTGAAAATCATTTTCAGATACAAACAAAGCAGTGTTTGTTTGCAAGTATTAGTAAAAGTGTTTACTATGCATTTGACTGTTAGGAAAGGGATCCAGAAGAACGCCTGTCATAGGATGATGGTGAATAAAACGACAACTTAAAGAGAAAGGAAGTGTCCGAAGGGTGTTAGTGAAACTTTCACGCCTAGGAAGTCCGGGGCTAACGCCACTCTTAAGTTGGGTGCCTCTTTTGAGAGTAGGAGAAATACTAAAAGTTAAACTGTTAGAAGTATAATGGCAAAAGGAAAGAAGACTGGAATATCCAGCTCATGTATGAATGTCATACAAGTTTTTGATGTATAGAAGGCTGGTCAAAGATATAGTTCTTGGGAATTATGGTTAAACATGTTAATCACTAATTCTTGGGTATTGTGAGTTAGTCACAAAGATACCCGCTCGATTGCATTCTGTTGCAACTCAATGTAAGAACTACTATGGCCTGAAAGACTAGCCAGGAATGAGGCTTAGATACACGCAGGGAACATAGTAAATGTTACTATGCCTTCCATCGTTGCATTACCTATGTATTTATTTTCACAATTCATTTAGAGTTTCACACTCTAGCCCTTTGCATAAGGTATCTTGCAAGAAGGTTGTTCATAAGAGAACTTTTGATGTTCGGTGTTATGAATAACATAAGGGCCATACTTTCATTATGAATGAGACGTGTGTTATGAATATTGATAATAATACATTACCTCTGGGTTTACTTTCATAAGTAATTTTAGAGTTTCATACACTCTAGCCCATTGCACAATGTTTGTTGCAAAAGAGTTGTTCATAAAAACAACAATTGTTGTTCAGTTTTATGAATAACATGAAGGGCCATGCTTCCATCCTAGATGGGATGTATGCTATGAATATTGATGGAAATATGATACATCCATAACACTGATGCTAAATGTCGCAAGACTAAAAGAATACCATACAAGTGTGGCACTGCATTTGGTCACATTGGAGAAACCCGCATGGAGAATTCCATTATGATGGATTTTGAAGTCGTTTGATTTTGAATCATCTGACACTTGCAACTTTCCTCTGAAAAGTGAAGTGACTGAAATACCGTTCACAGTCCATAAGGAACGAGCAAAGAACATATTGGTGATCATACATTATGATGTGTGTAGTCCAATAAATGTTGTTGCTTGAAGTGGATTTGTCTATCTTCTGAAATGACTCATGTAGATATATGGATATTTACTTGATGAGACGTAAGTCTGGATCTTTTGAAATCATTCATAAGGTTTTCAAAAATGAAGTAGAAGTTATTGTAACAAGAAAATTATGTTTCTGCAAATTGATTGCGGAAAGGAATATTTGAGTTACAAGTTTAACGAATGTCTGATGAGTTGTGAAAGGGGTTTCATAACTTGCACCTCCCGGAACACCACTGCAAGTGGAAAGTCTGTGAAGACGTAATCGAACCATTCATGACATGGTAAGATCAAAGATGATATAAATAAATTTGCCATTATCCCTTTTAAAGTGATGCTTTAGAGACTGCGGCTTTTACACTGAAAAGAGCTCCATCGGGTCTGTTGAAATGACGCCATGGTATGGTACGCCCAACCATGTTATATCTTTTGTTAAACATTTGGAATATGGGGCTTGTGTAAAAGGTTACAAACCTATTTCAAATCAGACAAGTGCTACTTTGGAGGTTATCCCAAGTTATTGGGTATTCCCCCACCACTATACCGAGGCAAAGAATTTTGCCACAAAACGGTATGGTTTTAAAGAGAATAGTTCTTACAAAAGGTGAGTGGGAGGACAGTGCAACTCGACGAGATAACCAGTATCTTCGTCATCAGGTCAAAGGAAAGGAACCTTGGAAGTGATTCCGGAGTTTCCTACTGCGACTGGTACGGAAGTCTCTGCAATAAAATGTATGGACTTCGGTCGAACTTGCAGCTGAACCACGTAGGCAAGGCTCGTGCAAACCTCTCAGGTGCGCAAATGAGATATTGTTGTTAGACAACAGTATACCTACGATACACAAGGAAGCGTTGATGGGCCCTGACTCCGGAATTGGCTAAATGCCAATACAATCCGAGATAGTTTCCATATAAGTGATTCAAGATTAAAATCTTGATACACCTTTCGGAAGACTTAGAGTCTAACGAATATTTATGGAACTAAAAATTGATACGGATAAAAATGTTTTATCCATAAAGCTCGACTTGTTGCAATAACAAGTTCAAGGAGTTGACTACGATGAGGTTGTTTCACCGTAGCGATGCTTAAAGTCGGTTCGGGTTGAACTAGCAATTAATACATATTTCAATCATGAGATATGAAACATGGATAACGAAAGGATTTCCATCTGATGGAAATATAACCAAGGACTTGCATGTGTTATAGTCCAAGGTATTTTATCAGTCCAGAGGATGCTAGTAAGTATGCAAACTTCACAGTTCCAGCAATGGACAAAAGAGTGCAAAATGGAGTTGGAATCTTCGTGTTTTGATGAAATGGTCGAAAAGGGTTTTTGACTTCATGAATGGGTAACGAAGATGCTTGTGATTCAAGAAAATAAGTGGGAGCATAATAATATTTCTAAAAACGTTGTGTGCTTGACACATTGTTAATTGGAAATAAATTTCTTGACACGAATTAGGACTTCATTTGAAAAGGGTTTTTCGATGAAGTGCTTGGGCTAAATAGCCTTAACATTAGGCATGATGATCTATGGAGATAGATTTGCCTAATGGGGCTGAGCAAAGATACATATTGACAAAGTGCTAAAACCTTTTAGCATTGAAAACGTCAAGGAGTGATTCTTGCCGAAGTCACATGGAAAGAGTTTTTGCAAGACTCGGTGTCCCAAAACACCGATGAGCAAAATACATGATGGTGATTCCACACACTCTTGTGTTTGGATTAATCATGTATTCCATGGTATGTAAAAACAACCAGATATGTCCAATACTCCAAAGTTGTTGCGAGTATAGATACCGAAGTGATCAAAGTACTGATCATGGGACAACAGTGAAAGATGTCATTGAGTACTAGAGCAGTACTGTTGACATGTTTTCTCGCAAGCAGAAATTATGAAGTGCTCATTGTAAGTAATTACATCGATACAGTCTTCATCAATGCTCCATGCGATTTTCGATTTAAGTTAAGGGTTTTGTGTAATACACAACATGGTGGCTTGGTAGTTGGAAACGGTTCCAAACAAGATACTGTGGCGAATTCTATAACAAAGGCTAAGTATCTTGACGCTTTAGAAGTGACAAAGAAGTTGTTGAATCATATAGTTCATCAATGAACTTAGTATGGTTCCAAGATGGCTTTGGTCTATGATACACTATTGCAGATAGTTGCTCCATAGCTCTGTCTGAGGAATCAGGCTTCGACCAATGATTCACACATATGCAAAGCCAAGTCCACACAAAATATGAATTTTGTGAAAGCGTGAAAACGCGAGGATATGGCAAAGTTACACACGGAGCTGAAGTCGTCAGATCCGTTGGACATCAGGCTATACCACATGCGAAGCATATTTTACACCGGTGTGCCACAGGTGTAAAGTGCATTAGCATTAACTAGATTATTGACTCTAGTGCAAGTGGGAGTCTGTAGGAGATATGCCCTGGAGGCAATAATAAATGTTATTGATTATCTCCCTGTTCATAATTAGGTTTATGTTCCATGCTATAACTGCTATGGTTCTCAAGTCTGCAATAACCACGAGGCTCCGATGAAGACTCATATGCACGTGTGGAATAATAAACGGTAAAATGTATTCCTAGTCTGGCCTCTAAGACTAGCTCAAGTGTTGCATGATGGTTCTGTTTTCCTGATCATGGGCATGTCTATGCCAGCAATTTTCAGGACACAATGTTAGAAGAACATTTGTGTTGAATCGACCCGAATTGATGTTATGTTATGAGATACATTCGTCACTAGTTAATGGTTAATAACACAGAGATAGTTAATCTTTGAATAATTCCTTAGACCATGAGAGTATCGAGTTCCTTCGTGCTTGCTTCGTGAACTTTGGGGTTTGTTAAACGTCATCCGTTACTGGGTGGCTATTACGACGGCTTGCGGGTTCACGGAAAAGTATGGCATGTAACAAGATAGCTCAAGATTGGGATTTTCTCCTCCGACGATGGAGAGATATCTCTGGGCCCTCTCGGTGTTACGGTATCCATCATCGTCTGGCCAGACACTTTGTGATTTGATCACGGGGATGCCGGAACACGGAACGAGAAAAGAGAACAATACCGGTAACGAGGTAACTCGCATAGTGGACAAGGTGTTGATCCACAGGGATGCCAACATGTCTCACCTTGGGTATTTGTAACATATCGCGAAGCAACAGGAATAGCACACGACAACTGGAGGTTCACTCGAATATTCATTCGTGTGGGTAAAGGGGTCAATATGGGTGTCCACGGCTTCGATGTTGATCATTGATCGGAAGGGGTTCCAGGTCATGTCAATACTTCACCGAACCTATAGGGTCACACGCTTAAGGGTCATCTATCTGCTGAATACTAAATAGGAGGTGAGGGGGCTGCCCAAACCTCATCCCTTCTCACATACAAGTGCCATGCATGATCTGGCTTTCTCT
The DNA here is from genome assembly GCA_039707655.1 of Elymus sibiricus. Classification (NCBI taxonomy): domain Eukaryota; kingdom Viridiplantae; phylum Streptophyta; class Magnoliopsida; order Poales; family Poaceae; genus Elymus; species Elymus sibiricus. Next base: position 488,670,330 of record CM077671.1, read on the forward strand.
CTCCCTCCCAACGAAATAGTTTCATAGAGCCGAAAGGCTGTCTGGGTTCCGGTGGGAACTAGTTCTGGACGGCGAAGCCCTGCCGGATAGATGACACCGTATGTGTGCAACTCTGTAGAGAGATCGTAGTTTCGGTCTTAGTTCGAGAGTGCCTCCCGAAGGGCTGTCCGAGTGACTGTCCGAGTTTTGAGGGTCCTCCCGAAGGGCTGTCCGAGTGACTGTCCGAGTTTCGGTGGTCCTCCCGAAGGGCTGTCCGTGACACCGTCTGGGGGACTATCCGACCGCCTCCCGGAGGGCTGTCCGAGAGGCGGATGAGGGTATACATCCTCGTGGTTGGGAGGTTGTAAATCCTAGCTGCGGGGATCTGCACCGCCGATCGTCATCGACTCTACTTCCGCTATGCTACGAGTCGGTAACGAAAAAGATCAAACCTTGTATGCAGTCTCCATAGTGGTCCTGGGCTGGTGCGTATGTCGGAATTTTTTTGGTTTCTACCGCGTTACCCTACAGTGGCATCAAGAGCCGTGCTATGCGTAGATGCAGGTTGCGATCTAGAATACATAGAGATGTATGGGTGTTGCACAATATAATTAGGTAGTAGATGAGTTCTATTACTAAAAATTATTTGTGCGGGTAGCAGATGAAATCTGTTACCCGATGTTCTTGTTGCTTCCCTGGAATTTGCATATTTCTGATCTTGATAACAGCATGGTGGAGTTTCAATGTTCTGGCAATCCGCAGTCCTGATTGATCAACAAAGTGCTAACAGTTCATTGAATTCCACCGTAGTTAAAAAGAAAGATGAAATTTCGCAGACAAAAGGGCAATGCAGATATGATCTGCACGGGGGTCATGCGTATGACGAAGTTCAGTATGGGGCTTGAGATTTTATTATCTCGTGTTTCATACACCCCGCGATGTTAATCTAGCGACTTGGATTATCATTTTTGATGATGGATGTTCGTAGCTTCGGTTTGTTTCGAAACCTTAGAAGCCACGTAAAATAAAATTTTGCATGAACCGATTAGAGGCGTCTAACTTGGTTTTGTAGGATGGTTTGCATGTGCATATGATGTGGTATAGCAGTGCTCATAATAATTTGATTATGTATGAGATGACTATATAATGTAAATTGATTAACATGACCTCCGTGTCATGATTCGGCATGATGGCTGGAGCCATATGATTGTCACTTTAAATGACCTGTGTGTCAACCTTGTTGTAATGCATTATTTTATTAGCTATAGAGATAGCAATATTATCTGGTGCATCGACAAGGTGGTGGCAATCTTCGCGAAGGTGAACACCGACGCGAATGCCGAAGACGAAGAAATACAAGACTTCTCCGTCAGAAAGGGCTATACCATATCATGCTATTATGAATTGCCTGAGATGTTTATCCCTTATGATGCACCCTTCTTGATTGCGCGGTAGTCGCTTTTTATTAGGGTGATCTCTCACAAAATATATCAAGTAGTTAGTGTTCTCCCAAGTGTAGCACCGTCACGGCACCTAACTTTTCGGGGTGCGCCATGGATGCATGGGTACGAACGATTAGGGATGTGTGAGGCGGGTGAGGTCAGACCTCGCAGCAAGATCACTTTGTTGTCTTGACGTTCATGCCAGGGTCATCCTGAGCTCGGAACACACGCATCGAAAGATGAACAAGAGTCACATAGAGATGTGATCGGTAAATTGGCCTACCGATTAAAATTCCCGTCATGAGATGATGATTCTATGGCGATGAATTAAAGTCTGCATCTTGTATCACTCGAAATCAATTATGAGAGATATTGATTTGAGTGGGAGCGCACTGAAGAATTAACTTGTTTAATTCTCAGTGCAATTAATTTTGAACACTGTCTAAGTGTGATTTGCAAAGTAAGTAGAATAATGGCTCGCGTTTCCACCTTCCCTGTTAAAATTGAATAGCTGTTAAATATCTGGTTAAAACTTTGCGGTTGGTAACGTAATGTGAGGATTGTCCTCAAAAGTGCCGAGAAGGACTTTGTCCTATCGCATACTTTCGGTATTCTCCCGCTAATGCTATGGATGATGTGACTCCCGTCCTTCGATCCAAAAGCTAAATATCTATTACAGTTAAGTGAAATATGTTTGCTTCCATGAGACCCGAACTTCGAAAGTTTTGGGATACTTATATGATATTCATGGAACTGAAAATCATTTTCAGATACAAACAAAGCAGTGTTTGTTTGCAAGTATTAGTAAAAGTGTTTACTATGCATTTCACTGTTAGGAAAGGGATCCAGAAGAACGCCTGTCATAGGATGATGGTGAATAAAACGACAACTTAAAGAGAAAGGAAGTGTCCGAAGGGTGTTAGTGAAACTTTCACGCCTAGGAAGTCCGGGGCTAACGCCACTCTTAAGTTGGGTGCCTCTTTTGAGAGTAGGAGAAATACTAAAAGTTAAACTGTTAGAAGTATAATGGCAAAAGGAAAGAAGACTGGAATATCCAGCTCATGTATGAATGTCATACAAGTTTTTGATGTATAGAAGGCTGGTCAAAGATATAGTTCTTGGGAATTATGGTTAAACATGTTAATCACTAAATCTTGGGTATTGTGAGTTAGTCACAAAGATACCCGCTCGATTGCATTCTGTTGCAACTCGATGTAAGAACTACTATGGCCTGAAAGACTAGCCTGAAAGACTATGGCCTGAAAGACTAGCCAAGAACTACTATGGCCTGAACCACTAATTCTTGGGTATTGTCAACTTCTGATTCCCGATTGATACTAGAGATGTAGAAGACAAGATGCGTAGCACACAAGGATGCATAACCATACTAAGCAAATTCATCAAGATCATAATAGACTATTCATAAAACCATCTATGAGTCAATGGATAAGACTCTTCCCTGTTCACCAAAAGGTATGATGGTACTTTTATTACTCGAACTAAATTCACTCTTTCAAACCAAGTTCAATGGAAATAATAATGATATGAGAAACGAAAATGGGCTTCAAAATCCCCCCAAGTTTAACATGCTAAGTCGGTTGGATTCATTTAGTCTCCTTTTTATTGATACTGGTGTTCTCTGCTGGAGGTGGAGCAGCGACACCGTTGAGGGCATCAATCTTGTGCTTATTGGCAACCTCCAAATTTGTGATGCGAGAATGGTACATGTGAAGAGTTGCATCCTGGTTGGCGATGATCCTTAAGCTCTTGTCAAGAGCTTCACGGGTCTTGGCAGCCAAAGCAACCTCCATCTCCATGATCTTATCAGTCATAACTTTAGTCTCAACAATTGAATTATTGACTTGTACCTGGGGTGGAGTTGGTTGCACCGGGTAGATGTTACGCCTTTTCCGAGGAGGCCCAACTCGCATGCATGCACCAATGGTGTGCATCCCATGCACCCTTGGATCAATCTTGTCGGATTCTTCCAGCGGATCGTGGATAGTGTACTTACTAAAACCACACTTTCCGATGACCGCGAGAGTCTCCTTGACAAAATTGATCTTGTCCTCATTGATGATGACATTGATAGCATTGATTTGGATGGCCGCAGGTTTCTTGCCCTTCTCTTTATCTTTCTCTTCTTTTTCCTCAGAAGGAGGTTTCGCCGGATCTTCCTTGGAAGAGGTCCAATCAGGGCAGCGTGAGAGCCTCTCCCTAATGCTTGCTAGAGAATAGCCCTCCTACTCGAAGTCCTCTTCCTCCTTTGAAGAGGTTTGCCTCTCATCCCATGAACAAGCCATGGCTACCTCACTTCAAAACTTAAGAAGACTTTGCCTAGATTGGTTTTTGAGTTTTGATAGAGGGAGCAATAGTTCTGTAGATAAGAGGCTAATGAAGCAGGTTTTGATGAGATAAGGAATTTAAATAGGATAGGAAACAAACCAATAATATCAGGCGAAATTCTGTTGAAATTCGGAAAGGAATCACGATCGACAGCTTTCCAAGCGACGGCGACCGATCATTTGAGCGGTCGTTTGACCTTCTTCCGCCGAGCTCTTCGCAGACACAGTGCATGACGACCTGAAGAACGGGCGCGTCCGATTGTTTGGGCATCCTTTTGATCCCCTTCTCCCACGAGACAAAAATGTTTTTTGCAATGCAAAGAGGCAGAAGAGCAGTTTCGCTCCACGAGAACAGAATGAAATGCGGCCTTCCAGACGATTGCCGGCGATCGCTTGAGCAGTCGTTTCTCCTTTTGCCTACGCGCTTAAATAAATATAATCAAAGATGGTGCTTCAAACGACCGCAGGCGATTGTTTATGCGTCCGTTTGACTATGAAAAATATAATATTTTATAAAGTAAAATCCAACAAAGACAAATTAGATGATAGTTTAAGGAAAAATAGAGAACTTCCCTGTGTTCCCTAGTACTTTCCACTCTTTGTGTTTTGCGAAGATCTTTGTCCAAGGCATCTTTGTTCTTAGGGGTTGAAGAGGTGGCGCCATCTTCTGCAATTTATTAGGGTGCAAAGAATTGTTATAGTAAAATAGATCATTCTCTTCCCTTATCCTTAGTTTTGCAAAAGGTTTCTCTAGACCGATGAATGGTGGTCATATATCTCCAAAGGTACGAGTTATAGCTCTGTCCAAAGCCACAACCATTCTGTAGGGAATACATAAGCCTGTTGGATTGTATTGATGCTCCTCCTTTACCAAGGATATGTTTATCAACACTTCTCCTATCTTTTCGCAGTCTAAAATTTCACTATCAAATTCCTGCAAAAAAATAGACCACCTCATCCAGCGAGGCTTAGTTTCTTTAATATCCAACACCTCTTTTATGGCCTGGCGGTTAGTATAGAATATAACTTTTGTATCAGTGATATAAGGTCTAAACTTCTCACAAGAAAAGATCGCTTCATAGAGTTCTCTATCATTCTTAGCATAGTTTATTTGAGCATTAGTAAGGGTGTGGCTTGCAAAGTAAATAACATTAAACTTCTCACCTACCTACTGGCCCAAAACCGCACTTACTGCATTCTCATCCGTTTCGCATATGACTTCGAAAGGAATGTCCTAGTCCGGAGGTGTGATGATAGGAGCGTTAAGTAGAGCATGCTTTGGTTTTCAAAGGCACTTTTACACTCATCATTGAATACGAAGGGAACATATTTTTGCAAAAGGTTAGCCAAGGGTTTCGAAATACTGGAGAATTTTTAATAAAGCGCCTATAGAAACCTGCATGACCAAGAAAACTCCTTATTCCTTTAATATCACGAGGATAAGGGAGTTTCTCTATACCGTCTATCTTTGCTTTATCAACTTCTATGCCTTTACTAGGTATTTTCTGCCCCAAAACAATACCGTCATTAACCATAAAATGGTATTTCTCCCAATTCAAGGCAAGGTTAGTATCCTCACACCTCTGCAAAACTTTATCAAGGTTGCGAAGACAATAATCAAAAGAGGTTCCCTAGACTAAAAATCATCCATGAAGACTTCCATGATTTCTTCAAAAAAGTTAGCAAAAATAGCATCCATGCATCTTTGAAACGTAGTTGGTGCATTGCATAGGCTAAAAGGTATATGACGGTAAGAGTACATACCAAAAGGACAGGTGAATGTTTTCTTTTCTTGTTCCTCTGGATGCACTGCAATTTGTGAAAACTCTGAATATCCATCCAAGTAACAAAAATGGGTATGCTTTGTGAGTCTCTCAAGCATTTGATCAATAAATGGTAGAGGATAATGATCCTTATGTGTTTCCTTAATTAGCTTCTTGAAATTAATGCACATTCTATACCCAACTATTTTTCTAGTAGGGATTATTTCATTATGTCTATTAGGAACTACTGTAAATCCTCCCTTTTTAGGTACACAATGAACCGGACTTTCCCATTTTCTTTCAAAAACTGGATATATAGTACCTGCATCAAGTAGACGAACAATTTCTTTTCTTACCACTTCCTTCATTTCAGGGTTTGGCTTCCTTTGGTACTCACGAACTGGTTCAACTCCTTCCTCTATAAATATACGATGAGTGCATATTGAGGGATTGATGCCCTTTAAATCATCCATTGAATACCCAAATGCTTTTCTATGTTTTCTCAGGGCATTCATTAATCTCTCTTTTTCTTCATCAGAAAGATTAGCACTTATAATAAGAGGGTATCTACTTACTTTATCTAAAAACTCATACCTTAACTCTTTTGTAGAGGTTTTAGTTTAGGTGGTGGTGGTTCCTCATCTCATTTCTTCTCAGATACTTCATATTGCTCACTAGATATCGGATCTTGAACTGGTGTTTCATTCAAGTGATGATCTATTTCTTCCTTAGCTGGGTCTTCTGGATCTTTCTATATTCAGTTAAACTCCTTTCTGGATCATCTTCTAGGGTTCTGAAGTATATTGCTGCTAGTTGAGCTATGGTCTTCTCTTCATTTTTGGCATGTGTCGGGACCCCGATCCTAAGCCATAAGAATCTAGAATGTACCACATCACATCACATTGCGGCCTCACGCATGGTTATCCCCATGGCTGCCACCTTACCTTGGCCGGGACCGTTTGCGTCTTTTGGCTCACGTATGTGAATATGTCGCTAGCATTCAAATGTCAAAGAACACGGGTCGACATGACTAGTCATAGAACCCAAGCGACACATCCGTATAGGGACAGGCATACGTAACCCAACAATGCAGGTGTCGGTCATCAGCGTGTGTAGACGAGTCATAGCAAGCTACAGGGACTCCATTACGTCGTGAGACATATCTGTCATCAACGGTACGTAGACGAGTCATAGCAGGCTACATGGACTCCATTACACTGCGAGACATTTCCCCGAAGGGACAGACACAACAGCAAAGAAGGATACACGCCGGTCAATCAATGTGTCCGGAGCAGTAGCAAGCTACCAAGGCTCAGTGGAAGCACAAAGAGGCATTTCCCCGTAAAGAGTACTACTAAGGCACACAACTAGTTGTCGAATCCCATACATACCGTTACACGTCACACGTACGCACGACATGTCCGATATGCATAGATACAACTATGGCATCACAACATAACCATAAAACAACACAACATTTATTTAGAAGGCTCAGAAGAGCCTTGCATAATATGTTCATACAGGTAGGGGTCACATGACCGACACTCAACTCATACAAGTTCATACAAACCAAGCGGAAGCTTAAAGCTGTCTGAGTACAGACAGATAAAACGGTAAAAGGCATAAAGCCTGACTATCTACAACTCATCCCAGGGCATCAGATCGTAGCTGGGATACCAGCTACTCGGCGTCGTCAACGTCTAGATAGAACCCACCAAATGGGTCCTGGTTATCATTTGCAACAGTTAATAAGCAAACATAAGTACAATCGTATTCAGCAAGTCTTTAAATCAGACCTAGTCTATTCATGCTCATGTCTCAACAAGGGGAGTAATGGGGTAGATGCAGCAAAGCCAGCTTTGACTCTTGGCTAACCTGTACTACAACTACTAGTTCTTTGAACAAGTTTTGAGATAGCGCACACGAGTCCACTAACACCACTTGAATACACCACCATGGATCTGCTCCCGTCACCTACGAGAGTGCCATCCATGGTACTCACACTTGTATTGAGTCTTTTAAGAGTAACCATCAAGTTATCTATGAACAACATAAGTTCTCCAAGTAGTCCATTTCCAAGGACGCGGCTATTCGAACAGATTCATTACCCTGCAGGGGTGCACTTCTTCACACACGCTCTCGCCACTTATCACTGTGTGCACATAAAAACAAGCACCTCGGCAACCTTCAAGCGGAAGCCCAGCGAGGGAGTCGGCCACGACAGTCAATCACACAAGACCCTAGTCCAGTCTATCGCCTATTTGAGACTAAACCCGCACGGAAGTCCGGCCGAAGTTTCCGCTATGGCCTCAAACGATGTGCGCAGGGTTCCCAAGCCCACCATCCGGGTGACCCTTGGTACACCGTGCCACTGCCTACCGCGTCGTAGCCCACCCCTGAGTTCAGCGCTACGCACGGCCTCCAGCATTGCTATAAATACCAGAAACTACTTGCAACTCCTGGACCGAGGACTAGGCGGTTGATAAGTCGAGAGGGGTCGAGTTACCGGAACCCAATGTGTGGTAGTAACTAGTCTTGGATCACAAACACGGAAATCAGTTCCTAAGAACGGTCCCAATGAGACTACCCGCTATGTACTCCTACGTAGCCTCTCATCGCTACCTTTATCAAATCAGGTTCATCACTTAGCTCATCACATCAGAACAACACTGTTCCACTCCGGTTCATCACCCAGATGAATCCGACCTGACACAACTCTAAGCATAGCAAGCAAGCATGGTAAAGCACATCAAGGCTCAAGCATCTACCAGGTATGCTAGGTTGCTTGGTGTAGCTATTTACTGTGACAATGACAGGTCATGCAGAGGAATGGGTTCAACTACCGCAACAGATAGACAGTTGAAGCGTTTGCCCTAATGCAATAAACAAGAACATGAGCGAGAGCATGGGATTGTATCGGAATGATCAATGGGGTTGCTTGCCATGCAGGTTGGTGGCAGGGTACTGCCCTTCAGCTGGATACTCACGTGTATCCTTGGGAGCAGGACCTACCGCGATACAACATAGTAAAAATCAATACAAGCAGGTGCAACAATATGATCCATGATCATGACATGGCAACATGTTAAGGATGAGCTAATGCACCTATCATTAGAGTTAAATGGAGTATAGTTAAATATAGGTTCAAAATCGTACTCCATGCGATATTCCACATATTACATTATTGCAAAATGTCAATGTTCTCCTATTAAGGCTGCCCTAGCATGCATGATAATAGCACCAATGGATTCTTTGGATTTTTTATGATTTTTCATATATAACTTATTTCAATCTGAATTACAGATTAATTTCTATGAATTTTCTAAGATTTTAGCATTTCCTGGCATTAAATTAAATCAGAAAAGAATTTATTCCGTCAGCACTGCATCAGCATTGCGTCAGCTAGTAAACTCGCCGATGCCAGGTCAAACCTGACCAGTGGGGTCCACTGGTCAGTGACCCAGGTGAGGGAGTCCCGGACTAAGGGGTCCTCGGGCTGCCGGCTCATCTCTTGATAGGCCGGCTTGATGGGCCATTCTATGAAGAAGGGCCGGACACATCAAGACTCCACATTCCAGAAGGGAGCCCCGAAGGCGCGTCGTGCACTCCAAGTCAAGAAGAGGAAATCGCCATCTCCATCCCCGGCAGGAGGCCCATCATGTGTAAACCCTAGGCACCCCCCAGTGTCTATATAAACCGGGAGGGTTTTAGAATGAAAGACACAGAAACTCATCTAGGGTTTTAGCTAGTCGATCTCGAGGTAGATCAACTCTGTAACCTTCATATCATCAATATAATCAAGCAGGATGTAGGGTTTTACCTCCATAGGAGGGCCCGAACCTGGGTAAACATCGTCTCCTTCGTCCCTTTGTTACCATCGATCTTAGTCTCACAGCTCGGGACCCCCTACCCGAGATCCGCCGGTTTTGACACCGCCACCAAGGCTAGTCAGAGTCACTGACATGTGGGGTCCACATGTCATTGACTCAGGAGATAATATCGAGTTGACCCTGGCTTTGACCCTAGCCAGGGCCCACTATCAGTGGCTATTAGGGTGTTAATTAGCTAGATTAGGCTGCTAATGACTTGCCACGTCGGACGTCACCGGAGTCTCGCCGACGGTGAACAAACCGACAGCGGCTTCACGTCGGAATCGCGCAAACGGCGACGGTTGGACGCGCGGAGACCTCCAGAGGGTAGCCCATGCACGTCCGCATCGAACTGGAGGTTCAGGTGGCCGCGGGTCGGCCGGAATCCTCGCCGGCGGCGAGCCGTGTGGCTAACGAAGCTCGGGTGATCTCGGAGCCGATGCCACAGGATGCGGCAGAGCTGCTTCTTCGCTCCTTACGCATCTACGCGAGCTCGTGGTTTAATCTAGTGCGCTGGCTGGACCGGAGAAGCACCGAAACGTCGCCGGCGTCGAGGTCCGCAAGGCGGAGCTCCTCGGGCTCATAGCAATCCCAGCCTACAGACAACAATCGACAGGGGGGAGAGGGTTAATGGGTCCAGGGGTTCACGACGAGTGCAATGGCATCGGTAGCGGGCTCGGGGACGTCCTGGAGGCGACGAACGAGCGACGGCGATCTCCGGTGGCGGAAGGTCGAAGACGACTCGGGGCAGCGATGGGGAGCTTCTAGCGACGAGCTGGTCGGCGTGGAGGTCGAGGGTGACGGGGCGGAGCTCGGGGGCTAGTCAGAGGGGCGAGGGAGGCGCTACTGCTACGCGGGCGATGGCGACATGCGATCGGATGCGGCGGCCATGGCGGACAGAGGCGAGGGGAGGAGTAGAGGGGCTAATGGGAGGAGGAGGCGGTGCGGACGGCTCTGGCAAGCCTATCCCACTCGGCAGTGCGACGGGGGAAGGCCAGGCAGGCAGGAGGCATGGCGCTCTAGCCGCGCTCGCCGTGCCTCCCTTCGCCTCTGCCTACTGGTAGAGGTAGGGGACGACTGGCATGGGCCAGTTGGGCCGGCCTGCCCCTGGTCCTCAGGTTAGCTCTTTCTCTCTTTTCTTTTCTATTTTGTTTCTGTTTTCTGCTTCTCACATTTGTTTCATTTTGTTTGGGCCACAATCCTTAGCTCAAAATTACTGAAATATTTTATAGAGCATAGTTTGAATAATCCAAACCTCCACAAAAAGTTTCAGCATTTTTGAATGACTAAAATATTTATAAAGCTTTTATTCATTGTTTTCAGAGGCTTTGTTGGATTAAATAACATGACAAAATTGTGGTATAAATGAAATGCACCCCTGATATGTTGTTGCCAACATTTATCAGAATTGGTGAACATTTTAGAAGGGCATTTTGGATTCATTGAAAATTCACAACATTTGAATTGTTTAATTAGGGTGAGGTGCTAGGGTTTCTGATATTCCCCAAAATTTAAACATGATGCACATCTTAGCTAGCACAAGGCAAGGGAAGACTAGGGATGTGACAACTCACCCCCACTCAAAAGAATCTCGTCCCGAGATTTAGAAGTCTTCGGGAAGAGTGCGGGGTACTCTAGTCAAAGACGGTCCTCTCTTTCCCATGTGGCTTACTTCTCGGAGTGGTGTGACCACTGAACCTTGAGAAACTTGATGTTTTGACGCCGAGTGGTACACTCAGCTTGATCGAGGATACGAACAGGGTATTCTTGATATGTAAGGTTAACTTGGAGATCAAGCGTTTCGTGGTCTATTTCGCGGACAGGGTCCGAGAAGCAACGCCTAAGTTGCGAGACGTGGAGAACATCATGAACCTTGGCAAGATGCGGTGGCAGTTCCAATTGGTAGGCAACTTCTCCTCGTTTGGCAAGAATGCGAAAAGGACCAATGTAATGAGGAGCCAACTTGCCCTTGATACCGAATCGTTGGGTACCCTTCAGAGGTGTAACACGAAGCTAAGCCTTCTCGTCAACTTCAAAGGTCACAGCCTTATGATGGGATCATATTGGCTCTTTTGACGAGATTGGGCTGTTTCAACTTTTCACGAATAATGCGAACTTGCTCCTCTGCATCCTGGATCATATCCGGGCCAAAGAGTTGCCTCTCTCCGGTTTCTGACCAGTTAAGAGTTGTTTGACACCTTTGCCCATAGAGAACTTCAAAAGGGGCTTTGCCCAAGCTTGACTGATAACTATTGTTATAAGCAAATTCAGCAAATGGAAGGAACTTCTCCCAATCCAGGCCGAATGATATAACACAAGCTCTAAGCATGTCTTCCAGGATTTGATTGACTCACTCTACTTGACCACTTGACTGCGGATGGAAAGCAGTGCTAAAGGAGAGATGAGTCCCCATAGCATTCTGGAAGCTTTCCCAGAATCGAGAAGTGAAGATACTTCCACGGTCTGAGTTAATCTCCAAAGGAAGACCATGAAGAGACACTATCCGAGAAATATATAGATCCGCTAGCAGACTAGCAGTTATACTCTCCCAAACAGGAAGGAAATGAGCCACTTTGGAAAGACGGTCAATGACCACAAAGATAGCATTATTCCCTCTCTTGGTCTTGGGAAAACTGGTGATGAAATCCATACCGACTTCGTCCCATTTCCATTCAGGAATAGCTAAGGGTTAAAGGGTGCCAGCAGGTCTTTGATGTTCTGCTTTAACGTGACGACAAATGTCGCAGTTAGCAACTAACCGAGCAATTTCTCTCTTCATTTTGGTCCACCAGAACCTCTGGCGTAGGTCCTGATACATTTTCGTACTACCAAGATGAATCGTGAGAGGAGAATCATGAGCCTCCTTAAGGATCAGCTGTCGTAGATGTTGTTTCTTGGGAACCACCAAGCGATTCTCAAAGAAGACAACACCACGATCATCTACCGTGAAGCATTTAGCATTACCTCCTTTCACATTATTCTTAATCTGGGATATCCCGGTATCATGCTTCTGGGCCTCAATGACTTGATCCCTAAGAGTAGGTTTCGCCACCAAGGTGGAAAGGAATCCTTGAGGAACGATGTGAAGGTTTAGCTTCCGAAATTCATCATAGAGAAGTGGTTGACTTTGTTGTAACATGAGATTGTTACAATAAGACTTACGACTTAGTGCATCAGCCATGACATTGGCTTTCCCCGGGGTTTAAGTTATCCCTAAGTCGTAATCTGTGATCAACTCAACCCAACGTCTTTTCCTGAGATTCAAATCCGGTTGGGTAAAGAAATATTTCAGACTTTGGTGATCAGTGTAAATCTCGCAACGATTACCCAGAAGGTAATGTCGCCATGTTTTAAGTGCATGGACTACAGCTGCAAGCTCAAGATCATGTGTTGGATAATTATCCTCATGTGGATGCAACTGTAGAGATGCGTATGCAATCACATGACAATCTTGCATGAGAATGCAACCTAATCCTTGTAGAGAGGTGTCGCAATAGATAACAAAGTCCTTGGAGAAATCTGGTGGCACCAATACGGGAGTAGAAGTCAGGCGTATTTTTAGTTCCTGAAAACTGTGCTCACATTGCGGGGTCCACTCAAACTTTTTATCTTTCTTGAGGAGTTTAGTAAGAGGCTTTGCAACCTTGGAGAAGTTCTCGACAAAGCGGCGATAGTAGCTCACTAAGCCAAGGAAACTCCGAACTTGCTTAACCGATTCAGGTTGAGTCCAATCAAGGACGGCCTGAACTCACTCGGGATTGACAGCGATGCCCTTACCAGAAATTATGTGGCCTAGATAGGTCACTTCTGGTAGCCAGAATTCACACTTGGAGAATTTGGCATACACGCGATGCTCTCGAAGTTTCGTCAATACTAGCCTAAGATGCTTGGCATGATCTTCTTTATTCTTCGAGTATATGAGGATGTCGTCGAGATAGACTACAACGAATTTTTCCAGATACTCCATGAAGATATATTTCATCAAGCGAGAGAAAGTAACCAGGGCAATGGTTAATCCGAAGGACATAACGGTGTACTCGTATTGGCCATAACGAGTAACAAAGGCCGTCTTTGGAATGTCCCCGTTCTTGATCTTGATTTGATGGTATCCTAACCTCAAATCCATATTTGAAAAGATTGAGGATCCAGCGAGTTGATCATACAAGTCGTTGATCCTGGGGAGCGGATACTTCTTCTCAATTGTGACCAGGTTCACTGGTCGGTAATCTACAACCATCCGGTCCGTTCCATCCTTCTTCTTAACGAAGAGGACGGGGCAAGCCCATGGAGAAGAACTAGGGCGGATGAATCCCTTTTTCAAGCCCTCATCGAGTTTTTCTTTAGCTCAGCTAGTTCTAGGGGTGCCATCTTATAGGGTCTTCAGGCTATTGGGACAGTCCCTGGAATGAGGTCTATCACAAACTCAACATCCCTGTCAGGTGGAATACCTGGTAGTTCCTCTGGAAAGACATCCGGGAAGTCACGGACCACCGGAATATCTTCAAGTTCTGGAAGAGGGCTAGCATTAATAGAATAGAGTTGGCGCTTAGCCACTCGAGTTGAGAAACTGACTAGTTCACCCGAAGGATGTGTAAGTTGAACATTCCTAGTATGAGTGTCAATCTTGGCATAATGAGCTGACATTCAGTCCTTACCCAAGATGATATTGATGTCCGAAGACTTCAGAGCTATCAGGGAAGCTAAGAAGACTAGCCTATCCACGAGAATCTCATTGTCATGGCTCACTCTAGAAGTTTGCCATTTTGATCCAGGAGTCTGAACTACTAATATAGTGGGCATATCACAAAAGGTCATGTTATGCAACTGTGCATAACTTTCTAAGATGAATGAATCAGATGCTCCAGTGTCAAAAAGAAATGATGCTGGATGACTATTGACAAGGAGCGTACCAAGCACAACGTCGGGGTCATCATGGGCTTCTTCAAGGGTGACGTTGTTCACACGACCACGAGCAGGAGTTGGCTTCACGTAATATGCCTTGCCCGGCTTACCACGTCCAACTGACTTGGCGTTGTTCTGGGGACACTCACGAGAATAGTGTCCAGGCTCTCTGCATTTGTAGCAGATCACAGATGAAGACCGCGGAGCGGCATTAGCAGCAGGACCACCATAGGGTTTTGCTAGAGGGTTGGCCTGATTTGGGCGAGGCACCTCATAGGATGGCCTCGCGGTGTACCTCGATGGCAGGGCAGTGTTGGGCACCCACACCCGGCGCTTATGAGAACCTAAGCCGGATGAGGAGCTAAAGTCACGAGGGTGCTTCTTGGTGGCCTCATAGTCGGTCTGACCAGTTTCGGCATTGATAGCCTTGTTGACGAGGCCCAGGAAGGTAGCGCACTCATGCAGGCGCAGATCACGACGGAGCTCAGGGCTGAGTCCCTTGCGGAACCTAGCTTGCTTCTTGGCGTCGGTTGAAACCTCCTCCAGTGCATAGCGGGCAAGATTGCCGAACTCACGGCTATAAGCATCCACTGTTAGCTTACCCTAAGTGAAGGCACAGAATTCCTCCCTCTTACGGTCCATCAGACCTTGTGGAATATGGTGGGTGCGGAAGGCACTGCAAAAGTCTATCCATGTAGTAGCGGGGCCCCCTGGGCGCATAGCCTCATAATTTTCCCACCACAGATTGGCGGGTCCTTCAAGGAAGTACGTGGCAAAGTTAACTTTATCTGCCTCAGTCATGTTTGCAGAATGCAGCTTGCGGTTCATGCTGGTAAGCCAATCATCCGCATCGAGGGGGTCGATGGAATGATGGAACTTTGGTGGGTACAACTTCACGAAGTCATTGAGGGACACTCCATCAATACGCTCATTACGCGGAGGGCGTGTTGTATTCTGCTCAATACGCTCCAGCAGACTGTTGGTCTCTCTGTTGTTGCGTTCCGCCTCAAGCATCACCTCCGCCAAAGATGGCGGGTGAGGCAGATTCTCCTGTTTGGCTTGGCTACCCTCACCCTGCTCATAAGCAGGAGCGGGGTTGTTCCTGGTGGATACCATCCTGGGGATAACAAAACCCACATCTTAGACAAGGAAGGCATCAACTCTAGGATAAGAGATATGGAATATACTGAACAACATGGAATGCATGGGTAAACACCCGAGCAACATGGTACAAGCAAACTGCCATATATACACCATGATTCATACACACCATGATATAGTTCAGTACAAACCCAAGCTGAAGTACAAACTATTGAGAAGATAAGCAACTCATCAGAGGCATTACAAGCTTCCTATACATTATCTATATACACCTCCGGAACTCAACTCACACCTCAGTTATATTCCACAAGACACGCAGGACTGTGGCAATACAACCGCTACAATACTACTACTAGCTCACACGCACTCAAGCGTCTCCGTAGAACATCTCATACAGGTTACCCCCGTGACCCGGGAGCTAAACCTGAGGGTCTGGAAACACCCTGGCCTGAGATCCCCGGGAACCATAAGGACATGGATGTGGCCTAGGTCCTCTAGCTGGCGGCAACAGCGGTCCTCGAAGAGGAGTGATGCCTCCAACATTGGGCCAGTCTACGCGAGCGGGCAGATGAGTCCGTGAGGGGCTCAGCATCTCCAAATCTCCATAACCTGTCTGGACGACGGGTGCAAGCTGCGTCAGTGCGGTCCAAAGACGTGCGTGGGTGGCATATAGCTCCATACGAAGTGCCCGAGCATCACAATCCCTGTTCTCCAACAACTAAGCAGTCACCTGAAGCCTAGGATCCTCATGAGAGTGATCATAGTAGGCTGATATCCATCCTCTCCTCCTAGTGTCACTGGAATATAGCAGAACTCAGTGCCTTAAGTAGGCCATGGTGAGCTCTCATGACGGTCAACATCGTGTAGGCGGCCTCCTGAACTGCCATATCTATGGTGACACCTAATCCATACGTCCAATGGAGCGGCTCTGCAGCTCCACGATACGATGGATATATCCTAACAGTACAAAGGTACTGGCTCTGATTGAAGTCGCGGTACTGTTCCTCCACCGTATATTCCGGGTAACAACAGTAACCGGTCTCCATCATAACTCTGACTAACATGGCCGTGTGACACGGTACACCAATGCACCTGGTCAAACGGACCACCTGATGAGAAGGACGAGAAGGCATCTGAAACAGAGGATAATGCAAGTGCATTAGAGATCCTAGCAGAAATCGGACAACATAACGGCTGAAAATGCTCAAAAACAATTTTGAGACATCCTGCAAAAGATTGGATAGCATAACCACTCAACTTTCTAGCTTCAAGATTCTAACCAACTGATTATCACACAGAAGCAATACTTGAAAACTGGAGTTGACTCTCAAGGAACTTAGTCTACAAGTCAATGGTTAGTAACTCGTCATCTTGAGAGGTAGATAAGAAGCCTAGCTCTTAACCCCGTAGAAAAGAAGAGGGTGACTCAGAATAGAATGACTCGGGAAGAGGAGTAAAAAGAGCCTTACGTTCCCTTCCACAATCAATTCCCTTACATAACTAAAGCATTTCTAGACTCAACTTCGACTAGTTTGGCTTGGTAATCCTACAATCAGTCAGGCTCTGATACCAACGCTGTCGGGACCCCGTTCCTAAGCCATAAGAATCTAGCATGTAACACATCACATCACATTGCGGCCTTACGCACGGTTATCCCCACGGCTGCCACCTTACCTTGGCCGGGACCGTTTGCATCTTTTGGCTCACGTATGTGAATATGTCGCTAGCATTCAAATGTCAAAGAACCCGGGTCCACATGACTAGTCATAGAACCCAAGCGGCACATCCGTACAGGGACAAGCATACGTAATCCAATAATGCAGGTGTCGGTCATCAGCGTGTGTAGACGAGTCATAGCAAGCTACAAGGACTCCATTATGTCGTGAGACATATATGTCATCAACGGTACGTAGACGAGTCATAGCAGGTTACATGGACTCCATTACACTATGAGACATTTCCCTGAAGGGACAGACACGGCAGCAAAGAAGGGTACACGCCGGTCAATCAATGTGTCCGGAGCAGTAGCAAGCTACCAAGGCTCAGTGGAAGCACAAAGAGGCATTTCCCCATAAAGAATGCTACTAAGGCACACAACTAGGTGTCAGATCCCATACATACCGTTACACGTCACATGTATGCACGACATGTCCGATATGCATAGATACAACTATGGCATCACAACATAACCATACAACAAGACAACATTTATTTAGAAGGCTCGGAAGAGCCTTGCATAATATGTTCATACAGGTAGGGGTCACATGACCCGACACTCAAGTCAAATAAATAAGTTCATACAAACCAAGCGGAAGCTGAAAGCTGTCTGAGTACAGACAGATAAAAGGGTAAAAGGCATAAAGCCTGACTATCTACAGCCCATCCCAGGGCATCATATCATAGCTGGGATACCAGCTACTCGGCGTCATCAACGTCTAGATAGAACCCACCAGATGGGTGCTGGTTATCATCTGCAACAGTTATTAAGCAAACATGAGTACAATCATACTCAGCAACTCTTTAAATCAGACCTAGTCTATTCATGCTCATGTCTCAACAAGGGGAGTAGTGGGGTTGATGCAGCAAAGCCAGCTTTGACTCTTGGCTAACCTGTACTACGACCACTAGTTCTTTGAACAAGTTTTGAGATAGCGCACACGAGTCCACTAACACCACTTGAATACACCACCATGGATCCCCTCCCGTCATCTACGAGAGTGCTATCCACGGTACTCACCCTTGTCTTGAGTCTTTTAAGAGTAACCATCAAGTTATCTATGAACAACATAAGTTCTCCAAGTAGTCCATTTTCGAGGACGCGGCTATTCGAACAGATTCATTACCCTGCAGGGGTGCACTTCTTCACACACGCTCTCGCCACTTAGCACTGTGTGCACATAAAAACAGGCACCTCGGCAACCTTCAAGCGGAAGCCCAGCGAGGGAGTCGGCCACAACCATCAATCACACAAGACCCTAGTCCAGGCTATCGCCTATTTGAGACTAAACCCGCGCGCAAGTCCGGCCAAAGTTTCCGCCACGGCCTCAAACGATGTGCATAGGGTTCCCAAGCCCACCATCCGGGTGACCCTTGGTACACCGTGCCACTGCCTACCGCGTCGTAGCCCACCCCTGAGGTCAGCGCTACGCATGGCCTCCAGCATTGCTATAAACACCAGAAACTACTTGCAACTCCTGGACCGAGGACTAGGCGGTTGATAAGTCGAGAGGGGTCAAGTTACCGGAACCCAATGTGTGGTAGTAACTAGTCTTGGATCACAAACATGGAACTTAGTTCCTAACAACGGTCCCAATGAGACAACCCGCTATGTACTCGTACATAGCCTCTCATCGCTACCTTTATCAAATCAGGTTCATCACTTAGCTCATCACATCAGAACAACACTGTTCCACTCCGGTTCATCACCCAGATGAATCAGACCTGACACAATTCTAAGCATAGCAAGCAAGCATGGTAAAACACATCAAGGCTCAAGCATCTACCAGGTATGCTAGGTTGCTTGGTTTAGCTATTTACTATGACAATGACAGGTCATGCAGAGGAATGAGTTCAACTACCGCAACAGATAGACAGTTGAAGCGTTTGTCCTAATGCAATAAACAAGAGCAGGAGCGAGAGCATGGGATTGTATCGGAATGATCAATGGGGTTGCTTGCCTTCTAGGTTGGTGGCACGGTACTGCCCTTCAGCTGGATACTCACGTAAATCCTCGGGAGCAGGACCTACCGCGATACAACATAGTAACAATCAATACCAGCAAGTGCAACAATATGATGCATGATCATGACATGGCAACATGTTAAGGACTAGCTAATGCACCTATCATTAGAGTTAATTGGAGTACAGTTGAATATTGGTTCAAAATCGTACTCCATGTGATATTCCACATATTCTATTATTGCAAATTGTCAATGTTCTCCTATTAAGGTTGCCCTAGCATGCATGATAATAGCACCAATGGATTCTTTGGATTTTTTTAATGATTTTTCATATATAACTTATTTCAATCTGAATTACAGATTAATTTCTATGAGTTTTCTAAGATTTTAGCATTTCCTGTAATTAAATTAAATCAGAAAAGAATTTATTCCGTCAGCACTGCATCAGCATTGCGTCAGGTAGTCAACTAGCCGATGCCAGGTCAAACCTGACCAGTGGGGTCCACAGGTCAGTGACCCAGGGCTACTCAGAGTCACTGACATGTGGGGTCCACATGTCATTGACTCAGGAGATAATCCCGAGTTGACCCTGGCTTTGACCTGAACCAGGGCCCACTATCAGTGGTTGTTAGGGTGTTAATTAGCTGGATTAGGTTGCTAATGACTTACCACGTCGGACGTCGCCGGAGTCTCGCCGGCGGTGACCAAACCGACGGCGGCTTCACGTCGGAATCGCGCAAACGGCGACGCCTGGACTCGCGGAGACCACCAGAGGGTAGCCCATTCACGTCTGCATCGAACTGGAGGTTCAGGTGGCCGCGGGGCTGCAGGAATCCTCATGGGCGGCGAGCCGTGCGGCCAACGAAGCTCGGGTGAGCTCGGAGCCGACGCCACAGGATGCGGCAGAGCTGCTGCTTGGCTCCTAACGCACCTACGCGAGCTCGTGGTTCCATCTAGTGCGCTGGCTGGACCGGAGAAGGACCGGAACATCGTCGGCGTCGAGGTACGCACGGCGGAGCTCCTCGGGCTCGGAGCAATCCGAGCCTACAGACAACATTCGACAGGGGGGGAGAGGGGGAATGGGTCCAGGGGCTCACGACGAGTGCAAAGGCGTCGGTAGCGGGCTCGGGGACGTCCTGGAGGCGACGAACGAGCGGCGGCGATCTCCAGTGGCCGAAGGTCGAAGACAACTCAGGGTAGTGATGGGGAGCTTCTAACGATGAGCTGGTCAGCGTGGAGGTCGAGGGCGACGAGGCGGAGCTCGGGGGCTAGTCAGAGGGGCGAGGGAAGCGCTGCTGCTACGCGGCCGACGATGGCATGTGATCGGCTGCGGTGGCCATGGCGGACAGAGGCGAGGGGAGGAGTAGAGGGGCGAATGGGAGGAGGAGGCGGTGCGGATGGCTCTGGCGAGCCTATCCCACTTGCCAGCGCGACGGGGCAAGGCCAGGCAGGCAGGAGGCGTGGCGCTCTGGCCACGCTCGCCGTGCCTCCCTCCGCCTCTGCCTACTGGCAGAGGTAGGGGACGACTGGCACGGGCGAGATGGGCCGGCCTGCCCCTGGGCCTCAGGTTAGCTCTTTCTCTCTTTTCTTTTCTATTTTGTTTCTGTTTTCTGCTTCTGACATTTGCTTCATTTTGTTTGGGCCACAATCCTTAGCTCAAAATTAATGAAATATTTTATAGAGCATAGTTTGAATAATCCAAACCTCCACAAAAAGTTTCAGCATTTTTGAATGACTAAAATATTTATAAAGCTTTTATTCATTGTTTTCAGAGGCTTTGTTGGATTAAATAATATGCCAAAATTGTGGTATAAATGAAATGCACCCCTGATATATTGTTGCCAACATTTATCAGAATTGGTGAACATTATAGAAGGGCATTTTAGATTCATTGAAAATTCACAACATTTGAATTGTTTAATTAGCGTGAGGTGCTAGGGTTTCTGATATTCCCCATTTCATGTTGATGCAAAATTTAAACATGATGCACATCTTAGCAAGCACAAGGCAAGGGAAGACTAGGGATGTGACATCATGCTCTCGTGGTTGGGGGTGATTCTTGAATCTAGAAAAATGAAATTCTTTTACCTCTTCCCCAAACTTAAGAGAGACAACTTCCCTCTTACAATCAATGCTTGCACCTGCAGTGTTAAGAAATGGTCTTCCAAATAATATGGGACAAAAATCATGTTCAGCGATTTCCATTACAATAAAGTCTAATTTATAAGTAAAGGTTCCGAATATAACATAAACATCATATACCATCCCATAATGTATCCTGAGAGTACCATCTGCTAATTTAATTTCCATATCAGTTGGCTGTAAGTCACAAGCATAAATTTCATCATGAAGCTTAGTGTAAAGAGTCTAAGCTATAACATTAATATAAGACCCTATATCACAAATACCAAAATAAGAAGTACTACCAAAAGAACAAGGCACCACCGGTTTACCAGTATCTGCAACTTTAATGTAACCTTTCACAAAACAAGTTACCTCCTCTTCCATTGTTTCAATGGGAATTCCCTGTTTTCTCCTTTTTGGAGGCTTCACCTTAGATTTTCTCTTGTTCTCTATCATCCTCTGAATGTTCCCTGCTAAAATACTAAAGCTGCGCACTTCGAAGTGGATAGGGCAATATCGGTTCGAGTTCCTAATCTTCTTCCATGGGGAGTACTGATGTTTCTACCTCCAAGATCTCAACTATGACCTCTTCCTCGGGGTCCTCATCAGTACAATTCTCCCATTTCCTCTTTTGGAACTCCATGTGTTATGCATATCTTTGAACAAAACTTAAAACCACATCAGGGTCAAGGTATAATTCATTACTTATTTCTTCAACTCTCCCTGAGTTTAGACAAGCTTTTATACAATCAAAATCCACTTCTACTTTACCCTCTCCTTCTTCATCGCTCCCCCTTGCTTTGTGGTTAGCAAGTTTCCCTTCTAATAATTCCAATGCTTCTACGACCTTGCTAGTAATAAAAGAACCTACAGATGCTAAATCTAGTTCTTCCTTTGAATTACATTGAAGTCCTCCATAGAAACCATTCAGGGAGCTTATGACGAGGGCAATCATTTAATAAAAATTTATACCTTTGATGTGTGTTTACCAGACTTTCTCCAGGTCTCTGTCGGAAGTTTAAAATCCTCCTCCTTGCTTCATATGATTTCTTCTCTAGACAAAAACCTGATAGAAAAGTTTCTGCTAATTTACTCCATGTATCAAAGGTACCTACAAGGTGAGACCCTAACCAATTCCTTGTATTTTTAGCCAGAGTGTGAGGAAATAATTTAAGTTTCATATCATCTGGGCTAAACGCATTCAAATTAAATGTCCCACATACATCTTCGAAAAATTGCAAATGTTGATAAGGATCCTCACCTTTAAACTGTTTACCATGCAACAATTCAATGACACTTGGGTTCACCTCATAAGCTACACCGGTGGGATTAGGTCCCAACGATGTGAACATTTCTCAAATAGGTGGACCTGTAAGATTCATGGATGTAAGTTAATAATTGTGTCCATACGCAGCCATGGTTGTTCTAGACCTGCAAACAACTTAGCACACAAAATTCAAACAAGACTCAGAACTAAGATCAAAAGCGCCCAACTCCCCGGCAATGGCGCCAGAAAAAGCTTGATAGTCTACAAGTGCACAGGGTCTAGTTGTAGCCTTTTCGAAGTAAGAGTATCGATCCCACATGGAGCACATGAATCAATCTTTGTTCCTTTGTAGGGTGCAAGTAATGTGCCTAGAAAATGTAAGTGGTTCAGAAGAGTAGTAATAATAACAATAAGGTTGCAAGTGTAAAGGTGGATAAATCAACAAAAATAAATGACAAGTACAGTAACTGGACTTGAGACAAATGATTAAAAGAGTTCCCACGGATTCGGAATCCCCACTAGTGTGCATCTAAGGCGGTGCCTAAGCACAATGCTACTTCATATTCCTAAGCCACTTTACATGTTTCTCTTTGTGGGCAGAGCCGGTAGAGATACATGCATACTCGTGGTATCTCCGTATCCCATTTGCCACCACCATTCTTCCCCACTCCGGTTATCAAACGGTGATTAAGGGGAAAGAGGACCCTGTGATCGCAGCCAAAGTTATCTCAGTTTTACCCCATGTTGCAACTATCTGCTACGATGAGAGAGGGGGCATGTCACGTCAGCCAACTCAACAACCACACAGTTAGCCAACAGTATTAACCTTCCATCCAAAGTTGGCATACGTTGGATGGTCGACTTCACCCAACGTCAAGAATATTATCAACATAAACATGCAAAGAGGATATTAAATCTTAATACCAAACAACCTATTACATACTAGGATTCATCCATACCCCAAGGACAATGGGTCTACTCACACATGGGGACAACAATCATCATGGTAATGGTAAATGAAGACATGGATGGATGAATCAACCGATACACCGAAGGATCCACTAGGGTTCTTGATGTTGCAGATAATAAGGATGCAGATGATGATGATGAGGAAGACGGTGATGATGACTTCGTTCCTCTTGCGGTGAGAGGGATCCCCTCCTTCTCCTTGTTGATCCTCCCTCCGGATGGGTTCTGGAGGTTACGGTTCTACCTTCTCGATGAGTTTCTGGAGGCTCTGCACGTCTGATTCACAATCTGCTTAGACGAGGTGAAAATAGCTGATCTCCCAGAGGCGGTGGCGCGCCAAATGATCGCTCATACGGACGTGCGCGGTCGTATGGAACGCCGTCATTCGCGCTGGAAGCGCAACGACGGTTGTTTCTTTGGCCTTCTTGCTTGATTCTTTTATGGAAAGTGTTTATCACCTTTAATACGCGATTCCACTGCCATTTTTGGGGATTTTCTTCATTAAATGAATATTACTCCAAAAGCCGTTGCCCAAGGGATTATCCAAAAGAAGAAGTGCGCGAACGTGGCAAAATTCCAGAAAGCCTACGAAGTAGACACAAAAATAACGGTAAAATGGTCTCATAATTTGGACTCATCAAGCTGCAGGAGGAACAATCATGGGAATGCCCATAGAAGATGTCAAGAAGATACAAGATGATATGCAAGAGAACCATGCCCAATGGCATGTTGAGAGAACCACCATCAACAAGGTGAATGTCAATGAAGAAAATAGCTCAGAGTAGACAACCAGGCTAGAAGAACTCATATCTTTGCTCAAAGGTAAATAAGAGGTAAATCTTAATGCCATCACTAATGAAGATACTAGTGATGTGAATTTTATTGTTCGCAATAGCTAGAATCCCAATTGGAAAAATAATGGTTATGCTCCTAAACTTCCTTATCCAAATAATGGAGGAGCATCCAATAATTTTAATGGAGCTAATGGTAGCAATAGAAATACTTTTGAAGAAACTCTTAAAAAATTATTGCTAGCCACACTGAGAGGAATGAAAATTTCAAGAATATGTTGAAGAATCATGATAACTACTTGGTCAATCGACCAGTAAGGTTGTTGGACTAAAAAAAGATGTGAAGATACTTGAAGCCAGATCCAAGAATATTGAGGCACAAGTACCAAAGATAGCAGAGAACCAAAGATTGATTTTGGCCAAGTTTGTAGGTAAACCGGAGCCTAACCCAATTGAAGAACTTAAAATGCTAAGAAGCCAAGAAGAGAAAGGGGAGGTACTTGACACAAGCGATGTGCCAGAGTAAAACTATACCGTTGCTAATTTTGTCAAGATGATTTCCATGAAGTATCTAGAACCGGAGGTAATTAACGATGAGGCATATAATATCTTTGTTGAACAAGTTGCAGCCAAGGTACGTGAACTTGATGATGAAAGAAAAAAGTTATTCAGTAAGGTACCAGCTGATGTCTACTACACAACTTTATTCTTGTAGACTCTGTTGGGCCTCCAAGCGCAGAGTTTTGTAGGACACTAGCAATTTTCCCTCAAGTGGATGACCTAAGGTTTACCAATCCGTGGAAGGTGTAGGATGAAGATGGCCTCTCTCAAACAACCTTGCAATCAAATAAAAGAAATCTCTTGTGTCCCCAACACACCCAATACAATGGTAAATTGTATAGATGAACTAGTTCAGCGAAGAGATGATGATACAAGTGTAATATGGATAGTAGATATAAGTTTTTGTAATCTGAAAATATAAAAAAAGCAAGGTAACAAGTAGTAAACAGCGAGCAAAATGGTGAAACAATGCTTGGGAATAAGGCCTAGGGTTAATACTTTCACTAGTGCAATCTCTCAACAATGCTAACATAATAGAATCATATAATCATCCCTCAACGTGCAACATAGAATCACTCCAAAGTTCATATCTAGTGGAGAACATGAGATGAAACTGTTGTAGGTTGTAGAACCACCTCAAAGTTACCCTTTTCGATCAATCTATTGAGCTATTCATGTAGGTGTCACAAACAGCTCTATAGTTCATACTAAAATAGCACCAATGATACATATCAATCAACCCTAATGTCACCTAGATACTCCAATGTCACCACAAGTATCCATGGGTTAATTATTCGACATGCATCAAACAATTTCAGATTCATTATATTCAATCCAACACAAAGAACTTCAAAGAGTACCCTAAGATTTTTATCGGAGAAGGTAGGACAAGATCGTGTATCAACCCCCTATGCATAGATTACCCAATTGTCACCATGGAAATCCGCAAGTTGACTACCAAGACATACATCAAGTGATCTCAAATCCAATATTCAATCCGACATAACAAAATCTCAAAGGGAAAGATTCTATTCATCACAACAAGATAGGAAGGGATAAACACCATATGATCCAACTATATTAACAAAGACCGTGATACATCAAGATCGTGTCATCTCAAGAACCGAGAGAGATAGAGAGAGAGAGAGAGAGAGAGAGAGAGAGAGAGAGAGATCAAACACATAGCTATTGGTACATACCCTCAGCCCCGAGGGTGAACTACTGCCTCCTCGCCATGGCCTCCGCCGGGATGATGAAGATGGCCACTGGTGATGGTTTCCCCCTCCGGCAGGGTACTGGAAAGGCTCCAGACGGGTTTTTCTGTGATACATAGAGTTGCGGTGGTGAAGCAGAAGTTCTAGGTTAACTTTCAAGGATTTATGGATTCATCGGATTTGTCAGCGTTGGAATAACGTCAACCAGAGTCACGTGGGCCCCACAAGCTAACAGGGTGCGCCCACGGGGGGTGGGCGCGCCCTGTTGGCTCGTGGCCCACATGTGGCTCCCCTCTGTTGGTTCTTTGCTCCGGTATTTCTTATTTTCTCTAGAAAAAATCATGAAAATGTTTCGGGCGATTCCGAGAACTTTTATTTTCTGCACAAAAACAACACCATGGTAATTCTATTGAAAACAACGTCAGTCCGGGTTAGTTCTAAATAAATCATATAAAGTAAAAATATTGTAAACATAGGAAAATATGGCATGAATACTTCATAAATTATCGATACATTGGAGGCGTATCACCAGCTAAGCAAGACGTTGCTTTTGAACCAGAGATTGATATAGGACTTAATAAGTCCAGTGCTTTATGTGATCTAGGGGCCAGTGATTCCACCATCCTCAAATCTATTTATGAGAGTCTGAATCTTGGTCCTTATGCTAATACTAAGATTATATTGAATATGGATAACTCTACTTTTACTCAGGCAATAGGAGTTATAGTTCAAATTAATATTTGCCATGTCATGATTGATCTTGTTATAGTAGATATGCCTGAAGATCCAATTGCTCCTATAATTCTCGATAGACCTTTTATAAGGACTATCAAAGTTGTGATAAATGTGTTTGAGGGAAATGCTTGTTTTGATTTACCAGCTAAAGATCCCTTCATAAGGCAATTCCCCAGGAAAAGGAAATTGAAGACCTACACACTCTTCTAGGGAACTTATAGGTAGAATATTACTAGTAGTGTTGGTTAATGCCGCATCGCTACTGTTTAGTACCAGTAGCGCTGTACTGAACAAGCGCTACTAGTACAACTTAGCAGTAGCGCCGGATGGTACAAACAACACTACTGCTAAGTGGGCCAAACGGTACCCCCACGTAAGGATAAACTAGCAGCACCGTGGTCATACCCAGCGCTACAGCTATTGTCGTAGCTGTAGCGCGTTGCCTAGTAAAGTTGCTACTGCTGTTTTTCTACATGTAAGCCGATGGGCCCCAAGTAGCAGCAGCGCTGGATTAAACCCAGCGCTACTGATAGCCACACTAGCAGTAGCACGTTTCTCCCCCAGCGTTGCTGCTATGGTCGCCGACCACATAATATTTACCACCTTTCCCCCTTCTTCTCCCTTCCTACCCTGGCCCCCTCATCTTCCACTTGATTATTCCTTCAATGCTCCCCCTCCTCCCTCTCTCTTATTTGCCCCTCCATCACCTCCATTAATGCCTTTCCTCCCCCCTCTCTCTTTCTTTGCCCTCCACCACTGCCATTAATTAATGCCCTCCCCCCTCTCCCACTTTAATAGGTTAGCCCTCACTAGCTTGTTCTCTCTCTACCTAGTTAGAGCTATCGAGGTACCTCACTATCTAGATATACTAGCTAATTAAGAAGGAGAATCGAATATATTTACCGTTCTTGATATCTCTCGACATAGGCGAGGAAAAACAAAGAGTTGTGTATGAATGAAAATGTATGTGTGTGTGTGTGCGCGCGCGTGTGCGCGCCCGCGCGATAGGACTGAACTATATATGCGCGATATGTAGAGAATTGTCTGTGGCATGTGAGTTGCCTATATTGTGTATTTGTTGAAATGTGTGTGACATGAGTTACCTATGTTTTGCCGAAATAACAATTCATTTCCGTTTCGGTGAATTTCGGGCAAACTCGATATGTCCTATGTTTTGGGAAGGTCATGTCGAATTCTTGTATGAATTTGTTGCATGCATAGGAGGTTCATGAAGGTCAATGGAAGGAAGGTGGAAAGATAATAGCAATTCGCGGTGCACGACATGCATGAAAAAAACGGAAGGACGTTTTATGTCCGTGTCGAGATGCAAAGGAGGAGTATGGCTCGACCCCTTTAAGGCTTGCAAATTCAAGGCTCACCTGCTCACGCATGGTTTCATGGATGGCCATACTCGATGGATAAGTGAAGATGATGATGAGGAGGACGTCGACAGGGCAGACAATAACGACATGCGGCCAGACGAGGAGATGACCGAAAATGGGCATGAAGAAGAGGGCGTCAGAAATGGCAAAGAGGCCGGACATGGCGCAGAAGAGGCCGGACCAGGCAGAGAAGTGGCTGGACATGACAGAGAAGACGCGGACACACCGCACTCTTCGTCCCTACTAAGTTCATCCATGTGGGACCCACATGTTTGAGACCTGCGTCGCAAGAAGACAACTAGTAATAGAGGTGCTTCTAGAGAGGAGGCCAAACTGGCGCAACTGGAGTTAGACACGTAGACTCCATTGTATGATGGTTGCGATCCCGAGGTAACCCGCTTGAGTTTCATGCTAGAACTTCTAAAGACGAAGCCAAAAAACAAATCGACGGACGTGAGCCTGGATGACCTTTTGAATTATCTAAACAAGGCTCTTCCCGCGGGAAAGCCTCTGCCCTAGTAGTGTCGAGGACGCCAAGACAATTTTGTGTCCTCTTGATTTGTAGCTCATTAGATACCATCCATGCATCAATGAATGCATCATATATCAAAACAAGCATGCAGAAATAAATCTGTCCAAAGTGCAATGCTTCACGATATAAGAAGGCCGAAAGAAAGCTTCACAGAAAGTTGTATGCTACCTTCAGATCACTCCTCCTCTGCAGCGGTATTTCGTAGATCCTAAGGAAGCAGAGCTCATGTGCTGGCACGCGGAGAGGGTGAAGCCATACGATGGAGATGAGACGAAGCTGAGACACCTCACAGATGCTAGCCAGTGGAGAGCATTAAATGCTGAATATAAATATTTCGCAGATGATCCAAGGAATATCATGCTTGGCGCTAGTACCAATGGCATGAATATGTTTGGCAACCAGAACACCCATAGCACATGGCTCATGTTTGTATGGATGTACAACTGATGACCCACAAGTATAGGATATCAATCGTAGTCCTTTCGATAAGTAAGAGTGTCGAACCCAACGAGGAGCAAAAGGAAATGATAAGCAGTTTTCAGCAAGGTATTCTGCAAGTGCTGTGAGTAGCAGTAGTAGATTGTTTTGCAGATAGATAATTCTTAACAAGTGACAAGTAACAATAGTAACCAAGGTGCAGCAAGGTAGCCCAAACATTTTTATAGCAAAGGACGGGCCGGAAAGTTATCTTATATGAAGCAAGTGCTCCCGAGTAGACATGGGAATTTATGTCTAGTCATGTTCATCATGTTGTGTTGATTCACATTCGCTACTTTGATAATTTGATATGTGGGTGGACCGGTGCTAAGGTGCTGTTCTTAATTGAACAAGCAACCCAATTATGATTACCCCCTCTCGCAAGCATCCGCAACTACGAAAGAGGAATTAAGATAAATCCAATCACAGCCTGAAACGTGTGACGCCTGATACGTATATAACGTATCTACTTGTCCAAACTCTTTTGCCCTTGTTTTGGACTCTAATTTGCATGATTTGAATGGAACTAACCCGGACTGACGCTGTTTTCAGCAGAATTGCCTTGGTGTTATTTTTGTGCAGAAATAAAAGTTCTCGGATTGACCTGAAAATTTACAGAGAATATTTTTGGAATTAATAAAAAATATTGGCGAAATAATCAACTGCAGGGGGCCCACCACCTGGCCACAAGCCAGGGGGGCGCGCCCACCCCCCTAGGGCGCGCCCCTGTGGCTTGTGGGCCCCCTGTTGCTCCTCCGACCTCGTTTCCACTCCTATATATTCCTATTTACGGAGGAAAAAATCAGAGAGAAGAGTTCATCGCGTTTTACGATATGGAGCCGCCGCCACCTCCTGTTCTTCCTCGGGAGGGCAGATCTAGAGCCTGATTTGGGCTCCGGAGAGGGGAAATCGACGCCGTCGTCATCACCAACCATCCTTCATCACCAATTTCATGATGCTCTCCGCCGTTCGTGAGTAATTCCATTGTAGGCTTGCTGGACGGTGATGGGTTGGATGAGATTTACCATGTAATCGAGTTAGTTTTGTTAGGGTTTGATCCCTAGTATCCACTATGTTCTGAGATTGATCTTGCTATGACTTTGCTATGCTTAATGCTTGTCACTAGGGCCCGAGTGCCATGATTTCAGATCTGAACCTATTATGTTTTCATGAATATATGTGTGTTCTTGATCCTATCTTGCAAGTTGTAGACACCTATTACGAGTTATGATCCGCATCCCCCAGGGTGACAATAACTGGGATTCTTTTCGGTGATTACCGTAGTTTGAGGAGTTCATGTATTCACTAAGTGCTAATGCTTTGGTCCGGTTCTCTATTAAAAGGAGGCCTTAATATCCCTTAGTTTCCATTAGGACCCCGCTGCCACGGGAGGGTAGGACAAAAGATGTCATGCAAGTTCTTTTCCATAAGCACGTATGACTATATATGGAATACATGCCTACATTACATTGATGAATTGGAGCTAGTTCTGTTTCACCCTATGTTATAACTGTTGCATGATGAATGCCATCCGACATAATTATCCATCACTGATCCATTGCCTACGAGCTTTTCATATATTGATCTTTGCTAAGTTACTTTTCCGTTGCTACTGTTACAATCACTACAAAACTGCTATTGTCAGTTTGCCATCTTTGCCGTTACTTCCATATTCCTTTGCTACTGAATACTTTGCTGCAGATATTAAGTCTTTCAGGTGTGGTTGAATTGACAACTCAGCTGCTAATACTCGAGAATATTCTTTGGCTCCCCTTGTGTCGAATCAATAAATTTGGGTTGAATACTCTACCCTCGAAAACTGTCGCGATCCCCTATACTTGTGGGTTATCAAGACCTTTTTCTGGCGCCGTTGCCGGGGAGCATAGCTCTATTCTCTGAGTCACTTGGGATTTATATCTGTTGATCACTGTGAAGAATCTGAAAGATGCTAAAACCAAGATCTACCCCTCAACTACGAGGACAGGTAAGGAACTGCCATCTAGCTCTGCACTTGATTCACCTTCTGTTATGAGTAAATTTACGACACCACCACCTGCTACTGAATTTGATATGTCGCAAGTAATTGATGATGCTACTTCTGCTATGCATGATGCTTATGATGATACTTTGCTTGATACTACTATGCCACTGGGTGAATATCTTGATGAACAAATTTCTAGAGTGAATGCTGAAACTGATGATATCTCTGAATCTGATGAAATTATTGAAACTGAACACTATGATACACCTGCTAGGCCTAGCACTCCTAGATATGAATTGCCTGATATACCTGAGGGTTATGTTATGGAAGGAGAGCTAGCTAGGGACTTTCTTGCTTGTAAGGATAGAGATGATCTTAAGATATTGCTTCGCAAGTGGAAAGAAAAATCTTTGAATGCTAGAATGCAATATGATCCCAAGTTTGCTACTTCACCTATCTTTGTTACTGATAAGGATTATGAATTCTCTGTCGATCCTGAGTTAATTACTTTGGTAGAATCTGATCCTTTCCATGGTTATGAATCTGAAACTGTTGTGGCACATCTTACTAAATTGAATGATATAGCCACCCTATTTACTCATGAGGAAAAAATTCGCTATTACTATATTCTTAAGTTGTTTCCTTTCTCATTAAAGGGTGATGCTAATATATGGTTTAATTCTCTTGCTCCTGGTTGTGTGCGTAGTCCCCAGGATATGATATATTACTTCTCGGAAAAATATTTTCCTGCCCATAAGAAACAAGCTGCCTTGCAGGAAATATTTAACTTTGTGCAAATTGAAGAAGAGAGTCTCCCACAAGCTTGGGGGAGGCTTCTCCAATTACTTAATGCTTTGCCTGATCATCCTCTCAAGAAAAACGAAATACTTGATATCTTTTATAATGGACTAACTGATGCTTCTAGGGACCACCTAGATAGTTGTGCTGGTTGTGTTTTCAGGGAACGAACTGTTGAACAAGCTGAACTACTATTGAATAATATATTGAGCAATGATAATGATTGGACTATTCCCGAACCACCTCCAAAGCCAACTCCGAAGAAAAGAGGTATTCTATTTTTCAGTCCTGAAGATATGCAAGAGGCAAAGAAATCTATGAGAGAAAAAGGTATTAAAGCTGAAGATGTTAAGAATCTACCACCTATTGAAGAAATACATGGTCTTGATAGCCCGACACAGGTAGTAGAGGTAAATTCTCTCCGTAGATTTGATGAAGGAGATATTCCCTATAATAAGTCTGCTAGCCAATGCTTGGATGAGTTTGATAATTTTATGGTGAAGCAAGAAAATTTCAATGCTTATGTTAGTAGACAATTGAAACATAATGCTTACATGCTTGATCGCTTGGGTGATTATTTGAGTAGAACTGTCAATGATCTTAAGCTTATTAGTAAACATGTTTCCATGGTAACTACCCAAGTAGAACAAGTACTTAAGGCTCAAAATGATTTGCTTAATGGAATGAATAGTAAGAACAATGATCATTCTGTTAAAGTTGTGACTAGGGGTGGTAGAATGACTCAGGAAACTTTGTATCCTGAGGGCCATCCTAAGAGAATTGAGCAAGATTCTCAGAGAGTTAATACTGATGCACCTAGTCGTTCCAATAAGAGTAGGAAAAAGAATGACGATAGGACTTTGCATGCTGCTAGTGAACCTGTTATAGATACACCTGAGAATCCAAATGATACTTCTATTTCTGATGCTGAGACACAATCTGGTGATGAACAAGAGCCTAGTGATAATATTAATGATGATGTTCATGTTGATGCTCAACCTAGTAATGATAATGATGTGGAGATTGAACCTGCTGTTGATCTTGATAACCCACAACCTAAGAATAAGACATATGATAAAAGAGACTTTATTGCTAGGAAGCATGGTAGAGAAAGAGAACCGTGGGTTCAAAAACCCATGCCCTTTCCTCCTAAGCCATCCAAGAAAAAGGATGATGAAGATTTTGAGCGCTTTGTTGAAATGCTTAGACCTGTCTTTTTGCGTTTGCGCTTGACTGATATTCTGAAAATGTCTCCTTATGCTAAATATATGAAAGATATTGTGACAAATAAAAGAAAGATACCGGAAGCTGAGATTTCCACCATGCTTGCTAATTATACTTTTAAGGGTGGAATACCAAAGAAACTAGGAGATCCCGGAGTACCTACTATACCATGCTCTATTAAAGGAAATTATGTTAAAACTGCCTTATGTGACCTTGGAGCTGGTGTTAGTGTTATGCCTTTCTCTTTATATCGTAGACATGATTTGAATAAGTTGACACCTACTGAAATCTCCTTGCAAATGGTTGATGAATCAACTGCTTTACCCATCGGTATTTGCGAGGATGTGCCTGTTGTGGTTGCAAATGTTACTATTCTAACGGACTTTGTTATTCTTGATATTCCCGAGGACGACAGTATGTCGATCATCCTTGGTAGACCCTTTTTGAATACTGCAGGGGCTGTTATTGATTGCAACAAGGGCAATGTCACTTTTCATGTTAATGGTAATGAGCATACGGTACACTTCCCGAAGAAACAACCTCAAGTTCATAGTATCAACTCCATTGAAAAGATTTCAACGATTATTATTGGAGACTTTGAATTCCCTCTTCCTACTGCCAAAAAAAATATGATATACTTATTATTGGGGACATGCATATCCCCATTGAGGTAACCTAGTGTTATTCCAAAATTCTCCGGTTCCATGTCCTTCGGAAAAAGTTTGTCAATAAAACTTGATCAACCTTATTGATGGATTCTTTTTGATAAGCATGAGATGGATGAATTTAGAAAGCACAACTTTCTGTACCCAACTTTTATTTTCTGTTCCTTAGTTTCAATTAAGTGAAAATGCTATTATTTCTGTGTTTTCCATTTTATCCGTGCAATAGAAAAATGACCTGAAAATAAAATTCCTCAGAATTCCCTGAAAATTTAGTATGATTTTTTCTGGAATATTTTAGAATTTTTGGCACTGAGTATGCATTAGGGGGCTGCACCAGTGGGCCACAAGCCTGCAGGGCGCGCCCACCCCCCCTGGGCGCGCCCCCTGGCTTGTGGTTCCCACGTGGAGCCCCCTCACTTATTCCAGCCACCATCCACTACGTCTTCACCCAGAAAAAAATCCCACCATTGCTCAAACCCGTGTTCTAGCTCATTTTGCTGCCATTTTCGATCTCCTTGCTCAAAGCTCCATTTGCAAAACTGTTTTAGGGGATTGCTCATCGGTATGTGACTCCTCCAATGGTCCAATTAATTTTTGTTCTAGTGCTTTATATATTGCAAATTTTTGCTGCTGTGGTGACCTTGTTCTTGAGCTTGCATGTCAAATTTGTATGGTCCCAAGTAGTTTTGATGCATGAGATAGCTTCTAGGCACTTGTGGGAGTAGTTGCTATGAGTTTTGTTGAGTTTTGTTTACTTTTAATTAGAGTCACTAAAAATTTCAGAATTAATTTTCAGCAAAAGAGATGATGAGGAGATTGTTAAGAGGCTCTTCGAGCAGGGGTTTTAAAGAAAAAGAAAATGAGAAGCCTAAATACAATATCCCTCCTACCGCGGAGCTTCATCCATGTGAGTAGCCAAGTGAAGCATTCCTGAGGGCGGCCGGAATTTATGAAGATTTTTATTATCTAGCAGAAAATGCTGGCATCACCGACTTCCTCAACGATAAGTGTGAACAGTATCTCCTACTTACTAATACTTTCGTGCAAAATTTTCATTTTTATCCTAGGAAGAATCCTCCCATAGTAGAATTTCATTTATATGATGTACCTAAGGAAATGTCGCTTTACGATTTTTGCAATGTTTGCAAAATACCTCATGAGGGCAGCATCAGTGAACCACGTCCTAGAGACATGGATGATTTTATTGCCGCAATCACTGTAGGGGAAGAGAGAGGGGTGTCAAAGGCAAGAGCGGCTAGTGTACATTTTCCTATTTTACGCTATTATTCACTATTTGCGGGGAGATATTTAGTTGGTCGCGGTGAGAGTGGAAGCCTTAGTGCCCCCGACCTCGCTATTCTGCGCCAAGCTTTACTTGCTGATAGAATTTTCAGTCTGGGCGCTATAGTGGCTCAACGGTTGAACTTAAACCGTTCGAAGGGCCCTATATTCGGAGGTATCTATGCGTCTCGTTTAGCTAAACACTTTGAGATACCTATTAGGATTGACGAGGAAGATGAAATGCTTCTTCCTACAAGACATTTAGATTATGATAGTATGGTAGCACATGATTTTATTAAGAAAGATAATGATAAAAGGCTGCTTTACAACCTAGTATTTAGTCAGGGTACTTGTGAGATTATTACTCTGCCTGCTTCTTCTTTGTTCCACATCCATTCAGGCAGGTACAATATTATGCCCGGTGACATCTACCGCTATTGGGGTTTGTCGCAACCCACAGCACCTGAGCCGGCACCAGCCCTTGATCCATATCAGGCTCCGGTTTTTCAGTGGGAGCCACAGGAGGTCGCTAATCAGTGGAACCCTCAGTATCCTCCGGAGTATCCAGGAGAGGGTTATTTCCAGCCGTGGCCCTAGACCAACTTAGGCCAAAAGCCTAAGCTTGGGGGAGTACGTATTTCTCACCGACATTACATTCACGTTCACACACTCATCTCAGTTGTCGGTGTTCCTACTTTTTCATTGTACCATCCATGGTAGTTTATTTCTTCTTTTTGCTTTCTTCTTGTGTATCTAATTAATCATGAGAAAATCCAAAAAATTAGTTCTAGCTTTACTTTCTAGTTTGTTTAGTTGTAGTATTAAAAGAAAACCCAAAAATATTTCTCGTCCTTCTTTTGCTTGTTGGGAGCTTTCCCGTGTAAATAGTTTTCCTTTCTTCTTTGGGTCGTAAGGAGAAGACCACGATGACATGTTGAGTGGCTCTCATATATAGAGACCATATTGCTTTGCCTTCTCCTTTGAGTTATCGTTTGCAGATTCCAGCTTAGTCCAATGCACGTGCACTCTTATTATTATTCACATCATTCGGTCATGCAAGTGAAAGACAATAATGACGATATATGATGAAATGACTGAGATGGAGAAAAGCTGGTATGAACTCGACCTATTTTGTTTTTGTAAATATGATTAGCTCATCATTCAGGATTCAGCTCATTATGGGTTGAACATGTTTGCAATGACAATTAGAGATTATAGTTACTCATGCCATGCTTAATTAGCTAAGAGTTAATAATGGTTTGTTCTGAGTGCCAACATGCATATTCAAATGGTTGTGATGTAGCATGATAGAATGGTATCCTCCTCTGAATGATTCGAGTGGCTTGACTTGGCACATGCTCATGCATGTAGTTGAAACAAAACCAACTTAGCCTCCACGATGTTTAATATCATGGTGATTTATATCCTACTCAGGCTTGTATTCAATGTTGGTTAATCTCAAAGCATGTCTATGACTGTTGTCGCTCTCTAGTTGGTCGCTACCCAGTCTTTTGCTAGCCTTCACTTGTACTAAGCGGGAATAGTGCTTGTGCATCCATCTCCATAAACCCAAAGTTGTTCCATATGAGTCCACCATACATACCTATATGCGGTATTTACCTACCGTTCCAAGTAAATTTGCATGTGCCACTCTCCAAACCTTCAAATAAATATTCCGTTTTGTATGCCCAAATCGCTCATGTAGTGACTGGGGGCTGTCAGTATCTTCCATGCTAGGTGGGTTATTCTCACGAGGTGTGTTTATTCATTATCATTCACGAGAAAGTGGCTGGTATTCGGGATGCCCAGTCCCACGCTCAAAATTCAAATCAATATATAATAAACAAAACTCCCCCAAGATTGTGTTTGTATGGACGGTACCCATGGATTCGGCCCGCCGTGGAGTGTGACTGATTTGTTGGAGGGGGAGTAAAAACTTTACTATTCTGTTTGGGAACCGCCCATAATGTATCTAGCATGGAAGATATCGAGATCTCTTAGTTGTTATGTTGGCAACGAAAGCATACCGCTCAAAATTATTATTCTTCCCTGTTTTAAAAGTTCGAGCTCTGGCACCTCTGCAAATCAATGCTTCCCTCTGTGAAGGGCCTATCTATTTTATTTTACTGTTGAGTCATCACCCTCTCATAAAAGGCACCAGTTAGAGAGCACTCCCGTCATTTGTATGCTTTGCTATTAATTGATTTTGGGTATGAGTATGACTGGATCTCTTTTACCATGAATTGCAATGTCTAGTGAGTCCTTGTTCTCCAGAGGTGCTCTGCATTTATGTTTTGCGGTCTCAGAAAGGGCTACCGAGATACCATTATGTCATATTGTATCATGATTGTTTTGATAAAATTGTTGTCATCCGAGACTTATTATTATTGCTCGCTAGTTGATTATGCCATTGATATGAGTAAATGTGAGACCTAAATGTTATTGTGAATGTGGTTAGTTCATAGTCTTTGCTGAAAATCTGCACATCAGTTAGACATATTTACAACAGCAAGATCAAACAGAGTTTGTAAAAGTTTTTCTTTATCACTTTCAGTTTATCAACTGAATTGCTTGAGGACAAGCAAAGGTTTAAGCTTGGGGGAGTTGATACGTCTCCAACGTATCTACTTTTCCAAACTCTTTTGCCCTTGTTTTGGACTCTAATTTGCATGATTTGAATGGAACTAACCCGGACTGACGCTGTTTTCAGCAGAATTGCCTTGGTGTTATTTTTGTGCAGAAATAAAAGTTCTCGGATTGACCTAAAAATTTACGGAGAATATTTTTGGAATTAATAAAAAATACTGGCAAAAGAATCAACTGCAGGGGGCCCACCACCTGGTCACAAGCCAGGGGACGCGCCCACCCCCCTAGGGCGCGCCCCTGTGGCTTGTGGGCCCCCTGTTGCTCCTCCGACCTCGTTTCCACTCCTATATATTCCTATTTACGGAGGAAAAAATCAGAGAGAAGAGTTCATCGCATTTTACGATACGGAGCCGCTGCCACCTCCTGTTCTTCCTCGGGAGGGCAGATCTGGAGCCTGATTTGGGCTCCGGAGAGGGGAAATCGACGCCGTCGTCATCACCAACCATCCTTCATCACCAATTTCATGATGTTATCCGCCGTTTGTGAGTAATTCCATCGTAGGCTTGCTGGACGGTGATGGGTTGGATGATATTTACCATGTAATCGAGTTAGTTTTGTTAGGGTTTGATCCCTAGTATCCACTATGTTCTGAGATTGATGTTGCTATGACTTTGCTATGCTTAATGCTTGTCACTAGGGCCCGAGTGCCATGATTTCAGATCTGAACCTATTATGTTTTCATGAATATATGTGTGTTCTTGATTCTATCTTGCAAGTTGTAGACACCTATTATGAGTTATGATCCGCATCCCCCAGGGTGACAAAAACTGGGATTCTTTCCGGTGATTACCGTAGTTTCAGGAGTTCATGTATTCACTAAGTGCTAATGCTTTGGTCCGGTTCTCTATTAAAAGGAGGCCTTAATATCCCTTAGTTTCCATTAGGACCCCGCTGCCAAGGGAGGGTAGGACAAAAGATGTCATGCAAGTTCTTTTCCATAAGCACGTATGACTATATATGGAATACATGCCTACATTACATTGATGAATTGGAGCTAGTTCTGTGTCACCCTATGTTATAACCGTTGCATGATGAATGCCATCCGACATAATTATCCATCACTGATCCATTGCCTACAAGCTTTTCATATATTGATCTTTGCTAAGTTACTTTTCCGTTGCTACTGTTACAATCACTACAAAACTGCTGCTGTCACTTTGCCATTGTTGCCGTTACTTCCATATTCCTTTGCTATTGAATACTTTGCTGCAGATATTAAGTCTTTCAGGTGTGGTTGAATTGACAACTAAGCTGCTAATACTCGAGAATATTCTTTGGCTCCCCTTGTGTCGAATCAATAAATTTGGGTTGAATACTCTACCCTCCAAAACTGTTGCGATCCCCTATACTTGTGGGTTATCAATGCCCCCAATTTCGACCGTACGCTAATCATACATGCAATGCGTATGACCAAGATTAGGGACTGACTGATCGATATCACAACACAACACTATACACAAATTAAAGTCATACAGCTTCATATTACAAGCCAGGGGCCTCGAGGGCTCGAATACAAAGCTCGACAAGCACGAGTCAGTGGAAGCAAATAATATCTGAGTACAGACATAAGTTAAACAACTTTTGTCTTAAGAAGGCTAGCACAAACATAAACAACGGATCAAACGAGGCGAGGCCTCCTGCCTGGGAACCTCCTATCCTACTGCTGGTCGGAGGCAGCCTCCACGTAGTAGTAAGATCCAACGGTGGTGTAGTAGTCGTCTCCGGCGTACTCCATCTCCTGGGCTTCGTCGTCTGAACGCAGCAATCGTATCGAGGGGGAAAAGAAAGCAAAGCATGCGGTGAGTACAAATCCAAAGTACTCGCAAGACTGACATCAGAACTATACTAAGTATGCATCAGTATCAAGTGATGGGGTTATATCTGGACTGACTGCAGAAAGTAAGAATAGGGGGAAGGCCAAGTCCTATCAAAGACTAGCATCTTCAGCATCTTGCAGCATTAGAAGGGAGTGGACTGGTATCACATATATAGCAATATTATTGTAGCAAATTTTATTAAGTAACCATGCCCAGAGATTCTTCCTCGACTCCTTGCGAGGAAGCAATCCCAGAGCCAACATTCATTTAAATTTAAAGTCACAATTTTAGTTGTAGTTGATCAAGGTACAACTCCAAGTCGTCTTGTTACCGTGGACACGGCTATTCGAATAGTTTAATCGTCCCTGTAGGGGTGCACCGCATTTCCAACACGCTTGATCACCTCCGGCCAGACACACTTTCCTGGGTCATGCCTGGCCTCGGGATATCAACACGTCATTGCCCTACCTAGGCATAACAGAGAGGCCAGCCCGTCGGTCTAAATCCTAAGCGCGCAGGGGCCATGGTCCCACTCGCCCTTTGCATTCCTGCACGATGCGTGGGCGGCCGAGGTCAGTCCTAGCACACTCTAATCCAAGATCTATGCCGTCACGGACCACTCGGGCACGTGCCGCTCCATTGCTGACGTCCGGAGAGCTTCGACTGATACAACGACACTGAGTACCCATAACTTGTCCCACGTGAAGGTTTAGTGCGAAAAAGGTCAATCGACCAACTCACATCAAATACCCAACCCATTAGCATTTTATTAACGCGGGACGAGCGCGACCCATGATGTGCGGTCCCGTCGCCCCGTCTCGAGGATGTGTGACAAGGGCCTCACCTGCCCAGCCATGCCTCGTCATCATCAAACCGTGGGTACCCCTCAGGGCCGACCCATCTCCAACATGTTTCGGTAACCAGGTCATAGTAACCGTGTGTATAAAACATCAAGGCGGAAACTGATGAATCACCCTCATTGGTTCCCGCTCGATGAATCCGTCAAGGTGGGCTTAGAGGAATCACCCTCGGGGGTCCCACACTTGAGGGGGTTGCACGACAGAGTCGATATTGGGAGTGGCAGAGAGGTATCACCCTCTAATTACCACGACCGACTAGCTACACTACAGAGCTAGCATCATGAGTACTTCACGAGGTGTCACCCTCGGTACTCAATGGTAGTTCCACAGAGTCGTACAACTAAGGGGGTGTGCGGTGATGTGACGGGCCTGGCTCGTCGATCATGAAGATCGAGTAACAGATCATTAAAGCGGGGCAACTGAGACTAGGGGTCACAGGGGGATTCATTGATCAACCTATACTAAGCAGTTGATATGACAGCAGGTACAGTAGAAGTTCATCAAAAGTAGGCCATGGATCAGAATTGGAGCTAACTAATACAGTAGCAAAATCTAATGGAAGAATCAGAGGGAAAGAATTGGGCGATATCGGAATGCTCAAGGGGGGTTGCTTGCCTTGCTGCTCTGTGGCAAAAGGCTGGTCGTCAGGCGCGTAGTCGTACCCGGAAGCACCGTCAGTCTCAGGTTCTACCGGTAAGAAGAGGGGGGAAGAAACAATAAATATAAAGCACATATGCAATCACGAAGCATGGCATGGCAATATGCAGAGCTTGGCATGCACTAACGTAGTACTACATGTCGCAGACGGATCGGAGGAATATCTGACGATATTTCCCGGGTCTCGGGCTACTACCGGACAGACGAAAAGGTTGGAAATGTTCCATGTTCGTTATGATAGGAGCGCGTGACAGACGAACGGACAACGTATTCGGATTCGTGGGATTTTTCTGAACAACTTTCATGTATTAATTTTTAAAGTTTTATTAATAATCAGAAATTAAAATAGATTATTTTAATTCAATAGTTCTTTATGACATCAACATGATGTCATGCTGACATCAGCAGACAACAATGGGGTTGACTGGTCAAACTGACCAGTGGGCCCCACTGTCATAGACACTGGTTTAATTAATTTTAATTAACTCTTAATCAGGTTAATTAGGGGGGTAGGACGCACCTTTCATAGTGTATTAGGTTAACCTAATTAACAGAATTAAATCAACATGTTTAATTAGTTGTTAATGGGGCTGGGCCCCACATGTCATTCTAACAGAGTTAATTAACTAAACTAATTAATATTAATTACATTAATTAATTAATGAATTTACTGATTAATTATCTATTTATTTATTTATTATTATTAACATTACTATTATATATTTTAAAACGTTTAGGGGGCACGGGCCCCCTCTATCATTGAGTGGGGGGGGAGTGGGCCCCCACTGTCAGTTGGGTTAGAGTGTGGGGGGTCAACCCTCCTAACCAAAATACAAGGGGCGACGGCCGGAGGCCTTGGCCGGCCACAGCGGCTCGCCGGTGGCCAGGGCACGGCGGGGCTCGCGGGGGCCGTGTTTAGGGGGCAGCGTTCGGCGCGTTGGGCGGCGCGGCGAGGGCGCAAGCGAGGGCGCGGCCCATGCAGCCGATGAGCGAGCGTGCGGGCTGGAAGCCGAGGGCGCGAGCGCGCATGGAGGGTGGCCGGAGGCGGGCGAGCGTGGGGCCGTGGTGCGCGGCGGCGGCGGTTGCGCGCGCGAGCAGCCGAGGGCGAGGCGCGGCGGGGACACGGCCGCGGTTGAGTAGGTCCGCAGCGAGGGGGGGCGAGCGGTACCGCGGCGGTCAGCGGCAGCTAGCGGCGGCGGGGGAGCGAGGCACGACGGGGCAGGCAGAGAGGGGTGGCGGCTCACCCGTGGTGCAGGGTGGCTGGGGCGGCGAGGGTCGGTGGCGGTGCGGATCGGCGTCGGCACCGGCGGGGGAGAAGGCGCGGCGATATGGCGGCGCGGGGGAGGATCGGCGGCGGGGCTCCCCGATCCCGATCCAATCGGGGGGGAGGAGAGAGAGGAGGGTGGGGGCGAGTGGGAGGAGTGGGGTGGGTTAGGGTTCGGGCACGGGGGGGGGGGGTATAGCCCCGGGGTGTGCTGTCGGTGGGAGGAGAGGTGGGCCGGGGCCCAGTTGGGCCGGCCAGGGGAGGGGTGTCTTAACCTTTTTCTTTTTATAAACTTTTCTGCTTTTATTCATTTTTATTCACAAAATACCTTTACAAAAATAAGAGAGCATGCCCAATATTGGCAATGCAATATTTGGCATAGTCACAATAATTTTGAAGGCCTTTTGAATTTTTTTGACAAATATTATAATCCCAAAAGGCATTTAATTATTGTTTTGGCATCTGTTAAAATAGTTTTGAGGCACCTAATCACATGATAAACTGTTGGCTTCAGTTTTAGAATAGCTTGGGGAATATTTGAAACTTAATCAAGAATTTTATTTACAGATTTGCAAAACTTTTAAATCCACTTTTGAAATGAATTTGAATTGCAAGGGCATTTGAATCAGAGCATGATCTCAACAGTGAACATGATTGGATTAGCAAAATGGATTAGCTTAATCCTCCTGTTACTGTAGCTTGATTACAATGATTACTGTAGAAGGAAAGAGCCCGGGGTATTCTGCACGAAGATGATCTTCGCGTTCCCAGGTGGATTCATCTTCAGAATGATTTGCCCACTACACTTTGAAGAATTTGGTAACCTTCTGATGAGTCCGACGTTCAGTTTCATCAAGAATGCGGACCGGTTGCTCTTTGTAAGAAAGGTCTTGTTGTAGCTCAAGCGTATCATAATCCACTGCTCGGATAGGATCCTTGAAGCAGCGTCGAAGCTGTGACACATGGAACACATCGTGAACCTGAGAAAGGTTTGTTGGTAGTTCCAGTTGATATGCCACTTTACCACGCCTTTCGAGAATAGTGAAAGGACCAATATATCGAGGAGCCAGCTTGCCCTTGATCCCAAAACGGTGTGCACCTCTCATTGGCGTGACTCGAAGATAAGCCTTTTCGCCAGGTTGATAGACCATATCCTGGTGATGTCGGTCATACTGACTCTTCTGACGAGACTGAGCAGCCTTTAGATTTGCATGAATAATGCAGACTTGATCTTTGGCATGTTGGATAATATCCGGACCGATAAGTGTACGTTCCCCAGTTTCTGACCAATTCAGAGGAGTCCGACACTTCCATCCATATAACACTACAAAGGGAGCCATCTTCAGACTAGCTTGATAGCTATTGTTGTAGGAGAACTCAGCATACAGGAGAGATTCCTCCCATTTCTTGCCGAAAGAAATGACACAAGCTCGAAGCATGCCTTCAAGAATCTGGTTAACTCTTTCAACTTGTCCCTGGGATTGAGGGTGAAAAGCGGTGCTAAAGGACAAATGAGTCCCCATAGCTTCCTGGAAACTTGCCCAGAATCTTGAAGTGAATAAGCTGCCACTGTCTAAACTAATCACCAATGGAATACCGTGGAGTGAA
Source organism: Elymus sibiricus (assembly GCA_039707655.1). Taxonomy (NCBI): domain Eukaryota; kingdom Viridiplantae; phylum Streptophyta; class Magnoliopsida; order Poales; family Poaceae; genus Elymus; species Elymus sibiricus. The sequence goes on from CM077671.1 coordinate 488,714,264, forward strand.
ACAACTCTGGACATGTATAGATCTGCTAGCTGACTAGCAGTGATAGTTTCCTTGACAGCCAGGAAATGTGCAACTTTGGACAGCCAGTCAATGACGACAAGAATAGCATCATTACCTTTCTGCGACCTGGGAAAACCAGTGACGAAGTCCATTTCAACAAGATCCCACTTCCATTTAGGAATAGAAATAGGTTGCAGAGTTCCAGCAGGCTTTTGATGTTCTGCTTTGATCCGACGGCAAATGTCACATTCTGAAACATAGCGTGCAATGTCTTGTTTATGTTTGGCCACCAGAACCTTTCATGGTTGTCTTGGTACATCTTGGTACTACCCGGATGGATAGACAGAGGCGTATCATGAGCTTCTTTCAGTATTCTATCAGTCATATTCAGGTTTTCCTCCCTCGTTGGAACGAACAAACGACCCTTCTAGTACACAGCGCCATCATCAGCAACAGTGAAGCATGAGGGTCTACCTTCTGCAACATAGTGTCTAATCTTTTCTACTACATTGTCATAGTGTTGCATGGTTTTGATGCTGCCCACGAGATCTGCCACGGCAACCAGGTTATTAAGGGAACCCCGTTTAACAACCTCGAGGTTCATCTTGTGGAACTCTGGTATAGGGGAAGCGAGAAAACCTTGAGGAACAATATGTAGGTTCAGCTTGCGGAATTCCTTTTGAAGAAGGGGGTGAACCTTATGAACCTTGGGGTGGTTGTAGTACGACTTGCGGCACAAAGCATCAGCCATTACATTAGCCTTGCCAGTGTATAAGAAATACCCATGTTGTAATCTGCTATGCACTCCATCCATCTCTGTTGACAGAGGTTCAAATCCGGCTGAGTAAACAGGTACTTCAGACTTTGGTGATCGGTATAGATCTCGCAACGATTACCAATAATGTACTGACGCTACTCTTTCAGTGCATCTATTACCGCAGCAAGCTCGAGATCATGAACTGGCTAGTTCTCTTCATGAGGACGCAATTAACGAGAAGCATAAGCAACCATTTTGCGTTCTTGCATTAGGACACATCCTATTCCCTGACGTGAAGCGTCACAATAAATGACGAAGTCCTTACGAGTATCCGGAGGAGCAAGCACTGGAGCAGATGTCAGCTTGTCCTTAACTGCTTGAAAACTCTCGTGACATTTTTCTGTCCACTCATATGTAACACCTTTGTGAAGCATATTGGTTAAGGGCCTGGCAATCTTGGAGAAGTTCTCGACAAATCGACGACAATAGCTGGCGAGTCCGAGAAAACTTCTGACTTGTTTGACATTCTTCGAGGGAGTCCAGTGAAGAATAGCCTGAACCCGTTCAGGGTTGACCGGAATACCATCCTTGGAGATCACATGACCCAGGTAGGTTACTTCGGCCATCCAGAACTCACACTTGGAATACTTGGCATAAAGTTGATGTTCCCGAAGTCTTTCCAGCACTAGACGAAGATGCTCAGCATGCTCTTCTTTATTCTTGGAGAATACCAGAATATCATCCAGATAAACCATGAAAAATTTGTTGAGGTAGTCCATGAAGATATAATTCATTAACCGAGAGAAGGTTGCTGGAGCATTGGTTAAACTGAAGGACATGACGGTGTACTCGTATGAACCATAACGAGTAACTAATGCGGTCTTGGGGATGCCTTCTTCTCGAACACGGATCTGATGGTAACCCAACCTCAAGTCGAGTTTAGAGAATATGGAGGAACCAGCAAGTTCATCATATAAATCATTGATCCGAGGAAGCGGATATTTGTTCTGAATTGTTGCCTGGTTGATTGGACGGTAATCTTGAACTAAACGATTTGTCTCATCCTTCTTCTTAACAAAGAGAGAAGGTGCTCCCCAAGCAGAGGAACTTGGACGGATAAAACCTAGACGAAGCGAATTGTCTATTTCTTGCTTGAGTTCAAGGATCTCATGCGGAGGCATCTTATAAGGACGCTTGGCTATTGGAGTGGTACCAGGTACCAAGTCGATGACAAACTCGATAGCTCTAGCAGGGGGAATCCCTGGAAGTCCCGAATAATTCGAATGTTTTCAATCCCTTCAAGAGGTGACTCATTTAATGCATTCAAGGCATATAGCCGAGCTTCAACATTTCGAACAAGATGAGCATGCTAGCTTACTATCTCATTTGAAGGGTGTAGTAGGTGGACGGTTTTGGTGGCACAAATGATTGACGCGGTATGAGCCTTCAACCAATCCATTTCGAGAATGAGATCGATATTGGAAGACTTCGGCATTATGGGGGAGGCAAAGAATTCCAACCCTTCAATTTCAATGGGGACATTGTGGCTAATCACTGAGGTTCGACATTGGCCCGCGGGGGTGTTTACCACTATTGGGGCATCCATTTCAACACTCTTAATGTCATGCATGTATGCAAAATTTTCCGACATGAAAGAATGCGATGCTCCTGTATCAAACAATACAGAAGCTGGTACTGAGTTAACAAGAAGTGTACCCATCACAGTAGCAGGCTGATCTTGAGCTTCAGTCATCTCAATGTTGTTAGCCTGACCACGACCATTAGCAGGCCTCGCATTGTTGTTGCGGGGCTGGTTGGAAGGCAGTGCAAGTTGATTTTGATTCTGCCTGCATTCTCTAGCACGGTGTCCTGGACGATCACAATTGAAGCACAGCCCATCCTCAGGACGAGAAGGGGGAACAGGAGCTCGTGGTGGCGGAGCTGGGAGCCTCGGCTGCCTAGGTGAGGGTGGAGCCAGACGAGGTGCAGCATAGGACGGCCTTGGAGCAGGATGTGGTGCATGGTACATGTTGTGGGGGATCCAGATCTTGCGCTTCTAAGCAGATGGGCCCGAAGATGAACCCATGTCATGGTTGCGCTTGCTGCTGTTCTTGTAGTCCTGCAGACCTGTTTCCACTTGAATGGACTTGTTCACCAAGATGGCGAAGTTGTCAAAGTCCTGAACAAGGAGCGCCAGCTTGATATCAGGGTAGAGGCCTTCGCGGAACTTCTCCTGCCTACCAGCAACAGTTGCAACGTCTTCTTCAGCATAGCGAGACAAGTCTAGAAATTCCCGCTGATAAGCATCCACAGTCTTGTTGCCCTGGACGAGATTGCGGAACTCACGCTTCTTCTTGTCCATCAGTCCCTGAGGAATATGACGAGCACGGAATGCAGTTTGGAATTCCGGCCAGGTGATGATTGTTCCAACAGGCTGTGAGCGCCTGTGACTATCCCACCATTGAGCAGCGGGACCCTTCAGAAAGTACGAGGCAAAGGTGACATAGTTAGCCACTGGGGCGCCTGAAGACTCCAGCTCATAAGTGATGTCACGGAGCCAGTCATCTGCGTCAAGCGGCTGAGTTGAGCTGTGGTAGATCGCAGGGTTGAGACGCATGAAGTCCTGCAGAGTCATTAGGGCTGGCTGCTGATTCATATTCGGCCTCGGGAACTGATCAATGATCCCTAGCATAAACTGGCGGTTTAGTTCAAACTGCTGCATCATTCCAGCCATGTATTCAGGTGGCGGTGGTGGTTCAGGCGCACCACGACCACGACCAGCTGGCCTAACCATTCTGTCAAATTTTTAACAGTGGTAGTTTAGCATTGGGTAATTGCAAAAACAATGAATCATTCATGAAATAATTTTCACAAAGAAGGATGTGCAATAGATTCAACATAGTAGTTCGAATTCAACATATAGATCCATACGTAGGTCTATTACAAACCATAAGTCCGTTACAAAATAGACGATAGGTCCGGCATGAAATTAACTTAGACAACTAGGCGGCACGCAGGCACGCGGAAGAGGGATACAACAACGGGACATAGCGATATGCTACATCAACGTCGGGGGCAACAAAAGAACCCACGGAACTGCATGTGGCCCTAAATGTGAAACCTGGAGGCAGGGTTCTTCATCCCGTGCACACTCTGATGTAGAATCTGGTGCCCAGCAGGAAGCGCAGGTCCACGTGCCGGAGTATGACCTCCAACAGCAGGCCACTCAAGACCTGGTGGAAACTCAGTCAGACGGGGGTGAAGAATGTACTCCGGATGTATCCCCAACAGGACTGCTGGCAACAACTGCTCCATAGCATGATAAAGACGAGCACGGGTGGCATATAGCTCGACATTAAGAGCCCTGACAGTGCGATCCAGTACCTCAATGTACTGAACCAGAACCTGTGGGTCGTAACGACGACTCACGTAGGGGGTGCAGACAGCAGTGTAGGATCGGTCGTTGCGCTGCCGAACGAAAGGGGTGTTGACCTCAGCGTCGGCTGCAGTATCAACTCCAGCAGGAACTTATGGGGTGTATTTGAATGCCGTCTCCTCCAAGCAGGGGTTCGATGCACGGAGATGAATAATAGCAGCATAGGCAGCATCCTGTACTGCCATCTCAACGGTCACTCCAATGCCACGAAAGGTGTGCAGCTCAGTGATGGAGAGGTCCCGCCGATCCTAGATAACCATCTCAGCTTCATACTGTTCCTGGTTGAACTCGCGGTAGTCCTCGTAAACAGTGTACTCGGGGTACCAGCGATATCCCAGCCTGATCAAGAGGTTGACCAGAATGGCCGGGAACCCAGTCGTATCGTGAGCCAAAGTCAGACAAACGATCTGCCTAGCGGGACGCATATGTAACAAGAAGATTCAAAGATGTCAAATGATAGTCTGTGCATCATAACTTCAAAGGAAAACAATTGTCGACGAAACAAATCTCCGGTGGATGTGATCACGAGAACCTAAATTTTAGAGTTAGCAAATCTTTAACCCGAAATAGAGGAGCGATCGGAACCCAGAGTATAGACGAGGAGAAAAAGATCCTAATACCACCCGATTGAGATGTGGGCCCGTAAGCCAGACAACTATGTTAGTAAATGTATTTCAATGACTAGACTCAACTTCGGCCAAGGAGTAGGAAAGGGGGCTACCTACAGGCAGTCGGCTCTGATACCAACTTGTGACGCCCCCAATTTTGACCGTACGCTAATCATACACGCAATGCGTACGACCAAGATTAGGGACTCACTGATCGATATCACAACACAACACTAGACACAAACTAAAGTCATATAGCTTCATATTACAAGCCAGGGGCCTCGAGGGCTCGAATACAAAGCTTGACAAGCACGAGTCAGCGGAAGCAAATAATATCTGAGTACAGACATAAGTTAAACAAATTTTGCCTTAAGAAGGCTGGCACAAACATAAACAACGGATCGAACGAGGCGAGGCCTCGTGCCTGGGAACCTCCTATCCTACTGCTGGTCGGGGGCAGCCCCACGTAGTAGTAAGCTCCAGTGGTGGTGTAGTAGTCGTCTCCGGCGTACTCCATCTCCAGGGCTTCGTCGTCTGAACACAGCAATCGTATCGAGGGGGAAAAGAAGGCAAAGCATGCGGTGAGTACAAATCCAAAGTACTCCCAAGACTGACATCAGAACTATACTAAGAATGCATCAGTATCAAGTGATGGGGTTATATCTGGACTGACTGCAGAAAGCAAGAATAGGGGGATGGCCTAGTCCTATCGAAGACTAGCATCTTCAGCATCTTGCAGCATTAGAAGGGACTAGACTGGTATCACATATATAGCAATATTATTGTAGCAAATTTTATTAAGTAACCACGCCCAGAGATTCTTCCTCGACTCCCTGCGAGGAAGCAATCCCGGAGCCAACATTCATTTCAACTTAAAGTCACAATTTTAATAGTAGTAGATCAAGGTACAACTCCAAGTCGTCCTGTTACCGTGGACACGGTTATTCGAATAGTTTAATCATCCCTGCAGGGGTGCACCGCATTTCCAACACGCTTGATCACCTCCGACCGGACAAACTTTCCTCGGTCATGCCTGGCCTCGGGATATCAACATGTCGTCGCCCTACCTAGGCTCAACAGAGAGGCCATCCTGCCGGTCTAAATCCTAAGCGCGCAGGGGTTTAGTGCGAAAAAGGTCAATCGACCAACTCAAATCAAATACCCAACCCATTAGCATTTTATTAATGCGGGACGAGCACGACCCATGATGTGCGGTCCCGTCGCCCCGTCTCGTGGATGTGTGACAAGGGCCTCACCTGCCCAGCCACGCCTCGTCATCATCAAACCGTGGGTACCCCTCAGGGCCAACCCATCTCCAACATGTTTCGGTAACCAGGTCATAGTAACCGTGTGTATAAAACATCAAGGCGGAAACAGACGAATCACCCTCATTGGTTCCCGCTCGATGAATCCGTCAAGGTGGGCTTAGAGGAATCACCCTCGGGGGTCCCACACTTGAGGGGGTTGCACGACAGAGTCGATATCGGGAGTGGCAGAGAGGTATCACCCTCTGATTACCACGACCGACTAGCTACACTACAGAGCTAGCATCATGAGTACTTCACGAGGTGTCACACTCGGTACTCGATGGTAGTTCCGCAGAGTCGTACAACAAAGGGGGTGTGCGGTGATGTGACGGGCCTGGCTCGTCGATCATGAAGATCGAGTAACTGATCATTAAAGCGGGGCAACTGAGACTAGGGGTCACAGGGGGATTCATTGATCAACCTATACTAAGCAGTTGATATGACAGCAGGTACAGTAGCAGTTCATCAAAAGTAGGCCATGCATCAGAATAGGAGCTAACTAATACAGTAGCAAAATCTAATGCAAGAATGAGAGGGAAAGAATTGGGCGATATCTGAATGCTCAAGGGGGGGGGGTTGCTTGCCTTGCTACTCTACGGCAAAAGGCTGATCGTCAGGCGCGTAGTCGTACCTGGCAGCACCGTCAGTCTCGAGCTCTACCGGTAAGAAGAGGGGGGAAGAAACAATAAATATAAAGCACAGATGCAATCACGAAGCATGGCATGGCAATATGCAGAGCTTGGCATGCACTAACGCAGTACTACACGTCGCAGACGGATCGGAGGAATATCTGACGATATTTCCCGGGTCTCGGGCTACTACCGGACAGACGAAAACGATGGAAATGTTCCATGTTCATTATGATAGGAGCACGTGACAGACGAACGGACCGCGTATTCGGATTCGTGGGATTTTTCTGAACAACTTTCACGTATAAATTATTTTCATCCGAGTTACGGATTATTTTATATTAATTTTTAAAGTTTTATTAATAATCAGAAATTAAAATAGATTATTTTAATTCAATAGTTCTTTATGACATCAGCATGATGTCATGCTGACATCAACAGACAACAATGGGGTTGACTGGTCAAACTGACCAATGGGCCCCACTGTCATAGACACAGGTTTAATTAACTTTTAATCAGGTTAATTAGGGGGGTAGGACCCACCTTTCATAGTGTATTAGGTTAACCTAATTAACAGAATTAAATCAATCGGTTTAATTAGTTGTTAATGGGGCTGGGCCCCACATGTCATTCTAACAGAGTTAATTAACTAAACTAATTAATCTTAATTACATTAATTTACTAATTAATTTACTGATTAATTATCTATTTATTTCTTTATTATTATTAACATTACTATTATATATTTTAAAACATTTAGGGGGCACGGGCCCCCTCTGTCATTGAGTTGGGGGGGGGGGGAGTGGGCCCCCACTGTTAGTTGGGTTAGTGTGTGTGGGGGGGGTGTCAACCCCCCGTAACCAAAATACAAGGGGCGACACCCGGAGGCACTGGCCGGCCACAGGGGCTCGCCGGCGGGGCTCGCCCGGGGCCGTGTTCAGGGCGCAGCGGGCGGCGCGGGGAGCAGGGGGCGCGGCGAGCGGCGCAAGCGAGGGCGCGGCGCACGCAGCCGCTGAGCGAGCGCGCGGACTGGGGGGCGAGGGTGCGGGCGCGCGTGGAGGGTGGCCGGAGGAGGGCGAGCGCGGGGCCGCGGTGGGCGGCGCCGGCGGTTGCGTGCGCGAGCAGCCGAGGGCGAGTAGGGCCGCAGCGAGGGGGCGCGAGGGGTACCGCGGCGGTCGGCGGCAGCTAGCGGCGGCGGGGGAGCAAGGTGCGGCGGGGCGGGCAAAGAGGGGCGGCGGCTCACCCACGGTGCAGGGTGGCTAGGGCGGCGAGGGTCGGTGGCGACCAGCGGGGAGGGCGTGAGGAGGTGCGGCAGCGGTGTGGAGCGGCGTCGGCACCGGCGGGGGAGAAGGCGCGGCGATGTGGCGGCGCGGGGGAGGATCGGCGGCGGGGCTCCCCGATCCCGATCCAATCGGGGGGGAGGAGAGAGAGGAGGGTGGGGGCAGTGGGAGGAGTGGGGTGGGTTAGGGTTCAGGCACGGGGGGGGGGGGTATAGCCCCGGGGTGGGCTGTCGGTGGGAGGAGAGGTGGGCCGGCCCCGGGAGGGGGTGTCTTTCCCTTTTTCTTTTTATATTTTGTTAGTTTTATTTCTTTTAACATTTTTCTTTTTATACACTTTTCTGCTTTTATTTGTTTTATTTACAAAATACCTTTACAAAAAGAAGAGAGCATGCCCAATATTGGCAATGCAATATTTGGCATAGTCATAATAATTTTGAAGGCCTTTTGAAAACATTTGAAAAATATTATAATCCCAAAAGGCATTTAATAATTGTTTTGGCATGTGTTAAAATAGTTTTGAAGCACCTAATCACATGATAAACTGTTGGCTTCAGTTTTAGAATAGCTTTTGGAATATTTGAAACTTATGCAAGAATTTTATTTACAGATTTGAAAAACTTTTAAATCCACTTTTGACATGAATTTGAATTGCAAGGGCATTTGAATCAGAGCTTGATCTCAACAGTGAACATAGGTTGATTAGCAAAATGCATTAGCTTAATCCTCCTGTTACTGTAGCTTGATTACAATGATTATGGTAGCAGCAATTCCAGGGCGTCACAAAACGTGTGGATCCAAATCAGCCCCTCATGAAGCAACGCATAAACTGGGGTTTAAGCTTCTGTCACTCTAGCAACCCATCATCTACTTGTTACTCCACAATGCCTTCCCTTAGGACCATAAATTGTGAAGTTTCGTGTAGTCGACGTTCACACGACACCACTAAGAGAAGCAACAACATACATATCATCAAAATATCGAATGAATACCAACTTCACATGATTACTTATAACAAGACTTATCCCATGTCCTCAGGAACAATAGTAGCTACTCACACCTCATCAACATGTTCAAGATCAGAGGTGTAGTGATGATGATCAAGGATCTGAACATAATATCTTTCACCAATTAATCCAACAAGCATCAACTACAAGATGTAATCAACACTATTAGTAACCCACATGTACCAATCTGGGATTTTGAGACAATGATTGAATACAAGAGATGAACTAGGGTTGGAGATGAGATGGTGCTAGTGAATATGTTGAAGAAGATTGGTCCTCCCACGAAGGAGGAAGCGTTGGTTATGACGATGGCTTCGAGCTCCCCCTCCGGGAGAGAAGTTTCGCCGGCAGAATCTCTCTACCGGAGACAAAAAGGGCCTCTGCCCTGGTTTCCGCCTCGAGACGGCGGCGCTTAGCCCCGAAAGTAATCTTATGATTTTTTTTCTAGGTCAAAACACACCATATAGAAGAAGAGTGGCCCTGGGGACCTGCTGGGCCACCACGACCCAACAGGGCGCGACCAGGGGCTAGGCTGCGCCCTGTTGGCCCGTGGCCAGCAGCCCCCCCCTCTGGTATATTTTTGGTCTTTTGGCTTAATCCTCCTGTTACTGTAGCTTGATTACAATGATTATGGTAGCAGCAATTCCAGGGCGTCACAAAACGTGTGGATCCAAATCAGCCCCTGATGAAGCAACGCATAAACTGGGGTTTAAGCTTCTGTCACTCTAGCAACCCATCATCTACTTGTTACTCCACAATGCCTTCCCTTAGGCCCATAAATCCTGAAGTATTGATAACCCACAAGTATAGGGGATCGCAACAGTTTTCGAGGGTAGAGTATTCAACCCAAATTTATAGATTCAACACAAGGGGAGCCAAAGAATATTTGCAAGTATTCGCAGTTGAGTTGTCAATTCAACCACACCTGGAGATTAAATATCTGCAGCAGAGTGATCAATAGCAGAGTAATATGATTGTTTTGATAGCAGTAGTAACAGTAACAGTAATGGTAACAGTGATAGCAATGATTTTGTAGCAGCTGGAACAGTAGCAATAGCAATAGTAACTTAGCAAGAACAATATGTGGAAAACTCCTAGGCATGCGATCGGTGAATTCGTTGGATGATATTCATCATATAACATTCATAACCAAGGGGGACACAGAACTAGCTCCAATTCATAAATATATTGTAGGCATGTATTCCGTAAATAGTCGTACGTGCATATCGAAAAGAACTTGCATGACATCTTTTGTCCTACGCTCTTGTGGCAGCGGGGTCCATAAGGAAACTAAGGGATATTAAGGCCTCCTTTTAATAGAGAACCAGAACAAAGCATTAACACATAGTGAATACATGAACTCCTCAAACTACGGTCATCACCGAAAAGTATCCTGATTATTGTCACCCCGGGGTTTACGGATCATAACACATAGCAGGTGCATATGACTAGAAAGATCGGATCAAGAACATAGATATAATGGTGATAACATAAATGGTTCAGATCTGAAATCATGGCACTCGGCCCCTAGTGAAAAGCATTAAGCATGGCAAAGTCATAGCAACATCCATCTGAGAACATAGTGGATACTAGGGATCAAGCCCTAACAAAACTAACTCGACTACGTGATGAATCTCATCCAACTCCTGACCGACCAGCGAGCCTACGAAGGAATTACTCACTCACGGTGGGGAGCATCATGGAATTGGCGATGAAGGAGGGTTGGTGAGGACGAAGACCGAAGATTCCCCTCTCCGGAGCCCCGAACGGACTCCAAATCTGGCCTCCCGATGAAGAACAGGAGGTGGCGGCGATTCCGTCTCGTGAAACGCGATAAAACTTCATCTCCTATTTTTTTCTCCGAAAATAGGTATTTATGGAGTTGGAATTAGGGTGAGGGTGGCCATGAGGTGACCACAACCCACCAAGAGCCACCCTGGTGTATCATGCCCAGCCAGGGCTCCCCCTTCGGTGGCTCTTGGTTCCAGTATTTTTCTTTTATTCTGAAATAAATCTCCAAAAAAATTGTCCAATTCCGAGAACTTTAATTTCTGCACAAAAACAACACCATGGTAGTTCTGCTGAAAACATCGTCACTCCGGGTTAGTTTCATTCAAATCGTGCAAATTAGAGTCCAAAGCAAGAGCAAAAGCGTTAGGAAAAGTAGATACGACGGAGACGTATAAACTCCCCCAAGCTTAATCCATTGCTTGTCCTCAAGCAATTCAGTTGACAAAATGAAAGTGAAAAAGAAAAACTTTTACGAACTCTTTTGTTCTTGTTTACATAAATATGCTTAAGTAGCATCCAGGTTTTCAGCAAAGATCATGACTAACCATGTCAACAATAAATCTTAGAAATTATATTAACTCGTATCATTGGCATAATCAACTAGAGAGTAATAATAAAATATCTCAAGTGCCAACACTTTGTCAAAATGGTCATGATATAATATGACAACAGTGGTGTCTCGCTAGCCCTTTTTGAGACCACAAAACATAAATGCAGAGCACCTCCAAAGTTCAAGCAGCGACTAAACATTGTAATTCATGGTAGAAAAGGTCCAGTCATGATGCATCCAACATTAACTATACACAATGCATGAGGATGACAATAGTGCTCTCAGATCTGGCGCTTATTTGAGAAGGTGATGACTCATCATAAAAGTAAATAGATATTGCCTTCGCAGAGGGAAGCAGGGATTTGCAGAGGTGCCAGAGCTCAAAGCTTAAATAAGAGATAAATATAATTTATGGAGGTGCACCCTTCCTGTTAACATTACGACCAAGAGTTATCAATATCTTCCATGCTAAACACATTAGCGGCGGTTACCCAGTGGTAAAAGTAAAGGTTTACTCCCCCTCCACCAACAAACACACTCCACGGCTAGCCGAATCCATGGGTACCGTCCATACCACCAACATTCCTGGGGGATTTTTGTTTAATTACTTGCAATTTTTGATTTCGGGACTGGGAATCCCTGTTACCGCCCCTCTCGTGGAAGGACGAGTGAATAAACACTCATCATGAGAATAACCCACTTAGCATGGAGGATACTGACCGCCCCTTGTCGCTCCATGAGCGGTCCAGGCACACAAAACAGATGTTCATTTGAAATTTTACAGGTGGCACAGGAAAATTTACTTGGAACGGCAGGGTAATACCGCATATAGGTAGATATAGTGGACTCATCTGGAATAACTTTGGTTTAAGGATTTTGACGCACAAGCAGTATTCTTGCTTAGTACAGGTGAAGGCTAGCAAATATGTTGAGAAGCGGCCACCTAGAGAGCGAAAACGGTCATGAACATGCGTTATGCATAATCAACATTGAATACTAGCATGAGTAGGATATGAACACCGTTAACATAAATATCATAGAGGCTATGTTGATTTTGATTCAACTACATGTGTGAACATGTGCCAAGTCAAGCCACTTGAAACATTCAGAGGAGGATACCATATCATCATACAACATCACAACCATCTTAATGCATGTTCACATCCAAGATAAATCATTATCCACTCCTAGCTACTTAAGCATGGCATGAACAACTATAATCTCTAATTGTCATTGCAAACATGTTTGATCATAATATGTTGAATCATGGATACTAGGTTAAACACATTTACGAAAACAAAAACAAGTTGAGTTCATACCCGCTTCTCTCTGCCACAGTCAATTCATCAAATATCGTCATTATTGCCTTTCACTTGCATGACCGAATGATATAAAAAATAATAACAGTGCAAGAGTGCCGTGGACTAAGCTGGAATCTGCAAACATTTTATTCAAAAGGAGAAGACAAACTAATTTGGGCTCTTTGTTAGATTGACAATAATGCATATGAGAGCCACTCAACATTTTCATCGTGGTCTTCTCCTTGATATGACTCAAATAAAAGGAAAAGAATTTCAGATAAATGGACTGAAATATTTTTTAGGGTTTTGTTTTTTTCTTAAAGAAAGCAAATCAAAGAAGGAAAAACAAAGACGAGAAAAACTATTTACACGGGAAAACTCCCAGCAAGTAAAAGAAGAAACGAGAAATATTTTTTGGTTTTCTTTTGATACTACAATTTATTTAAACTAGAAAGAAAAACCGAAAATAAGCAAGAAATATTTTTGGATTTTCTCAAAGTTTTTCAAATACACAAGAAGAAAGCGAGAAAATAAATCTAGGAAGGATAATACAATGAAAAAGTGTAGACACCGACAACTGGAATGAAATGTGTAAACATGAATATAATGTTGGTGGAAACACGAACTCCCCCAAGCTTAGGCTTTTGGCCTAGCTTGGTAATCACCATCCTCGGCCTGCATAATAGTCTGAGTGATAGTCCACCGAGGCTCTTGGTGCAGACTCCTCAGCCCGTCTGGCAGCTTCGACCTCCGCATTGTACGCGCGGGCCTCACTCTCAAGAATGTAGTATCTTCTCTTACTGTGATAATCAAAGAGAGCAGGAGCAGGCAAGACAATAGGTACAATGGGATCTTTATTGAACCTCAAGTTGTAAGTATAATTAGTGACTGTGCCCTTAAGGAACTTATGACGTTTCATGGCCTCAAAGTCTAAGTACTGAGTAGGTAAAATAGGATCGTTATGCCAAGGTGATACACGTAGCTCCTTAGCTACACGGGAGGCATAGATCCCACAATAAAAGTGACCACTCGTAGCGTCGTGTTGCAATCTTCGTGCAACGATTGCTCCAAGATTATAACGTTAAATCCAGTTATAACAGTGTGTATAAGACTCAAATCAGGAGCACACAGTGTGCTACAATCTTGCTTGCCTACGATGCATTTGCCATTAAAGAGTGCAAAGTAGTGTATAGATAGAAAATGGATGCTTTTTATTCTACCTTGTGTCACTCCTCTATCTTCACCATAGCAAAGATTAATCAAAAATGACTCATACTCAGATTTTGGTGGTTCGTCTAGCGAACCCCAATATGGAATTTTGCACGCTTCACAGAACACATCTAAAGGCATGGTAAAGGGATGGTCATAAATGTTAAATGAAACTCTAGACTCATGAGGAAAATATTTAAATTTCTTTGTGAATGTTTTTGTGAGGTCGAGATGTTCAATGCACTCATCTGCGATGAAGGGGGCAAGTTCTGCGTTGTGGATAAATTGCTCGAATTCCTCCTTGATACCCGCACCTACCATGAATTCGTTACATGGCCATAAGCATGATTTGGTAGCGGCATCCCGCATCAAGCTAGCACTTGGCTCAACATAAGACCGTCGTATTGAGCCTCTACACGATGAAGCTTCCGAGGACTTCCACCTCGAAGAACTCCTTCCAAAGAAATTCATTTTATTTGCGTACAAATTTCTGAAAATTTTAGTCTACAAAATTTTTGTCAACAAAACTTCGTCAGATTAATAGCAACTATTCATAAGGATGCCTAGAGGCCATATTAAGCATTCAAACTACTTAGAACTCTAAGAATTCAGCATGCAAGCCCATCTACAGCAGCACCAAGAGTAGCTAATTATTCTAAAAATAAACCACTAAATCGGAAACTAATTGGAGCAATGGAGGAGTCACATACCAAGTAGCAATCCCCCAAAACAGTTTCGGAAATGGAGCTTCGAGCAAAGAGATCGAAATCCGCGGGTTTGAGAGCAAGAACACGAGAGAGAGAGAGCTATGGTGATTTTTTTTCTGGAGGTAGGAGATGGAATGAGCTAAAGAGATAAGTTAGGGGACCCACGTGGGACCACAACCCACCAGGGCGCACGTGGGGTTGTGGACACTAGGTGCACACCCCTCTGATGTTATTTGCACCAGAATTTCAGAAATATTCAGAAAAATCGTGTTAAATTTTCAGCACATTCTGAGAACTTTTATTTTTGGGTGATTTTTATTGCACGGAGAAATTAGAAAACAGGATAAACATGGCATTTTATTTTATATGACTAAGAAGAATAGAAAACAAAAGGTGGGAGCAGAAGGTTGTGCCTACTAGATTCATCAACTTCATACCTCTCAAAAATGATCCATTAATAAGGCTGATCAAGTCTTATTAACAACCACTTTTGATTAGCATGAAACTGAAGAATTTTCGTAAATCACTAAGTTACCTCAACGGGGATATGCATATCCCCAACAACAAGTATGTCATATTTCTTTTTGGCAATAGGTAGAGGTAGTTGAAAACTTCCAACTGTGAGTGTCGGAGATTTTTCAATAACATTAATACCATTCACTTGGAATTCTTTCTTTGTAAAGTGTACCGTATGGTCATTACCATTGATATGAAAAGTGAGTTTGCTTTTATTGCAATGAATAACAGCCCCTGCAGTGTTCAAAAAGGGTCTACCAAGAATAATCAACATGTTGTCGTCCTCGGGCATCTTAAGAATAACAAAGTCTGTTAAGATAGTAACATTTGCAACAACAACGGGAACATCCTCACAAATAACGATAGGAATGGCAGTTGATTTGTCAGCCATTTGCAATGATATTTCAGTAGGTGTGAGTTTATTCAAATCAAGTCTTTTATATAAAGACAAAGGCATAACACTAACACCAACTCCCAAATCACACAAAGCAGATTTGACATAATTTCTTTTAATGGAGCAAGGTATAGTTGGTATTCCAGGATCTCCAAGTTTTTTAGGTACTCCATCCTTAAAAAAATAATTAGCAAGCATGGTGAGATTTCAGCTTCAGGTATCTTGCTTTTATTAGTGATGATGTCTTTCATGTATTTTGCATAAGGGGCCATCTTGAAGATATGAGTTAAGCGGGTACGCAAAAAGACTGGCCTAATCATTTCAGCAAAGCATCCAAATTCTTCATCATCCTTTTTCTTAGATGGTTTAGGTGGAAAAGGCATGGGTTTCTGAACCCATGGCTATCTTTCTTTACCATGGTTTCTAGGCACAAAGTTTATTTTATCATATCATTTATTTTTAGGTTGTGGGTTATCAAGATCAACTGTAGGTTCTATTTCAGTATCATTATCTGGTTCTTTATCATTGTTCGGTTGAGTATCTTGATGAACATCATCATCATCATGTTCATTATCACTAGGTGAATGTTCATTACCAGATTGAGTTTCAGCATCAGAAATAGAGGGCATCATTATCTTCAGGAGGTTTTCTATCTCAGGTTCACTAGAGGTATTCAAAGTCCTATCATTTTTCTTTTTCTTTTTCTTTTTAGAAGGACTAGGTGCATCAGTGTTAATTCTATGAGAGTCTTGTTCAATTCTTTTTGGGTGTCCTTCGGGATAAAGTGGTTCCTGAGTCATTTTACCTCCTCTAGTTGCTACTCTAGCAGCAAAATCATTCATATTATTATTCATTTCATTAAGCAATTCTCTGTGAGATTTAGCAACTTGTTCTAACTGGGTTTGAAACATAGAGGCATGTTTTCCTACACCTATAACATCATTACTGATTCTAAATAACAAGTCGCTCAATCGAGCAATCATATCAGAATTATATTTCAATTGTTTCAGAACATTTGCATTGAAGTGATCTTGTTTCCTAATGTAGTTGTCAAACTCATATAAGCATTGACTAAGATGTTTATTGTAAGGGATATCACCTTCATCAAACTTTAATAACGAATTTACCTCTACCACCTGTTGAGCTGGTGGTGTGTCAAGGCCTTGTATTTCTTCAATAGGTGATAAATTCTTAACATCCTCAGCTTTAATACCTTTTCCCATAATACATTTCTTTGCCTCCTGCATATCTTCAGGAGTAAGAAAGAAGATACCCCTCTTCTTTGGAGTGGTTTTAGGTGGTGGTTCAGGGAGAGTCCAATCATCATAATTCTTCAATATATTCTTCAATAGTTCATCAACTTGTTCAACAGTTCGTTCCCGGAAAACACAACCCGCACAACTATCTAGGAAGTCCCTAGAAGCATCGGTTAGTCCATTATAGAAGATATCATGTATTTCATTTTTCTTAAGATGGTGATTGCTACTTCTTGAGCTTGCGTTGGTTTTCCCTTGAAGAGGAAAGGGTGATGCAGCAAAGTAGATAAGTATTTCCCTCAGTTGTTGAGAACCAAGGTATCAATCCAGTAGGAGATACAAGCAAGTCCCCAATCTTCGCACCTACACAAACAATCAAACTCTTGCACCCAACGCTAAAAGGGGTTGTCAATCCCTTCGCGGTTATTTGCAAGGATGAGATCTGATAGAGATAGATATAAAAGATTTCTAAAACAAAAAGTAAAACAAAAGTAAAAAGATTGCAGCAAAGTATTTTTGGTATTTTTGGTTTATAGATCTGAAAGTATAATATGGAAAATAGACCCGGGGGCCATAGGTTTCACAAGAGGCTTCTCTCATGAAGGAAAATAATACGGTGGGTGAACAAATTACTATCGAGCAATTGATAGAAAAGCGCATAATTATGACGATATCCAAGGCAATGATTATGCATATAGGCATCACGTCCGTGTCAAGTAGACCGAAACGATTTGCATCTACTACTATTACTCCACACATCGACCGACTCCTGCCTGCATCTAGAGTATTAAGTTCATGAAGAACAAAGTAACGCAATAGGTAAGATGACATGATGTAGAGGGATAAACTCAAGCAATATGATGAAAACCCCATCTTTTTATCCTCGATGGCAACAATACAAATACGTGCCTCGCTACCCCTACTTTGTCACTGGGTGAGTTCACCGCAAGATTGAATCCAAAACTAAGCACTTCTCCCATTGCAAGAATTACCAATCTAGTTGGCCAAACCAAACCAATAACTCGAAGAGACTTGCAAAGATATGAAATCATGCATATAAGAATTCAGAGAAGATTCAAATAATATTCAGAGATAAGCTGATAATAAACCCACAATTCATCGGATCTCGACAAACACACCGCAAAAGAGTATTACATCGGATAGATCTCCATGAAGATCATGAAGAACATGGTATTGAAGAACAAAGAGAGAGAATAAGCCATCTAGCTACTAGCTATGGACCCGAAGGTCTGTGGTGAACTACTCACGCATCATCGGAGGGGCAATGGAGTTGATGTAGATGCCCTCCGTGATCGAATCCCCCTCCGGCAGATTACCGGAAAAGGCTCCAAGATGGGATCTCACTGGAATAGAGGCTTCCGGCGGCGGAAAAGTATTTTTGTGGCTCTTTTTGGTATTCAGGGAATATTTGGGAATTTATAGGCCAAAGAATAGGGTTAGGAGAGCTGCTGGGGGGCCACAAGCCAGGGGGGCGCCCCCCTAGGGCACGCCCTGCAGGCTTGTGACTCCCCGGCAGGTCTCCTGCCTTCATCTCCAAGTCTGCTGGGTTTCTTCTGGTCCAAGAAAAATCATTCCGAAGATTTTATTCCGTTTGGACTCCGCTTAATATTCCTTATCTGCAATACTCAAAAACAAGGAAAAAACAGAAACTGGCACTAGGCTCTAGATTAATAGGTTAGTCCCAAAAATAATATAAAATAGCATATTAATGCATATAAAACATCCAAAACAGATAATATAATAGCATGGAACAATCAAAAATTATAGATACGTTGGAGACGTATCAAGCATACCCAAGCTTAATTCCTGCTCGTTCTCGAGTAGGTAAATGATAAAAACAGAATTTTTGATGTGGAATGCTACCTAACATATTTATCCATGTAATATTCTTTATTGTGGCATGAATATTCAGATCCGTAAGATTCAAAACAAAAGTTTAATATTGACATAAAAACAATAATACTTCAAGCATACTAACAAGGTAATTGCGTCCTTTCAAAATAACATGGCCTCAGAAAGTTATCCCTACAAAATCATATGGTCTGGCTATGCTCCATCTTCCCCACACAAAGTATCTAAATCATGCACAACCCCGATGACAAGTCAAGCAATTGTTTCACACCTTTTATGTTCTCAAACCTTTTCAACTCTCACGCAATACATGAGCGTGAGCCATGGATATAGCACTATAGGTGGAATAGAATATGGTGGAGGTTGTAAGGAAAAGGAGAAGATAGTCTCACATCAACTAGGCGTATCAACGGGGTATGAAGATGCCCATCAATAGATATCATTGTGAGTGAGTAGGGATTGCCATACAACGGATGCACTAGAGCTATAAGTGTATGAAAGTGACAAAATAGGAGACTCTCTATCATGAAGATCATGGTGCTACCTTGAAGCACAAGTGTGGAAATAAGATAGTAGCATTGTCCCTTCTCTCTTTCTCTCATTTTTTTTATTTTTGTGGGCATCTTTGGCCTCTTTTTATTTTTATTTTGGGCTTCATTGGCCTCTTTTATTATTTGTAAAGTCCAGAGACTCATCCCAACTTGTGAGGGAATCATAGCTTCCATCATCGTTTTCTCTCACGGGACAATGCTCTAATAATGAAGATCATCACACTTTTATTTACTTACAACTCAAGAATTACAACTCTATACCTTGAACAAAATATGACTCTATATGAATGCTTCCGGTGGTGCACCGGGATGTGCAACGATCTAGCCTAGCAAATGACATCAAAAAACGGACAAGCCATGAAAACATCATGCTAGCTATCTTACGATCATGCAAAGCAATATGAAAATGATGGTGCGTGTCATGAAAAACGGAACGGTGGAAGTTGCATAGCAATATATCTCGAAATGGCTATGGAAATGCCATAATAGGTAGGTATGGTGGCTGTTTTGAGGAAAGTATATGGTGGCTGTTTTGAGGAAGGTGGGTTTAATGCACCGGCGAAAGTTGCGCGGTACTAGAGAGGCTAGCAAAGGTGGAAGGGTGAGAGTGCGTATAATCCATGGACTCAACATTAGTCATAAAGAACTCACATACTTATTGCAAAAGTCTATTAGTTATCGAAGCAAAGTATTAGACGCATGCACCTAGGGGAGAGGTTGGTAGGAGTTAACCATCGCGCGCTCCCGACCCTCACACAAAGGTTGACAATCATTAAACAAATCAGGCTCCGACTTCGTTACATAACGGTTCACCATACGTGCATGCTACGGGAATCACAAACTTTAACACAAGTATTTCTACCAATTCACAATTACTCACTAGCATGACTCTCATATCACCATCTTTATATCTCAAAACTATATGCAAGGAATCAAACTTCTCATAGTATTCAATGCAATTTATATGAAAGTTTTTATTATATCCCTCTTGGATGCCCATTATATTAGGACTAAATTCACAACCTAAACCAATTACCATTCTGTTTAAAGACTCTCAAAATAATATAAGTGAGGTACGAGAGTTCAATTATTTCTATAAAATAAAACACCACCGTGCTCTAAAAAGATATAAGTGAAGCACTAGAGCAACATTGCCTAGCTCAAAAGATATAAGTGAAGCACGTAGAGTATTCTAATAAATTCACGATTAATGCGTGTCCCCCTCAAAAGATGTGTGCAGCAAGGATGATTGTGGAAAACGAAAAAGCAAACACTCATATCATACAAGACGCTCCAAGCAAAACACATATCATGTGGTGAATAAAAATATAGCCTCAAGTAAATTTACCGATGGATTGAAGACGAAAGAGGGGATGCCTTCCGGGGCATCCCCAAGCTTAGGCTCTTTGGTATCCTTGAATATGGCTTGGGGTGCCTTGGGCATCCCCAAGCTTAGGCTCTTTCCACTCCTTACTCCATAGTCCATCAAATTTTTACCCAAAACTTGAAAACTTCACAACACAAAACTCAACAGAAAACTCGTGAGATCCGTTAGTATAAGAAAAATAAATCACCACTTTAGGTACTGTTGTGAACTCATTCTTTATTTATATTGGTGTAATATCTACTGTATTCCAACTTCTCCATGGTTCATACCCCCCGATACAACCCATAGATACATCAAAATAAGCAAACAACACAAAGAAAACAGAATCTGTCTAAAACAGAACAGTCTGTAGCAATCTATAGACTTCGAATACTTATGTAACTCCAAAAATTCTTAAAACTTAGGACAATCAGGGAAATTTGTATATCAATCTTGTGTAAAAATTTCAGATCAAAATCACGTTCCAGTGAATTTACAAAATTCCTGGACTGAGAGCAAAAGTTTCTGTTTTTCAGCAAAATCAAATCACAAACACCGTAGACCATCCCAAAGGTCTTACTTGGCTCAAACACTAATTTAAACAAGAAAACATAATTACTACATAGGTAATAATGTGTAAAACACTCAAAAAAAGAAGTAAAAACAAAAGCATAAAAATAAAATTGGGTTGCCTCCCAACAAGCGCTATTGTTTAACGCCCCTAGCTAGGCATAACGCAATAGATCTAGGTATTGTCATCTTTGGTATGCAATCCATACTTGATCAAACCATCAAAAGCTTTTCTAAATATATCTATCCTTTCCTTTATTTCCCTCCTAGTAGGGGAACTTAATTCATGAAAAGAGCTTTGACTAGTAATTTTGACATTCATAAACCCGTAATCTGGATCATCATAGTAGATATCATCGTATAAAACACGTATGCTATTTCTAATGGGTTCCCTAGCCATCTTTTCCAACAAATCATCCTTATAACCTACAAAAATTCCCCTAGTTAACCAATCAAATTCATCATAAGTCCCGAGATACAAGGTTTGAGTGACTTCCGCGTAGGGAACTCTCCTCCTAAGATTTTCACTATAAGATTGATAATCTCTAGATTCCAGACTACACAAGGTTTCTTTATCATGGAGAATTTCTTCAACTGGAGGGTGTTCAATGTATTTATTATAGAAAGCAAAAATCTCCCTAGCTTCTTGTACGATAAAATCAAATTCACGCATAAGGATGATAGTAACAATCTTTTTAGCTTTAGGATGATTAATATTGGGAAGTTCATAAAACACCTTTTGCAAAGTGGGATGAACGTGCACAAATTTTCTTTCCAATTTTTCAATGAGCATGACAATAGCATCAGCATAACAACTTGTGCTAAGAAGAATAGATCTCTTATTCATAGGCATCACTCCCGTACAATCAAAGAAGTCTTGGATAACACTCTTCCCAATAATATTTCCATCTCCCACTTGAAATGTTTTAGCTTTATAATTAGGAGGAGGTTCAGTTTCATGATCTAGAGAGCAAGATTCAAATTTTTCCTCAGGATTTGTACTAGCAATACCCTCCAGATTTTCAATGATAACCTTCCCCGATTCAGACATAGTGGCAACGAAACAATCAAGCACACAAGCAAACGAAAAGACGAACGGAAGAAGGGCGAATAAAAAGGCAAATCTTTTTGGTTTTTTTCTGAAAATCGTTTTAGAAGTGGGGGAGAGGAAAACGAGAGGCAAAAGGCAAATAATGTAAATGCAAGAGATGAGCTTGTGATGGGTACTTGGTAGGATTGATGTAGATCTCCACGGCAACGGCGCCAGAAATCCTTCTTGCTACTTCTTGAGCTTGCGTTGGTTTTCCCTTGAAGAGGAAAGGGTGATGCAGCAAAGTAGATAAGTATTTCCCTCAGTTGTTGAGAACCAAGGTATCAATCCAGTAGGAGATACAAGCAAGTCCCCAATCTTCGCACCTACACAAACAATCAAACTCTTGCACCCAACGCTAAAAGGGGTTGTCAATCCCTTCACGGTTATTTGCAAGGATGAGATCTGATAGAGATAGATATAAAAGATTGCTAAAATGAAAAGTAAAACAAAAGTAAAAAGATTGCAGCAAAGTATTTTTGGTAGTTTTGGTTTATAGATCTGAAAGTATAATATGGAAAATAGACCCGGGGGCCATAGCTTTCACTAGAGGCTTCTCTCATGATGGAAAATAATACGGTGGGTGAACAAATTACTGTCGAGCAATTGATAGAAAAGCGCATAATTATGACGATATCCAAGGCAATGATTATGCATATAGGCATCACGTCCGTGTCAAGTAGACCGAAACGATTCTGCATCTACTACTATTACTCCACACATCGACCGACTCCTGCCTGCATCTAGAGTATTACGTTCATGAAGAACAGAGTAACGCATTAGGTAAGATGACATGATGTAGAGGGATAAACTCAAGCAATATGATGAAAACCCCATCTTTTTATCCTCGATGGCAACAATACAACTACGTGCCTCGCTACCCCTACTTTGTCACTGGGTGAGGACACCGCAAGATTGAACCCAAAACTAAGCACTTCTCCCATTGCAAGAATTACCAATCTAGTTGGCCAAACCAAACCAATAACTCGAAGAGACTTGCAAAGATATGAAATCATGCATATAAGAATTCAGAGAAGATTCAAATAATATTCATAGATAAGCTGATCATAAACCCACAATTCATCGGATCTCGACAAACACACCGCAAAAGAGTATTACATCGGATAGAACTCCATGAAAATCATGAAGAACATGGTATTGAAGAACAAAGAGAGAGAAGAAGCCATCTAGCTACTAGCTATGGACCTGAAGGTCTGTGGTGAACTACTCACGCATCATCGAAGGGGCAATGGAGTTGATGTAGATGCCCTCCGTGATCGAATCCCCCTCCGGCAGATTACCGGAAAAGGCTCCAAGATGGGATCTCACGGGAACAGAGGCTTCCGGCGGCGGAAAAGTATTTTCGTGGCTCTTTTTGGTATTCAGGGAATATTTGGGAATTTATAGGCCGAAGAATAGGGTTAGGAGAGCTGCTGGGGGGCCACAAGCCAGGGGGGCGCCCCCCTAGGGCGCGCCCTGCAGGCTTGTGACTCCCCGGCAGGTCTCCTGCCTTCATCTCCAAGTCTGCTGGGTTTCTTCTGGTCCAAGAAAAATCATTCCGAAGATTTTATTCCATTTGGACTCCGTTTAATATTCCTTATCTGCAATACTCAAAAACAAGGAAAAAACAAAAACTGGCACTAGGCTCTAGATTAATAGGTTAGTCCCAAAAATAATATAAAATAGCATATTAATGCATATAAAAGATCCAAAACAGATAATATAATAGCATGGAACAATCAAAAATTATAGATACCTTGGAGACGTATCAGTGATCAGGCAGAGCATTAAGCAATTAGAGAAGCCTCCCCCAAGCTTGTGGGAGACACTCTTCTTCAATTTGCACAAAGGTAAATATTTCCTGTAAGGCAGCTTGTTTGTTATGAGCTGGAAAATATTTTTCAGAGAAGTAATAAAATCATATCCTGGGACTTTCGCACACAACCAGGAGCAAGAGTATTGTACCATATCTTAGCATCACCCTTTAATGAGAACGGAAATAATTTGAGGATATAGTAATAACGAGTTTTCTCATCATGAGCAAAAAGGGTGGCTATGTCATTTAGCTTAGTGAGATGTGCCACTATCGTTTCAGTTTCATAGCCATGGAAAGGATCAGATTCAACGAAAGTAATTAACTCTGGTTCGACAGAGAATTTATAATCCTTATCAGTAACAAAGATAGGTGAAGTAGCAAACTTAGGATCACATTTCATTCTAGCATTCAAAGATTTTTCTTTCAGTTTGCATAGTAATTTCTTAAGATCATCCCTATCATTGCAAGCAAGAAAGTCTCTAGCTGTCTCCTCATCGATAACATAACCCTTAGGTATCTTAGGCAATTCAAATCTAGGAAAGCTAGGTCTAATAGGTGTTTCATAGTTCTCTGTTTCAAGGACTTCATCAGTTTCAGTAATCTCATCAGTTTCAATAATTTCATTCTCTTTAGCTCTAGCAATTTGTTTATCAAGAAATTCACCTAGTGGCACATTATGATCAGGCATAGTACTAGCATCATCATAAGCATCTTTCATAGTAGAAGTATCATCATCAATAACTTGCGACATATCAGGATTAATAGCATGGGGTGGTGTTGCATGTCTACTCAAAACAGAAGGTGAATCAAGTATTAGCACTTGAGTTGTCAATTCAACCACACCTGGAGATTAAATATCTGCAGTAGAGTGATCAGTAGCACAGTAATATGATAGGTTTGATAGCAGTAGTAACAATAATAGTAACGGTAACAGTGATAGCAATGATTTTGTAGCAGTTGGAACAGTACCAATAGAAATAGTAACTTAGCAAGAACAATATGTGGAAAACTCGTAGGCATTGGATCGGTGAATTCATTGGATGATATTCATCATATAACAGTAATAACCTAGGGCGACACAGAACTACCTCCAATTCATAAATATAATGTAGGCATGTATTCCGTAAATAGTCATACGTGCTTATGGAAAAGAACTTGCATGACATGTTTTGTCCTACCCTCTCGTGGCAGCGGGGTCCATAAGGAAACTAAGGGATATTAAGACCTCCTTTTAATAGAGAACAGAACAAAGCATTAACACATAGTGAATACATGAACTCCTCAAACTACGGTCATCACCGGAAAGTATCCCGATTATTGTCACCCCGGGGTTTATGGATCATAACACATAGCAGGTGCATATGACTAGCAAGATAGAACATAGATATAATGGTGATAACATAAACAGTTCAGATATGAAATCATGGCACTCGGGCCCTAGTGACAAGCATTAAGCATGGCAAAGTCATAGCAACATCAATCTGAGAACATAGTGGATACTAGGGATCAAGCCCTAACAAAACACACTCGATTACATGATGAATCTCATCCAACACCTCACCGACCAGCGAGCCTACGAAGGAATTACTCACTCCCAGTGGGGAGTATCATGAAATTGGCGATGAAGGATGGTTGGTGAGGACGAAGACCGAAGATTCCCCTCTCCGGAGCCCCGAACGGACTCCAGATCTGGCCTCCTGATGAAGAACAGGAGGTGGCGGCGGCTCCGTCTCATGAAACGCGATAAAACTTCGTGTCCTATTTTTTTCTTCAAAAATATGTCTTTATGGAGTTGGAATTAGGGTCAGGGAGGCCACGAGGTGACAACAACCCACCAAGGCGCGCGTGGAGGTGGTAGCGCGCCCTGGTGTATCGTGCCCAGCCAGGGCACGCCCTCCGGTGGCTCTTGGTTCCAGTATTTTTATTTTATTCTGAAATAAATCTCCAAAAAGTTTCGTCCAATTCCGAGAACTTTTATTTCTGCACAAAAAAAACACCATGGTAGTTCTGCTGAAAACAGCGTCACTCCGGGTTAGTTTCATTCAAATCATGCAAATTAGAGTCCAAAACAAGAGCAAAAGCGTTAGGAAAAGTTGATACGATGGAGACGTATCAAGTGTCTTGTAGTCGACGTTCACACGACACCACTAAGAGAAGCAACAACATACATATCATGAAAATATCGAACGAATACCAACTTCACATGATTACTTATAACAAGACTTATCCCATGTCCTCAGGAACAATAGTAACTACTCACACCTCCTCAACATGTTCAAGATCAGAGGTGTAATGATGATGATCAAGGATCTGAACATAATATCTTTCACCAATTAATCCAACAAGCATCAACTACAAGATGTAATCAACACTATTAGTAACCCACATGTACCAATCTGGGATTTTGAGACAATGATTGAATACAAGAGATGAACTAGGGATGGAGATGAGATGGTGCTAGTGAATATGTTGATGAAGATTGGTCCTCCCACGAAGGAGGAACGTTGGTTATGACGATGGCTTCGAGCTACCCCTCCGGGAGAGAAGTTTCCCCGGCAGAATCTCTCTGCCGGAGACAAAAAGGGCCTCTGCCCTGGTTTCCGCCTCGAGACGGCGGTGCTTAGCCCCGAAAGTAATCTTATGATTTTTTTTTCTTGGTCAAAACACACCATATAGAAGAAGAGGGTCCCTGGGGACCTGCTGGGCCACCACGACCCAACAGGGCGCGACCAGGGGCTGGGCTGTGCCCTGTTGGCTCGTGGCCAGCAGGGACCCCCCCTCTGGTATATTTTTGGCTAAAAAATTCTTATATATTCCATAAAAATTCCCCGTGAAATTTCAGGTCATTTGGAGTCCAGTGAATTTTCTTCCGTTTTCTTGGTTTTCAGGTCCAGAATTCTAGTTTCCAGAGATTTCCCTCCATGTGATGTACCTTGCTTATTCGGAGAGATAAGGCATAAGAATTGCATGAAAATAAGGAATAATGAACAAGATTAATATAAATATCAATAAGAATTCATGATGTATAATGGACGTATCAACTCCCCCAAGCTTAGACCTCGGTTGTCCTCAAGCGAAAGCCGAACTCGATAATAATGAACACATACTTTGAGAGAGAGGTGTCGAGAAAAATGGAATACAGACATGAGTGCATCATGAATGATAACATAGCAGCAATATTTTCATCATATAACTTCTCATAAGAAAGTAACAATTCATTCACAATGTTGAAGTATGAAGCATAAACACCATTGACAATCAACAAACTATGCTCTTAGTCATTGAGTTAATCACAATTCATCATAATCCAGAGAAGAGTCTATGTAAGAGCTTTAATTCTATCAAGTTCACATACTCAACTATCATTTAGTCTTGTATGTATGATTGTTGACACTCATTGCATATTTTTGGAGCTAGTGTTTCCGGTGGACACATAGGAAGATAGGAGCTTCTTTGTTTTTGCCTCCCAACTTAGTTACCTCAAGCATAATGTCAACAATAATGGTTCATGATCTCCTACATTCAACTGGGTATATTTATCTGGATCTGTCCTCAACACATTATGCTTGCCAACTGTAGAACTGATAGGTTGGAGTAAGAATAAACTTTATTGACCTACGCACATAAGTAATCTCATGAAGATAAAAGATAGGCCCTTCGCAGAGGGAAGCAGAGGTTGCCATGTGCTTTTAATTTGGATGTGCAAGCTCTTCAGGCAAAGGAACGTCACTTTATATTGCCCCATATGATAGCAAACTTTATTATGCACTCTGTCGCTTTCATTTCTTTGCCATCACAAGATCGTACAAAGTTTATTTTCCCTTACAATAAAAGATCATACATATTTAAGAGCAATTTTTATTTCTTGATGCATCGATGACAAATTACTTGAAGGATCTTACTCAATCCATAGGTAGGTATGGTGGACTCTCATGGAAAGAAACTGAGTTTAAGGGGTGCACAAGTAGTATCTCTACTTGGTGCAGAAAATTATTGGCTAGCAAAAGATCTGACGCAAGGACCACATGTTAAAGGATCCATGCCCATATACCTTCTATGTGAATGTAAATTATCATGACCATTACATTGTCTTCCATGTACAACATCAACACTTGATCATTATATAATATTTGATGGGGCCTCACAATCATAAAAGATATCCAAGATAGTGTATTTATATGTGAATCTCCTCTCCTCTATCACAATCTTGCATAGATTCTATCAATGACTAATGCTATGTTTGTTTATTCCCAACAACTTTTATAACTTATACTTTTTCTGTATGAAGTCGTTACTCCCCATGGGATTAGCATATGATCTCTTTCTTTTATTTCAATGATATGTTGATAGATGCATGAAGGTAAAGCACACAAACTTAACTAATCTTTATTATATAACTCTCACACTCGATTACAAAGATAGGTAGATCTCAAAGCAAAAATTCTAAGCAAAGCAAATCTGAAATTTCACTTCCCTAAATCACGAAATAGCTAAGGATCGAACTAAGATAGATGATAATGATAGAGGTGATGGTGATACGATACCGGGGCACCTCCCCAAAGCTTGGATCAAGCTAAGGGTGGTGCCCATACCCATGTACTCAAGTGTCCTTGGGTCATGATGGTGATGATGTAGTTGGCTTGTCCTTGGAGGAGCTTAGTGACGTCAAGGTGATCTAGATTTATCAAGAAAACAGCCCGAAACAAGAACGGAGGAGAAACTTGCAATGCGGTGGTAAAAACATACAGGAGTGTATATAATGATTTTTTCTGGGTTAGAATACGTGTCCAGGAAGAAAACGGAGTTTGGGAGGCGCACGAGGGCACCACAAGCCAACAGGGCGTGGCCAGGGCCTAGGCCGCGCCCTGTTGGGTCGTGGCTCCCTCGTGGGTCCCCCTGACTCCTTTTTATTTTTGGAATTTTTATAAAATACCAAAACAACTAGAAAATATATATTTTTGGAATTTTTGGAGTCGGTTTACTTACCGTATCACATACCTACCCTTTTCAGCTTTCCGGAGTGTTCCGGAAGGTCTCTCTTATGTGTTCTTCCGGAGTCAGAACTTGAATAATGTTAGCTTTGACATTAAGGGGCGTACCTGAGATGTAATGCTTAATTATTTGCCCATTTACCACTTTCGGGCTTTTGCCTTCGAAGTTGTTAATCTTTATAGCACCGGAGCGATAGACCTCCTCAACGACATAAGAGCCTGCCCATTTGGATAGAAGCTTCCCTGCAAAAAATCTGAAACGAGAGTTGTACAAAAGAACTAGGTCTCCTACATTGAATTCCCATTTTTGGATTCTCCTGTCATGCCATCTTTTAACTTTTTCCTTAAACAACTAGGTATTTTCATAAGCTTGTGTGCTCCATTCATCTAATGAGCTAATATCAAATAAACTCTTTTCATCGGCAAGTTTAAAATCATAGTTAAGTTCTTTAATTACCCAATAAGCTTTATGTTCTAACTGAAGAGGTAAATGACAAGCTTTTCCATAGACCATTTTATAAGGGGACATGCCCTTAGGATTTTTGTAAGCTGTTCTATAAGCCCATAAGGCATTGTCAAGTTTCTTAGACCAATTCTTTCTAGATCTATTAACAACCTTTTGCAAAATTAAATTTATTTCTCGATTGCTCAATTCAACTTGGCCACTAGAGTGAGGGTGATAAGGTGATGCAATTCTATGGTTAACATCATATTTAGCTAGAAGTTTACGGAAATCACCATGAATAAAATGAGAACCACCATCAGTCATTAAATATCTTGGGACTCCAAACCTCAGGAAAATAATATCTTTAAGCATTTTAATAAAAGTGTTATGATCAGCACTACTAGTTGGAATAGCTTCTACCCACTTAGTAACGTAATCAACAGCAACTAGAATATGTGTAAACCCATTATAGGAAGGAAAAGGTCCCATATAATCAAATCCCAAACATCAAATGGTTCAATAGCAAGTGAATAATTCATAGGCATTTCCTGATGTCTACCAATGTTACCAATTCTTTGGCATTCATCACAAGAAAGTACATACTTATGAGCATCTTTAAAAAGAGTAGGCCAATAACAACCAGATTGTAATACCTTGTGTGCAGTTCTGTCACCAGCATGGTGTCCTCCGTAAGCCTCGGAGTGACACTTCCGTAGGATCTCTCCCTGTTCATGCTCAGGTACACAACGTCTAATAACACCATCTACTCCTTCTTTATAAAGATGTGGGTCATCCCAAAAGTGACGTCGTAAATCATAAACTAATTTTTTATTTTGTTGATAGGTGAAGCTAGGTGGTATATATTTAGCGACAATATAGTTAGCATAATCTGCATACCAAGGAATACTATGGGAAGTATTTATAGCAGCAAGTTGCTCATTAGGAAAATTATCATCAATAGGAAGTGGGTCATCAAGAACATTTTCCATTCTAGAAAAGTTATCTGCTACAGGGTTTTTAGCTCCCTTCCTATCAATGATACGCAAGTAAAACTCTTGTAGTAGAAGCACCCACCTAATAAGTCTAGGTTTAGCATCTTTCTTTTCCATAAGGTATTTAATAGCAGCATGATTGTTGTGAATAGTAACTTTGGAGTCAACAATGTAAGGTCTAAACTTATCACATGCAAACACAAATGCTAAAAATTCATTTTCAGTGGTAGCATAATTTCTTTGAGCATTGTATAGGGTCTTACTAGCACAATGAATAACATTCAATTTCCTGTCTGCTCTTTGCCCTAGAACAACACCAACAGCATAATTACTAGCATCACACATGATTTCAAATGGTAAATTCCAATCAGGTGGTTGGACAATAGGCGCAGAAATCAAGGCTTTCTTAAGGATTTCAAAGGCTTATACACAATCATCATAAAAAACAAAAGGATTATCTTTCTGAAGAAGATTAGTCAGTGGTCTAGAAATCTTTGAGAAATCTTTAATGAAACGCTTATAAAAACCAGCATGACCAAGGAAACTTCTTATACCTGTGATGTCTTTAGGACATGGCATTTTCTCTATTGCGTCAACTTTAGCTTTGTCTACTTCAATACCTCGTTAAGAAATTTATGCCCAAGTACTATACCTTTATTCACCATAAAGTGGCACTTCTCCCAATTCAAGACAAGATTAGTCTCTTCATATCTCTGCAAAACTCGATCAAGGTTGCTCAAGCAATCATCAAAAGAAGTTCCGTAGATAGAAAAATGATCCATGAAAACGTGAACAATCTTTTCACAAAAGTCCGAGAATATAGCAGTCATATGACGTGGCTTAAGACTGCGTCGGTATTTCCCCAAAGAGGAAGAGATGATGCAGCACAGCTATGGTAAGTATTTCCCTCAGTTATGAAACCAAGGTTATCACACCAGGAGGAGGACCATGCAACACTATGTAAACGGTACCTGCACACAAAGAACAAATACTTGCAACCCGACGCACAAGAGAGGTTGTCAATCTCTCTACGGTAAAAAGACAGACTGGATTGTATTACATTGGATAAATATATCGCACAAGAATACAAAATAAAAGATACAAATAAAAAGTGCAGCAAGGTATTTTTGGGTTTCTGGAATAATAGTTCTGAAAACAAATGCGGAAAAAGATAGATCGGAAAGTAATATATTCAAAGAATAGACCCTGGGGCCGTAGATTTCACTAGTGGCTTCTCTCAAGAAAATTCCACACGGTGGGTAAACAAATTACTGTTGGGCAATTGATAGAAGATCAAATAATCATGACGTTATCCAAGGCAATGATCAATATATAGGCATCACGTCCAAGATAAGTAGGACGAAACATTTCTGCATCTACTACTATTACTCCACACATCGACCGCTATCCAGCATGCATCTAGTGTATTAAGTTCATGGAGAAATGGAGTAATGCAATAAGAACGATGACATAATGTAGACAAGATCTATTCATGTAGGAATAGACCCATCTTGTTATCCTTAGTAGCAATGATACATGCGTGCCTCGCTGCCCCTTCTGTCACTAGGAGAGGATACCGCAAGATCGAACTCATCACAAAGCACCTCTTCCCATGGCAAGAAAAATTGCTCTAGTTGGCCTAACTAAACCAAAGATTCGAAGAAGAAATACGAGGCTATAAATAATCATGCATATAAGAGATCAAAGAAGACTCAAATAATATTCATGGATAGAAACTGATCATGAACTCAAACTTCATCGGATCCCAACAAACACAGCACAAAAAGTCATTACATCAAATAGATCTCCAAGAGACCATTGTATTGATAATCAAAAGAGAGAGAGAAAGCCGTCTAGCTACTGCCTACGGACCCGTAGGTCTATGGTGGACTACTCACGCATCATCGGAGAGGCACCAATGAGGATGATGAACCCATCCACGATGGTGTTATATTGGATCTCGTAGTTCTGGAACTTGCGGCGGCTGGAATTATGTTTTGTCGACTCCTCTATGGTTTCTAGAATTTCTGAGGATTTATAGAGCTGA
The DNA here is from genome assembly GCA_039707655.1 of Elymus sibiricus. Taxonomy (NCBI): domain Eukaryota; kingdom Viridiplantae; phylum Streptophyta; class Magnoliopsida; order Poales; family Poaceae; genus Elymus; species Elymus sibiricus. Next base: position 488,746,749 of record CM077671.1, read on the forward strand.
GAGGCGGTGGAAATGACCTCCGTGGTCCCGACGATACCTAAGGGCGCGTCGGGGGCCTCTAGCGCGCCCTGGTTTATTGTGGGCCCCACGAGCCTCCCCCCAGGTGCTTCCTTGGCTCCTAAGTTGTCTTCTCTTCCAAAAAAATATCCAAAAAGTTTCGTGGCATTTGGACTCCATTTGGTACTGATATTTTGCGAAGTAAAAAACAAGCAAAAAATAGCAACTGGCACTGGCACTATGTCAATAGGTTAGTCCCAAAAAATGATATAAAGTTGCTATAAAATGATTATAAAACATCCAAGAATGATAATATAACAAAATGGAACAATGAAAAATTATAGATACATTGGATACATATCAGCATCCCCAATCTTAATTCCTGCTCGTCCTCGAGTAGGTAAATGATAAAAACAGAATTTTTTATGTGGAATGCTGCCTAACATGTTCATCACACATTCTTTTCTTTTGTAGCATGGACATTTGGAATTTTATATGGTTCAAAGCAATGTTATAATTTTGACATGAAGACTTTAATACTCAAGCATACCAACAAGCAACCATGTCTTTCAAAATATCAAGACTAAAGAAAGTTATCCCTAGCCCATCATGCTCAGTCATTGATCCTTTCATGAAACACACTCAAATATTAGCTACACCCAATGCACAAGTATGGTCATAGTGCCCCCTAGTTTGTGCTTTATAAGAGAAGATGGAGAGTCAAATTAAAAATAAAAATTGCATATAGTAAATAGATAAGCCCTTCGTAGAGGGAAGTAGAGATTTGTAGAGGTGCCAGAGCTCAAAGCTTAAATTGAGAGATAATTTTTTTGAGAGGCAAGCTTTTCCTGTCAACGAAAATGACCGAGTAGTTCTCAATACTTTCCATGCTAGATATATCATAGGCGGTTCCCAAACAGAAAATAAAGTTTATTCTTTTTTCCACCATTCTTTCACAATCCATGGCTAACCGGATCCACGAATGCCTTCCATACCAACACTTTCCAAGGAATTTATTATTTCACAACACAAAGTAAATTTCTTTTTCATTTCGGGACTGGGCATCCCTATTACCGCCGTACTCTCGTGCAATGACAAGTGAATAAACACTCATCTTGAGAATAACACATCTAAGATGGAAAAATATTGGCCACCCCCTGCCGCTTCATAAGCGGTGCGAGCACACAAAAAGGGAATTCATTTTGAAAATTAGAGATGGCACATACAAATTTGCTTGGAACGGCATGGAAATACCGCATATAGGTAGGTATGGTGGACTCATATGGCAAAACTGGGTTTAATGATTTTGGATGCACAAGTAGTATTTCAACTTAGTACAGGTGGAGGCTAGCAAATAGATTGAGAAGCAACCAACCAAGAAACGAAAATTCACATAAACGGGCATTAAGCATAACTAACACCGAATAATGCACCACAAGTAGGATGTAATTTCATTGCATAACTATATATTGACTTTCGTGCTTGCATAGGGAATCACAAACCTCAATGCCAATATTCTTACTAAAGCATAATTACTCACCAACATGACTCACATATTACTATCATCATGTCTCAAAACTATTACAAGGAATCAAGTTTAATTTGTCCAATGGTCTTCATGAAAGTTTTTATTATATCCCTCTTGAATATCTATCACTTTGGGACTAGTTTCATATATTGCCATTGCTTTTGACAAGCTCAAATAAATTTAAGTGAAGAACATGAGCATAAAAATTTCATCTCTCAAAATAATATAAGTGAAGCATGAGAGAATTTCTTCAAAATTTACTAACTCTCAAATTAATCTAAGTGAAGCACGAGAGTATTTCTTCACAAATTAAAGCACACCGTGCTCACAAAGATATAAGTGAAGCACTAGAGCAATTCCATAGCTCAAAACATTTAAGTGAAGCTTATAGAGCAATTCTAACAAATCATAGCATGATTTTGGTTCTCTCAATAGGTGTGTCCAGAAAGGATACTTGTGACAAACTAAAAAGCAAATCAAGCAAAGACTCATATAATACAAGACGCTCCAAGCAAAACTCATGATATGTGCCGAATAAAAATATAGCTCCAAGTAAAATACCAATGGTCGTTAGAAGAAAGAGGGGATGCCACTCGGGGCATCCCCAAGCTTAGTTGCTTATTTCTCCTTGGATATTATCTTGGGGTGCCTTGGGCATTCCCAAGATTAGGCTCTTTTCACTCCTTATTTCTTCATCCATCGTGATCTCACCCAAAACTTGAAAACTTCAATCACACAAAACTTAGCAAAACCTTCGTGAGATCCGTTAGTATAATGACGCAAATCACCACTCGAAGTACTTTTGAAAACCCATTCATATTTTATTATTTCATTATATCTACTATATTCTAACTTTAACAAGGCTTATACCCTCCAATACAAACCATACATTCATCAAAACAAGCACACAATGCAACAAAAATAGAATCTGGCAAAAACAAAACAGTCTGTAGTAATATGTACTCTAATCATACTTCTCTAACTCAAAAAATTCTGAAAAAATAGGACAATGTCGGCAATTTGTATATCAATCTTTTGTAAAAAATTCAGAATTTTTCGTCACTTCTGTGATTTTTGAAAAGTCTTCTACAGGACGCAAAAGTTTCCGTTTTTCAACAAGATAAAATCAACTATCACCCAACATGATCCCAAAGGATTTACTTGGCACAAACACTAATTAAAACATAAAAAACACAATCATAACAGTAGCATAATTGTGCAAACACTCAAGAAGAGAAATAAAAAGGCAAAAAAAAAAAATTATTCATTGGGTTGCCTCCCGACAAGCTCTTTCTTTATGGCCATTAAGACAGGCTTGAGATCTCAATGATGCCCTCATAAAAGATAATAATAGCAACACAAAGAGAGCATTATGAAGCATATGGAAAACACACTTAAGTCTAACATACTTCCTATGCATAGTCATTTTATAAGCAAACAAATTATCAAGGCAAGCAAAAACTAGCGTATGGAAGGAAGAAGAAAGAGACAATAGCAATCTCAGCATGAAGAGAGGTAATTTAGTATCATGAAAATTTCTACAACCATAATTTCCTCTCTCATAATAATTACATGTAGGATCATAATCAAATTCAACAATATAGCTATCATAAACAATACTCTCTTTATGATCAACATGTATAAAGTTTTTATCATCTTCCAAAATAGTGGGATTATCATCAACTAAAGTTATGATCTCTCCAAACCCACTTTTATCAAAAAAATCATAAGATTGAACACTCTCCAAATATGTTGGATTCTTTTTACCTAAAGTTGACCCTCTCCCAAACCCACTTTCGAAACTATTGCAAACATTATTATCAATAACATATTCAACATGAGGCTTAAATAAATGTTCAAGATCATAAGAAGCATTATCACCCCAATCATGATCATTGCAATAAGAAGTGCACATGACAAAATTATCATCCCCAAGCTTGTAGTTTTGCATATCATTAACATAATTGACATTAATAGAATTTATAGTAACATCATTGCAATCATGCTTTTCAATCAAGGAGCTATCATGAATCACCTTATAAATTTCTTCTTTCAACACTTCATCAAAATTTTCAAATTCATGATTTTCAAACATAACTTCATAGGGATAATCAAGTGCACTCAACTCACTAGTAATTGGTTCATCATAATTTGGTCTTTTGAAAAGATTGGCAAGTGGATGAGGAATCATATCAATATATTTTTAGCACGCAAAGATGCAAGCAAATAGAAGGCATATGGCAACACAAGCAAAGATAGTAAACAAGCAAACAAAAAGAGATCCGGCGAGAAAAAGGCGAACGAGAAAGAAGGAGAACAAATCGGAAAATGTTTGTGAAGTGGGGGATAAGAAAACGAGAGGCAAATGGCAAATAATGTAAATTGCAAGGAGATGAGATTTGTGATTAGGAACCTGATAGATGTTAATGATGTCTCCCCAGCAATGGCGCCAGAGATTGGCAAGTTGACGGGAGACTACTTTTGTACCTCCTCCCCGGCAACGGCGCCAGAAATTCCTTTGACATGGCTTGAGACTGCGTCGGTATTTCCCCAAAGAGTAAGGGATGATGCAGCACAGCTACGGTAAGTATTTCCCTTAGTTATGAAACCAAGTTCATTGAACCAGGAGGAGGACCACGGAACGCTATGTAAACGGTACCTGCACACAAAGAACAAATACTCGCAACACGACGCACAAGAGAGGTTGTCAATCTCTCCACGGTAAAAAGATAGATTGGATTGTATTAGATTGGATAAATAGATCGCACAAGAACACAAAATAAAAGATACAAATAAAAAGTGCAGCAAGGTATTTTTGGGTTTTTGGAATATTAGATCTGAAAACAAATGCCGGAAAAGATAGATCAGAAAGCAATATATTAAAAGCATAGACCCGGGGGCCGTAGATTTCACTAGTGGCTTCTCTCAAGAAAATGGCACACGGTGGGTAAACAAATTAATATTCTGCAATTGATAGAAGATCAAATAATCATGACGATATCCAAGGCAATGATCAATATATAGGCATCACGTCCAAGATAAGTAGACTGAAACGATTCTGCATCTACTACTATTACTCCACACGTCGACCGCTATCCAGCATGCATCTAGTGTATTAAGTTCATGCAGAGACGGAGTAATGCAATAAGAATGATGACATGATATAGACAAGATCTATTCATGTAGGAATAGACCCCATCTTGTTATCCTTAATAGCAACGATACATGTGCGCCTCGTTGCCCCTTCTGTCACTGGGAGAGGACACCGCAAGATCGAACCCATCACAAAGCACCTCTTCCCATGGCAAGAAAAATCGATCTAGTTGGCCTAACTAAACCAAAGATTCGAAGAAGAAATACGAGGCAATAAATAATCATGCATATAAGAGATCAAAGAAGACTCAGGTAATATTCATGGATAGAAACTGATCATGAACTCAAACTTCATCAGATCCCAACAAACACACCGCAAAAAGTCATTACATCAAATAGATCTCCAAGAGACCATTGTATTGAGAATCAAAAGAGAAAGAGAGAGAGAGAGAGAAAGCTATCTAGCTACTGCCTACGGACCCATAGGTCTATGGTGGACTACTCACGCATCATCGGAGAGGCACCAATGAGGATGATGAACCCCTCCGTGATGGTGTTAGATTGGATCTCGTGGTTCTGGAACTTGCGGCGGCTGGAATTGTGTTTCGTCGATTCCTCTAGGGTTTCTGGAATTTCTGAGTATTTATAGAGCTGAGAGGCGGTGGAAAAGACCTCCGTGGGCCCAACGATACATCAGGGTGCGTCGGGGGCCTCTGGCGTGCCCTGGTGTGTCATGGGCCCTACTGGCCTCCCCTGGGTGCTTTCTTGGCTCCCAATTTGTCTTCTGGTCCAAAAAAATCTCCAAAAAGTTTTGTGGCATTTGGACTCCGTTTGGTACTGATATTCTGCGAAGTAAAAAACAAGCAAAAAACAACAACTGGCACTGGGCACTATGTCAATAGGTTAGTCCCAAAAAATGATATAAAGTTGCTATAAAGTGATTATAAAACATCCAAGAATGATAATATAATAGCATGGAACAATCAAAAATTATAGATACATTGGAGACATATTATCATACATCTTTGAAAGGTAGCAGGTGCATTGCATAAACCAAAAGGCATACGTCTATAAGTATAGGTTCCAAAAGGGCATGTGAAAGTTGTTTTCTCTTGGTCCTCTTTTGACATAGGTATTTGAGAGAATCCAGAATATCCATCAAGAAAGCAAAAGTGTGTGTGCTTAGATAGTCTTTCTAACATTTGATCAATAAAAGGCAAGGGCTAATGATCTTTCCTAGTAGCTTTATTTAATTTTCTGAAATCAATTACCATCCTATAACCAGTTACGATTCTTTGTTATTAGGGGCTACAGTTATACCTCCTTTCTTAGGAACACAATGAACAGGACTTTCCCATCTACTATCAGTAATAGGATAGATTATACCTCCCTCCAGAAGCTTGAGTATTTCAGTTCTTACCACTTCCATCATCTTAGGATTTAAGTGGCATTGATGATCAACAAAAGGTTTAGCATCCGGTTCCATATTAATCTTGTGCTAACATAGAGTGGGGCTTATGCCCTTAAGATCATCAAGAGTATGTCCAATAGCAGCCCTATGCTTCTTCAGAGCTTTAAGTAATCTGTTTTCTCCATGCTATGAAAGGTTAGCATTGATAATAACAAGATATATTTTCTTTTCATCAAGATAAGCATATTTCAAGGTATCGGGTAAAGTCTTTAGCTCAAACACGGGATCTCCCTTGGGTGGAGGAGGATCCCCTAAAATATCAATTGGTAAGTTGTGTTTAAGAATAGGTGATTGTCTCATAAATATATCATCTATCTCATTTCTTTCGTTCATATGCATATCATTCTTATGGTCTAGCAAATATTGTTCTAATGGATCAGTAGGAGACACGGCAATAGAAGCAAGACCAATTATTTCATCCTTACTAGGTAATTCTTTCTCATGTGGTTGTCTACCAAACTTAGAGAAATTAAATTCATGAGACACATCACCAAAGCTCACTTTGACCTTCTCAGTAACACAATTAATTTCAGCATTCACAGTATTCAAGAAAGGTCTACCAAATATAACAGGACAGAAGTTATCTTGTTTTGAACCAAGTACAAAGAAATCACTTGGATACTTAATTTTTCCACACAAGACTTCAACATCTCTAACCATTCCAAGTGGTGTAATAGTGTCTTTGTTTGCAAGTTTAATAGTGACATCGATGTCTTCAATCTCATAGGGTGCTATCTCATTCATAATTTCTTGATATAAGTTAAAAGGTATAGCACTAACACTAGCACCAGAGTCACACAAGCCATGATAACAATGATCTCCAATTTTAACTGAAACAACAGGCATGCCAGCAACTGGTTTATTCTTATCTAGCTCATCGTGTTTGTTTCTAACAGGTTTTGCAATTCTAGCAGCTTCATCACAGAAGTAGATAACCTGACCATCAATATTATCAACTAGAAGATCTTTACCCATAGCAACATTAGGCTCAAAATTTATTTGTTCAGAAGGTTTAGGTGTTCTAACATGACTTTTAAACCACAATTGTAGTTTTAGCATGTTCCTTAATTCTAACAGGGAAAGGTGGTTTCTCAATGTAAGCAGTAGGAAAAATTGGATCAACGTGGCTACCAATTATTTCTTCCTTCTCAATCTTTACAGGTTCCTCTAATTGTTTTCACTGGGTGGATGATATTTAGACCACTTCTCCTTAGGAAGATCAATATGAGTAGCAAATGATTCACAGAAAGAAGCTACTATCTTAGAGTCAAGGCCATATTTATTGCTAAACTCATGGAAAGCATTGGTTTCCATAAAAGATTTAACACAATCAAACTTAAGCTTTATACCTGGCTCTTTACCTTTGTCAAGTTCCCAATCTTCAGAATTGCGTTTTATTCTTTCCAGTAGATCCCATTTGAATTCAATAGTTCTCTCCATAAAGGAACCGGTAGAAGAAGAATCGAGTAGTACTTGATCATCATGAGAAAGCCGAGCATAATTTTTTTGTATAATCATTTCTCTTGAGAGCTCATGGTTGGGGCAGGTGTGCATCAGAGATTTAAGCCTCCCCCAAGCTTGAGCGATACTTTCTCCTTCACGAGGCCAGTAGTTATGAATAAAGTTCCGATCACGATGGACTAGATGCATAGGATAAAACTTCTGATGAAATTCCAGCTTCAAGCGATTCCAGTCCCATGATCCAATATCTTCCAATAGCCTGTACCACATCAATGCTCTTCCCTCCAAAGATAAAGGGAAAACCTTCTTCTTAACTTTGTCTCCAGTCAAACCTGCGAGCTTAAATAATCCACAAACCTCATCGACAAATATTAAATGATAATCACGATGAGTCGTACCACCATAAGGACTAGCTAGCAGTTTCTCTAACATACCCGAAGGAATCTCATAATAAATATTTTCAGCAGGTTCATTAGGTTGATGAGAAACCTTTTCCACTTCCATTCGAGGTGAAGATGCCTCGAACAAGCCACTCAAGGGGTGAACGTCCATAGCAACAAGTAACGGTAAATTTCAGCACGTAGCAAAGATGTTTCCTTACACTTTTCCACTTACCAAAGGCGCTTCACTCCCCGGCAACGGTGCCAGAAAAGAGTCTTAATGACCCACAAGTATAGGGGATCAATCATAGTCCTTTCGATAAGTAAGAGTGTCGAACCCAATGAGGAGCAGAAGGAAATGATAAGCAGTTTTCAGCAAGGTATTCTCTGCAAGTGTTGTGAGTAGCAGTAGTAGATAGTTTTGCAGCAAGATAATTCGTAACAAGTGACAAGTAACAATAGTAACCGAGGTGCAGCACGGTAGCCCGACACTTTTTATAGCAAAGGACAGGCCGGAAAGTATTTTTATATGAAGCAAGCGCTCCCGAGGACACATGGGTATTTATGTCTAGTCATGTTCATCATGTTGAGTTGATTCGCATTCGCTACTTTGATAATTTGATATGTGGGTGGACCGGTGCTAAGGTGTTGTTCTTACTTGAACAAGCAAACCACTTAATATTACCCCCTCTTGCAAGCATCCGCAACTACGAAAGAAAAAATGAGATAAATCTAACCATAGCATGAAACATGTGGATCCAAATCAGGCCCTCATGAAGCAACGCATAAATAGGGGTTTAAGCTTCTGTCACTCTAGCAACCCATCATCTACTTGTTACTACACAATGCCTTCCCTTAGGACCATAAATTGTGAAGTTTCGTGTAGTCGACGTTCACACGACACCACTAAGAGAAGCAACAACATACATATCATCAAAATATCGAATGAATACCAACTTCACATGATTACTTATAACAAGACTTATCCCATGTCCTCAGGAACAATAGTAACTACTCACACCTCATCAACATGTTCAAGATCAGAGGTGTAATGATGATGATCAAGGATCTGAACATAATATCTTTCACCAATTAATCCAACAAGCATCAACTACAAGATGTAATCAACACTATTAGTAACCCACATGTACCAATCTGGGATTTTGAGAAAATGATTGAATACAAGAGATGAACTAGGGTTGGAGATGAGATGGTGCTAGTGAATATGTTGATGAAGATTGGTCCTCCCACGAAGGAGGAAGCGTTGGTTATGACGATGGCTTCGAGCTCCCCCTCCGGGAGAGAAGTTTCGCCGGCAGAATCTCTCTACCGGAGACAAAAAGGGCCTCTGCCCTGGTTTCCGCCTCGAGACGGCGGCGCTTAGCCCCGAAAGTAATCTTATGATTTTTTTTCTAGGTCAAAACACACCATATAGAAGAAGAGTGGCCTTGGGGACCTGCTGGGCCACCACGACCCAACAGGGCGCGACCAGGGGCTGGGCTGCGCCCTGTTGGCTCGTGGCCAACAGCCCCCCCCCCCCTCTGGTATATTTTTGGCTAAAAAATTCTTATATATTCCATAAAAATTCCCCGTGAAATTTCAGGTCATTTGGAGTCCAGTGAATTTTCTTCCGTTTTCTTGGTTTTCAGGTCCAGAATTCCAGTTTCCAGAGATTTCCCTCCTTGTGATGTACCTTGCATATTCGGAGAGAAAAGGCATAAGAATTGCATGAAAATAAGGAATAATGAACAAGATTAATATAAATATCAATAAGAATTCATGATGTATAATGGACGTATCAACAACCTCCCCCTTAAAGTGGATGAAGGCAAAATACATACACAAGAATATGCTTATTCAAGGGACGAGACAACCGGGAAATGATATTAATCTGTATCTCGGGTTACTGAAAGAGGATCTACACACATTATGGACAACGCCGTCCAAGACATGGGAAGCCAGCATAGGAGAGTATTTCGATCTTAGAGCCGCGCTGATCACGACAGTGCACGACTATCTCGGTTACGGATATTTCTCGGTCCAGGTGTGCCATGGATATTGTGGATACACTAGGTGCATGGATCATACAACGTCTCAGCAGCTATGAAAAGATAGCGGGTCTTCAAAAATCGTGTACATGGGGCATCGAAGATGGCTCGAGAAGGATGACTCGTGGAGAAAGCGTGGAGATCTATTCAATGGTAAGGGTGAGCATCGAGGACCTCCACGTAAGTGGAGCGGCATCGAAATCGATGAGTTGTTGAAGAACTGGGAAGAGTACCCCTCCCCGGGAAATACCAATAAAAAGGCGTCGGAGCCGCTACTGAAGGTATGGAAAACGAGGTCTGTTATCTGGGAATTGGTGTACTGGGCCAAACTCGACACACTTCATAGCCTTGATTAAATGCATATCACGAAGAATATCCACGAGAGCTTGCTTGGAACAGTGATGAACATGCCGGAGAAAACCAAGGATGGGCCGAAGGCAAGAAAAGACTTGGAATTTTTGGATATCAGGAAAGACCTCCACATGCCCGGTAAAAAGTCGTCTGAGGAGACGAAGACGGAGATGGAGACGGAAGATAGGGGCAAAAAAAGCAAACAAGAAGGAAGAACATTATTGCCCCCCCCCCCTCTTGCTTCACCTTTTATCCGAAGGAGGTTGACCGATTCTTCAAGTGCCTTGCAGGAATCAAAGTTAGTTCCGGGTACAGTGGGAAGATAAGAAGATATCTGGACACCAAGAAAAAAAGGTTAAGCAGGATGAAGTCTCACGATTGGCACGTGATGATGACGCAGATACTCCCGGTTGCACTTAGAGGGAGTATGTAGACACACGTCCGTGATACGCTTACTTTCCTACGCCACTTTTTTGACGCTATCTCCTGAAAGTCGATCAGTGTGAAGCAACTCCAAAGGCTAAAGGAAGAGATCATTGTCATACTAAATGAGCTAGAGATGTACTTTGCGCCCGTGTTCTTTGACGTCATGGTGCATCTGTGTGTCTACATCGTGGACGACATCATCAACCTAGGGCTGACGTTCCCGCATAGCATGATGCCGTTTGAGAGGATGAATGGGGTCATCAAAGGATTCGTTCGTAACATGTCCCGTCTGGATGAAAGCAAGCCCAGGGCTATCTAACCGAAGAGTGCATCTCCTTCTGCTTGAATTATCTAGGCGTTGGGGACCTTCTTGTTGGTTTGCCCGTCGACAAGCACTGTGGAAGGCTCAAAGGAGAAGGTCATATCAATGGCCGGAGGGAATTGAATGTGGACCGCTCGAACCGACACAAGGACTTTGACATACAAAATTTAGTAGTGCTACAACACCTAGATGTGCTAGAAGATCTCGTGACACTGCACAAAGAGACCATCGCAAAGAACTACCATGACCGTGGGCTGCACAGGACGGACACTGAAGATATTAGAGAGCACAACTCCACTTTCTTGCGTTGCTTCAAAGAGCGAGTTCTGGATAATCCCCTCGAAGAGGGTTGTCCGAACGGAATATTCATATACACCTTAGCACATGGCCCGTCGGTCAACCTCGCGACTTATCAGGCATATGATATCAACAGATACACGTTCTACACGGAGGCCAGAGATATAAACAGTGAAAACCAGAACTCAGGGGTGACGATGGAAGCCATAACCGGCGATGTAATGGAAAGATACTACGGAAGGGTTGAAGAGATCTAAGAACTTGACTACTATGGAGTGCATAGCGCGAAGATGTTCTGTGTCAGATCGGCTACGAATGTACACAGAGAAAACACACATTTTACTACCATGTGTATACCCGACGCCAATAGCGCTACCGTGAACACCACCACCAAAATGAGCCATGAGTACACGCTAAGCACGTGACACAATGCTTCTTCATAACCGACCCTCGCAATCCCAACCATGTTGTCGTGAGGAGAGGCAAAAGGAGCATCATCGGAATCGATGGAGTCACCAACGAGGAAGACTACGACCAGTACTGTGACCCGATGAGGGAAGACGATGATGACGATGAACCATACGTCAAAAAATAAGCAAGACTAGATTACATACAAAAGATTGTACTCCCTGGAAAAGGAAAAGTCATGACGAGGGGCTCAATTATTCGATAACGAACAAAAGAGGAAAGAATAAGTTCAGTCTGAAGCGTCATCGCACACACTAACAAACTATCATAATTTGTGTGTATCTACTTTGTATACGTACTTAATTAACACCGTTATCGGTCAAATGATGTAATATATATTATGCACTAATTATTATCCGGAGGTCCTCATAGTGGGAGGAGACCTTCCCGTTATAGTGAGAGTACGAGGCGTTAGGTGGGTATGGTGTCATTAATTACTCCATAAAAAACCCTAACTAACCCGCGCCACAACTTTAAACAAAAACAAGGAAAGAAAAATAAATTTTAGACAAAGAAAAGAAAATAAAAGAAAATTGTAATGTGTTAAAAAAGAAAATAAAACAAAACAGAAAGAAAAAGAAAAAAACATAGTAGTAGCGCTTGTTTGGCAAAAAAGAGCTACGGCTAACCAATCTACATAAATAAAAAATAAAACAAAAGAAAAAGGGAAAAACTAGCAATAGCGCTTGTTGGCCAGAAACGCGCTATAGATAACTTAGCTATAGCGCGTTTCATCCCGACTAGCGCTACTGCTAAGTTATTAACCCTACTACCCCATGTCCCCTTCAAGCCGTTCCTCCCCATAGCCAGTCCTCTCACTCGCAACCTCTCCCTCTGTCTCGAGCGTCGCCACCGTCACCTCCATCCCTGTCAATCCACGCCGTCGCCTCCCTCTCTCGACGACAACCGTTCGTCCATCCCCGTCGACTGCCGTCGTCGCCTCCATCCCCGTCGTCTGCCATCGCCTCCATCCCCGCTGTCACCTTCATCCCCGCTATCGTCTCCATCCCTGCCGTCCATCCCCATCGACCATCGTCGCCTCTATCCCCGTAAGCCAATCCTCTCCTCTCCCCTCTTTCTTCCTCTCCCCTCCGCTCTTCTCTCTCTATGCTCCCTCTCTCTCTCTCTCTTTTAGTTCTAGATTTAGATCCCTAGGTTACTGCTAGATTATGAAGCCTAGCTAGAATTGGTGTTGTAAGCAGAATTTGAATTAAGTTAATTTAATATTGTTAATTGAATTAAGTTAATTGAACCCAAGTTAGAATTAATTGAATATTGTTAAACAGAATTTGAATGAATTGTTTGATGCCCAAATTCAAATGAAATGCTTGCTATCCAAATGAAAATGCGGCAAAAGAAAAAGTAAATGAAAATGAGGATTTGGGGGGGAAAATAATTTTTTTATGCACAAATTGAAATGAAATGCTTGCTGTCCAAATGAAAATGATGATTTAGGGGGAAAATAAATTTTTTGATGTACAAATTCGAAAGAAATGCTTGTTGTCCAAATGAAAATGAGTCAAAAATAGTAAAATAAAGTGTTTTGATGGCCAAATTTAAATGAGATGCTTGCTGTCCAAATGAAAATGAGGCAAAAGAAAAAGTAAATGAAACTTAAAATGAGGGAAAATAAAAATAAAATTGAATTAAATTGTTTTGCTGTCCAAATTCAAATGAAAATAAATGACTGGAGGTTTGAGCATATATGAAATATTTTTATTAAGAACTTTTATCTATGCCTTTTTCTATATATCTATGTGTGTCTATAATTGATCTTTTTCTATATATCTATGTGTGTCTACATTTGATCTTGTGAATGATTGACGCACATGTAGATCACCGACGTGCCGCTCGATGACGCCGAGAAGATCCTCGACACGAAACCCGCATCCTTGACAGGCAGCCAGTGAGCATCCCTGAGGCTGTTGATAGAATGTGGGCCTGAGGCCATTCTTAAGAGTTCATGATACAATGGGTTGTGGGCCGGAGGCTCTTCTTGTTTTTAGGGAAACCGATTCCGAGTGGCCTATGTTTTCCCAGAATGTTGATGTAGGGATCGAAAGTAGGTCTAGAGGGGGGTGATTAGACTACTTGACCAAATAAAAACCTAACCATTTCCCAAGTTAATTGGTTGGCAGATTTTAGCAATCCTAACATATCAAGTTCACCCTACACATGCATGTCTACGAGTATTGCAGCGGAAAGTAGAGACAAGCATATGTAAGAGGATAAGGGTAGGAAGATAAAACACAATTTGGAGACTCAAAGATTTTCCCCGTGGTTCCGATAGGTGGTGCTATCGTACGTCCAAGTTTATGGAGTCTTCAACCCACGAAGGGTACGTAGCGGTCGCGAGAGTCCATTGAGGGCTCCACCCATAAGGGTCCACAAAGTAGCAACCTCGACTATTCCATAACGGCTTCTGTCCACGAAGGACTAGCCTCACTATGGGTAGATCTTCACGAAGTAGGCGATCTCCTTGCCCTTACAAACTTCTTGGTTTAACTCCACAACACGAAGTAGGAGGATCCCAAGCGACACCTAACCAATCTAGGAGGCACCACCCTCCAAAAGGTAATTGGCTCGATAGTAACAATGAACTCATTGCTCTTGTGTTTCAAATGATAGTCTCCTCAACACTCAATCACTCTCTCACAGATTTGGCTTGGGTAGAAGAGTTTGATTGGGTGGAAAGAAAATTGGGGAGGCTAGAAATCAAGATCCATATGGTTGGAGTGGATGATCTTGACCTCAACACAAGGATAGGTGGTTCTCTCTCAGCAATTTGGATATGGGAAGTGTGGGTCTGTTCTGAGTGCTTCTCTTGCGAGTGGGATGTGGTGGAGGGGTATATATAGGCATCTTCAAAAGTCCAACCGTTACAACATTATTGCCCAACTCGGTGAAGCTGAAGTGAAACTCGGTTGCACCAACTAGTGCAAAATGTTGCAACTTTAGGCTTTTCGGTGAGACCGATATGGAATTCTCGGTGGTACCGATATGAGTGGCCGAGGGAAGTTACACAACTTGGTGCTCCCCCTTAATTTGTGCATTATTTTAAATTTGCATTTGAATGCAAATGCACAATCGATTAGGATCATGGGTCACTCTTCCATGTCACATACAACTTGGTGTTGCGCCAAAATTAATAAGAGTGAATTACATGAGCACATCACACCAAACATAACTAAATGATCATCACATAGATATCTCAAAGATATGCGATAATAGCATCACACAAGAGTATATGATCAAATACCGACAAAAGTTTCTAGCACCAAACGATAAACCAAAACTTTTTGAAAAACAGGGAGGGATCAAAAAACAACACACACTCTCTCTCGAACCCTATTATCTATGACCTCTCCCCCTTTGGCAACAAGTTACCAAAAAGTTCAAAGCCATAGAGCTACTCGTTGCTCTGGGTATGGTTTTCGGTGCCTATTGATGGAGTCAAGAGAAGAGCATCCGCGAAGGCTTCAGTTG
This sequence comes from Elymus sibiricus, assembly GCA_039707655.1. Lineage (NCBI taxonomy): Eukaryota > Viridiplantae > Streptophyta > Magnoliopsida > Poales > Poaceae > Elymus > Elymus sibiricus. Next base: position 488,762,077 of record CM077671.1, read on the forward strand.
AAGTCCTCTGAGGTGGTGGTGTAGACACTGGAGCTGGTGGAGCTGACGGAGCTGTGGCAGAGGCTGAAGAAGATGGCCTCAACTCTGGAGCAAACACTGTAGGAGTTCTGGCTTGAGTCTTGAACTGAGTGCTTGACGTGGCTTGAGAGTGGGTCGGTATTTCCCCAAAGAGGAAGGGATGATGCAGCACAACTACGGTAAGTATTTCCCTCAGTTATGAAAACAAGGTTATCGAACCAGTAGGAGAACCATGCAACACTATGTAAATGGTACCTGCACACAAAGAAAAAATACTTGCAACCCGACGCGTAAGAGAGGATGTCAATCTCTCCACGGTAAAAAGATAGATTAGATTGTAGTAGATTGGATAGATAGATCGCACAAGAACACAAAATAAAACAAGCAAATAAAAAGTGCAACAAGGTATTTTTGGGTTTTTGGATTAATAGAACTGAAAACAAAAACGACAAAAGATAGATCGAAAAGCAATATGTTGGAAAAGTAGACCCGGGGGCCATAGGTTTCACTAGTTGCTTCTCTAATGAGTATAGCGCTCGGTAAGTAAACAAATTAATGTTGGGCAATTGATAGAAGATCAAATAATCATGACGATATCCAAGCCGATGATCATTATATAGGCATCACGTCCAAGATTAGTAGACCGAAACGATTCTGCATCTACTACTATTACTCCACACATCGACCGCTATCCAGCATGCATCTAGTGTATTAAGTTCATGCAAAAATGGAGTAATGCAATAAGAACGATGACATGATGTAGACAAGATCTATTCATGTAGGAATAGACCCCATCTTGTTATCCTTAATAGCACGATACATGCGTGCCTCGCTGCCCCTTCTGTCACTGGGAGAGGACACCGCAAGATCGAACACATCACAAAGCACCTCTTCCCATGCAAAGAAAAATCGATCTAGTTGGCCTAACTAAACCAAAGATTCGAAGAAGAGATCTGAGGCTATAAGTAATCATGCATATAAGAGATCAAAAGAAGACTCAAATAATATTCATGGATAGAAACTGATCATGAACTCAAAATTCATCGGATCCCAACAAACACACCGCAAAATGTCATTACATCAAATAGATCTCCAAGAGACCATTGTATTGAGAATCAAAAGAGAGAGAGAAATCCATCTAGCTACTGCCTACGGACTCGTCGGTCTATGGTGGACTACTCACGCATCATCGGAGAGGCACCAATGAGGATGATGAACCCCTCTGTGATGGTGTTAGATTGGATCTCGCGGTTCTGGAACTTGCGGCGGCTGGAAGTATTTTTTGTCGACTCCTCTAGGGTTTCTGGAAAATTTGGGTATTTATAGAGCTCAGAGGCGGTGGAGGGGACTCCCAAGGCCACCACAATCCACCAGGGCGCCTCGGGGGCCTCTCGCGCGCGCTGGTTTCATTTGGGCCCCGTGGGCCTCCTCCCGGGTGCTTCCTTGGCTCACTGCTTGTCTTTTGGTCCAAAAAAAATCTCCAAAAAGTTTCATCGTGATTGGACTAAGTTTGGTACTGATATTCTGCGAAGTAAAAAACAAGCAAAGCAGCAACTGGCACATGGCACTATGTCAATAGGTTAGTCCCAAAAAATGATATAAAGTTGCTATAAAATTACTGTAAAACATCCAAGAATGATAATATAACAGCATGGAACGATAAAAAAATTATAGATACGTTGGAGACGTATCAGCATCCCCAAGCTTAATTCCTACTCGTCCTCGAGTAGGTAAATGATAAAAACAGAATTTTTGATGTTGAATGCTGCCTAACATGTTCATCACATATTCTTTTCTTTGTAGCATGGACATTTGGACTTTTAGATGGTTCAAAGTAATAGTCTAGTTTTGACATGAAGACTTTAATACTCAAGCATACCAACAAGCAACCATGTCTTTCAAAATATCAACACTAAAGAAAGTTATCCCTAGCCCATCATGCTCAATCATTGATCCATTCATGAAACACACTCAAATATTAGCCACACCAAATGCACAAGTATGATCATAGTGCCCCCTAGTTGGCGCTTTATAAGAGAAGATGGAGACTCAAATTAAAAATAAAAATTGCATAACCTAAATAGATAGGCCCTTCGCAGAGGGAAGTAGGGATTTGTAGAGGTGCCAGAGGTCAAAGCTTAAATTAAGAGAGAAAAATATTTTGGGTGGCATGCCTTTCCTGTCAACGAAAATGACAAAGTAGTTCTCAATACTTTCCATGCTATATACATCATAGGCGGTTCGCCAATAGAAAATAAAGTTTATTCCTTTTTCCACCATTCTTTCACAATCCATGGCTAGCTGTATACACGGTTGCCTTCCATACCAACACTTTCCAAGGAATTTATTGTTTGAAAACATAAAGTAAATTTCTTTTTCATTTCGGGACAGGGCATCCCTATTACCGCCGTACTCTCATGCAATGACAAGTGAATAAACACTCATCTTGAGAATAACACATCTAGCATGGAAAAATACTGGACACCCCCTACCGTTTCATGAGCGGTATGAGCACACAAAAATGAAATTTATTTTGAAAATTAGAGATGGCACATACAAATTTGCTTGGAACGTCATGGAAATATCGCATATAGGTAGGTATGGTGGACTCATATGGCAAAACTGGGTTTAATGATTTTGGATGCACAAGTAGTATTTCTACTTAGTACAAGTGGAGGCTAGCAAATAGATTGATAAGCAACCAACCAAGAAACAAAAATTCACATAAACGGGCATTAAGCATAACTAACACCGAATAATGCACCACAAGTAGGATGTAATTTCATTGCACAACTATTGACTTTCGTGCTTGCATAGGGAATCACAAACCTTAACACCAATATTCTTACTAAACAATAATTACTCACCAACATGACTCACATATTACTACCATCATGTCTCAAAACTATTACAAGAAATCAAGTTTAATTTGTCCAATGATCTTCATGAAAGTTTTTATTATATCCTTCTTTAATATCAATCACTTTGGAACTAGTTTCATATATTTCCATTGCTTTTGACAAGCTCAAACAAATTTAAGTGAAGAACATGTGCATAAACATTTCATCTCTCAAAAAATTATAAGTGAAGCATGAGAGAATTTCTTCAAAATTTATTAACTCTCAAATTAATCTAAGTGAAGCATGAGAGAATTTCTTCAAAATTTACTAACTCTCAAATTAATCTAAGTGAAGCATGAGAGTGTTTCTTCAAAAAATTAAAGCACACTTCTCAAAAAGATATAAGTGAAGCACTGGAGCAATTCCATAGCTCAAAAAATTTAAGTGAAGCATATAGAGCAATTCTAACAAATCATAGCATAATTTTGGCTCTCTCAAATAGGTGTGTCTAGCAAGGATACTTGTGACAAACTAAAAAGCAAAGAAAGCAAAGACACAAATAACACAAGACGCTCGAAGCAAAACTCATGATATGGGGCGAATAAAAATATAGCTGCAAGTAAAATACGGATCGGCGTTAGAAGAAAGAGTTGATGCCACTCGGGGCATCCCCAAGATTAGTTGCTTGTTTATCCTTGGATATTATCTTGGGGTGATGTAGCATCCCCAATCTTAGGCTCTTTTCACTCCCTATTCCTTCATCCATCGTGATCTCACCCAAAACTTGAAAACTGCAATCACACAAAACTCAACAAAACCTTCGTGAGATCCGTTAGTATAATAAAGCAAATCACCACTGTAAGTACTGTTGCAAACCCATTAATAGTTTATTATTGCATTATATCTACTGTATTCTAACTTTACTATGGCTTATTCCCTTCAATACAAACCATAGATTCATCAAAACAAGCACACAATGCAACGAAAACAGAATCTGTCTTAAACAGAACAGTCTGTAGTAATATGTACTCTAACCATACTTCTGTAACTCTAAAATTTCTGAAAACTTAGGACAACGTAAAGAATTTGTATATAAATACTGTGTTAAAATTTCAGCACTATATCACGTTCCAGTAAAAAATGAAAATTCCTGCACTGGAGTCAAAGTTTCTGTTTCAGATTCAGCATTGTTTCTACTCATCTTGTGAATCGTCATAAAGGCTTTACTTGGCACAAACACTAATTAAAACATAAAACATAATCATAACAGTATCATAATTGTGTCAACACTCAAAAACAGAAAGAAAAAGATGAAAATAAATTTATTCATTGGGTTGCCTCCAAACAAGCGCTATCGTTTTACGCCCCTAGCTAGGCATAATGCATAGATTCAAGTGTTGTCATCTTTGGTTTTTGCTCCATAGGATGCTCTCATGAATGATTCATATGGTGGCTTAATTCTTGTGCTAGGAAAGTGTTCCATACCCTTTCTTAGTGGAAATGGAAATTTAATATTGCCTTCTTTCATATCAATCACGGCACCTATAGTGCGTAAAAACGGTCTACCAAGTATAATGGGACAAGACGGATTGCAATCAATATCAAGAACAATAAAATAAATGGGAACATAGTTCCTATTTGCAAGAATAAGAACATCATTAATTCTTCACAAAGGCTTTTTAATAGTAGAATCCGCCAAATGCAAATTAAGAGAACATTCTTCAATATTGGTAAGACCAAGCACATCACATAGAGATTTCGGAATTGTGGGAACACTAGCACCCAAATCACATAAAGCAAAGCACTAATAATTTTTAATCTTGACTTTAATGGTAGGTTCCCACTCATCATGTAATTTTCTAGGAATTGAAATCTCTAAGTCCAACTTCACTTCAAAAGATTTCATCATGGCATCAACGATATGTTTAGTAAAAGCTTTATTTTGTTCATAAGCATGAGGTGAATTTATCATGGATTGCAGCAAAGAAATACATTCAATCAAAGAGCAGCTATAATAATTAAAATCTTTGCAATCCAAAATAGTGGGCACATCACTAGTTAAAGTTTTGACCTCTTCAAACCCACTTCCGTCAATTTTTTCATCAAGATTTTCACCCTCCAAAGCATTGGGACGCCTTATAGCTAAAGTCGACTCTAATTCAGTCCCTTTATCATCAATTTTCATATTACTAAACAAGGAATCAATAGAAGAAACACCAATCGCTTTAAGATCTTCATCATTTTTATGAAAGCAATCACTAGAAAACGGTTTTTCTAAAAATTCTCTTTTAGCTCTATGCATAGCGGTTCTTTTTTTACTTTCATCCATAGAAACATATATAGCTTTAATTGATTCATTAATCTTAGGTACCAAAGCTTTCAACTTGAGATATTCTACATCATGAGAGATTTTATCAATGCTTCTAGACATATCATCTATCTTATTCAACTTTTCTTCTATCGTAGTATTGAGAACCTTTTGAGCATTGATAAATTCTTTAATATTATTCTCAAGATCAGAGGGGTTCCTATTATTATTTTAAGAAGAATTACCATAATTATTAGAGGAATTTCCAGGAAAAGGCCTAGGATTAAAATTACCTCTATAAGCATTGTTATTAAAATTGTTTCGCGAGATGAAATTCACATCTACGGAATCACTATTTTGCTCAATCAAAGTAGACAAAGGCACATCATTAAGATCAATAAGATTATCCGCAAAAATAATGTAAATTGCAAGGAGATGAGATTTGTGATTAGGAACCTGATAGAGGTTGATGATGTCTCCCCGGCAACGGCGCCAGAAATTCCTTTGACGTGGCTTGAGACTGCGTCGTTATTTCCCGAAAGAGGAAGGGATGATGCAGCACAACTACGGTAAGTATTTCCCTCAGTTATGAAACCAAGGTTATCGAACCAGTAGAATACCACGCAACACTATGTAAACGGTACCTGCACACAAAGAACAAATACTTGCAACCCGACGCGTAATAGAGGTTGTCAATCTATCCACGGTAAAAAGATAGATTAGATTCTGGTAGATTGGATAGATAGATCGCACAAGAACACAAAATAAAACAAGAAAATAAAAAGTGCAGCAAGGTATTTTTGGGTTTTTGGATTAATAGAACTGAAAATAAAAACGGCAAAAGATAGATCGGAAAGCAATATGTTGGAAAAGTAGACCCGGGGGCCGTAGGTTTCACTAGTGGCTTCTCTCATGAGTGTAGCACACGGTGGGTAAACAAATTACTGTTGGGCAATTGATAGAAGATCAAATAATCATGACGATATCCAAGGCAGTGATCATTATATAGGCATCTCATCCAAGATTAGTAGACCGAAATGATTCTGCATCTACTACTATTACTCCACACATCGACCGCTATCCAGCATAAATCTAGTGTATTAAGTTCATGGAAAAACGGAGTAATGCAATAAGAACGATGACATGATGTATACAAGATCTATTCATGTAGAAATAGACCCCATCTTGTTATCCTTAATAGCAACGATATATGCCTGCCTCGCTGCCCCTTCTGTCACTGGGAGAGGACACCGCAAGATTGAACCCATCACAAAGCACCTCTTCCCATGGCAAAAAAAATCGATCTAGTTGGCCTAGCTAAACCAAAGATTCAAAGAAGAAATACGAGGCTATAAGTAAACATGCATATAAGATATCAAAAGAAGACTCAAATAATATTCATGGATAGAAACTGATCATGAACTCAAAATCAATCGGATCCAAACAAACACACCGCAAAAAGTCATTACATCAAATAGATCTCCAAGAGACCATTGTATTGAGAATCAAAAGAGGGAGAGAAAGCCATCTAGCTACTGCCTACGGACCCGTAGGTCTATGATGGACTACTCACGCATCATCGGAGAGGCACCAATGAGGATGATGAACCCCTCCGTGATGGTGTTAGATTGGATCTCGTGGTTCTGGAACTTGCGGCGGCTGGAAGTATTTTTCGTCGACTCCTCTAGGGTTTCTAGAATACTTGGGTATTTATAGAGCTCAGAGGTGGTGGAGGGGACTCCCGAGGCCACCACAACCCACCACGGCGCGTCGGGGGCCTCTGGCGCGCCCTGGTGTCTTCTGGGCCCCGTGGGCCTCCTCCCGGGTGCTTCTTTGGCTCACTGGTTGTCTTCCGGTCCAAAAAAATCTCCAAAGAGTTTCATGGCGATTGGACTCCATTTGGTACTGATATTCTGCGAAGTAAAAAACAAGCAAAAACAACAACTGGCACTTGGCACTATGTCAATAGGTTAGTCCCAAAAAATGATATAAAGTTGCTATAAAATGATTGTAAAACATCCAAGAATGATAATATAACAGCATGGAACAATCAAAAATTATAGATACGTTGGAGACGTATCAGTGCTGGTCCGGAGAGGTGGACTGTTATCATCATCGTCGGAGGAGGAATGTGGGCTAGGCACTGCGTCCACTTCCTTCTTGAGATCATTCACAGTAGTCGTCAGCTCATCCACCTTGTTGTTCAATGTGGTAAACCTGTCCTCCACAATCCTCACAAGACTCACCCGATTGAACTGAATGGTCTTGATATCCTTCTGCAGGCTCTGAATGGTGCTAATAAGAAGATCCATTAACTCATTCCTTGTCCTAGGCACGTGAGCACTAGCGGCTCTGGCTGCCTCAGCCTCTGGCTGTGCAGTAGATGAAGTGGGATGACTAGGATCCATCACCACAACATTATCCTCAAACTCTGGCTGGAGTGGCAAATGTGGGCAATCGAGTGCATATTCATTCTTCTCTAACTTAGAGTTGTTGAGCATCTGAATGTACGGTGCATATCCACAAATCTCTTCTGGTCTGCAGCTGTCCTCTTCACTGCCTCAACTATCAAATCCATCACCCTAAACTTGGTGTGGTTGTCAATGTGGTGCAGCATGTTGATTGAGTAACCTCGGATCATCTTGTCATCTCCTGAATGGGCATCAAGGTGTGCCTCAAGATGGTGTTGGTAGTAAGCAATCCTGCTTGAAGATAGTTAACTGAGCCCAACTTATGTGAATGCACATAATCTGCAGGAATCTCCTTATACATATTTGCGATGGAGTTGTGATTCATTTTGGCTTCAGCATATACATCCAAATCACCTTCTTGTACCTGTGGGGCTCCTAAGATGCTAGCCCACTCATCAATAGTGGATTGGTACCTCGTACCTTCAGTCATCCAAACAATACTGCCATCTGGATATAAGTGAGCAGTAGAGTAGAAGTGCATGATCATATCATCATTCCAGGGGGTGAATTCTCTTCCAACAAAGTTTGCAATATCAATACACTGGAAGTTCTCTTGCACACTTGGAAACTAATCTTCATTTTCCTTGATGAAGGCCTAGTCAATATATCTCATGTCACTGACTGCTGGGCACTTGTCCAATAGGACAGTCTCATAATAGTCTTGATGTTCCTTGGTGTGAAATCTGGCATCCACAACAGTCCTTCTCCTGGAGGCATAGGGGTCATTGGCTCTCCACAACCTCAGACCTGAATCTTTCCTCTTCTTCATATCCTCAGCTATAGGATGAGCATCATCATGCTCTGGCATATGTGGCCTCAGTTTTCTCAAAACTGGCATGTTCTCTTCCTCAGCATCTCTGGAAGTAGAACCCTTGTTCTTTGCAGCTAGAGGGATGTCTCTGATTGTCCTCTTGGGCTTTGGAGCAACTGGTTTCTTGGGTGTAGATTTCTTGCTCTTTGATGGAGCCTGCTCTGGCATAGCATCTGCAAGAAGCTTTTTCTTCTTGGAAGGAGGAGCATGGGCAGCTTGCTCTTCCTCCACTTCCTCCTCTACAGCATCTGCTGGATCCTCATACATGGAGGTGGGTCTGCCAATGACCTTGGCAATCCTCGTTCTGGCTCTCTTCTTGTCACCTTCATTTTTAGGTATAGAACTCTTTGATGGCTCAACATAAACTGAAGTGTTAGCCTTGACACTCTCAAGTGCCCTCATAGCATCAGCACTGGCATAGACCTTCTTGACAGGTTTCTTGGAAGCAGTAGCATATGTAGTTGTGCTCTTGGCAGTCTTCTCTTTCGGCCTCTTGGCTATCTATTCCTCTGGCACAAAATTAGAATCTTCTTCATCAGAATTTAGCTTCTTCCTTGCCCTGGTGGCAGCCTTGGGCAAATCAGGTGAACTGGGGTTGTCATCATAAGAAGATGAACTAGCTTCAGGGCTAGGGCCTGAGCTCATGTCCACATTTCTCTCTTTGAAGTTTTTCTGACTGTCATCTGATCCTGACATGCTGACCCTGTGAATAGAGCATAGAAGAGCAGAGAGGTTGAGCATCACAAAACATAGATGATTTTTCACGGTTTGATCTTGGAATTCTTAAGTTTAGCTTTCTATAAAAGGAATTTTGGTATCACCGAGTCAAGAATTTCGGACCCACCGAGACTCACAGTCATCTTTACAAAAACTTGGCAACAACTTTGGTTACACCAAAACTAGCCGCTCGGTTTCACCGAGACTGTCCTCAGCAGACCTAAAATCCAAAATTGGTACAACTGACTTTTACGACTTGGTGTCACCGAGATTCGGATTGCGGACGGCAAAACCTAAGAATCCATTGTTCTCTATTCTAATGAAGTTTTTAGAGGATCAAGATTACGCACATGGTGGGAGGAATATGGAACGTATCCCATTGCACGTGAATCAGAAGGGGAGTGCAAAGAATTTCGAGGTCGTTACCCTAACTTGGCGACGGCCTCTCTACGGCGGCAACGGCGGGGCGATATCCGTCGGCGGCGAGGACCTCCTGTGGTGCAGACGCACGGGAGCAAGGGGAGAAGTCCGGGGACGACGAGTGGCAGCTAGGGCTTGCGGGGAGTACGGATGTGAAGAGGTATTTTCAAGTCCGGTTTCGCTGGGTATAAGTACCCGTAGCTGTCGGTCACACCGGTTCAAAATTATCGGTGCCACCGAGTTCCTCAACTGTCAGTTGACAGGGAAACTAGGTGAAGCCGAGAATATGGAATCGGTGTTACTGCAATGGGAAAATCAGATCAACCCTAGGCATTAGTGAGACCGAGTTTTTGTGTTCGTTCCACCGAGTTGCACTTGGGAGGTTTTGGAAGACAGCTCTTGTCGACACGGACCTCCGAGTGCTCCTCACACAGAGGGTTCGAGAAGTGCTTGTTCAAGTTTTTTGTTGTAGCATGAATAGAATTTGAGACGGGAAACCATAGATAGCTAGAGAGGGTTCCTAGGCATTCTTGTATATCCAATTGGCCAAATAAAAATGAAACCCAAATAACAACAATTGGATATCCTCGAATGAGTAAAGACATGCATACCAACATGCTCACGCAATAAGATGTCAAGTGAAATATGGCAAACATGCAAAACCACTCTAGTATCTACCAAGCACTTGGGCGATGACGGAGTCATCTATATATGAGTATATTGACTTAGGAGCCAAGTAAGAATACTTGATCATAGGTCATACTCATCGTTTAAGCACAAGTGGGGTTACCACTTTTTCATAAATCATTTAATGTTTTCACATCTTTAAGAGATGCTTTAACTCAAGTCTTAGAGTAAAGCTCCCCATTGATGTGACATTCACCCTCAGAGGGATAAACTAACCTTGGGTTTTGTCGTAGAAGACTTCATGTGGGTGATGTAGTGGTGGATGCTCATAGTTGATGAAGATCATCTTGAGTTGGGAGCAATCCTCATTGTTTCTTACTCTTCTCACCTACATGGGTTAGTCCCAAACAAGAGAAACATACAAGGATATCTATGCACATGGAGTGCAATGTATTCATGATGATGTCCATGGATTCTTTCATTGCATTGTCTCTTGCTTACCTTTGAGGGAATGTGTGACTCCTTGAACTATTGCATGAGGTTGAAGTTGATTGCAAATAGTCCTTGCCAATAATGAATGTGGCTGAATTTTGTTGGCGGAGTCACCCCTCAAAAACTTCTCTAGTTCTTCTTCTTTGTGATCCACATCAACTTGATGGGAATCCTTGGAGTTGAAGTAGTGCTTGTAGAAGTTGAGCTTGTGGTAGCCTTGGGAACCCACTTTACCAAAGCTTGGGATTCATCTTCATATGAGTCAATCTCCTCTTGAATCTTGTCCTTGCCCTTGAGCTTGTGGTCTTGTGGTGGAAGGTCATCTTGAGCTTTTGTTCCCATGGGGAGAGTATGTTCATACTTCTCCCTTTGAGGAACAAACTTGAGCTTGGGGTATTGACGTTCTTCCCATTCAACTCCATTGGCGTTGAAGTAGCCAATGCCATGGTTCTTCCGGTATCCTCCATGCTTGCGTACAATTTCCTCAAATTGCTTACATCCGGCAAGACTTTTGTAGACACCTTTTTCTATAATCCCTTTCAATAGATCATTTTCTTTCTCAAGTGTAACTTGGCTAAGAGAATCGTTAGTGGAATCAATAGAACTACTAGAAGCAATATCTTTAGATTTATCATTTTTATTGCTACTAGTTGAAGAACCTTTCTTGCCTTTGTTACTTGATTGCTTAGCCTTAACTTGTGGAATAAATATAGACAAGAGTAGTCGTTTGGCTAGATAAGAAGAAGTCTTCTTTCGGAGATCGTCATTGATTGCTTTAAGAAACTCATGTTCTTGCTCCAAATTGAGCTTCTCGAAGCGTAGCTTCTCATGAGTTCTTACAAGCTCTCTATGATCTACTAAAGTAGATTCATGGGCTAACTTAAGAGTGTTTAATTCTTTAGGTAGTCATTCTATTTCCTTACTATCATCATCACACGAATTATCTTGACTAGCATGATCATTATCTAGCTCATTTTGACTAATATCACTAGTATTATCAAATAGCAAGTCATCATCTCCAAGTAAGTCATCCTCATCACTATTGAAGTCAATGTATTCGGGGTGTGATACCTTGGGACCCTTAGCCATGAAGCAACTTCCACTCCCTTCATTTGGTGAATCAAATATGTCGTGGGAGTTGGAGGAAACGAGTGCAAGTCCGGCAACACCTTCATCTTGACTATAGTCGGAGTCGGAGTCATAGCTTCTCTCGGATTGGTTGTCGGATTCGGAGCCGGAAACCCATTCACCAACATGAGCTTGATGTCTTCTTCTTGTGTAGCTATTGGTGTACTTGTCCTACTTCTCCGAGTCCCTACTTCTCCTTGAGGGTCTTCGTTCGTAACGATCATCTCTACTCCTTCTCTCTCTTCGAGGTGACTCATTTTTGGAGATCCTTCTTCTAGGTGACTCTTCTCTTCTTTTGTGGGTGGTCGTGCACTCATTGGAGTAGTGTCCGGGCCTTCCACAATTGTAACAATTCCGGTCACGACTAGATGAATGCTTCTCTTCATATCTTGAGTTGGAGTTTCTCTCTTGGCCTCTACTCTTGTAGAACTTGTTGAATTTCTTGACCATGAGGCTTATCTCTTCATTGGTTACAAGGTTATCACTTGATGTAGCGGGAATGTCACTTGTAGCTTTGTAAGCACCGCTTGACTTGGTGTTAAGTTCTTCCTTGTCTTTGAGTGACATCTCATGAGCAACAATCCTTCCAATTACTTCCGTAGGCTTGAGATCATTGTAGTTTGGCATCATTTCGATCAATGTGCACATGGTGTCGTACTTTCCATCCAAGGCTCTAAGGATCTTCTTGATGATGAATTTGTCGGTCATTTCTTCGCTTCCTAAGCCGGCAATCTCATTGGTGATGAGAGCAAGGCTAGAGTACATTTCCGCAACTCCTTCACCATCCTTCATCTTGAATTTGTCAAGTTGACTTTGAAGCACATCCAACTTAGATTCCCTGACGGATTCGGTACCTTCGTGCATATCAACCTAAGTATCCCAAATTTCCTTTGCATTCTCAAGACGGCTGATTTTGTTGAATTCTTCGGGGCATAGGCAGTTGAATAGAATGTCACATGCTTGAGCGTTGTATTGCAACATCTTCAATTCTTCCGTGGTCGCTTCACGATCCGGTTCCTTTCTATCACCAAAGAATTCGCCTTGCAAGCCAACATGAAAAACAGCCCATACGGTGGGGTTATGACCAAGAATATGCATTTTCATCTTATGCTTCCAACTAGCAAAATTGTACCATCAAAATATGGACCTCTACGGTGATAGTTTCCCTCACTAGACGCCATAGTCTCCTTGGTTGTGAGACCAATGCAATGGAGACCAAAGCTCTGATACCACTTATAGGGATCGAAAGTAGGTCTATAGGGGGGTGATTAGATTACTTGACCAAATAAAAACCTAACATTTTCCCAAGTTAATTGGTTGACAGATTTTAGCAATCCTAACATATCAAGTTCACCCTACACATGCATGTCTACGAGTATTGCAGCGGAAAGTAAAGACAAGCATATGTGAGAGGATAAGGGTAGGAAGATCAAACGCAATTTGGAGACACGAAGATTTTTCCTGTGGTTACGATAGGTGGTGCTATCGTACGTCCACGTTTATGGAGTCTTTAACCCACGGAGGGTAGCGGTCGTGAGAGTCCACGGAGAGCTCCACCCATAAGGGTCCACGAAGTAGCAACCTCAACTATTCCATAACGGCTTCCGACCACAAAGGACTAGCCTCACTATGGGTAGACCTTCACGAAGTAGGCGATCTCCTTGCACTTACAAACTTCTTGGTTCAACTCCCCAATAACACAAAGTAGGAGGCTCCCAAGCTACACCTAACCAATCTAGGAGGTACCACCCTCCAAAAGGTAATAGGCTCGATAGTAACGATGAACTACTTGCTCTTGTGTTTCAAATGATAGTCTCCTCAACACTCAATCACTGTCTCACAGATTTGGCTTGGGTAGAAGAGATTGATTGGGTGGAAAGCAACTTGGGGAGGCTAGAAATCAAGATCCATATGGTTGGAGTGGATGATCTTGACCTCAACACAAGGATAGGTGGTTCTCTCTCAAAAATTTGTATATGGGAAGTGTGGGTCTGTTCTGAGTGCTTCTCTTGCGAGTGGGATGTGGTGGAGGGGTATATATAGGCATCTCCAAAAATCCAACCGTTACAACATTATTGCCCAACTCGGTGAAACCGAAGTGAAACTCGGTTGCACCGACTAGTGCAAAATGTGGCAACTTTAGGCTTTTCAGTGAGACCGATATGGAATTCTCAATGGTACCGATATGAGTGGCCGAGGGCAATTACACAACTCGGTGAGACCGATTCACAATTCTCGGAGATTCTGATTCTTGTGTATACGGTAACAGAAATTTGGTCACTGAAACTCGGTTGCACCGATATGGAACTTGATAGTACCGAGATGTGGGACTTGGCTAGGGTTTCTGTCTTGGCTTTTAACTCGGTGTAGCCGATATGGAATTGTTGGTGGCACCGATTTTGAGTGGTAGGCTCTACGACAGAATATTTGTGGGAGAGCTTGTGGGTGTTTTTGGTGACTAACACTTGATCATTTTGAGCATTTCATTCACCATTATTACCTCACCCCCTTTTGATAGTATTGGCTTTGTTATGGACTCAAAGTGATTTCTCACAAAGCAAATTGTAAAGTCTTCATGCTTGTAGCTTTGCCAATCATATTCCTTGCATCTTGGGGTCTCCTCACAATCCTTTGCCGATCAAACATTGAACTTTTTTCTGAAATATACTTAGTGGATACATTAGTCCAATGAAATATATGTTGTTATTAATTACCAAAACCACCTAGGGAGAAGTTGTGCTTTCAGTTGATTCATTTCTGTTCCGGCAAATTTCGAGTGCTCGATACATGCACTTTTTAGCATAGTCATGCCGAAATTTTCCGTGAATTTTGGCATGACCTGTGCTAAAAGTAGGACATATCGAGTGCCCGAGATTTGTGGTGACGGGAATGAAATGACATTCAGGCAAAACATGGGCCAATTTTTTATGTCATTATTCATTTTATTATATAAAGCTCGAGAATTAAACTACTAGATTGAACCCTAGGATACATGTCCGACAACGATGAAGCCGGAGGTTCTCGCATCCAAGAAGGAGAAGCATATGCTTTCCTTGAATTTCTGGCGAGTCAGGAGAAACAAGGGAGCCAGGACCCCCTTCTCATGACGGACGGTGGTAGTGGTGCCGATGCCGACACAGATGCCACCAACACCGGCACCGAGACGGGCACTGATGATGGTTCTAACGAGACCACAGAAGTTGGTACCTCCCAATCTAGTGAAGGAAAGAAGGCAAAGAGGTCACGACGCCCAAATCAGGTCGGCACCGGAAGACTGGTGGTCACGGCGGTGCAGTAAGGCGAGTTCGAGCCAACACATCCGCGGGAAGTGGCAGCGACCTATGGCAACCAACTAGCATGCATCCTACGGGATACTGCTAACATCAACAACACACAAATACAGAAGAATGAACCTTTGACGCAGCTGCTCCTAACTAGGTTGCACACAAGATTCATGTTCCCTGGTCGGGATAACGACGTCGTCCCGTAGAAAGATGCTGCCATGAAGGAAATAAACAACAAAGCCCTAGTAAAGTTCAGTAACGCATTGAGCGCCTAGAAAAGTAGGGTGAAAAAGGCAATTCAAGTAGACCATCAAACCTACGCTGAGGTTAAATAAGACAATTCGAGAATTACGGAAGAGGACATTGAAAAGTTCAAGACGACTTGCGCTGAAGAAGGTGCCAAGGCCAGGTCGGAGAGAGGCAAGCAGCTTCAGGCACAGAACATGGGGAACCACCGCCTCAAAAGCCATGGTTACATGGGCAAGAGGCCTGTGTGGGCTAAGGAGGACACGGAATGTGAACGTCTGGGGCTCCCAGACCCATGGCTGATTTCACCGACCAGCAGGAGCATGACTTCAACAGGGCCCCTTTTCTCATGGGACCCCATAAAAAAGGTTTTTTCTACGGGCAGGCCGATGAGGGAATTCATGAGAATACTAGTAATTATCATTTTACCACCTTATGTTAGATTCTGATCAAGTCAACTACGTTGTATAGTCACATTCGTAAACGATTCACGCTCATTTTGGAGAGCAACATAAGCTTGCAGCTGCTACTTGTAAACTGCGTTGGGATTTTCCCCGAAGAGGAGAAGAGATGC
Source organism: Elymus sibiricus (assembly GCA_039707655.1). Lineage (NCBI taxonomy): Eukaryota > Viridiplantae > Streptophyta > Magnoliopsida > Poales > Poaceae > Elymus > Elymus sibiricus. The sequence continues at coordinate 488,778,013 of CM077671.1, forward strand.
AGCACAGTAGAGATAAGTATTTCCCTCAATGAGAACCGAGGTTGTCGAACCAATAGGAGAACCACGCAAACTCCCATCGTCAGCACCTACACACAAAAGAGCAAACACTTGCACCCAACGCGAGCAAGAGGGTTGTCAAGCCCCTTGAACTCATTACTTGCAAGCAATAAGTAGTGATAGATAGATAATATAAATATAAAATAAAATAACATTAAATAAATGGCAGCAATATTTTTGGAGTTGCTGTAATATATTTTGTGAAGACCCGGGGGCCATATTTTTCGCTAGAGACTTCTCTCTCGAAGAAAGCATACAGTGGGTAAACAAATTACTGTTGGGCAATTGATTGAAAAGTGCATAGTTATGAAGTATTTATTCATGGCAATGATCATGTATATAGGCATCACGTCCATAAAAAAGTAGACCGACTCCTGCCTCCATCTACTACTATTATTCCATCCATCGAGCGCTATCTAGCATGCATCTAGAGTATTAAGTAAAAACAGAGTAATGCTTCGAGCAAGATGAAATGATGTAGACAAAGTAAATCCAATCAATATGAATAAACCCCAATGTTTCCCCCTTAATGGAAGTAATACAATACGTGTCTTGACCCCTTCTGTCACAAGGATAGAGCACTGCATGATTAAACCAATCACAATGCACCACTCCCGCTGAAGATAAATCAATCTAGTTGGCCAAACCAAACCGATAGATAGGAAAGAAATAAGAAGCTATAACAATCATGCATATAAGAATCCAGTAAATACTAAATATATTTTCATGAGTAATTTGAACATAAACCCACAATTCATCGCATCCCAACAAACACACCGCAAAGAAGATTACATCTAATAGATCATCGAGAAGATGCGATGAACTTTGTATTGAAGATCATAGAGAGAGAGAGACAACCATCTAGGTACTAGCTATGGACCCGTAGGTCTGTGGTGAAATACTCACACATCATCATGGGAGCAACAAGGTTGATGTAGAGGCCCTCCGTGATCGATCCCCCTCCGGCAGGGCACCAGAACAGGGCTCCAGATGTGCACATGGCGGACCAGAGACTTGTGGCGGCGGAAAAAGTATTTTGGCTGGCTATCGTGTGTTTTCCCGATTTATGAGAATTTATAGTGGAAGAGTTAGGTCAAGAGGCGTCGAGAGGTGGTCCCAAGCCATCAGGGCACGTACACCCCCCTGGGCGCGCCCTGTTGGCTTGGCGCCACCTCGTGTGGCCTCCGGTCTCCCTCTGAAGCTTTCAGGTCTTATATTTGTCCAGGAAAAATCATGAGAAAGTTTCGTGGCATTTGGACTCTGTTCGGTACAGTATTCCTGAAAGGCCAAAACAAGCAGAAAACAGCAATTCACACTAAGCACTAGGCTAATAGGTTAGTTCACAAAAATGATATAAAAGAGCGCATAAATGCATATAAAGTATCCAAGAATGATAATATAATAGCATGGAACAATCAAAATTTATAGATACGTTGGAGACGTATCAACATCCCCAAGCTTAATTCATGCTCGTCCTCAAATAGGTAAATGATCAAAACAGAATTTTTGATGCGACATGCTACCCAACATGTAATCTCTTTTAGGTTTAATCTCTTTTAGGTTTGATCTTTGAGAAACGATGAACTAATAAACATCAACATAATAATATCTATATACATAAGCAACATAATCATTAACTTTCAGAATATACGATCCTTAAAGAACGTTGCTCCCCACTCATTTTATCATATTAGCATGGTATGACTCCATCTTGACCACATAAGTACAAATCATGAGCACCATGGTGTCAAGTAAGGCAATTGGATCGTACTTCTAACGCGCTTTAGCATTTTCAACCTAACTCAATACATGAGCGTGAACCATGGATATAGCATATAGGTGGAATAGAATATGTTGGTAGATATCAAAAGGAGTGAAAGTGGAAAGAAAGTCTCGCATCAACTAGGCGGACCAACGGGCTATTGAGATGCCCATCAATCGATATCAACGCGAGGAGTAGGGAATGCCATGCAACGAATGCACTAGAGCTATAAGTGTATGAAAGCTCAACGAAAGCTAAATGGGTGTGCATCCAACTTGCTTGCTCATGAAGACCTTGGGCATTTGAGGAAGCCCGTCATCGAAATATATAAGCCAAGTTCTATAATGAAAAATTCCCACTAGCATATGAAAACGACAACTCACGAGACTCTTTATATGAAGAACATGGCGTCACTTTGAGGCACAAGTGTGGTAAAGGATAGTAGCAAAGTCCCTTCTCCCTTTTTCTCTCATTTTTTTCTTCTTTTTCTTTTTTCTTTTTTTCTTTCTTTTCTTTTTTTTCTTTTCTTGGTAGGCTCATTTGGCCTCCTTCATTTTTTCATTTCTCGTCCGGAGCTCACCCTGACTTGTGGGGGAATCATTACTCCATCATCCTTTCCTCACTGGGAGAAGGATCTAATAATGATGACATGATCATCATAGTTTTATTTACTTACAACTCGATATAACAACTCAATGATGAAAAAGAAATGCTTATATGAATGCCTCTGGCAGTGTACCAAGATGTGCAATGATCTAGTGTAACATGTAAACAATGATGAACGGTGGCTTTGCCACAAATACTATGTCAGCTACATGATCATGTAAAGCAATATAATGATGAACACACAAGTCATGTGATGTAACGGTGGAAGTTGCATGGCAATATATCTCGGAATGACTATGAAAATCCCATAATAGGTAGGTATGGTGGCTGTTTTGAGGAAGATATAAGAAGATTTATGTGTAATAGAGCGTATCATATCACGGGGTTTGGATGTACCGGCGAAAGCTACACCGATCCTCGAGGTGAGAATGGACAATGCACAGTACCGAAGAGGCTAGCATTATAGAGCTTATGCTAAAATGTAGAAAGTACTTAAAAGGGTTTGTCTATACCTAAGTGAGGTGAATGTACATTTCGTCTCACACCTTAGGGTCAGTTCTTTTGGTAGCTTTTTTGGGCTGCTAGAATAAGCTGCCCCCTACCCAGCTTATTCTAGAAGCCCAACTAAAAATATTTGTCAGAAGCCTACTAGTTAAGTCTTAATTAGTAGACTTCTAAAAACAATTGATGGACTTCTAGAATAAGTTAGGTAGGGGGCAGTTTATTTTAGCTTATTCTAAAAGTTAGAAAAAAAACTGACCCTGATTAGCTTGTTTATTTTTTGATGCTCGCCTTTTCAACGTAACCTCGCCCATAACTACCAATACCTGAATTTTTTTCGTCCATTCTATTCAAACCCAAATATGACCACCAAATAGCCGTCTAGAGAGAGAAACACGGGGACACACCCATCGAGGTTGGAGTTTCGAGGATTTATTAGAGTACCACTATATTAGGAAAAATCATTGTGGCATGCTTTATTGGACCTTACATGCGCTGTGTTATCGGTCTCATGTAATCTTATAATCGGCTGGGTGTGGTTTTAATCGTTAATTTTTGTTTTGGCTTTGTTTGAATATTTAATAATTATTAATTAAAATGGATCTTTGCATCACAAGGTTACCGAGTCTTTTTGAAAGAAAAAAACATGACAACAATGATGTGATGCGTGCCTCTCCCGTGTCTCTCCCGTGTCGCCCCCGCGTGGCGACCGGGGGGGAACCCTAGCGCCGCCGCGTAGTAGGCTCCCTTTCCCACCTCTCCTCCCCGCCGCCGCTAGGGCGCGCCGCCGGGCAAAGCCTGGTTGGCGTCGGCGGTGGCGGGACCTCTCCTCCCCACAGCTGCAGGACATGGCGCGGGCGGCGTTCGGCGGCGGAGCGCACCGGCGAGAACTCAGGGGCCGGGGCACACTCCCCCTAGTGGTCGCGTGGGGGGCGCTCGGGGCGCTCCTGTGGTGGCCGGTGGATGATCTATTCCAGATCTGGCGCGGGGCTACCCTCCGGTGGCTGGTGCATCGCGATCGCCAGGGATGGCGGCGGCGCGGCTGGATCTGGGCCCACGCGTGGGCTCCCTGGATTGAGGTCGGCGCGGTGGCGGGTGTGACACGTCGGTGGATGGACGGATCCGCCGGGATTCTACCATTGTCTGGTCCATGACGGCGCGGGCAACTCCGGGGGAAACCCTAGATCTCCTGGGATCGAGCGATGGCGGTGCTTTTGCGTCGTACTCCCTCTTCAGGGCATCGTTTTGGAGTTTGCTTCGTTTGAAGGGACTGACGACGTCGGCGGCGCACGCCTGGTGGCGCAACTGCCGATGAAAATCGAGCCGACTACGGTCATGGCGGACGATGGCGGCGTCTTTGATGTCGTACCCTTGTCGAGGCATCGTCGTTGCAGTTTGCGTCATCAGGCTGGGGATGCTCCGGGGGAAACCCTAGATCTGGGTCTCCCGGATCGGACGATGATGGCGTTCGCAGTATCGCTTTCCTCCTGAGGGCATCGTTTTGGAGCAAGTGATGGCTGGAGGGGACAAGAGGAGGAGCGGTGTTGCATCTACCGCAGGGCCGACGGCGGATCACGGCGACATGGCGCTGCGGAGTTTCGGCGACGGACGCGGGTAGATGGGCACGTGCAGGATGGTGGCGTTGTCTGGCGCCGTGGTGGCGTCGACGGCAGGCCAGGCAAGGTCGATGCGTCAGTTCCTGCTCTGAAGATGGACCAGTGGAAGATGGTGGCGACAGCGAGACTGCGTCGGATCGGTGTGGGATCCAGACCCGGTATGTGGCTGGGCTGGGTCATCCGGCTATAGATGTTAGGGTTTGGTGCGATGTCTGTTTGGTATTAGGCTCGGATATTCGGCACACCTTCATCAAGGGGATAGGAGTAGCAACAGATGTTGCCTAGATGGCGGCTTCAAGCTGACTGATGTATTACCTTGTATGGTCCTTGTGAATAATTAATAAAATGGCTGCATACATCGTCCAGATGCAGAGGACGGGGGTATACCCTCCTTTTCTAAAAAAAAAATTTGCGGAGGCCAAGGTTAACCTTTTTTCGAAAGAAATGGAGGCGAGTAAGCTGGCCTGGGGAGTATGAACTCTACGTTCGATCGGATAGGATATAGTCGGTCGACTCACAATATGCCTCAAGGCTCACGCCGTGCAGTTGGTGTGGTTTCAGTGCAATGCAGTGCACGTGTAAAGTAGAAACCATCCACTAAATATAGCCAATACTAGGCAATAGCCTAGCGTACCTGAAAAAGAAATGGGAAACAAATAAGAAAAGATTGAGTACGAGTGCTCCCTGCTTCCTTTCCACGGGTGCCAAACGATTACGAACAGCACGCACGATCATCGACTCCACTCTTCTGCAGGCGATCTCTCTTTGGGCACAAGATCTTGAGTTCCTTTTGACCTCATCATTAGTCATGCGTTGCTCTCTGCTTATGAGCATGTCAACTAAGATAAGTGAAAATCAAGACGCACCGCAACAATAATAGAGAAGAAAGGGACCAACTAATTAGTATGCATCAGCAACGACTCATCAACTAACTAAAAAGTGCCTCATCGTCTGCTTTGGTTTTGAAGGTTTCAGGGGACGATAATGTGGGGTTCATTAGGCTAATTTATACTAGTATTTTCTAGCTATATATGATGCAAACTACTAATCGAGATGGTGATCTACGATACACCCCACTATGGATATCAAGACAGACAGGAGAAAGGAACAAGAAAAATGTGTATCGGCAACTTCACTAATTAAATGGTTTTCAGATTAAAAGCTCACGGCTGACCCCAATTATAGTGCCCCCTTGTGCTTGCAAAGGAAATCTACTAATGGTGGACCGATCATGCTATGCGAACACTGCTAGCACTGAAGTGATATTATAGAAACAAAGGGGCTGTTTGGATTGTGACTATCTTTATCATATATTATCACATTATTTTTGTCCCACTTGCCACACTTGCCTTAGTTGAGTTGCTTAAATTGTTACCCACACTTTGGCTTGCCTAAAAAAATCTTGTCACATTTTTTGTATCTATGATATGTGGGTTTACTGTTCATAAAAAAAATTACTGCCTTAGATGTAGTTAAAACCAAACACATACCTAACTTGATCAAACTTGGCTAAATAAAGTGTGACAAAGTGTGGCTAGAAACCAAACAGCCTCAAAGAGAACGTGGGTTGCGATAAAACCTACCTGGAGCATATACACTAGCGTAGCCACCGCTGAATGTGTATGCACGGTTGTTGGGTGTGTGTGTCCATGTCAGCTCGGAAATGATCTCTGGTGCTGAAGCAAATGGGTACTGGTGCTGGTAATGTGATGCTGACAGTGATGTGGCAGGGTCTGTACCTATGCATGTACAGTGACTTGACACACATGTCTGTGCTGCCAATTAGCGTGAGCAACATGAACAGTCCTTGCTGCCCTCAAGTTCAGGTTCTCTACTCTTCTAGATAGTTTCTAGATAAATTCCCGTCCAAAAAAAGAGATAGTGTCTAAAACAATAGTCCATCGAGCGTGGATGAATGACACAGTGAGAGAGCACTAACAAGGGACACCTAGAACTCAAGGACAATGATATATTTGTCACGACGTGTAGTGGAAAACCACTACACATTGTATCATTGCACGCATATATAGGATATGGTCATATTGTACAAGACCCTAGGGCCTTGAAGACGTGTTAGGGAGCGCTTGGGACAGCAGTTCCCCGAAGGAACTAGCCGACGGGTACGCCTTCGGTGCAACCGCAGCGGTCATTTCAATGGCCCTTAAAAGGGCGTCAAATGATGCGTCCAGACGCCGTCATATGGCATATGTTCAGGGCCGGACTTTGTTTCAAGTATGCATGTCTTTTTGAGTTTTATATGGTTTGTTTTTCAGGGTTTTTTGACTATTTGTTTTTTCACTGGTTTTTTCTAGGTTTTGACGCAATTTTGTTATTTTTTTGGGAAACAGTGCTTTTTTGCGAGAAGCCTGCAAAAAGCCCAACCGTGTTTTGCGAAAAGGAAAAAACAGTATGTGCTTTCGAAAAGAAAAAAAAAACAGAGATGTGCTTTCACAGGGAGCACAACTATGCTTCCCGAAAAACATAGTTGTGCTTTCCCGTAAAAGAAAAAAATAGCCTGCCCTTCTATGAGAACCACAAATGTGCTTCCCAGAAATGGAAAAGCACAATTATGCTTCCAAAAAAAGTGAAAAAGCACAACCATGCTTCTAGTTTTTTTTCGGTATTTTTCTTCTGTTTACTTTTTATGTCATTTTTTTTAAAGATCGTCTGTGGAATACTCACCTCCCCCTGACAAACCCCTACCTCATACAACCATCAACAGAATCATCAGATCGAAGGTTTAACAATTGACGCCAATATGGCAAATTTGTCAAGGGAGATCTTCAAAAGAATTTCAATATGAGTAAGATCATCTATAATTGCCCATGTGAATTGAGTAAATGTTTGTTGTCCACCACTATGAGATTTTTTTTTGAAAAGGAGGATTAACCCCGGCCTCTACATCACCATGATGCACACAACCATATTTACTAATTATTCACCAGAGTATGACAAAATGAATACAGGATCAACCCAAAGCCCCCTTCTAGGCGAACAAGGTCGCTACACCTACAAGTATACAGATGTCCCATGTCCGCATAACAGACACAATCTAATCCAGAGGATTTAAGACCATCCGGTCTAGGCGTCCATAATGTGCACCGCCTGCGCATGCTCAAGGATCCGCCGCTGCCACCTTTCGCCATCCCGTCTTCAAGAGGAATGACTGCATAGATCTTGACAGTCCCATCTGTTGTCGACGTCACCACGACACCAGACAGGGCCACCAACCTGCGTGTGTCGATCAATCCACATCCAACTCCGAGACTGCACTGCTCGATGCCGCTGAGACCCATTGTCTTCAATGCGGTTGATGTAACACCGCTCCACCCGTTGGCCTCTCCATTGAATCACTGCTCCAAGACGATGCCCCCTGAGGGAGAACAGCACCAAATCCGTCATCATCCGATCCGGGAGACCCAGATCTAGGGTTTTCCCCGGAACAGCTACCACCTGGAGGAAGAGGGGCACACCATCTTCAACTGGTGACGCACGCAAGCGATGCCCACTTCCACATAGCTCTCATGACGACACCTTCAAGAAACACATGACGCCAAGAGCACCGTCGCCGCCCTAGGGTTTTCACCCGAGAGACTGTGAGGTGGGAAAAGGTAGGGCAGACCCGAAAACCGTCTCCGGAAAGAAAAATGGCACCCTCGGGTGTCCTCGCTATCACGACAGGCATGAGCCGACCTAGGAATTATCCCAATCTGGATCCCCACCTCCCCTCCATCCCATCCTGGTAACCGGCTATCAGCACGACCATGTTCGGTAATTTAGAGTGCACGCAACATGGGTTCGAGGAAGAAGCAGCTCGACGCCGTTGGCCGCCGGGGCAGCAAGCCGCGACACCAACCCGCCGGTGAATCGCCGGCCATCCGGTCCGATCCCTGGTAGCCCACCCGCCCCGTTGTGCCACCGGGCAGGGAGACCATCCCAAGGGCCACCGCCCCTGATCCAGGTCCCTCCGCTCCAGACCGGGAAGGGTTGCGCCAACCCTGCCGCCAAGGCCACCGCTGGGACACTGGCCGGCCGCGGGTAAATTTTGTGTTTTGACCCTTTTGAAGAAGTTGATCCAGATCTGACCCCGGTTTGCCAAAAATTCCGGATCTGACACTTTTCTTACCGCCGGACCCCTTGGCGGTAGGGTATGACAACCTACCATCGAGGTCCCTGGTGGTAGGAAAATGGCCTACCGCCGCAGGGGCTGGCGGTAGCATGTGTAACCCTACCGCCAAGGGGTCCGGCGGTAGGCACACACGCGCATTGTGTCCGTAACTTAGAAATTTTTCATGGTAGGGCGTGCAACCCTACCGTTAGGGTCCTCGGCGGTAGGTTGTCATACCCTACCGTCAAGGGGTCTGGCGGTAAGAAAAGGGTCAGATCCGGAAATTTTTGCAACTCGGGGTCAGATCTGGATCAACTTCTTCAAAAGGGTCAAAACACGAAATTTTACCGCCGACCGCCACACCGTTGTTGTCCATCTAGGCTCCTTGGTCCAGATCGACGCCGCCAAGATCTTGATCGGGATCACACCCGCGAGATTGGGTGTCCCACGCCACCCAAGGACCCGAGAGGAGAGGCAGTACCTTTCCCTGCCGTCGTCGGACGCACGGACTTTGCCGGACGCCGACCACCGGCGGCGGCAAAGGGAAGGGAGGAAGACGGGGAGGACTGGCGGCTGGGGTTGGGGCCCCTTGGTCGTCGGGCGGGGGGGGGGGGGGGGGCAACGGATGTGAAGGGAGGGGCGGCCTTGATCTGGTGGCGGTGGCAGACCATATATGTCATTAGGAGAACCACAAACCTTTTAAATCCCACTGGTTCTCCTCGGATACGATATCCACTCAGCATCAAGATGTGTGGAAATACATGTAGTAACGTCTACCGAGAAGTTTTGGTACCTTTTCCTGGTTAGGTTTGTGCGTGCGGAATAAACTTCTCCGAGCTTCATCCCGTCCTCGTGTTTCTATCACGGCCTACTCCATGAGGACCATGGTTCTTACGACTCATCGATTTATTTTGTTGTTATTCTTCTCTATTAATCAAATGATGGACCCGTGGTTTCATAGATTGCACTGCAAATGGTGTTGCCCTTGACTACCATGTATTTACTGATATTAGGTTACAACCTATTGGGTTGGGTAACTCATGTTTCTATTCAAAACTTGTGGGTTTAGTTTAGTTTGTGCAAGCTTGGTCTTATATTGTTGTTGACGACAATACATGGAGAAACATCATTATGCTCTTTTGCAGAACCCCTTTATTAGTGGCGTGTCAAATTTGTATTAGTGGTGTGGGTGGCACGCCACTGGTAAAATTTACTAGTTGTATCTTCTATGCGACAAATCTCCAAGCTTACTGAAAACCCTCCAAGGGCCAAAAAGTGAGCAAGTTGGAGAGCGAGAGATTGCATGACACCCCCTACCCTACAGGTAGTGTTGTCAAATTAAGCGTCTAGATCTCTAGGACGGACTACGCGGATTCTGACTAGGACATGCTCTGCCTACCAACTAGCACCATGCACTAGCGATATACCTGAGCTAAGCTACTTACCGGAAGCGACAAGAAAGATAGTGAAATGAAACGGCTAGTTCCAACTCAATCCACGACCGATTGTGCTTGCATCTGTCCAGCAAATTTTCCACGGAGCACGGTATATATATAATACAGATCTCGTCGTACATGGCCGGTCCCGTAGGATGGGAGCACGGAGACAGGGGAAATGATACGGAAACGAAGGAATTCAGGGATTCTCCCAGCATTCGGACCTGGTCCTACTCGTACATACTAGTACTGGATAGCGTAAAAACAACGGCACAGCAGGAGTATTTCTGTCGGGATGCTGAAAACAGAGTGAATGATGGAACCGGCCGAAAGCCCCTATGGTTCAGGGCGGCAGAAATCGGAGCTTCGCTTCATTTGAAGATGATTTACCTTTACTTATCCGTAACCGTACAACACTCTATAGTCAATTAGGTCAGAACACGTATACAAGTTAAGGACAGTTTAGTACAGACAAATTCCAGAAGACCCGCCAGCTCCTCTGCTTAATTGGTCTGGATTAGTACAGTAATACAACATCCCCAAATATCCAAAGTTTGGCTTCCCCGGAAAAAACACGAAAAGTTGACTGAGGTTTGGATCCTAGTACCTTCGTTCGGTGTCCCACGCGGTCGACACGATGACGCAGGAACACACCAGAGTTCAATCACGGTGGCTTGCTTCAAGACAGAGTGCATATTTTTCAGTGAATATGTTAATTCTAACTTTTTAAACAGAAGCAACCAGTGGTTGAACGCATGGTTAGGAGTACAGTGGTATTGCCAACATTTGAAGCTTTTGTATCTCATTAGTACAAATTATTTTTTTCAATAGGGGACGTCATTTTCATCGACAGCAAATTGTTCCTTGCCACTTTATCAATTTTCAAGCACTGTAATTTTAACCAGGTCTTTAGCAAACGTTCAGAGGGCGGATGAAGAGAACATTATACCGCAACCATCACAACAAGGCGCAACCAGGACACGACACCACCAACCGCTGCGAGCAAGCCAAGTGGCATGCTAGTGATTTTATTTGCACAAAGGCAATATGTTGTGATGATAGGGAGGGAGGGACGCCCGGCTAGACAGAGTGGCCTAGAGGTGAGGACATGGAGATCCTTCCGAGTTGTTTTGGTGGTGTCGATGATTCTTTTTCATCTCCCTGCTTTTTCATAAATCAACTATATATTTTTATCATTTTTCTGAAATCAACAATGGTAGATGTTGATTGCTTTATCCAATAAATATTGAGAATGCATACTTTAAAAATTAGACGACACTAGAAGATGATACGAGGATATTTCCTTGACTACGTGCTATAGAGATATCAACCAAGATATTTAAATATTCAACCAAGATATTTAAATGTTCAACCAAAAGGTTTTGGGACCAGAATGAATTTTTCCTACGGACGCCGCAAAGCTTGCGATTTAGCAACCAAACGTACAATGACCGAAAACAATTTAGAGACTATATTCATGAGAGTATCCCAAAGTTCATCGCCAAAAGTTTGTGCTTCGTGCTTAACTAGCAAAGTGGCCCGCGCAAGTGCGCGGTATCTAGATATGTGTATGTGTTGTAATATGAAAATATACAATAATTAATTTATATGATAAATATAAACGGCAAAATACAAGTTTGACAGTGCATATCATAAATTGCGAAACTCGATCATAAACTATTTCAAATATAAATATGATTAACATATACAATAGTAATTGCGCATACTTTGATTTGATTGATACATATAATTCTTACGAATCAAATTTAACACTAGATTAGAAGCGCAGTGCGCGCTTTCCCGCGCCGCTTATGTTTTTGGAGTTGTACATGTTTTATTTTTACGTGGCAATTTTTTTGAAGTTGTGAAAATTATTTACTTGTTAGTTGGTTTGGGGTGTGGGGGATACGATAGACTGTATTTTTTATCAGATATGCTACTCCCACGGACAGACTTTACGGAATCATGATTAGGGATGGATATGTCAATTTATGGTCAGGGATTAGGGGAAGAGTGCATCGACGGTCAAAATCAGGGAAGTGACTCATGGTAGAATGTTTGGTATGATCAATTCATAGCGAATCGTTCGTGAGTGTTTTTTTTATTGTGGCGTTTGGTTGGACCTTTTCGACCGTGTGATTGGAGGATGTCTTTTAGTTAATACAAATTTATGAGAAAGTTACTTATGTTGTTGGACGCGTGTGTTATGCTGGTGCTAAACATGTCATGGGTGACACTACCATTTTGTCAACTAAGACCAAACCACCTAGGTACTTACCAAGGGAACCATTCATCGAGAGATCTGAAGCCTGGTCAACAACCTAATCAATTGTGTATCCAATCCAAATTGAAGACATCAGTTGAATGAGAGGGCTTTAAAAAAAGGGGAGCTTAGCGAAATTAGAGATTTCATTGTCACCACCAAGGATTGACCGAGTCAAAATCAAGGCATTAGAATTATATACCTCAATTGGAGGGGAAATCTCTAAAATTAGGGAGCATAGGTATTAAAAAATGAATGAGAGAGCTCCTTGTGAAATTGTTGACTCGGTCAAAATTGGATAAACTAATTCCAAATTGGAGACCTCAATTGATTATGAGGCCTTAAAAACTAAGGAGTTTAGTGTTATAGAGGATAATTGAGTGAGAGATTGTCGACCCGGTCAAAATCGATATCCAATTCAAATTGGTGACCTCAATTGAATGAGAGGCCTCCAATTCTAGGGAGCTTAGTGATATTGTATATTTCTATAACGACATAATAGTTTAACGAACCAAGTATGACATATGTACAACAAACTATATAGATGACAGAAATTACAGGTCAAAGGAAACCTCTTTCGTAACTTGTCAAAACTCCACATTACATTTTACACATCAATACATATGCGAGTCTTTGTGAGTCAATGGACATCTAATCATGGTCAAAACCACACGCTATTGCTCTATTTATAAAAATGGGAGAAGGAACTACCCCATTCATGCCTATAGACTCCCGGAAAAGACTCACTGACTTTAAGGGAAGCAAGAACGTGATATAGTTTAGAAACAACTATATTTGATAACGTCGTCAAAATATTTTGACCACTACAACAGTTTGTAGTGCTCAGGTCTCAAAGGCATTGGTGAAGCCAACAACGCTCACTCAAAGTAAACATAATTTGTTTAACTTTGGCAAATGTCGAAACAGGCCACATCCTAGTCCCAGAGGTTCCAGCTTGCCTTGCTCAAGGAATCGTACTGTTTCTAGTACTATAATATTTGAGTAACCTCTGTTTTGTCAAAAATAAGTTTACTATTTATGTAGCAACTAATATTTTATCACTCAAGATAAACATGCTTTATATGACTATCTCCCTTCATTTTCTATGATGTTGTGCAAGATGTTCATGGGTGTATTATGAATTAGTTCCTATTACTTTAGCAATATGGATGCATTAGATATCTAAGCAAGACTTGTATTTGTTTTAAAGAACATTCACATGAATCCTTCTCACGTCAGATTTTGCCTATGCATTCAACTAACCGAATGACTGTACAAAAGAGAGTATAGCTAAGTAAGTTGGCACACTTTGCTAAACCCTTTCCTACATCGTTTTAAGATACATTAACTATTCTATTTGAACGAAGACACTTTGTACAAATAACCGAGAAACTAAAATGATTTCACATTAGTAAACCATGAACTCCTTATGATTCTTTTAAATAGTCAAAAATATGTTGGTAGTTGAAAATTCAATTTCCTGAAAACCTGTACGATAGAGAAGTTTTACATTAAGAAAATTATACTAGTTTTTTAAACCACATTGCTGATATTAAATCAAAGAGCCTTTAACTATCTCATCGAACTTTCTATATGTAATTACTAGTTGCCGATGTTCCTCATTTGTTTTGCTGCAAATGCAATCCAAATTGGTGTTATGCTCTTAAGTTAAAAAAAAAATCTCTTTTGCGATTTTTGGTAGTAGGTTAGTTATCTATCTTTGTAACTTATATGTGATATTTTGTGGTTATATTACCATGAAAATAGCAACCATGGAGTCCATGGTAAGCGCTGCTCTAAGCATTAGGCCAATTATAAGAATGCGAGTTGAAGACGATGCCAACAGCTTCGCCGTGGTGATTTATTTGTTGTATTTCTCACATAAGTACATCACACCGTTGTTGTCAGCTGATGGTTTTTTCTGAAATTTCTAGGGCACAATCTAGTAGGTCGAAAATATGACAACAGTTACCACTTGCAACGTGAACTCACAGTTTTTCGCTTTGCGTAAGTTTTTTTTTCCTTGTCCAATACATGAGGTGTAGATTATGAACTTAACAACCTTTTATTGTGCATATCTAGGGGTCAAGATATGATCCTAAGTGTGATGATAACTTACAGCTTCTAATTGACATGGAATTCTACAAATGTATGCTCATCAAGTCGGGTTCTTGGTTCACACATGTATAACACATTAATATGAACATGGCGTACCATTGTGGATGAGGTTTCTTGTGCAAGGCACAGTTGGAGGAAGGTGGCTCAGGAAGAGGGAAGGATAAAGCCTAAACTGAAGTTTGAGTTAACCATGTGTGGCTGTGAGGCTATGATTGGATTCAGGAGGCACGACAAATACGTGGTCACCCGGTTTATCCAACCATACACTCACCAACTTATTTGTCCAATTCACACACCTCATGAAGTCAAATAGATCAGTAATTAGTGAGTTGAGGGGTAAACTACTTAATTTCATAAGGCAATGGTTGGCATATCTACAGCATATCATTTGATTAGCGTAGAGAAGAGGGGTGAAGAAAACATAGGTTGCACAAAGGGTGATTTTCAGAACTATCACTGTGATTGAAAAAGAGTAATGACGGTGTCATATGGACAAATTATAGTAGATATAGTGAAGAAAGTTGCCAATACAGCTTTCTACTTTGATTATCAACTCCATGAGAATGATAAACTTATATATTTTCTGGGTGGATAGTATATGAAGAAAGAACTACTCATTGTTTGGTGAACTTGTGTCTTTTGACTCGATATATCATTTTAATAGGTATAACTTGGTGTTTTCCCCTTCCACTGGAGTTAAGAACCACAAATCATGCATTACATTTGGCGATGTCTTTGTTGGAATGAGAAGAAAGAATGTTATATATGATTGTTCAATAATTTCTCGAAAACAATGCGTGGGATTGCACCTATCCTAATCATGACCGATGAAGACCAAAGCATGAGAAAAAGGATAGAAAATGTTTTTCCAAACATTATACATAGATTTTATATGTGGTACATCCCGATGAAGCTTACTGAAAAATTGGTACCACCATGAAACATAATCCATATTTTCATGAACGGTTTATATCATGTGTTTGGGGATTAGAGACACCAACTGAGTTTGAGTCACAATTGTGTTCAATAATCTCATATTTTGGGCTAGCTCACAATACATGGTTGTAGGAGAAGTATGAGTTGCCCCATTTTTGGATTTGGGCATATTTTATGGAGGCCCTCTTGATGGAATCTTGTATACTACATCAATATCTTAGACGCACCACTGGAATCGTGCTCGGGGCGGTGCGACAGCAACTAGACTCACCACTGGACCACCCCCCGCCGTCGTATAATCTCCCTAAACGTGTGCTTTGATGGAGCTCACAACCAGTGGCGAATGTACACACAAAACAACTAAAAAATACTATACAATTATTATACATAATGAAAAAATAAACTTACAAATTAGGAATGACTACACAGATTATGTTGGCCGGCTTCGCCACTGCTCACAACCTTGTCACATTTTTGTGGCTTACTACATCTCAGAGCAACTTCAACGCGCCAACGAAAATTGTTTGCGCATGTCCGTTTAGATCGGAATATACACAAATCCGGCTCAATGCGCCGTCAGAAATAGACGAGCATCCAATTTTTGTCCGCGTGCGACCCATTTTAGGCTCAAATTTAAGTCGGGTTTGCGTCGGCACGGACAAGGACCGGGCACGCACAACGCCCACCCTTGTCCTCCCCTGGCCCGCCAGTTGATGGCACATCCACCCCCATTTCCCTTCCTTTTCCAGAACCTCCCCCCCCACACACACTCGCTCTCCCGCCCACTCTCCATGACCGACGTGCCGAACCCTGACGCCTCCATCGTCAAAAAGGGCCGCATCGACTGCAAAAAGGCGTTGCAGTCGAAGAAGAAGGAGCTGACAGACGCGCAGCGGGACGTTCGGTCGGCAAAGAGGACTGGCCGGAGGAAGGTGAATGTCGACAAGATGGAAGCCGCGCCCGCGGCCTAACAGGAGGCCGCCATTGCGGAGAACAAGGCTCTTGTCGCTGCGACCACGCAGCAGACCCTCCTCTACCTAGGGTTCGACAACAGCCCCCGTCAGCAAGGGCTTGTCGCTATCGCCATGGCCGTGGCCAGCAGGGCTCGTCAGCAGTCCGTCCGTCACGGGCAGAGTCGTCGTGCACGTCCACCACGCCGCAGATGCCCGACTTTGATCCCCAACCGCAAGCCTCCCGTTTCTCTACCTCTCCCACGGACTGCTCACCGGAGGTGAGTGTGGTCGCGCCGGCCACGCCCGCGCCCATGGCCATCGGCCTCAATATGACACTTGTGGCCGGTCCGTCGTGCACCAGTGCCAAAAGGAAACAGGCGCGTGAGATCTTTGTCGGCAACTGTCCCGATGCCCGCGACCTATTCGACTCAATGTCGGCGCCGACATGCAAGCGAAGAAGCTCGAGATAGAGGCAACCAATGCCAAGACCAAACAAAAGAAGCTTCACTCGCTTGCATGATGAAGGAGGTGGAGATCATGACGGTGAATGTGAGCACCGCGTCCCCAAGAAGGAGGCCTTCGTTCGAGAAGATGCAAAAGAAGATGTTCAAGCTTGATGATTGATCTATGGCAGAGAGCGTCATATTTTTTCTATGCCGGCAAGTGTGCCGACAAGACCACGGCCGAGATGTATGGCATGGTTGAACACCCACCCTTTTTGTATGCTGAAACTGTGTCGGCATAAACTATGTGTTGTTTTTTGGAGCCTGACATGTATGCCAGCCGCCGGCATGAACTGTGGATGTTGGCATGGCCGTTGACATGAACTCTAGCAGCTGGCCTTTTAGTGTTATTTTGCTTTCGTACGCGACCGAAAAATACATCGGTCAATTGGACGCACCAATCAAACAAACGGATCCAAAATAAATAAATAAACTGTGCGTCCGTTTGCGTCGGCACTCTGACGGCTAATTTTGTATACCTACGAGGTTATTAATATTTCCATTGATCAATAAAGTTATTTGGCCAGGCCCTCGAAAAGAAAAACTAAACTTGTGTCCGCCCCTGACTGTACATACTTTCTTCGGTCCTTTTGACTCTGCATATAAAAATTGTCTGAAGTCAAATTTTATAAAGTTTAAACATATTTACATGAAAAATATCAATATCTACAATGTTGAAGTTATATAGTATGAAAATTAAAGTCATGACATGTCTAATGATAATTATTTCAAATTGTGCAAGTTGGTATTCTGTTCGATAAAGTTGACCAAATTTTATGAGGTTTAACTTCAGAAAATTATATACGCAAACTAAAATAGACGGAGAGAGTACCACTGATACAGGCCGCTGTGCGGCCGGCCATACTCATCGACGGGTGCCCTGTAAGCCGTCAGGTCTCGTAACAAAAGCTACTGGAACGAGCTGCAGGACGTGAGCAGGCGGCGACCCAACGTGCAAAAGAAGGCACGCACCAATGGACGTATCTGTCCGTCTATCTTTGCCCCGACGGATCGAGGCTGTTCATGCTCCTTGACGTGCATGCGCGAAAAGACAGGGCCGTACGTCTAGCAAATGTCGTGTCAGGCTAGCTGTGGCTCCACGTACAGCTCCATGCCGTACGGCCATCCAGACACGGCAGAGGAGACGATTCGACCATTTGCTACTGCTTTGGTCTGCATCGGAAGCGGCGCTGGCTCTGGCTACAACGTGCATGCATATGCATGCATGGCCACGTGACGTGAAGCACGATGAAATTAAAGACCATCGTGGGTCCGAGTTCAGGACGTGCCTGCTACTCGGTGGTCCGTGTGTACACTTTGGCTATCTTCTATCCTGCGTGGTCCGTGCGTATACAACAGGCAGAAGAAGCAACCCTGTCCATCGGACGGCTAAGGCCAACGTCCACTTTTCCCCGATTCTGTTCATTTGCGTCGGTCTGGCCCTTTCTATACTTGCCATGTCCGTTCATTCAACGGAGGACGTATTTTGTCCTACCGCCTGAAAACTTTATCAAAGGGGTGAAAACTAAAATTTAAGGCACTAGGGACCTAGCTCATGCCGGCAACAAAGCCCGTGACCAGTATATATACATGCCAGCCTACAAATGATCAATCTCATAGTTCATGTCGGCAACAAAGCCAGCGACCAGCATACTTACCAGCACAGCGCACAAAAAGCAGTCATTCACGTGCCCCCTAGTTCATGACGACAAACAAGCCGACATACAAATGTGACGTCATTATTGGCCGTATCTCAATCATCTTGCTCGAGCATCTCCTTTTTCTTATTCTCGGATCAACTTCTTCTTTTCGGCTACATCTTGCTCAAGTCCACGGTCATGAAAGGTAGCGCCACCTCTTTTGCTTTGGTGTTGGCGTTGGTGCCCCCGATCTCGAGCTTCTTCGTTTGGACGGCCTCCTTGATCTCGAGCTTGCTCCTCTTGATGGCCTCCTCCATGTCGAGCTTCTTCATTTTGAGCTCGATGCAGGCCTTCATTTGCTCCTCTCTTTTTTTGCGCTTCCTCTCATCCCTTGCTTCCTTTTGGGTCATCATGCCTTGCAAAGTTTCTTGCAAGGCGAAACATGCCACATCACGCTTCCCGTCCATCTTCGAGCTGGTCTTTCCTCTGGGCCCCTTCATTTCATCTTCATCCCCAGCTACCGTCGCCGGCCCTCCATGATTCTTTACTGCGACATACTGATCTTTGAACTTGGGGCAATCTTTGATGAGCGTCCAACAATGGATGAGGGTGAATGGCTTGTTCGCATGTCGGGCCTTGAAGGCTTCGAAAGTTTGGAATGCCTAGACAATCAAAGTGAAGACCACGATGTAATAGAGAATGCCACAAAGTGCAACAAATATGAACATGACATAGGAACAAAGAGAAGAAGTTCATACCAAGTCGTCCATGCCTAGACCACTCATGGGACGGACTTCAACGCTCTCAAGCGCGGCGCAAAGCATGTTGCATTCTTGTTGGATAAACCCCCACCTCTTTTGGATTGAGTTGATGCCATGGGTGCTCGCAAACTTGTAGGATGAAAACTTTCTACGTTCATGAAAGGTTGCATGAACTCCCCCAAAAAACAACACCTTTTTGCTCGGCGCCGGTTTTGAGATCTTGCCCTATTTCCTTCCAACTCTTGCAAATCAACTTGTCCTCATCTTTGGTGTATGATCTCGTGTGAATACTTTTCTTTATCTTTTGTGGATTGGCTCTTTGGATGAGCTCAGTGATAAAAAATGACTCATCCTCAGTGTCCATGTCAAACTTCTTCTTCGCAAAAGATGTCTTCATGCCATGAGTTGCCATGGACGTCCTCCTCTTCTTCATGGTTTGCCATGGACAAAGCTTTTGTCCTCTTCATCTTGGAAGCGGTCATCTTGGCTTTGGGTCTCGTCGGGATCGATGCCTTGGCCTTGGCCCTCGGGGTGGAATGCTTGGCCACGACCTTCGTAGATGACATTCTCCATGAAAGCGTTGAAATCGGTGTCGTCTTGCATCGGCGTCGGGTAGGGCATTCCGTCGAACAGGTTGCGGGTGTTGGGAAGGTTCGCCAAAGGAATCGCCCGCGACTGCTTCCTTTGCATCCCAACGCTCGACTGGCTGGCGCCACCTGACCCAGGCGTGACCTTGAGGTTGATGACGGCCACAGGAGCAGGGGTGGCCGGTGCGATCACGCTGCCGTCGAGCGACGTGGAGAACGGGGTTGCAGCATGCTCGTGCGCCGGATGAACACCGCCTGTTTCAGGTGTTGTGGAGGAGGTCGGCGACTGGCCTTGTGGAAGGTAAACAACCGACGAGCATGTGCTTGCCGTGGCCATGGCGACGGCGGAAAGCATGGTCGGCGCGGGTCGGCACAACCCTAGCATGAGGAGGGTGTGCGTCGTCGTTGTGTGTGCGACCTTGGCGACAAGTAATTCGTTGTCCTCAACGGCGGCCTTGTGTTTTGCGGCGGCGGCCTCTGGCCGTTCCTCTTGGTCGATTCTCGGGCAAGCCGGTTGAGCTCCGTCTGCAAAAGCTCCTCCTTCGGTTTCCTCTTCTTCTTTGTCGCGGGACGGGCGAAAGTAGCGACCGGGACGGCGGCGGTGGGTTGCCGGCCATGGAGCGGGAAGGGGCAGGGAGGACGGAAGAAGGGGCAATTGGAACTTTGTGTCCCCGGCCCGAGGGGGGGGGGGGGGGGGGGGGCAGGGGAGGACAAGGGCGCGCGTCCCGCCTGTCCGCACGCTATCTGTTTGGAAGCAGACAAATTTGGGTCTAAAATGGGTTGATGGCGGACAAAAACAGACGGTCGTATATTTGCAAGCGTGCATTGGGCCGTGATTTGTGTCTGTTTTGATCGAAACAAACACCGAGTTGGAGTTGGGCTAAACACACAAGGCACCTACCCCGCCTCCACCCCATCCTCCTTTTGTTTAGAGCAAAACGTAACTTGAATATTTTATGCGGTTACACTTTAGTGAACTGAAATTGTACTTCTCTGAATAGACGGTGATCTGGCAAAAGCGAGAACAACTCTAGCAACAGAAAGCTGGCGATCTATTGCATCCATGGCGTGAGAGAGCGAGCTAGAGAGAAGGGCTAAACATTATTGGTCCCTTGTCGGCAGCGAGTAACTCGTCTCATTGGAGCAGTCGAAGCTAGGGTTGATTGGTTGGGCAATGCATATAATCGGGTGATTTATGATACTTCTAGAAGAGGAAAAAGGAGTGTCATAGTATTCGAAAACATGCTCTCAACTACAACGAGGGCGACAAATGATAGCCCATTTTAAAAGAAAAAAACAGTTCGCTCGATCGTGGTTGTCCGCCACTAAAACAGTATGAGAGGTTATTTTCACTGAAAAATCGCCTCTACTACTTGAGACTTGGATGTGGTTTTGACTGAGAAATGTACTGGAGGGTGTTTTGTAGTAAAAACCATCTCCAGTTCGAAAACAGCCCATCGCACCGCTATATCTGGGGACAATTTTTTTGTTATAACCTTTTGTGCTAACAAAATTTGGAATTGACCTCGTTTTCAAAAAAGTATTAAAACTGACGTGTTTTGGTCACGCCAACATCCCTGGCGTCTGGGTTGCACAGGAGACGCCACGGTCCGTGGCGTATAGTCCTTGGCCCGCACGACCGGCTGACCCGTTGCCCAGTTGACGTGGCAAAGGACCAGACGCCAGGCACCCTGGCGTCTGGTCCTGGTCCAGGACCACACGCCAGGGACCTTGGCGTCTGGTCCCAGCAAATCACACAATTACTTTTTTTGTAATATGGGCCACGTCATCCAGACGCCAAGGTCCCTGGCGTTTGGTCATTTACCAGGACGAGACGCCAAGGTGCTTGGCGTCTGGTCCTTTGCCACGTCAGCAGGTTAACAGGTTAGCCGGTTATGCGGGACACGGACCAAACGCCACGGACCATGGCGTCTCCCGTGCAATCCAGACGCCAGAGATGTTGGCGTGACCAAAAAAGGTTATAATCGAAATTTCTTTAAAACGGGGTCAATTCTGGATTTTGTAAGCACAAAAGGTTAAACACAAAATTTGTCCTATATCTGGCGCCTCGTATCACAATCGTAGTCACCTCCGGCACCTCCTTATCGTGATCGCTGGCACCACCACCTCCTACGACCGGTCACCCCAGCCACACCTCATCTCCGGAGACGAGCGAGCTCGGTTAGTTGGCACTTGCGACCCCAAGCCTCCACAGGCCTACCGCGTAGCGGGGGTCGTTGCCTCTCGTCGCGGCCGCGGCAACCTCCTTGCCCTTGCAGCCAGTGGCGGAGCACGGACAAAAGTTGAGGTAGGGCGGGCTCTGGTCATTCGCCACCGGCAACGTCGCCGCGCCGTTGCGCCACCTTGCACCCTGCCTGCGTCGGAGAAATCAAGGTAGGGCGGCTGCTGGCCCCGCCCTACCGGCTCCTCCGCCCGTGCTTGCAGCGGTCCACTAATGGATTAGGTTATGTTAATTAGGTTTCTATTTTTCTTATGTTAATTACACGGTTAAACTATAGAAATATTTCTATAAGTTTAGGTTCATAGTAATTGAGCTGTATAACTACATATTAGGTTTATGCTGATTTGATGCTTAAGATGTGGAAGATAGCACATTTGGGTTAAGTTCACAACGCCTATGACTCCTAATTTAGCAAATCTCTCCCAATAACGAGACGTTGATGAAATTCGGTATTTGTTTTAGAAAAGAAGGTTGAAACCCCCGGTCTCTCTAGCAATTACTACACACAATCATTTTTATTAATTATTAGGCAGAGCATATGACAAAGAAACCATGACCAAACTATTGTAAGATATGATTAAAAAAACATCTACGACTAAGTCAACCTCGTTCCGCGGCATCGCCGTCAAGAAGGGATAAATAACCTCGCATCTTGCCGTCACGTCCAACCGGAGATGACATGGGCAAATATTTTCATCGTGATTACCGAGACCAACCAATGATAACCAACATAACAACAAATATACACAAATAGACAACGTCTTCAATAAAGAGCAACGCCTGATGTTCGTCGCGAGCTATGGGTCGATAAGTATGTCTGAGCGGCCCGTACGTACAATGGACCCACCGCGTGTCTTATCTAGCCAATTTGTAGGTCTGTTTGAGATAGACTGGCAGAAGCACGTACGACGACAGCACCCTGTCGCCAAGCCGTGCCGTATGTGTGCCGGCCCGGCCGGTAGCATCGGCGGCGTGAGGGCCGATCGACACGGTTGCTTCGCTTCTCCTCCTGGCGTGCACACGTACGCAGGACACAGGACAGGCTAGGCGCACGCACGCACGGAGAAAGCCACACGTCTCTCCCGGTTGGCCGTTGGGACACATGCGCCCACGCAGACACACACGTACGGGTGCTGCTCGGCTTCTCTTGTTGGTTCGGTTTCGCCTCCGTAGCCATGCATAAGTTAAGCGGAAAGGCTTTGGTTTTCCTGTTTTTTTAAGCTTTCACTATTCATTTTCTATACTAAACCGGAAAGGCTTTGGTTTTTCTGTTTTTTCTTACCTTTTTAAGCTTCTACTACTGTTTGTTTACATAGAATCAATGAACAATTAGAGTGAATAGTATCGCATGCGAACAGCAGACAAACGTTTCTGTGCGGATGAACAGCCCCACCAGTGAACAGTAGTAGTACGTTTAAACAGTACTCAACTAATCTGATCTTTTCTTACTTTTTTAGTTTCCATCGGAAAAAAATACGCATGTTGTTAAAAAAAATGGGACTGTTTACCAACCATTTCTCTCCTCCTCCTCCACCATCGCGTCCTTATATAGAGGGTTAATATTTAGGATTTTTAACACATCATTTTTCACCACCCACATACCGATGCAGAGCCGTCTCAGTTGTCTCCTGATTCTTTCCGGTCATGGTATTTTTGAGGCACAAAACATTAGGCCGGAACCATATATTTGCATGAACAGTATTTCATGGAGAAAATAAGTTCTTGACCGATTACTGGCCATTTTTACACCACGACATCAGCGAACAATTCACTTACAATTATCCAAACAAAAATCAAAACGGTATAGAATAAACCCAGGACTGCTAACCAAAGTAATAACCCAAATAAACCAAAATAGCAACCCCGAATAACCCGAAACAGAAAAAACAGTGAAACGGAATAACATCCTGAATAAACCTAAAATATTAACCCACCCGAACTATAAACCGAAACAACAACCGAATTGTAATCCAGAACAATACGCCCAAATAAAACCAGTAAAAACGGAATAACATCGGAATAAACCAAAAACTCAAACCCATCCGAACCATAAACCGAAACGCTAACCGAACTGTAATCCGGAACAATACACCCGAATAAACCGGAACAACATACCAAAAAAAATATCAATAGGCCGGTTGGTTTTCTTAATTTGTTAAATCATTTAATGTTGATTACGTGCCTACATAGATCATGGGGTAAAGATAGAATTCGTGTTCTCCTCTAGATTTTATTTATTGTGTAATTTTGCTTATTTTCACAAAATACAGACGGAAACGGTCACGGGCGCGGCGTGTGCCACGCTTCTTCGGCGCTAGTTGTATCCTATATGGTCATTACACTAGTAGAAAAAGGCCCATTTGTCCCGGTTCCAGAGGCCCATTTGTCCCGGTTCTGGAACCGGGACTAAAGGGTCGAGACGAAAGCCCAAAACCTTTAGTCCCGGTTTGCTTACGAACCGGGACCAAAGGCCCTCCACGTGGCCGCTGCGGGGATCCGAGGCAGGAGGACCTTTAGTCCCGGTTGGTAACACCAACCGGGACCAAAAGGCATCCACGTGTCAGCATCTGGCAGGAGCTGGGGTTTTTTTTTGAAGGGGGGGGGGGGGGGGGTTAGGGGGTTTTGTAGGGTTAATTTAGGGGTTTCATATTGTGTTAGCTAGCTAATAGAGAGAAGTGTCCTCTCTTTCTCCGTGCTTGGTCGACGCTAGCTACTATAGAGAGAACTCGACACGCTAGCTAGTAAGCAAATGAAGGAACCATTAAGTACATAAGATCGTCATGAACATATACAGAGAGAAGTGATCGACCTCTCTTTCTCCGAGAGATTTGTCGAACAACAAGTTTTCGTATATCTATCCGACGCTACTACATATATACAATATAACATCTTTTACAATCCCTAACATCATGTACCTAAGATCCAATCACAAATTCGAATGGTATTCTCCGTCTTTAGGTATGACGTGGTCAAGAAAGAATCCCGCCAATTCCTCTTGAATTGCTCGTATGCGATCATGTGGTAGGAGTTCATCCCGCATCTGCCAGATCTAATTTAAAGAAGGGGGTCAATACATGCATATATATGAATAAAACTCAACACAATTGATGGTAATATATAAAATAAAATTGTGAATCTTATTTACGTACTTCAAATTGTTTGTCAGAGAAGCCCCGCTCAGAGGTCGAGTGGCGAATGAACTCGCATACGTAGTATGCACATAAAGAAGTCCCTTCTTTCTGGTACAAGCACTTTACGAGAATAGAGTTCAATCAAACTGATAAGCAAGCATGGTAATGATATATTGATGAAAATTTGAATCAATTAGAGATGCGCGGAACTAGCTAGTACTACTTACTTTGGGGTGCGTAAATCGCAACTCTTTGTTTAGACCGGGAACCTTTCGGGTGAACTTCTTCCAAACCCTGCCAGGCAAAGAAAATGATTACTTGATGTCAGGAAATTAACGAAAGTTGCATGCCGATATGGTCCCGGTATTGACTGAACTTACTTCTTGAGCATTGCAGTCATGTCCGCATAATTCTCGGGATCTTTACGTCTCGAGTCTAAGACAGTTACTAATGCCCCGTCAAGCTTAATGGATAGCAGAATAAAGTGGAAACTGCGCACGCATATATAACTCATCAATTACATTACTTAACCTCGAGTAAGCGAAACCGAGTATACAGAGAAGACAACAACACTCACTTGAAGTTGTAAGGAAAGAGTATTTCCCTTTTGTTTTGATGTATAAGGAACGACTTTAGCAAGTTCTCCTCGGTCTCTTTGATTGAGTTTCGTACCGTCCATTCATTTACGGCATCTGGGCTAATGAACCCAACGTCGAAGATTCCTAGTTTTTTGCATTCGACGATCTTCAATCTGCATAATATAGTGAGGATAATTATATATACATGCAATGAACGAGCTGAGCTAGAGACTTAACTATAGAAGTAATACTTACAGACAGTAGGCAGTCATGAGTTGTTTGTCGAGGGCCAGTTGATTGTATAACTGAAATAACTCCGCAAATTCAACAGGCATCACGGGAAGTCCAATGAATTCGTGCACTGGTTTCACTGCCATATACATAGTGTCTCTCCCAGACTCCCTGCAGGTTTTCATGTACCACTCATGCAATTTGTACATCATCGTTGTTAGAGGAGGATGATCAGGTTTGACGAGAGGCTTCCCGTGCATGTATTAATATTCTTCTTTTGTTACCTCAGCCGTTTGAAAAATTACATCATCCCCCAAGTAATCACCAGGATTGGTACCGGGCACCATCCCCGGATGATTTGCGACGATATCGCTAGACACCTTGAGCGGGGGGCACGATTGCTTCTCCTGTTCGCCGAGCTGGGGAATTGTTTTCCCACTTCTTCGTTCTGCTAACCTTGCATCACTAGAAGTACTTCCCGACCGCCGCGTTTCTTCATATGTCTTTTTAATAATCCGGACATAGTTGGAATCCGGCGGAGGCGGTGGTGGTCGCTTCAAGGCATCGATAGTGCGCTTCACTTTCACCGGATCTAGCTTCTCCTTCGGAGGTGGAGTTTTGTTTGAAAAATGGGCCCTCAATTGGTCCTGACATATCTCCTCGTTTTCAGACTCGGTCCTCTCATATGGTAACTTTTCCAGAGGCTTGAGAGATGGACCGTATCTGTATTCCCTCCCGCCTCTGCTTGTACTGCTAGCCGCCGGAGCGGCGGCGTCTCTCTCCCGTCGTTGCTTACGAGGCGGAGAAGGAGGCGGAGTGCTCCGACGTGCCGGAGGAGCCGGAGCGGCGGCGTCTGTCTTCCGCCGTTGCCGACGAGGCTGAGGAGGAGGCGTACTGCTCCGACGTGCCGGAGTAGGCGAAGGAGGAGGTGGAGTGCCCTCACGCGTCGGAGGAGTCGGAGAAGGAGGTGGGGTCCCCTGATCACTCGCCGGAGGAGGAGGAGGAGGCGGAGTGCCCTGACTCGCCGAAGGAGGAGGAGGAGGCGGAGGCGTCCAGTTTGGAAGCTTGATGTACTCCTTCTGCCATAGACATGTACTCCTCAGGGCACGACCCAGCCGATTCTCCCCTTCACCTGTAGAGTGGTCAAGCTCGAGCTCCGCAAATCCCTCCATTACTTCATCCACCATCACAACAGCATAGCCATGTGGAATCGAACGGCAGTGAAAAGTTCCGTTGGGTTGAGGAGGTGCAACAGAGCCGACAGCCGCCAATAAAGTGAGGTTCCGGCATTTCGTCATAAGCTCGCAATGTTGAGCCTCCGTGATAGTATCCATGGGGTAGCTAGGAGACGTGAAGTCAGGCTGAACGGGCTCCGTGGAAGCGACGCTGCTTCTCCGCTGAGATGGCGGGGTAGCTTCTGGGGTAGCTTCGTGCCGCTGAGATGGTTGGCCGGCAGCTCGCTGGCTCTCAGCTTCCTCTAGCTTTTGTAGTCTTGCATTGAGCTTCTGAATTTCGCTCAGCTCCGCTTTCCTCTTTCTCTCCCGGCTTCTGTAACCGCCTGCGTCGGGAAACCCAACCTTCCACGGAACGGAGCCTGGTGTGCCTCGTGTTCGTCCAGGGTGCTCAGCATTCCCTAGGGCCTCAGTCCGCTCGTCCTTCTCTCTGTCGGGAATGAACGTCCCTTCCTGCGCTGCGGTGATATACTCCTGAAGCTTGTTCATGGGTATTGCAAGTTGCTCGTTCGTCCAGCGGCACTTCCCTGTTTCAGGGTCCAAAGTTCCCCCAACCCCGAAGAACCAAGTCCTTGAACGGTCTGGCCAGTTCAATGTCTGTGGTACGACGTTTTTAGCAATCAGGTCATTCTCAGCTTTGTCCCACAACGGCCGGGCTTTGAGGTAGCCACCTGACCCCGTGTGATGGTGATACTGCTTCTTTGCAGCATTGATCTTGTTTGTCTCTGACATTTTCTTACTCTTGTCCGATGTCTTGTAGGCCACAAATGCGGGCCATTGATCTCTTATCTTCTCAAATCGGCCGGTGAATTCTGGAGTCTTCCCTTTGTCGACAAACTTTGATTTCAACTCATTCTTCCACCTCCTGAATAGATCTGCCATCTTCTTAAGAGCACACGCCTTGACCAGTGGCTCTATAACTGGCTTATTCGGATCTTCCTCTGGCGGTAGGGTGAAATTTGCCTTCAGCACGGTCCAAAGATCATCTTTCTGTCTATCGGTGACATAATCACCATTAGGGGCGTCGTCCTTAGGCTTATTCCATTGCTTGATGCTGATCGGGATGTAGTCCCTAACAATAGCCCCGCACTGAGCAGAAAATGCGTCCTTGGTCCGCTTGGGTTCAATCGGATCGCCATCGTGCGCGAGTGCTGTGATCGTGAACCTTTCATCTTTGCGCAACCTCTTCTTCGGGCCTCGTCTCGTTACCGAAGTTTGGCTCGATCCGGAGGGCTATAAAAGAAGAAAGAAGAGTTAATTAATATATGTACATACCAAAACAATTAATACATCAATTAGCTAGTCAGCATAGGCTTAATTAATATATATACCTCGCCGGACTTTGCAACAGCTCCCTCCTCCGTTCGGTCACCGGAGCCATCATGATCATGTCCTTCCTCCGGCATTCGATCACCGGAGCCGTCATCCTCTCCTTCCAGACCATCGGTGTCGTTGAGAAACGACAAGATATCACGTCCGCCGTGGATTATGTCCCCCAACAACTGTTCTTGTTCCAAGTCTCTTGGATCCATAGTTTCTGCAAATATTACAACATGGCAATTAATATACAAACATGAATGTCGTCCGACGTCCGGACCGCCTCTCTCATGAATGTCCGACGTCCGGTTTGGGGTGGCCTCGACAACACTTCTAGGGTTTGGGGTGGCCTCGACAACGCTCTTTCTTCTAGGGTTTGGGTGGCCTCGAGAGTTTATCGGGTAGGGACGGGAGGGGGTAGGAGATCGACAACGCTCTTTCTTCTAGGGTTTGGGTGGCCTCGAGAGTTTATTGGGTAGGGCGAGAGAGCCGGGATTCTCTTAACCTTTTAGGGATTTAACAAAATGGCGCCATTCTGGATGTGCAGAAAATGGTCCATATTTTTCCTGATCTCATCTACCCTTCTATATGTCACGTTGTCTAGTGCCAAAGGCTCCAAGAAAACCACGGCTTCATCATTAGCCGGAAGTAACAGGCGCATAATGGTACGAAGCTCTCCAAAATTGTTTTGGAATGGAGTCCCGGATAGGATAATTAGCTTTTTGGTACGAAGTTCAGCAAGAGCCTTCCGAATATCGCTATTTGGAAGGCCGTTGCTGAAATTTGTACCAAAAAGCGAATTATTCTATCCGGAACTCCGTTCCATAACAACTTTGAAGAGCTTCGTAACATTATACGCCGGTTACTTCCGGCTAATGATGAAGCCATGGATTTCTTCAATACTTTGACACACAACATGACATATAGAAGAATATATATATAGATGGGATCAGAAAAAAAATTGGATCAACTTGTGCACATCCATAATGGGGGCATTCTTGATAAATCTATATTACCGGAGTTTTCTATATGAACATTTTACCTTAGTAACTTAGAAAAAAAATGTTATTGGGGAGGGGGTATATCGACAACGCTTTTTTTCTAGGGTTTGGGTGGCCTCGAGAGTTGGTCGCCCGGTATATCGAGAGGGGGGTGAACATTTTACCTTAGTAACTTAGAAAAAAAATGTTATCGGGGAGGGGGTATATCGACAACGCTTTTTTTCTAGGGTTTGGGTGGCCTCGAGAGTTGGTCGCCCGGTATATCGAGAGGGGGGTGAACATTTTACCTTAGTAACTTAGAAAAAAAATGTTATCGGAGAGGGGGTATATCGACCCCCCCCCCTCATGTCGAAGTTATCGGGGAGGGGGTATATCAACAACGACATACATTCTGGATCCGTTGGAAAGCTCTCGGGGAGCCGATGCCAACGTGATGATAGGGGGCCATGGTGCTCCCGTGGCCTTGTTGATAGATAGAGCCGATGCCAACGTGATGATAGAGCCGATGCCAACATTTTCATTTAACAAAAAAACTACCTTCAAAAAAAGACTTGCTTCGCCGCGGGTGCTCGGTGCGACGTGGACTCGGTGGAAAAACTTTATGAAAATGCGGTGGTGGCCGGGCCGGGCGGTTTTCTTTTCCTTCTTCATTTTTTCCTTTGTTTTTTCTTATATGTTTGTTTTCGTTTTCACTCTACATTTTCGTACATATGAAAAACAACGAAGACTTTTTACATGAACATATACACACATATACATGAACATATATACATATACATGAAAAAAACATATACACGAACATATACATGAACATATACACATATACATGCCCGCAAAAAAAACTCTAAACGATGACGGGGCGGCATACCATGGGAAAGGGGGGGGCTCACTGGGGGGCGGTGATGGCTGGAGGCCGGCGACGGGGACGAGGACGGTGGCTCAGGGAGGCGATGGGGACGGGGACGAGGACGACGGCTCGGGGAGGCGACGGGGACGAGGACGGCGGCGACGGGGACGAGGACGGCGGCTCGGGGAGGCGACGGGGAGGCGACGGGGACGAGGACGGCGGCTCGGGGAGGCGACGGGGAGGCAACGGGGACGAGGACGGCGGTGACGGGGACGAGGACGGCGGTGACGGGGATGAGGACGATGGCGACGGGGACGAGGACGGCGGCGACGGGGACGAGGACGGCGGCTCGGGGAGGCGACGGGGCCGGCGACGAGGACGGCGGCTCGGGGAGGCGACAGGGACGAGGACGGCGGCTCGGGGCAACTGGTAGATGAAAACTGAAATTTTCCAAGGGTTTTCTTATATACAAGAAGCATTAGTCCCGGTTGGTGGCACCAACCGGGACCAATGCCCACCTTTAGTCCCGGTTGGTGCCACCAACCGGGACCAAAGGACTCTTTTCAGCAGCCCAAAGGGCGAGAAGCAGAGACCTTTGGTCCCGGTTGGTGCCACCAACCGGGACCAATGCCTACCAATCGGGACCAAAGGTAGGCATTGGTCCCGGTTGGTGGCACCAACCGGGACCAATGGCCTTGCACAGCGGCGTGGTGGGATTTTAGTCCCACCTCGCTAGTGGAGAGAGTGCCGCACCTGTTTATAAGGCACGGTGCGCCTGAGCCTTCGAGCTCCTCTCTAAAGAAGGCTTACGGGCCTAACAACTTTGTATCTGCCTGTGGGCCTAGTGGTGGCCCAGTAGGCGGCATTTTTTTTATTTTTTTCCAGTATTTTTGTTTTGTTTTTTGCTTTATTTATTTTTTTAAATTTTTTTCCAGTATTTTTCTTCTGTTATTTTAGTTCATTCTTTTTAACAAATAAATACTTTGATAATTTTAGTTGCATAATTTCCATTATTTTGTTTTGTTTTTTGCTTTATTTATTTTTGTTTTATTTTTTGCTTTATTTGTTTCCAGTGTGTTTTATCATTATATTCTTTTTGCTATTAATGTTTTGCACAAAAAATACTTTGATAATTTTAGTTGCATAATTTTTATATAATTATAGTTTCAAAAATACTAGAGGTTTATAAAAGCTTTTTAGTTGATTCTTTTTTGAACTCCACTCCCACGATGTTTTGAAAGAAATTAAAAAGCACTTCAAATGAACTCTGAAAAGGTTGAAAGTTGGCATGATATCATCATTTCACCCACATAGCATGTTATAAAAAGTTGAGAGGGTTACGGCAAAAACTGGATGCACTTCGGGTACAAAACGGACAATCTCTTTCGAAGTATCAGGGTTTCGTACGAAAAGTCATGTCTTACAAAAGGATTTCATTTTTTTGAACTTATTTGAACTCCATACTTTTTGTGTGTTCAAAATGCACCATTCAAAGCCACATCATCAATTTTCAACCCTTTCTGACTTCATTTTGTATTTTTCATGCACTTACTGATTTTTTTTGAGCTAAATAACCCTGAAATTGAAAAGCACTTCAAATGAACTCTGAAAAGGATGAAAGTTGGCATGGTATCATCATTTCACCCACATAGCATGTTATAAAAAGTTGAGAGGGTTACGGCAAAAACTGGATGCACTTCGTGTACAAAACGGACAATCTCTTTCGAAGTATCAGGGTTTCGGACGAAAACTCATGTGTTACAAAAGGCATTTCATTTCTTCACATGTAACTGCAATGATATAGTTGTGGAGAGAAAGTCTTCACTTTTTCTTCGCTTGTGTCCTTTGCTTATTGCGCCGTAACCATGGATAATATTCATCGTTTAACAGGGTGCTTGGGTCAGCCTTGACTTTGAAGGGAGGAATTTCATGAAACTTTTCATAATCTTCAGACATGTCTGTCTTGCCCTCCAATCCCACGATGTCTCTTTTTCCTGAAAGAACTATGTGGCGCTTTGGCTCATCGTATGATGTATTCGCTTCCTTATCTATTCTTTTTCTCAGTTTGATAGACATGTCCTTCACATAGAAAACCTGCGCCACATCATTGGCTAGGACGAATGGTTCGTCTGTGTACCCAAGATTGTTCAGATCCACTGTTGTCATTCCGTACTGTGGATCTTCCTGTACCCCGCCTCTTGACAGATTAACCCATTTGCACTGAAACAAAGGGACCTTGAAATCATGTCCATAGTCAAGTTCCCATATGTCCACTATGTAACCATAATATGTGTCCTTTCCCCTCTTGGTTGCCGCATCAAAGCGGACACCACTGTTTTGGTTGGTGCTCTTTTGATCCTGGGCGATCGTGTAAAATGTATTCCCATTTATCTTGTACCCTTTGTAAGTCATTACAGTCGAAGATGGTCCCCTGGCCAACGAGTACAGCTCATCAGAAACAGTGTTGTCACGCATGAGACGTGTTTGCAACCAACTGCCGAAAGTCCTGATGTGTTCACATGTAATCCAGTCGTCACACTGCTCCGGGTGTTTGGAGCGCAGAATATTCTTGTGTTCATCGACATACGGGGTCACCAAGGTAGAATTCTGTAGAACTGTGTAGTGTGCTTGAGACCAAGAATGGCCGTCCCTACATATTATTGAGTCCGCTCCTAGTGTGCCTTTTCCAGTCAGTCTCCCCTCATACCGCGATTGAGGGAGACCAATCTTCTTAAGGTCAGGAATGAAGTCAACACAAAACCCAATGACATCCTCTGTTTGATGGCCCATGGAGATGCTTGCTTCTGGCCTAGCGCGGTTACGAACATATTTCTTTAAGACTCCCATGAACCTCTCAAAGGGGAACATATTGTGTAGAAATACAGGGCCCAGAACGACAATCTCGTCGACTAGATGAACTAGGACGTGCGTCATGATATTGAAGAAGGACGGTGGGAACACCAGCTCGAAACTAACAAGACATTGCACCAAATCACTCCTTAACCTTGGCAGGATTTCTGGATCGATCACCTTCTGAGAGATTGCATTGAGGAATGCACATAGCTTCACAATGGCTAATCGAACGTTTTCCGGTAGAAGCCCCCTCAATGCAACCGGAAGCAGTTGCGTCATAATCACGTGGCAGTCATGAGACTTTAGGTTCTGGAACTTTTTCTCTGCCATATTTATTATTCCCTTTATATTCGACGAGAAGCCAGACGGGACCTTCATACTGAGCATGCATTCAAAGAAGATTTCCTTCTCTTCTTTGGTAAGAGCGTAGCTGGCAGGACCTTCATACTGCTTTGGATGCATGCCACCTTTTTCATGCACACGTTGCTGTTCCTCCCATGCCTCCGGTGTATCTTTTGTCTTCCCATACACTCCCAAGAAGCCTAGCAGGTTCACGCAAAGATTCTTCGTCACGTGCATCACGTCGATTGCAGAGCGGACCTCTAGGTCTTTCCAATAGGGTAGGTCCCAAAATATAGATTTCTTCTTCCACATGGGTGCGCGTCCCGCATCGTCAGTCGGAACAGATAGTCCGCCAGGACCCTTTCCAAATATTACTTGTAAATCATTGACCATATCAAGTATGTGATCACCAGTACGGAGGGCGGGCTTCTTCCGGTGATCTGCCTCACCTTTGAAATGCTTTCCTTTCTTTTGACATTGATGGTTGGTCGGAAGAAATAGACGATGCCCCAGGTACACATTCTTCCTGCATTTGTCCAAATATATACTGTCGGTGTCATCTAAACAGTGTGTGCATGCGTGGTATCCCTTGTTTGTCTGTCCTGGAAGGTTACTGAGAGCAGGCCAATCGTTGATGGTTACAAACAGCAACGCATGTAGGTCAAATTCCTCCTGTTCGTTCTCATCCCACACACGTACACCTCTTCCATTCCATAGCTGTAAAAGTTCATCAACTAATGGCCTTAGGTACACATCAATGTCATTGCCGGGTTGCTTAGGGCCTTGGATGAGCACTGGCATCATAATGAACTTCCGCTTCATGCACAACCAAGGAGGAAGGTTATACATACATAGAGTCACAGGCCATGTGCTATGCTTGCTGCTCTGCTCCCCAAAAGGATTAACGCCATCTGCACTTAAACCAAACCATACGTTCCTCGTGTCACCTGTAAATCGCTCCACTTTCTCTCGATCTTTCTCCACTGCGACCCGTCAGCGGGTGCTCTCAACTTCCCATCTTTCTTACGGTCTTTTTTGTGCCATTGCATCAACTCGGCATGCTTTTTGTTTCTGAACAGACGTTTCAACCATGGTATTATAGGAGCATACCACATCACCTTGGCAGGAACCCTCTTCCCGGTGCGCTGGCCCTCAACATCACCAGGGTCATCTCTTCTGATCTTATACCGCAATGCACCGCATACCGGGCATGCGTTCAAATCCTCGTACGCACCGCGGTAGAGGATGCAGTCATTAGGGCATGCACGTATCTTCTGCACCTCCAATCCTAGAGGGCATAGAACCTTCTTTGCTTCGTACGTACTGCCGGGCAATTCGTTATCCTTTGGAAGCTTCTTCTTCATTATTTTCAGTAGCGAACTAAATCCCTTGTCAGATACACCATTGTCTGCCTTCCATTGCAGCAATTCCAGTGTGGTACCGAGCTTTCTGTTGTCATCTTCGCAATTTGGGTACAACCCTTTTTTGTGATCCTCTAACATGCGATCGAACTTCAACTTCTCCCTTTCACTTTCGCATTCTCTCTGTTTATCAACAATCACCCGGCGACGATCATCACTGGGCACATCGTCTGGTTCCTCTTGATCTTCAGCTTCCCCCATTGCAGCATCACCGTATTCAGGGGGCGGGTAGTTGTCGTCATCCTCTTCTTCTTCGTTGTCTTCCATCATAACCCCTCTTTCTCCGTGCTTGGTCCAAACATTATAGTGTGGCATAAAACCCTTCTGAAGCAGGTGGAAGTGAAGGGTTTTATAGTTGGAGAAAGCCTTCGTATTCTCACAGACAGTACATGGACAATGCATAAAACCATTCTGCTTGTTTGCCTCAGCCGCTTCGAGAAAATTATGCAGGCCCTTAATATACTTGGAGGTGCGTCGGTCACCGTACATCCATTGCCGGTTCATCTGCGTGCATATCATGAATAGAGAAGTGACCAAATTAATAGAAATTCATCATCACATTAAAGCCAAAGTACAGTAGTGACCAAAATAAATACATAACGTTCATACATAGTTCTCATTATTGAACAACATATAGCTCTCTAGAGCATCTAATTAAAACATACATTGAAACTATAAAATTTAAATGCAACAACAAATGCGATCATAACCGCAACTAAGGTACCAATTGATCCAACGGCATAATGATACCAAGCCTCAGTATGAATGGCATATTTTCTAATCTTTCTAATCTTCAAGCGCATTGCATCCATCTTGATCTTGTGATCGTCGACGACATCGGCAACATGCAACTCCAACTTCATCTTCTCCTCTTCAACTCTTTGTAATTTTTCTTTCAAGTAATTGTTTTCTTTTTCAACCAAATTTAACTTCTCGACAAGAATTTCTATGTCGGTTGGAATTTCCGGTTCACATACCTCCTAGATTAAAAAATCTATGTCACGTTGGTCGGCATAATTGTCATAAACACTAAATAAAACAAATAGTTATAAAAGATAATATATACCACATCCGAATCATAGACCGGACGAGGGCCGACGTGGGCGGATACCATGACCATGGCACTGTATAATAACAAACAATAATAAAAGTAAGAAAATTACACAAGTATCTATCTAAATGATACAAGTAAGAACTTTTTTCTTTTAGAAAGAAGATAAGAAGAAGAGGCTACCACGGTGGTGCCGGCGCCGAGATGGGCGCGGGCGATCGACGGCGGTGAGGACGGGGACGGGACAGGACGGACCGCCAAACCTAAACAAATCTTGAGGAAAATGGAGCTTGGACAAGGAGCTTCGAGAGGAGAAAGCTTAAGTGTGGTTCGGGTATTTCATCGAACACCTCATGTGCATAGGAGGTGAGCTAGAGCACCACAAAGCTCTCCCACGGTCGGCCAAAAAAAAGTGAGCAGTGCATTTCTCTGCTCGCGGGCAGGGGGTATATATAGGCCGACCATTGGTCCCGGTTTGTGGCTGGAACCGGGACTAAAGGACACCATTTGGTCCCGGTTCCAGCCACAAACCGGGACCAATGGTTGTGGGCCAGGAGCCAGGCCCATTGGTCCCGGTTCGTGTCTGGAACCGGGACCAAAGGGGTCAGACGAACCGGGACCAATGGCCCACGAGGCCCGACCGGCGCCCTGGCCTCACGAACCGGGACCAATGCCCCCATGGGTCCCGGTTCGTGAGTGAACCGGGATTAATGGGCTTCTCAGGGCTGGACCAAAGCCCTGTTATGTACTAGTGTTAATTAGTCGCAACTAGAGCTCGCTACGGCTACACTACACTATTAAGTTGAGTACTAAAGAACTCTAACTCAATAGTGTAGTGTAGCCTACATATACGTTGGACGTATATTTTTTTAGTACTAAACAACCTTAACTCAATATATATATGCCGTACGAACGTCCAGAAGGTACCACATGGAGCATATATCCACCTTCAATATGTCTTTTGTCTGTGACACCTGAGCGAGTGCAGGCTGAAACTTATGTTGTGACCATGATTTGGTAGCCTGCATATTGCTTGTGTGCATGATAGCATCAATTCGCCATCTGCGTTTGGTCGTGTGGTTTTGGTTGTGTTGATGCACTGCATGTTGTTTGGTTGCATAAATTCGGTTAGGTCTGCTTACCTTGTACTCTATATGATGAGCTTTCCACCTACACCTTACATATGATCACACCGATTACATCAATAAAGTAGCACTACAATCATGATGAACTGGACGAAAATGATGAAGTTCTTCATCCCATATAGCCCAAACTGGTCAGAAGCCTTGCCTACTTCAACATTGCTCTTCTGTTTCAGCACAAACTTGGAGTAAACATTCCCTGCCTCTTGTCTAGTATTAAACCCTTCGTGGCAGTTGTCAGCGTAACCTATAACTTGTTAATAACATGTTTGTCATGAACGGTAAAACCCTGGAACCCTTCATGTCTACACCACATACCAAGCATGCATAATCATATACCAAAAATCCAGAACAAGTTCGTCCTAACTAATGTCGTGTGATACTATCATCACATCCAAAAAGAGAGTGTAATCCTACCACTGCAAGTTTGCCATCAGCGTGAACGGACATTATATACCACCTCATGAATAATATATAGGCCACATCGTTGCCGTCGTCGTCGATTATCGTGCACATCGTCACCACCACCAGAAACAAGACTAGTAGTAGTGCTTGACCAGCCAGGTCCTAAGCCAGAGCACCCTATGGACAACCCCCATGGAAACGAACCCAAAACCATGTGCCCTGTTGTTCAGCAGATGGCTAAGAGATGCCATCAGAGCCTCTGAACTAAAACCATGTTGCTCCATGAAGGCGTTGTAAAGGTCAGGGTAGACGTTGACCAATTCTCTCTCTCTAAGGGTGGTTGTCACCTCCTTGAGACCTCGACGACCTATTTCATGCTGCTAAAGACGCTCGGTTCCTCGTCCATCAAGCCTCCCCTCTTCCTATTCCCATCAAGACAGGTATGTGATCAACATACCTCTTAGGACCATCAAGGACAACGTTCTATGACTCCTGGATGTCTCGATACTCACGTATGGGCAAACCGAGCGGCTCACTGGAGCCGGTGTTATGTTTGTCAATAGCCAGTGCATATGAGTAGATCAGTTGCATCTACGAGTAGTTCTCGATGGGAGTGTTGAGAAACTCCGCGTCCTTGGGTGGTCCTAAGAAAAAAATACAATGTTGTTAGTTGTGATTGGCATGTTAGCTTGGTAGTGCTTTGACTCCAACATGATCGTTTAGGTGTCCTAATCGCATTATGAGCCGCTAAGGTCTCTCTGCTTGGACACCCTGATCCATCTGGCTCTCAACTTTCTTAGGTGGTTGTTGTGTTTGGTCGAGATGACCTCTTGGCCACATAACTCAAACACCTCCTTGGCAATAGAGTTCAAGTGCACCTCCTTGAAGCCCCCGTCAGTCCTCACCATACTGGCCACTTAATAGTTAGGTGTATGTCGAGTGTTAGACCGAAGGTACTCGGCATAGAGCTATGTCGAGCACCTTCGCACGGGCACTCGGCAAACCCCCTAGGCACGTCGTAGCCCCTGGGAATCCCTAGCAACATTGTTTGTTGATGGCCTGACACTCGGCAAAGAGCTATGTCGAGCACCAAGAGAAGGTACGACGCAACCTCATGGACATGTGGTGTTTGTTGAGCGCAAGCACCCAACAAACGTTTATGCTCAGCAACCATGGTAAAACACTCGGCTTACCCTGATGAAACGTGTCACCTGGTTGTGCACCAAGTTTGCAGAGATTCAAAGGTTCACACCCAGTGAAGAGATGTTGCTACATGGCCCGGCCGTTTTGTTGGCTGACTCTCCGTTTCCTTTATGGTGTCGAGTACCCCATAATTGCACTCAGCAAAGTGCCGAATACCCGACAAAAGGACACTTGGCTTACACATCATTGTCAACATGGTGTAAGTTGAGCCTCCTTTGTCGACTATTGATGCTGCCAAGTATTTCTGGGCCTTCACCGAGTATTGTGGGTACTCGACAATGAAGATTTTTCTTGTAGTGCATCATGCATGGTTCATTTGAACCCAGTGGCGGAACCATGATTGGCTGACGCCCAGACAAGAAACTAAAGGCCAAAAAATACTAAAAAACACATTTTCATGGCTAGAAAAGGCAACCTATGTTATAAGTAATAAAGCAAGACACATCAAAAGGCAATGTATAGCATAGATGATAGAAAAGATGATATCAAATCCTAGGATTGATTGATCTCAACCTCCGGTGACAACATCTTCAATTGTAGAAGAGATTAAACCTTGAAAGGAAAATTTTAAAATGCAAATCGAATGCACAAAATAGCAGCCTTTGAATAGCAGGTAAAAATATTCAACATCACCCGCCTTGAGTTGAGCAGTAATATGAGGGATATTATTAGTTGTTTGAGTTGAAGTAGATGTTTCGACAGATGCCATGGTTTGAACTTCAAAAAATATGTCATTATCTGTTCTTTCATATACGTTGCCTTTCTGTACAATTATATAAAACAAAAATTACTAAATGTCTAAATCGATTTTTACATTTATGTTGAAAAGGGGACAACATTAAGAATAGAAGATCATCACCAAAAAGTGGAATCTAGCAAGAAAAAACAGGGATTTATATTTCCACTGTTCATAGTCCAGGCGAAAGAAGAGAGGTACCAGGCTCGTGGTGGGTTGCTCCTAGCAAGTTGCAAAGGTCGCCTCGCCGGACATAGCCGAAACCAAAGGAGAAGGGGATCAAAGCCGTCTGGACGGCAGGGTACCGTGGGTAGGGTTTGTCGTCCAAGCAAGGGAGATGGGCAGTGGTTTTTGCTTCTCGTTGAACCAATCTGCAGGGAAAGCGAGAGCTCTAAAGGAAGCGACCTTTTGATGGATGGGGGCATTGGCTCCTGTTTTTTTCAAATGATTCAAAAGTCATATTTCCAATTTAAAAAAAGTTGTGAAAACTTACACGTATTCACGACGAATCTGTTAAAATTTGTTAGAAAAATGTGTGATTTGCAAGCTATACAAAAAAAAAATCCTGACCCAATAATTAAAAATATGACCCATTTTCATTTATGTATCTTTTTCTACATCACATATGGAAGTATATTGCCATGATAATTTTGTTGAATGTGTACTTGTGTATGTACATTTATTTTATTTTTTTGTGCTATGGAAATATGTTTTTCTAGTCGACCGTGTTTGTGTGTGTGTGTGTGTGTTTTAGCAACGTTTGTGTGTGTGTGTGTGTGTGTGTGTGTGTGTGTGTGTGTGTGTGTGTGTGTGTGTGTGTGTGTGTGTGTGTGTTTTAGCAACGTTTGTGTGTGTGTGTGTGTGTGTGTGTGTGTGTGTGTGTGTGTGTGTGTGTGTGTGTGTTGGCTGAGTATATGCTAATTTCTGATATCTAAGGCCCAACGGAGATTTAGAAAGAGTTGCGCCAATAATAAATTCTTCTATATATGGGCTGGGAAATTTCCCACATCCCAGGCCATTACCTAGGCCGCGGGAGCTATATCTCGCATTAAGAGCGACTGATGGATCTCTCGCCAAAAGAGTGCATAGTAACGGGCTGGCTTGTTAGCGCACCTTTTAGCGAAAAAGAGAGGAAAAAGGGAATTCGCAGGATTCAAGTCTGGGTCCCCTCGTTTATGTTTAGCAAAGATAGCCATTGGGTAAGTGTCGGGTACATGTTGAATACTAGGGCGTGGCCTACTTATATAGGGAAAAGAGCGAGTTTTCCATTGTTTTTCCAAGCGTTTTGTTTCTTGTTTTGTTCTGTTCTTCATTGGTTTTTGTTCATGTCTTTATCCCTTTCTACCGGTTTTTATTTTCTTTCATTTCATTTGATTTCTTTATTACTTTTCCCGGCTCTAATTGTTTTATTCCTTTCTTCTTAGTTTTACTTCGGTTTTGTTTGTCTCTTTCTCGTTTTCCATCGATTTTTTTTCTTTTCTCCCGAGTTTCACTGGTTTTATGTACACATTTTGGGTATATATCTAATACATAATTTTAATACACATTTAACATTTTTGATATTCTTGATTAAAAAAATTCGAATACCCGATTATAGTTTTTTAATAGATGGTCAAAAAAAATTATATACACATTTAACATTGTTTTCAAATGCTTGTTTAATATTTTTTATTACAAGTGTCAGATTTTTTTAATGCATGGTCATATTCATTAGTGCATGACGTCAAATCCATAAAATAATGGCTTTCCATGTTTTGCTTGCATGTACTAGTATATTAAATATTCAATTATTGCTTTCCAAAACGAAAATAGTATGAACATTCATACTTGGGTACATATAGATGTACATTTACCCGACATACCCATGTAGACCGTGACCCTAGTTAGTGGGTATTATTCTATATATCTATACCTCAAGGTGATATTCTTGGTTTCGTCTCGCAAGTAGATTTTTTTTCCGTAGTTTTGGTCACCTACCGGCGGTCCGTCCGTCCTATTTTCCTCACGTCCGAGGTGGTACTAAACACTGCTTGATCAAAATTTTGAATCCGTCGCTGGGTGCCTGAGCCAAAAGTATTAATATGGCCTTTACTGTGCACTAGTAGAAAACATGGCATTAGTCCCGGTTCTAGAGGGCCTTTAGTCCCGGTTCTACAACCGGGACAACACGATCGGTACTAATGCCGATCACTTTTAGTCCCGGTTGGCTTACGAACCGGGACCAAAGGTGCTCCACGTGGCCGCACTGCGGCGCCGAGGCAGGAGGACCTTTAGTCCCGGTTCGTAACACGAACCGGGACAATAAGACTCTGGTTTTTTTTTTTGGAAAGGGCCGTGTTTCATTTTTTGTTTTCATTTTCTTTTATATTTATATTGTATTTTCACGCGGGTTTTCATTTTTGGAAAGGGCCAATCGCAACATCATATTTTCCTCTAATTCAACATGATCACTTGCATCCATCCACCTTAATCAAATATATGTCATATAACTCAACATCATCTTACTCATCTAACAACTCATCATCATCTTAATCATACCAAGTTAAAATCTCATAAAACAGAAAAACATCATAATAGTAAAACATCATAACAGAAAAACATCATAATAGTAATCGATCATGCAAGTTAAAATAAACCAGAAAAACTTCTCCCTCGTAGGACCTAGTCCTCCCTCCTAGGTAAAATGACATAAAACAGAATAACACCTATGTCTCCATGATGAAGCAAAGAGATCCAACGGTCTCCAACTTGTGGCTTGCGATCCTTCTTTATTTGTCCACATGCTTCAATTTGGAGCCGTCTTGGTGGTTTGCGCTCAGTTGAGTATGCAAAAGAGAACTCGGGCCTCATAGGGCTTTTAATTGTCATATTACCTTCGGCTTGCATCAACGGAGGCACAACTTCATTTGACAGTTTCTGTTGAAGAACATAATAGTAGCCTAGTTAGCAATGTAATCAATACCATTTACGCAATAGTAGTGTACTTAATTAGCAACTCTTACCAAGATATTTCGGCGAATGTCATCCGCCCTCAACCTATGCACTAATGTCCTGTACAATGTATAATTTGGGCCAGTTCCCAAATTATACGGGAAGATCTCCCTACCAACTAGGACACCAATAACAAAGTTGATAAGATCATCCTTCTCCTCCCAAGTTAGATGTGATCCATAACACTCGAAGAAACGAAATAAGCTGTAAATTATAAATTAACAAATTTAGTATGGATGAACACCAACTATTTTTAAATATAGAATGCAAATTACTTGACAAATATGCATGGTTGATAAACTCACATGGAGGTAAAACAGGATGCATATCGACATCCATCCAAATGTCGATGTTACCTTCAATATGATCTTCAGGACGAAGATCGAAGGTTATTTCCATATCCTCCTGAAATCCATATGCCTTTGAGCTTCCCAATATGAGCTTCCCAATTTGAGCACCCTAATTCTGTGTTATTAACTGCATTCATTACTTTGACCAGAAATGTGTGACCATGTTTAGTCCTCAGGTTGGCTCTCCTCGTCTCGAAACCGTCGTGCTCTTCGAAACCGAGCCTCTCCAAGAAACACCGTCTTGCATGACAGGGGATGAACTAGTCGAATTGTATAAAACAGAAATTACACGTTGAAGCAAAGAAACAGAAGTCATGCTTAATTACGAAAAAACACTTGTCATCGTTGCGTACTGTAGAAATATCGAAGTCCTCGTAAAGCTTCATGGTGAAGAACCTGCCGTGTCGCAGCCCAGGCTGGTCGCAAAGACCCTTATCTTCGCCGCACTGTTCACACGTTTGGCACCTATCGTCGTCATCAGACGACGACATTTCCTGTGTTCATGATTCAAAAAGTACGGCATGACCATTGCTAATGTAAGACATATTGAGCGCCTAAAATTTGTCGGAACGGAAATAAATCAACATTCCGGCAAAACATAGGCACTAGGAGGGGTTCCCTGCAATAACATACACACATGTCCAAATAGACCTAATTCAATATCGGTTGACTTTCGGTCCGTCGAGGCTTTCCTTAAATAACTCTCATATCTTATGGTGTGTTGGTGCGCACTCTCTCACACTGATATGGTGGTGTATATATGTTGGTGGACACTCTCTCACACTAATAGTTCGACCGTCGGTGATGGGCGCAGCTCCTCTCCTCTCCTTGCGCATTACACCGAGGTATATATCGTCGCAAGAAGAGAAGAGGAGGAAGCGCCCCCCACGACAACAGTCGGGATTCCTCCATCAAGAACACACATGAAAGTCACACAAGGAGCAACGACAGACCAAAAGTCACACACGCATTATACCAATATAATATCACTAATACATTTATAATGAACTCGAATATAATA
This sequence comes from Elymus sibiricus, assembly GCA_039707655.1. Lineage (NCBI taxonomy): Eukaryota > Viridiplantae > Streptophyta > Magnoliopsida > Poales > Poaceae > Elymus > Elymus sibiricus. The sequence goes on from CM077671.1 coordinate 488,821,954, forward strand.
TCACTAATACATTTATAATGAACTCAAATATAATATCACTAATACATCATCTCGAATAATCCAGTTAATGCATCATCAAATATAAACTAATACATCTCGAATATTATCATATAAGATCACTAATACAGATCGAATATCCTAGAATCCAAAGTGGAGGACGGTGAACTCGGTTCACTAGCGGTCTCTGAGTCGCTGGCGGTGGACACCCAAAGATAAGGAAGCATCACACTGGATCATAACTCGGGTGAGATCCCTGAAGAACCTGCCAGGTATTGGAGAACATGGCGTCCAACGCCGCCATGTAGCGACGGACGTGCTCGTCCTCCTCCCTGACACGGCGACGTACCACCTCCGTGGGGGCCCGCTCCCTCTGCACCGAAAGTGGCCCACGCTACCGCCACCAAAGAAGCTCCGGGTCGACGACGAGACCAGGATTCCTCACCAAGCTCCGAGCCCGGGAAGGTATGTGACGCCCCCAATTTCGACCGTACGCTAAACATACACGCAATGCGTACGACCAAGATTAGGAACTCACTGATTGATATCACAACACAACACTAGACACAAATTAAAGTCATACAACTTCATATTACAAGCCAGGGGCCTCGAGGGCTTGAATACAAAGCTCGACAAGCACGAGTCAGCGGAAGCAAAAAAATATCTGAGTACAGACATAAGTTAAACAAGTTTTGCCTTAAGAAGGCTAGCACAAACATAAGCAGCGGATCGAAAGAGGCGAGGCCTCCTGCCTGGGAGCCAACCTAACTACTCCTGAGCGTCGGCACTCTCCACGTAGTAGTAGGCTCCAGCGGTGGTGTAGTAGTCGTCTCCGGCGTACTCCATCTCCTGGGTTCCATCGTCTGAACGCAGCATCGTATCGAGGGGGAAAGAGAAAGCAAAGCAGCGGTGAGTACTCATCCAAAGTACTCGCAAGACTGACATCAGAACTATGCTAAATATGCATCATTATCAAGGGGAGGGGTTATATCTGGACTGACTGCAGAAAGCAAGAATAGGGAGGAGGCCTAGTCCTATCGAAGACTAGCATCTTCAGCATCTTGCAGCATTAGAAGAGAGTAGAATGGTATCTCATATATAGTCATATTATTGTAGCAATTTATTAAGTAACCATGCCCACAGATTCTTCCTCGACTCCCTGCGAGGAAGCAATCTCGGAGCCAACATTCATTTCAAATGAAATCACAATTATAGTTGTATAAGGTCAAAGTATAACTCCAACTCGTCCTGTTACCGTGGACACGGCTATTCGAATAGATAATTTCTTCCCTGCAGGGGTGCACCACATTCCCCAACACGCCTGATCACCTCCGGCAGGACACACTTTCCTGGGTCATGCCCGGCCTCGGGATATCAGCACGTCGTAGCCCTACCTAGGCTCAACGAAGAGGCCAGCCCGCCGGTCTAAATCCTAAGCGCGCAGGGGTCATCGGCCAATCGCCCCTTGCACTCCTGCACGATGCGAACGCGGCCGAGGTCAGTCCTAGCACCCCTTAGTAACAAGCGCAATGCCGTTGCCGACCACTCGGGCGCGCACCGCTCCATTGCTGACGTCCGAAGAGCTTCGGCTGATACAACGACGTTGAGTACCCATAACTTCCCCACGTGAAGGTTAGTGCGTAATAAGGCCAACGACCCAACTCAGATCAAATACCCAACCCATTAGCATTTTATTAATGCGGGGCAAGCGCGACCCATGAAGTGCGGTCCCGTCACCCCGACTCGAGGATGTGTGGCAAGGGCCTCTCCTGCCCGTCCATGCCTCAACATAACCCTTTGGATGCCTTACCGGCGCATCCCACCACATCTTACACATGGGTGCCCTTGGGGCCGACCCGTCTCAAGACTGTCGGGAACTCAGGTCCACCTCAACCAGGGTGGTACCGCCTGTCCCTCCAGTCAAATCTTTCACATATAACCAAAGTCAAGTTGAAGTAACTGTGTGTTTATAGACCAAGTGGATATCCGAGGAATCACCCTCGATGGATCCCACTCGAGGTATGTGTATGACAAGAGTCGCTATCGATAAATGGGAAGGAGGAATCACTCTCGATACCCACGACCGATTAGCTACACTACAGAATTAACACCGGGAGTGCTAAGTGAGGTATCACCCTCGGCACTCGGTAGTAGCTCTGCAGTGCCATACTTAAGGGGTGTGCGGTGATGTGAGGGGGCTGGCTCGTCGGTCGGTTGACCGAGTCTTTGGGTCTTCGAGTCGTCGATGAAAAAGCAGGGGCAACTGGGACTAAGGGGGTCACAGGGGATTCACTGATCAACCTATACTAAGCAGTTGGTATGATTGTAGGTATAGTAACAGTTTATCAAAACCAGGCTACGCATCAGAATAGGAGCTAACTAATATAGTAGAAAAAATCTAATGCAAGAATAAGAGGGAAAGGAATAGGCGATATCGGAATGCTCAAGGGGGTTTGCTTGCCTTGCTGCTCTTCGGCAAAAGGCTGGTCGTCAACGGCGTAGTCGTACCCGGCAGCAGCGTCAGTCTCGGGGTCTACCGGTAAGAAGAGGGGGAAGAAACAATAAATATAAAGCAGACAAATGCATCACGATGCATGACATGACAATATGCAAAGCTAGGTATGCACTAACGCAGTACTATACGTTGTAGACGGAGCGGGAGAATATCTGACGATATTTCCCGGGTCTCGGGCTACTACCGGACATATGATCGTAATGCTAAATGTCCATGTTCATCATGCTAGGAGCATGTGACAGATGAACGGACAGCGTATTTGGATTCGTGGGATTTTTCTGATCAACTTTCATGTATAAAACTTTTTCATCTGAGCTACGGATTATTTTATATTAATTTTTAAAGTTTTAATAATATTCTGGAATTTCTTTTAATTATTAATTCGAATTATCCAAAACAGTAAATGTTAAGTGTACCCAGGTTTGTACCCAGCCAACACACAGTGGCTGACTGGTGGGCCATGTTGACCTGGGTCAACACCCAGCCAGCAGAGGCTGACTGGTGGGCCAGCTGCCCAGTCAGCAGGCTGACTGGGCCGGCCCTATCCACTGGAACAGTGCATAGGCCCCACCTGTCAGTCTCTGTGGGCCTAATAGTGATTATTTTAATTAACTTAGATTAATTAACGGGTGGGGTCCGGTCGTCAGCGGCTGTTAGCCTAAACTAATTGTTAATTAGACCTAAACTAATTATCTGACGAAGCGGGCCCACGGGTCAGTGACCCAGGCCGCGGTGGCTGGCGCCGGCGACCACAGAGAGCGGCGGGGGGACGCCGGCGACCGATTCCGGCGCCCATTTGGACGCTCGCGTGCATGAATGGAGCCAGCGCGACGAGCCGCATCGATCTAGACTACGGGCGCGAGCTAACGCGGTCGGCATCCACGGCGGCGATGATGCCCGAGCGGCAACGGCGGCGGCGCAGTTCGGACAGGGAGCTGCCGAGGTCTAGAAGGAACCCTAGAGGGAGGGATCGGAGGCGGGGCTCACTGCGATGACGGGGAGGGGTCTAGGAGGGCCGGAGGTGGTCGGAGGTGTGCTGCAGGTCAACAATGGCGACGGCAGCCGAGGAGGTGGATCCGGCTGATGGCGACGATTTGGCGCAGCTCCGGCTCGATCGAGCACTCCAGAGGGTCGAGGGTGGCCTTGCGGGGCTCCTGGACTCGACGGAGAGGAGCGAGGAGGGCCGTGGCGGCGGGTTTCACCACGGCGCGGCCATGGATCCGCTTCGGTGAGCTCGAGCGCGAGCGAGAGAGGGACAGAGGGGGCTACAGGAGAGGTCCTAGGGTTTGCGGGGTGAGAGAGGGCGCCGCGGGGGTCAGTCTTATCCATGGGGGAGCGCCCGATGGCCGTGCGCGAGCGTCGGTGCCATGGCGCGCTCGGCCTTTCCCTGGCGCTGGTGGGAGGTAAGGGAAAGGCTGGCCCTGGTGGGCTAGGCCAGCCTGTAGTAGTTGGGCCTAAGTGCCAAGTAGGCTTTTTCCCTTTTTTTATTTTTTTTATTTTTCCTTATAGACTTTCTGTTTCTTTTTATTTTAGCTTAATTTCTCCCTAACAAAAATGTGTGAAAGGCTCCAATAAATACCTTGCAATAAACAGTAACACCACAAAAAGTTCGGGGGCATTTGAGATAAGTTTGGAATTTTCATAAAGGAAAAGGTATTTAATTATTTGTTTTGGCATGTGCCATAATTGTTTTGAGGCACTTAAATACTTTATAAAATGTTGGTTTCAATTTTATAAATACTAGGTGAATATTTGTAATGATTTTAGTTTTCATGTTTGCAAAATTTTCAAAACCACCTTTCAAATGAATTTTGAGTTGGACAAGAATTTGAATTTGCATTTGATTCCAACAGTGACCATAATTGGATTAGCAAAATGGATTAGCCTAATCCTCAGATTACTGTAGCTTGATTACAGAGATTACTGTAGCGCCAAAACCAGGGTGTTACAACTCTCCCCTACTAAAAGAAATTCTCGTCCCGAGAATTAAGAGGTAGACGTAAGGGGGAAAAGTTTGGTTACGAAAATCTAACGAATCTTCTTGTTCTTGGCTGCTCTCATCGAAGAGGTTGGTCCTTTACGTTGTTGTCTCCGATTCGGGTCATCCAGATGAAATCGTCATCCTTCCTTCGGGATCTTCATCGTCCTACGAATGCAATTAGAGGGAAACTCTGGAAGAACGAATCTAAACAAAGTTGGGCATCTGACGGTGAACTCAGGGAAGAAGACATGAATTATTTCTCGAGTTGTAGCTCAAGAAATATATTGAGAGCAATATGTGATGGTAAAAAAAGTTTCAAACAGGTAGTCAATCATTCGATGCCTAATCAAAAGGTGAAGGGGTTCAGAGTAACGAAATAAATATTGCGTCTGATACAAGGATAATTCATCCCTTGAACGGTGGGTCGAGAATCACATACGAAGTCAAGTGCAAAGGATACTTCAGAATCAAGGGTTTACAGGAGAGTCAGGTTTCGATCCTGTGGAACTGTGGTTTATGGGACCACCATGTGGGATAGGAGCAGGTAAAGCGGTGACATCTTGCACGGTCAAGATGGCAAGACCTGTCAGAGGAAAGCTTGTCAGTTAAGTTGGCAACAACGTCGATACCAAGGGCGGGGGATGAATAGAACCATTTTCCTGCTCGTTGAAACGAGGCGGACCAATAGGAAAAGTTCTCGTCCACCGGCGGTTACCGGAATGTTATCAACAATAGTAACAGGGCCTTACTGACAGAATTTATCACCGAGGTGTTTACCTAAGCAGGGAATTACCACTGTTCAGATAAGCTAGATTACAAGAATGGTTAAACAAACCAATGGAAAGGAAAATGTGTTCATCACATTAAACAGACCAATGGAAAGGAAAATGTGTTTATCACATTAAACAGGCCAATGGAAAGGAAAATGTTTTTATACTCAAGTTTTAGGAGTATATCTTTTCCCAAGGAAAAACAGTGCATGATATACATGACAGGATAGCAAGTAGATAACCCTTTAGGTAAAGGGGCGAGGAAATTCATGACATTCCCATACAATGGTGTTTGGATAATTGATCAAGAAACAATTTGCATCGAGCTTATATTATTCCTGTTGATGATCGATATACCACATCCTTGCTTCGGGATAGCAATGATATGGTGTTTCGAGTAAAGGATGGAGTTTGGATACACAAAGGATCCAGTAGGAACAATTTATAAAATAAGTCATACGATTTCCTCAAGGAAGACCTTGCTGAACAAGATACTATAACAATAGGTCATCCGGCCACGTGTGTCCGACATGACATCACCTTATCGGGTACCGAGAGACCAATGTTATAATTCTTGGAAGATGTTCCAACCATCATATCTGACTGAGATTCAGATATGTTTGGTATTTCGATACCTCAGACTTAGCAGGCCTGAGAAGGAAAAGGGATGCAGCACAAATCGACAAGATCACGTTGCAAGAATCTCAGAACATGGAATACGGAAGTAAGCTCCGAAACAGGAGTCCATCATTAACCATGGTGAAGATGTGAAGGTGGCCGACGGGCTCAACAACGATTTATTGAGATTTCCATAAACGTGATTTTCCACAATTACGTGAACAAGGTGATAGCATTGGTCACACCAATGATATAATGATGAATGTTCGAGAAAAACATCCACAATTAAACATTGATCAAAAAGTGCACCCGGAATTATAGACCAAGCGGCACGATCAATGTTAGAATGGTGATTCAACAACTAACACACTAAGAATGAAATTACCGCTCATCAACTTTGAAGTAATAGGGATGCTTGAAATATTGAATTCACAATTTACAGTTCACTTGTCGGTACTCCGGTTAGAAACAACACGGGAACAAAGAAATGAAAGGTGAACCCGAAAGAGAAGAGAGATCAGAACCCAGAGTATAGATGAGGAATAAAAGATCCTAATACCACCCGATTGAGATGTGTGCCCGTCAGCCACACAACAATGTTAGTAAAAGTTTTTCAATGACTAGACTCAACTTCGACCAAGGAGTTGGAAAGGGGCTACCAACAGGCAGTTGGCTCTGATACCAACTTGTGACGTCCCCAATTTCGACCGTACGCTAAACATACACGCAATGCGTACGACCAAGATTAGGGACTCACTGATTGATATCACAACACAACACTAGACACAAATTAAAGTCATACAGCTTCATATTACAAGCCAGGGGCCTCGAGGGCTCGAATACAAAGCTCGACAAGCACGAGTCAGCGGAAGCAAAAAAATATCTGAGTACAGACATAAGTTAAACAAGTTTTGCCTTAAGAAGCCTAGCACAAACATAAGCAGCGGATCGAAAGAGGCGAGGCCTCCTGCCTGGGAGCCAACCTAACTACTCCTGAGCGTCGGCACTCTCCACGTAGTAGTAGGCTCCAGCGGTGGTGTAGTAGTCGTCTCCGGCGTACTCCATCTCCTGGGTTCCATCGTCTGAACGCAGCATCGTATCGAGGGGGAAAGAGAAAGCAAAGCAGCGGTGAGTACTCATCCAAAGTACTCGCAAGACTGACATCAGAACTATGCTAAATATGCATCATTATCAAGGGGAGGGGTTATATCTGGACTGACTGCAGAAAGCAAGAATAGGGAGGAGGCCTAGTCCTATCGAAGACTAGCATCTTCAGCATCTTGCAGCATTAGAAGAAAGTAGAATGGTATCTCATATATAGTCATATTATTGTAGCAATTTATTAAGTAACCACGCCCACAGATTCTTCCTCGACTCCCTGCGAGGAAGCAATCTCGGAGCCAACATTCATTTCAAATGAAATCACAATTATAGTTGTATAAGGTCAAAGTATAACTCCAACTCGTCCTGTTACTGTGGACACAGCTATTCGAATAGATAATTTCTTCCCCGCAGGGGTGCACCACATTCCCCAACACGCCTGATCACCTCCGGCAGGACACACTTTCCTGGGTCATGCCCGGCCTCGGGATATCAGCACGTCGTAGCCCTACCTAGGCTCAACGAAGAGGCCAGCCCGCCGGTCTAAATCCTAAGCGCGCAGGGGTCATCGGCCAATCGCCCCTTGCACTCCTGCACGATGCGAACGCGGCCGGGGTCAGTCCTAGCACCCCTTAGTAACAAGCGCAATGCCGTTGCCGACCACTCGGGCGCGCACCGCTCCATTGCTGACGTCCGAAGAGCTTCGGCTGATACAACGACGTTGAGTACCCATAACTTCCCCACGTGAAGGTTAGTGCGTAATAAGGCCAACGACCCAACTCAGATCAAATACCCAACCCATTAGCATTTTATTAATGCGGGGCAAGCGCGACCCATGAAGTGCGGTCCCGTCACCCCGACTCGAGGATGTGTGGCAAGGGCCTCTCATGCCCGTCCATGCCTCAACATAACCCTTTGGATGCCTTACCGGCGCATCCCACCACATCTTACACATGGGTGCCCTTGGGGCCGACCCGTCTCAAGACTGTCGGGAACTCAGGTCCACCTCAACCAGGGTGGTACCGCCTGCCCCTCCAGTCAAATCTTTCACATATAACCAAAGTCAAGTTGAAGTAACTGTGTGTTTATAGACCAAGTGGATATCCGAGGAATCACCCTCGATGGATCCCACTCGAGGTATGTGTATGACAAGAGTCGTTATCGATAAATGGGAAGGAGGAATCACCCTCGATACCCACGACCGATTAGCTACACTACAGAATTAACACCGGGAGTGCTAAGTGAGGTATCACCCTCGGCACTCGGTAGTAGCTCTGCAGTGCCATACTTAAGGGGTGTGCGGTGATGTGAGGGGGCTGGCTCGTCGGTCGGTTGACCGAGTCTTCGGGTCTTCGAGTCGTCGATGAAGAAGCAGGGGCAACTGGGACTAAGGGGGTCACAGGGAATTCACTGATCAACCTATACTAAGCAGTTGGTATGATTGCAGGTATAGTAACAGTTTATCAAAACCAGGCTATGCATCAGAATAGGAGCTAACTAATATAGTAGCAAAAATCTAATGCAAGAATAAGAGGGAAAGGAATAGGCGATATCGGAATGCTCAAGGGGGTTTGCTTGCCTTGCTGCTCTTCGGCAAAAGGCTAGTCGTCAACGGCGTAGTCGTACCCGGTTGCAGCGTCAGTCTCGAGGTCTACCGGTAAGAAGAGGGGGAAGAAACAATAAATATAAAGCAGACAAATGCATCACGATGCATGACATGACAATATGCAAAGCTAGGTATGCACTAACGCAGTACTATACGTTGTAGACGGAGTGGGAGAATATCTGACGATATTTCCCGAGTCTCGGGCTACTACCGGACATATGATCCTAATGCTAAATGTCCATGTTCATCATGCTAGGAGCATGTGACAGATGAACGGACAGCGTATTCGGATTCGTGGGCTTTTTCTGATCAACTTTCATGTATAAAACTTTTTCATCTGAGCTACGGATTATTTTATATTAATTTTTAAAGTTTTAATAATATTCTGGAATTTCTTTTAATTATTAATTCGAATTATCCAAAACAGTAAATGTTAAGTGTACCCAGGTTTGTACCCAGCCAACACACAGTGGCTGACTGGTGGGCCATGTTGACCTGGGTCAACACCCAGCCAGCAGAGGCTAACTGGTGGGCCAGCTGCCCAGTCAGCAAGCTGACTGGGCCGGCCCTATCCACTGGAACAGTGCATAGGCCCCACCTGTCAGTCTCTGTGGGCCTAATAGTGATTATTTTAATTAACTTAGATTAATTAACGGGTGGGGTCCGGTCGTCAGCGGCTGTTAGCCTAAACTAATTGTTAATTAGACCTAAACTAATTATCTGACGAAGTGGGCCCACGGGTCAGTGACCCAGGCCGCGGTGGCTGGCGCCGGCGACCACAGAGAGCGGCGGGGGGACGCCGGCGACCGATTCCGGCGCCCATTTGGACGCTCGCGTGCATGAATGGAGCCAGCGCGACGAGCCGCATCGATCTAGACTACGGGCGCGAGCTAACGCGGTCGGCATCCACGGCGGCGATGATGCCCGAGCGGCAACGGCGGCGGCGCAGTTCGGACAGGGAGCTGCCGAGGTCTAGAAGGAACCCTAGAGGGAGGGATCGGAGGCGGGGCTCACTGCGATGACGGGGAGGGGTCTAGGAGGGCCGGAGGTGGTCGGAGGTGTGCTGCAGGTCAACAATGGCGACGGCGGCCGAGGAGGTGGATCCGGCTGATGGCGACGATTTGGCGCAGCTCCGGCTCGATCGAGCACTCCAGAGGGTCGAGGGTGGCCTTGCGGGGCTCCTGGACTCGACGGAGAGGAGCGAGGAGGGCCGTGGCCGCGGTTTCACCACGGCGCGGCCATGGATCCGCTTCGGTGAGCTCAAGCGCGAGCGAGAGAGGGACAGAGGGGGCTACAGGAGAGGTCCTAGGGTTTGCGGGGTGAGAGAGGGCGCCGCGGGGGTCAGTCTTATCCACGGGGGAGCGCCCGATGGCCGTGCGCGAGCGTCGGCGCCATGGCGCGCTCGGCCTTTCCCTGGCGCTGGCGGGAGGTAAGGGAAAGGCTGGCCCTGGTGGGCTGGGCCAGCCTGTAGCAGTTGGGCCTAAGTGCCAAGTAGGCTTTTTCCCTTTTTTTTCCTTATAGACTTTCTGTTTCTTTTTATTTTAGCTTAATTTCCCCCTAACAAAAATGTGTGAAAGGCTCCAATAAATACCTTGCAATAAACAGTAACACCACAAAAAGTTTGGGGGCATTTGAGATAAGTTTGGAATTTTCATAAAGGAAAAGGTATTTAATTATTTGTTTTGGCCTGTGCCATAATTGTTTTGAGGCACTTAAATACTTTATAAAATGTTGGTTTCAATTTTATAAATACTAGGTGAATATTTGTAACTCATCTATGATTTTAGTTTTCATGTTTGCAAAATTTTCAAAACCACCTTTCAAATGAATTTTGAGTTGGACAAGAATTTGAATTTGCATTTGATTCCAACAGTGACCATAATTGGATTAGCAAAATGGATTAGCCTAATCCTCAGATTACTGTAGCTTGATTACAAAGATTACTGTAGCACCAAAACCAGGGTGTTACAAGGTAGCACCTCCCAGTGCCAGCCCGGCGGAGCCCAGTCCTGGACATTGCGCCTCTCAAGCAGGCTGTCGCCGCCGACTCGACGACGACGAGGATGCGGGCCAGGCATCGTCGACGTCGAGACAAATTCCTATGAGAACATTTTCTTATCGTTTAATGTTTTGCTATTTTAGAAATGCTTAATTTCTTAAACTCATGTTAGACTCATTTTTGACTAGGCCACTCGAATCATTTGCATATAACATTAAGAAAAATATAGAACTTGAAAAATATAAAACCTAGTTAATTTCATACTAATTAACTAGGTTCATACTACGCCCGACGGCTAATTAACTAGAACTTTTCAAACTAATTTCATACTAATTAACTAGAACTTTTCAAACTAATTTCATACTAATTAACTAGGTTCATATATACTACACTCGGTTCATACTACGGGCGATGACGGTGACCGCGGGGGGGGGGGGGGATAGGAGGAGGGGAACGGCGGTGTGGCTCCCGGCGGCTCACCTAGCTAGGAGGAGGGGAGCGGGGCTCGGGGCGGCAACGGCGTCGGGGGGCGGCGACGGGGACGTCGTCGGGGCGGCGACGGGGATGGCTTCGGGGGCGGCAACGGTGACGGCGTCGAGGGCGGCGACGGGGGCAGCGCGACGAGGAGCGGGCTCGGGGAGGCAACGACGCGGTCCGGCAGCCTGGCGGCGTCGAGGTTTTCTTCGGCGCCGTCGGGGGAGATGGAGATGGATTTTGGTCCACTTATATACCCCCGCCTTTAGTCCCGGTTGGAGCCACCAACCGGGACTAAAGGGCTGGGCTTCCCGCCTTTTGGGCTGCTGAAATTCACCAACCGGGGGACCTTTAGTCCCGGTTGGAACCACCAACCGGGACTAAAGGGATGGTCCTGGCTGTGGTGGGAGTTTAGTCCCACCTCGCTAGTTGAGGAGCACGACGACCAGCTTATAAGCCCCGCTGTGAGAGAGGCAGCACGAGCCTCTCTCAAACCGAACATGTGCCTACTATCTCGCTGTTACTAAAGTGAAAATAGATGCGCTTTGTAGAGAAAATTCAACCTAAATTCAAAATGCTAGTAAAAATTTACTAGCACTTTGAATTTAGGTTGAATTTTCTCTATAAGCGCATCTATTTTCATTTTTGCTATTTTTTATGTTATTTTTTTGCATATTAAAAGTTCTTAACAAAAAATACTTTATGAATATTCTTTTTGCTATTAAAGTTTTTAACAAAAATAACTTTGATAATTTTAGTTGCATAAATTTTATATAATATTAAGTTACATAACTTTGATCGGACGAAAACTCGTCTATTACAAAGGGATTTTAATTTTTTAAACATATTTTAACTCAAGACTTTTTCTGCATTCAATATGCACCATTCAAAGCCACATCATCACTTTTCAACCATTTTCTGACTTCATTTGCTATTTCTCATGCATTTCATGATTTATTTTGAGCTAAAATGACCCTGAATTGAAAAGCACTGCAAATGAACTCTGAAATGGTTGAAAGTTGGCATGGTATCATAATTTCATCCACATAGCATGTGCTAAAAAGTTGAGAGGGTTATAGGGAAAACTGGATGCACTTCGTGTACAAACTGGATAATCTCTTTCGAAGTATCAGGGTTTCGGACGAAAACTCGTCTATTACAAAAGGATTTCATTTCTTCACATGTAACTGCAGTGATATTCTAGATGAAAGCCATCATCAGAATAGTTGTGGAGAGAAAGTCTTCACTTTTTCTTCGCGTGTGTCCCTTGCTTATTGCGCCGTAACCATGGATAATCTTCATCGTTTAACAAGATCTTGGGTCAGCCTTCACTTTGAAGGGAGGAATTTCATGAAACTTTTCATAATCTTCAGACATGTCTGTCTCGCCCTCCACTCACACGATGTTTCTTTTCCCGGAAAGAACTATGTTTCGCTTTGGCTCATCGTTTGATGTATCCGCTTCCTTATCTTTTTTTTCTCGGTTTGGTAGACATGTCCTTCACATAGAAAACCTGCGCCACATCATTGGCTAGGACAAATGGTTCCTCTGTGTACCCAAGATTGTTGAGATCCACTGTTGTCATTCCGTACTACGGGTCTAACTATACGCCGCCTCCTGACAGATTGACCCATTTGCACCGAAACAAAGGGACCTTAAATTCATGTCCATAGTCAAGTTCCCATATCTCCTCTATGTAACCATAATATGTGTCCTTTGCCCTATTAGTGATTGCTGCATCAAAGCGGACACCACTGTTTTGGTTGGTGCTCTTTTTATCTTGGGCGATTGTGTAAAATGTATTACCATTTATCTTGTACCCTTGGTAAGTCAATACAGTCAAAGATGGTGTCCTGGCCAACACGTACATGTCATCTGCAACAGTGTTGTTATGCATGAGATGCATTTGCAACCAACCGCCGAAAGCCCCGATATGTTCACGTGTAATCCAGTCGTCAGACTGCTCCGGGTGTGTCCAGCGTAGAATATTCTTGTGTTCATTCATATACGGGGCCACCAAGGTAGAATTCTGTAGAACTGTGTAGTGTGCTTGCGCCCAAGAATGCCCGTCCCTACATTTTATTGATTTCGCTCCTAGCGTGCCTTTTCCACTCAGTCTCCCCTCATACCGCGATTGAGAGACACCAATCAGCTTAAGGTCAGGAATAAAGTCAACACAAAACCCAATGACCTCCTCTGTTTGATGGCCCATGGAGATGCTTCCTTCTAGCCTAGCACGATTATGAACATATTTATTCAAGACTCCCATGAACCTCTCAAAGGGGAACATATTGTGTAGAAATACAGGACCCAGAATGGCAATCTCGTCGACTAGATGAACTAGGACGTGAGTCATGATATTGAAGAAGGATGGTGGGAACACCAACTCGAAGCTGACAATACATTGCACCAAATCATTCCGTAACATTGGTAGGATTTCTGGATCGATTACCTTCTGAGAGATTGCATTGAGGAATGCATATAGCTTCACAATGGCTAATCGAACGTTTTCCGGTAGAAGCCCCCTCAATGCAACCGGAAGCAGTTGCGTCATAATCACGTGGCAGTCATGAGACGTTAGGTTCTGGAATTTTTTTTCTTCCATGTTTATTATTCCCTTTATATTCGACGAGAAGCCAGACGGGACCTTCATACTGAGCAGGCATTCAAAGAAGATTTCCTTCTCCGCTTTGGTTAGAGCGTAGCTGGCAGGACCTTGATACTGCTTTGGATGCATGCCGTCTTTTTCGTTCACACGTTGCTGGTCCTCCCGTGCCTCCGGTGTATCTTTTGTCTTCCCATACACGCCCAAGAAGCCTAGCACGTTCACGCAAACATTCTTCGTCACGTGCATCACGTCGATTGCAAAGCAGACCTCTAGGTCTTTCCAATAGGGTAGGTCCCAAAATATAGATTTCTTCTTCCACATGGGTGCGCGTCCCTCAGCGTCAGTCGGAACAGATTTTCCGCCAGGACCCTTTCCAAAGATTACTTTTAAATCCTTGACCATATCAAGTATGTCATCACCAGTACGGAGGACGGGCTTCTTCTGGTGATCTGCCTCACCTTTGAAATGCTTGCCTTTCTTTCTTAAGGCATCACTACTAGGAAAAAGCCTAGTAGTAGCGCTGGTTAAACGGCTAGTAGTAGCGCGGGTGCCCGCGCTACTACTATCGCGCTACAGCTAACTGGTAGTAGTAGCGCTGGTTCATCCCGCGCTACTAGTACATGTGTTAGTAGTAGCGCTGGTGCCACACACGCTACTACTAACTATCTGTAGCGCGTGCCCGTGACCCGCGCTACTACTATTAATTTCAAAAACCAAAAAAAAATCGTGACCGCCGGCCGGAGATGGGCCCCTTCGAGGAGTAGGTCCTGTGGACCGCCGGCCGAAGATGGGGAGGAGATAAGCCCATGGCGGATCTGCAGGCAGGCGCCATGGCCGCCGCCTGACCTTCTCGCAGCTCGAGGGGAGGGGAGGGTACAGGATGGGATGGGATGGGATGGGAGGAGGAGAGGGTGGGGTAGCGACGGCGGTGAAGGAGAGAGCGGGGGGCATTGCCGCCGGCGGCGAGGTCAAGAGGAGATGGGAAGGTGTTGGGTGGCGGCGCCAATGCATGAGGAGAGGGGAGGGGAGGAATGAATCTGAGAGAGGGGGAGAGTGACGGGAGAGAGAGAGAGAGAGAGAAAGGAGGGCAGGGGAGAGGCTTACGGCGGCGGTGGTCTCGGGGAGGGGAGCGGCGGCGGTAGGGGAGAGGGCTGCGGTGGCGGCGGTTGTCTCGGGGAGGGGAGCGGCGGCGACAGGGGAGAGGGCGGCGACGGCGGTGAGGTCGAGGGCGGCCTCGGGTGGCGGCGGTGAGGTCGACGGCGACGGTGGCGACAGAGAGGAGTGGGGGAGAGGGGGGAGAGGGGGGAGTAGTGGGGGACTTAGGAAATTTTGAGCCGGCCCGCGCGGGGTTAGCTCAAAATAGCACTAGCGCTGGGTTCGGCCCAGCGCTATAGCTAAGATTTTAGCAGTAGCGTTTTTTTGCGGCGAGCGCTGCTACTACAAATAGTGTCGGTGGGCTCGTCGGGTCCAGCTTAGCAGTAGCGCTCTTTCTATTTCCAGCGCTACTGCTAAGATTTTAGCAGTAGCGCTTTTTTGCGGCGAGCGCTGCTACTACAAATAGTGTCGGTGGGCTCATCGGGTCCAGCTTAGCAGTAGCGCTCTTTCTGTTTCCAGCGCTACTGCTAAGTCTTCACTTGTAGCGCTGACAGAAGCCAGTGCTACTGCTAATTATCAGCAGCGCTTGTTATTTTCCAGCGCTACTAATAGTGTCCTACCTATAAGGTTTTTCCTAGTAGTGCATGCCTGGTCGGAAGAAATCGACGATGTCCCAGGTACACATTCTTCTTACATTTGTCTAAATATATACTTTGGGTATCATCTAAACAGTGCGTGCATGCATTGTATCCCTTGTTTGTTTGTCCTGAAAGGTTACTAAGAGCAGGCCAATCATTGATGGTTACAAACAGCAAAGCTCGTAGGTCAAATTCCTCTTGTTTATGCTCATCCCACACACGTACACCTTTTCCATTCCACAGCTGTAAAAGCTCTTCGACTAATGGCCTTAGGTACACATCAATGTCGTTGCCGGGTTGCTTAGGGCCTTGGATGAGCACTGGCATCATAATGAACTTCCGCTTCATGCACAACCAAGGAGGAAGGTTATAGATACATAGAGTCACGGGACATGTGCTATGATTGCTCCTCTGCTCCCCAAAAGGATTAATGCCATCTGCACTTAAACCAAACCATACGTTCCTTGCGTCACCTGCAAAGTCCTCCCACTTTCTCTCGATTTTTCTCCACTGCGACCCGTCAGCGGGTGCTCTCAACTTCCTGTCTTTCTTACGGTCTTCTTTGTGCCATCGCAACAACTTGGCATGCTCTTTGTTTCTGAACAGACGTTTCAACCGTGGTATTATAGGAGCATACCACATCACCTTGGCAGGAACCCTCTTCCTAGGGCGCTCGCCCTCAGCATCACCAGTGTCATCTTGTCTGATCTTATACCGCAATGCATTGCATACCGGGCATGCGTTCAATTCCTCGTACTCACCGCGGTAGAGGACGCAGTCATTAGGGCATGCATGTATCTTATGCACCTCTAATCCTAGAGGGCAGAGAACCTTCTTTCTCCATACATAGTGTCAGGCAATTCGTTATCCTTTGGAAGCTTATTCTTCATTATTTTCAGTATATTTTCAAATCCCTTGTCAGATAAACCATTCTCTACCTTCCATTGCAGCAATTCCAGTGTGGTACCGAGCTTTGTGTTGCCATCTTCGCAGATTGGATACAACCCTTTTTTGTGATCCTCTAACATGCGATCGAACTTCAACTTCTCCCTTTCACTTTCGCATTCTCTCTGTGCATCAACAATGACCCGGCGAAGATCATCATCGGGCACATCGTCTGGTGCCTCTTGATCTTCAGCCTCCCCCGTTGCAGTATCACCGTATTCAGGGTACATAGGACGATAGCTGTCATCATCCTCTTCTTCTTCGTTATCTTCCATCATAACCCCTCTTTCTTCGTGCTTGGTCCAAACATTATAGTGTGGCATGAAACCCTTCTCGAGCAGGTGGAAGTGAAGGGTTTCAGAGATGGAGTAATCCTTCGTATTCCCACAGACAGTACATGGACAATACATAAAACCATTCTGCTTGTTTGCCTCAGCCACTTCGAGAAATTTATGCAGGCCCTCAATGTACTTGGAGGTGCGTCGGTCACCATACATCCATTACCGGTTCATCTGCGTGCATTATATAATTAAATGTATCAAAAACCATTACAGAACATCATGAATAGAGAAGTGATCAAATTAATACAAGTTCATCATCACATTAAAACCAAAGTACAGTAGTGATCAAATGTTATTACTGAAAAAAGAAATACCTAAAGTTCATACATAGTTCTGATAGAACAACATAGAAGTAAGAAAATTATACAAGTATCTATCTAAATCATACAAGTAAGAATTTTTTTTCTTTTAAAAAGAAGATAGGAACAAGAGGCTCACCACGGTGGTGCCGGCGACGAGATCGGCGCGGGCGATCGACGGCGGTGAGGACGGGGACGGGGACGGCACACTACACATGTGGAGACTCTAAGAAGTTAATTTCAGCTCTAATTTTGCGTCTAAATCAAAAGAACTCCCACATACACTCCTCCACTAAAACCCACAAACCACACTCTACTTCTAGAGCATTTGAAATGAGCTAAACTAGCAGTGCGAGATAAAACGATGAAGTCGTTAACCTTTTAGAACACTTGTGTAGTTGGTGCACCGCCAAACCTAAACAAATCTTAGGGAAAATGTAGCTTGGAGGTCGAGCTTGTAGAGGAGAAAACTTAAGTGTGGCTGCGGCATTTCATCGAACACCTCATGTGCATAGGAGGTGAGAACAGAGAGCAACACACCTCCCAAACGCCGCCCGGCCAAAAAACAGAGGAGTGAGCGGGCAGGGGCGAGCATATATATAGGCGTTGTATAAGTCCCGGTTGGTGGCTAGCACCAGGACTAAAGGTGCCTCTTTAGTCCCGGTTCCAGCCACCAACCGGGACTAAAGGGACTGGGCCAGGAGCGAGGCCCTTTAGTCCCGGTTCGTGTCTAGAACCGGGACTAAAGGGGTCAGACGAACCAGGACTAAAGGGGTCAGACGAACCGGGACTGGTTCCCGCCGAGGCCCGGCCAGCGCCCTGGCCTCACGAACCGGGACTGATGCACCCATTAGTCCCGGTTCGTAACACGACCGGGACTAATGCAATATTCTGGCCCGTTTCAAAGCCCTGTTTTCTACCAGTGGTGCTTTCTATACTGCATTAAAAAAGTTGGTCCTTTCACGTATGTCTTCAGGCAATCAGCCATAGTTTGTTTTACCCGTGTCCAACTCCAGTACAGACAGGAAATTAAGAAGGACAAGAAATCCACGTAAATTGCATCACAAGTTCGCCTCAAAGTCCACCCATTGTCTGCTCCGCCGACTTAGCTGGAAAGCAAGATGTCGTCTGACAGAATCTGTCCACCTTCGCCGGTAGTCCGCCCACTGTTGCCTCCACCGACTTCACCGAAAAATAAGACGCCGTCCGACAAAATCTGTCCAATGTCGTCTCCGCCTACTTCGCCGGAAGACCGTCCAATCTCTCCTCGTCAGGCTTCGACGGAAAACAAGTTGGCCTCCGATAGTGCTCCACAATTCATGGGAAATTCGTCGGCCGATTCAACACCTGAGGTATGTGCACAAAAAGCTGAAATCATGGTTTTTACTTATTTTCCATGTCTAGCCGGCCTCGCTGTCCCATGCAAAAAAGGAGCTCAACGAGCCGCGCACAAATAGCCTTCCTGGACGACCCATTCAATCCGCATCTCAACCAGCCACCGACCTTACGCCGCCGTCCCGAATTCCCGATCCCCTCGATCACTTCTCTCCCCAACGACACAAGCACCACCACCACCACCACCAGCGAGCGTAGTCGTCATCGCTCCTCGCCCCACCACCACCACCACCACCACCACCACCACCGGTGAGAGTAACCGTCACCGCTCCACCGCGCCGCCTGCTAGAGCTGCTCTTCTGAGCCTCCCTTCCCTCTGGTGCTCGCTCCTGCAATTCTATGGTTCGTCTTCGCGTCCGCCGCAAGCCCAGGATACTATTTACCGGTGTCCCAGCAGCCACACCGTGCTCTTCCTATCCTGAATACGAAGGCCTACCAATTAGAGATTCATGCATGTATATGATTTTTGTTATTACAATTGCAGCTCATGCCAATCAACATATCCTGCAGGACAAAGATTAAAGGTCCTGAATTACAGTGCTATGCATTAGAGGTACATGCATGTATATTGTACAGTGGTAGACATAATATGCAATACCTGACAGTGATGTAGATAGTTTGATCAGACTCAGCTTGCTGGTTACTTATATGAATAGTTCTATGCCCGTATCTTGTTGGAAATCCAAAAATTCAGTCGCTTATGCAGCCTATAATTAGCTTTTCAATATTGATAGATGATTTCAAAATTGAAGGTTTAACTTAAATTTTGTTGTTATTGCAGAAAATTGATGGCATCACTGAATTGACAGACGATATTGATAACTTTGATAACCGCCCATAAAACAAACAAAAATTTCTGAAACGGGTGTTGAGGAGCAATCACCTATGTCAGCTATGTCAACGTCTACTTCAGTTTCTGAATGTTTTGAAACAATTGTGCCAGAATCAGATAATCAGATCGATCGTGATCCATTGCCATCACCTCCGTCCCCAACTAGCTCGACATTATCTCCGTTTTTATATGAATATCTCGCACAAGGTATTTGTTTGAGTTATTGTGTGTGGTTTCATATTCAATATATTCTTAAATTATTTGACTTTCTGCAGATTATGCATTGACCGACCATGATCTATGTGCTCATATAGCAATAGAATCATCTTTGATTTCGCAAAAAAAAATAGAATCATCTTTGAGAAAACAATTACTTGTTAAGATAGATGGAAGTTGTCTTACAAAATCAATTGATGTGCTTGCTAGATGAAAATAAGTGGGTAAATGATGATGTAAGTACCCTTACTCAAACATGAAAAAAAATCTAATCACTAATATTTATTAGTAATGTATTCATAGAAAATCTAAATTATAGGCGATCAGAGCATATATATATGTTGTATAAAGGACCTAACACAAGTCCAGAATGATAGTAAAGTATATTTTAAGAGTCCTTTCGTTACCTCACTATTAAGATGGGATGGCAACCTTGGAATACAAGAAGATAGTAAGTTTATGACAGAGATCGTCAAAAAATATATGAAGCATGACATGGTAATATCCATATCCATAATTTTCATGTTCCAGGTTTCATACATTTTTATTTTTACTTTCCTAATTATCTTTATTACAGATTATTATGTTTGTACAAACTATATGTGCAAATTTAGCAGCTCTGAGCATGTTTACTTGTATTTGCAATTTGCAAGTCCTTTTTCCTACTATACTGTGGCTCTGGATTGTTGTATCAATCAGACTGATATGAACCTACTCTGTGAAGATGAAGCTGATGCTTTTGGTTTGCTACTAACATTGGTTTAAAATTTGTTCAAACACTACACGGTGTTATTGAGAGCTAGATCATGAAAAGAAGTTAGTGTGCTTGAGACAGGTGGACGGGCCTGCAGAAATTGGTGGCAGGGAAATGTGTACCTGCTTGAGATGTACGCTCTTAGAAATTAGTATTGGATAGTAAGCACAAACTGGAACTGCAACAAGCGATTGATTTTGGCTCATTGAAGAAGATGCTGAGCAGACATTTGGAGCAGAAAGCCTGCACATTTGGAGCAGAGACTGTTGAACCATCATCGTGTGAGGTGAGGTTCCCACTAAATCTACCAACTGCGACCAAATCGGTTCTAAAATGCTAAACCAGATCCAAGATGTAATTAATTAATCTCCATTGCAATCAGAATGGGGAAGAGAAGAGAGAAGAGGGGAAATGGCAGACATTACCTTTGCAATACTGGAGGTGGCATCACGGAAGCAGGGGAGGCTGAGGGCAGCCAGGCGCGGGGGAGAATGGAGAGGCGAGCGGCAACTCTCGGGAGGCTCACCTGGATGGCAGCAAGGTGGCCGTGCTGATGTGTGAAGCGGTGGGTGGCGCACACGCGAGGTCAGCCAGGAGCACGCGCTCTGCAGAGATCTGGGAGGAGAGGAGGTCGGCGGGAGGAAAGTGAGCGGCGGCGTGGTGGTCTCGCCGCTGAGCAACGACAGGAGGACGGCGAGCTGAGATAGAGGAGAGCGAGTCGGTCGCGTGCAGGAGACAGAGCGAGGCGAGAAGAGCCGAAGAGTCCGGCGCTGTCCTCCATCAAGAAGGAGGACAGAGCAATGGAAGAGACTTGTGTTTTTTTTCGAGAAGAGGTTGGCGTTGCGGGTGTGGCAGCTACTTATACTAGGCTTAAAGAAAGATGGGCCGGGGCTGCCTCTTGAGTGTGTTTCTCTTTTTTTTTAATCTTTTTTTTCCTATTTCATGGTTACTCAAACAGAAACAATTTTATTTTCAGCAAATATAATTTGTTTGGCTGGGATTTAACAGAGGTTCAAATATTTTGAAGTTTTACAAACTTTGATGAAAACTGAGTTGGAATTATTACATACTAATATTCTCATCATCTCAAGTCGTTATTAAATCTTATTATTTTCTTTTTGTGAGAAATATTCACATCTTTTTCTGAGAGTGTGCTGTTGTGTATACCAAGTCCTTACGTTTCCTCCAAGCCCAAACAGTTCAATTTTTTTACAAATGAACTTGTTAGTCATAGGAAAATGAATTAATTGAAAAATACTTAAAATTTTGAAATAACATTTCTGAAAATTACAAAACAACATTAGTGCCATTCTGAAAAATTAAAAAATAATTGAAAGACCATATAATGCACCCCTGCTCTTTTATCGGATGAAAGTACGGAACTGAAATACATCCTGACGAACGATGTTAGGGAGGCTATCAATGAAAAGTGATACTCAAGGATACCTGTTTACTGACGTTCATCAAAATTGAATATAAGAAGTGTTGCCGAATGACACAAGGAGTGAGTTCTACTAATTTTATCACCCGTTGCAACGCACGGGCATTTGTACTAGTACCTAACAAAAATATCTATGTGTCGGTGTTATACCCAATGAAAATATACACATAAATGTCATACCTTTCAATAACTACGTGTTGGTGTTATAACCAATAAAAATATACATATAAATATACATACGTTGATGTGAATATACACAAATATACACATGAACATACATTAAGTAAACAAATGAATATATACGTGTTGGTGTTATACCTAATAAAAATATACATAAAATATAAATACCTCAATGTGAATTTTATTTGTGTATATACCCATAAATGTCACATCTTTTAATAAATGGTAGATTTACCGGAGATACCACGTGTACATTTTCTTAGACCGTGATACCAGTTAGTGAGTATTATACCTAATTGAAATATGACGTGTTGGTGTTATACACAATAAAAATACATATATGTTGGTGTTATACCTAGTAAAAATATGTACACGTTGGTGTACATGCTAAAAATGTTACGTGATATTTTCCTAATTAATTTTGCACCTACCATACATGGCAACAAGTATGGTAAATAATTAATTACGATTTTCAATCATGAAGGGATAAATAATGACACGTATTAATTAGACAACCTTTATTACTTTCCATAACAGTAGCACCATGCAAACAAATAGGAAAGTAATAATGCGGGTATGCATGTAAAATTTAAACCTATCTTAAAAGCGAAATCAGATATGATCCAACGGCATCTAGGTAAGAAGCCTGGGCTCATCGGTGCCACAAATGGTCGTCCTATATAGGTAAATTTTTAGATATAATATTTTAAAGTATAAACAAGAAATAAAGCCAAAAAGTAAAAAAAAAAGTGAAAAATGAGGATGTCATCTCCCGCGTGCCTGGGCTGGCCCATCTCGCTTTGCCCTTCAGCGAGGGTTCACTAGTTCGGCTCCTATTTGGCGCATACGTTGTTGTGGAGCGACCTAGCGCGTACCCCCTCCTTGATCGACCGCACAGTTTTAGCCTTCCCTCAGCCGGATTTTTCATTTGTCCTATTTTTTTGTTTCTTTTTTCTTTTTTATTTCTTTTTGTTTTTTGCTTTCTTTATGTTTTTTATTTTTTTACTTTTCTCTCTTTTCTTATTTACTTGTTCACCTTGTTGTGTATTTTCTTTTCAAATTTTAAAACTTTTTTTTGTTTATCAAATTCAAAAAAAATGTTCAAGAATGTATTTTTTCAGAAAATTAAAAATATGTTCATTGAATTCAAATTGTGTTCATCGAATTTTTAAAATGTTCGTCAAATTCACAAACATTTCATCAGATTAGACCTTAGTTCATCAATTTCAAAAAATGTTCATAAACCCAAAATTTGTTCATTGATTTTTTTAGTGAATTCAAAATTTATTCATCCAATTTAAATTGAATGGTCTTCAATACAAATTTTGTTCATCAAGTTTAAAAAATTTAGACAATTCAAATTTTGTACATGAAATACAAAAAATTGTTCATCATTATTAATAATAATCATGTTTTTTTATAAAAATATATAATTCATTTAAATTCAAAAGTGTTCAGACTTTTCAATCAAGAACATTCTGGAATTCAAGAATTTTTTTCCAATTCATAAACATTTTTTGAATCCATTGAAGTATTTTGATAGTCATAATTTTTTTTGAAATCTCGTAAAAAAGCAGGGGGGATCTTGCCCTCACATGGGCCGACCCAAATTCGTGCATGGGCGAGCGAGGGGTGTGCTCTATCTCGCTCCCCAACGCGTAGGTCATGGACTAGGGGTTTTTGGTTCCCTAGGTCTCGTCAGAAGCGAGACGTAGGGGCGCCCTGTCTAGGTTGCCTTGGCCCAGCTCCACCGTTATTCGAACCCAACAAATTGGATCCGGATTCGCTGACTTAACCACAGCAAGGCCTCGTTGACTTTGCCGCAGGATCAAGAATCACTGTTCCCGATCACTGTTCATGCAAACTACTGTTCAGGCATACTACTATTGATCATACTATAGCATCCGATCTGGACCGTCGGTTTTCAATCTGACGGACGAGACTGGGCAAAGGTAGTTGTATTGTAGCTTGGCTACCTTTGCTACGGCAAGGCAGCGAATCTGAATCGCAACAAATTACCAATACCATAGTAGTTGACATGCCCCCAGCTCTGCCGTTGTTTGAACCCAACAAATTACCAATACCATAGAAGCTGACATGCCCCCAGCTCCGCCGTTGTTTGAACCCAACAAATTGCCAATACCATAGAAGTTGACATGCCCCGTAGTCATGTATATCTGTGTGTTAAGAGGCCGTATAGACAATGGTCGTCGGAAGCAATTTTGAAGGCAAATGAAAAGGTTATTGAGAATGTACAAAGTTTCAAACACATGCTTACAAAAAATAAATAATCACATTGTTGAAAGGGGGAGAGAGAGATATTGGCGTAATGTGATGGATGTATTATTGAGCCTCAAGGGCGAGTATATATTGGGTACAAGACTTGGAGGGCAAGAAGCCTCTCCTAGAGATAAGGTAGGAGACGGATTACAAATCCTAGACTACCAAATACACGTACACCAAATATATCTCTAACACCCCCCCCCTCCCCCCGCAGTCGTAGCGGTAGCGTTGCGAACAACAGGAGCGTCGCGGACGGTCAGACTGGAGAGAATAACAGCCGACGGGCTGACATCCCCCCGCAGTCGCAGCGGGAGCGTCGGGGACGGTGTCGCATCGCGGACACGTGGACTGTAGAGGAAGCCAATGAGTTGCTCAAGCGAGGTGATAGCCCTTTGTGCCGATGTCGAGGTAGCCGAGAGCGTAGGGTGGTGTAGCCGTGGTCGAGGTAGCCGTGCGAAGAATGCCGTGGTCGATGTCGAGTCGGGGTAGCCGGTGTCGAGGAAATCGCCGTGGAGCCGCGGGCGCAAGGAGGCGCCGAGTTAGTCATGGGCGCAGTGGTGTCGAAGTAGTGGTGCGCCGGGAAGAAGACGTAGTTGAGATGCGTCGCGCCGGGTTTGTCAAGCCCAGGGACTCATCGTGGACGAAGGCACACATCGGTGTTGCCAGCACCACGCATGCGTAGACGGACGAAGTCGATGTTGACGATGCGTCGCTCCAGGCTTGCCAGGCCTGGGAACACACCGGGGACGAAGGCACGCGACGGTGTTGCCAGCACCGGGCATGCGTAGACGGGGACCTGCACATAACTTGTACGCCATGTCGAGGAAAGTACCAGAGAAGGACTCGACGACGGTTGCGGAGCAAATCGGCGGGGGGCTGATGTCGCCCGCGGTGGTCGGAGGATGAAGTGGTCGGGGAATACGACGGTGACGCTGGCGATGAGCTGGTGCTGGACGAAGATGAAGGGGGTGGACGGGCGGCACGGCTCGGGTGAGCGAGCTGCAGCGGCACCGAAGAATAGCGGCGGCGGCGGCCTGACGGCGGCGGCTGGTTAGGATCGCGGCGGCGATGCTCGAAGTAGGCGAGGAAGAACCCGACAGCGTGACGAAGACCGGCGCGGACGGTGGCGTTCCCGCGCCAAGGAAGGCGGCGCAACGCATGCCACGTAGAAGTCAACGCGCGGGGACGGCGGAGTGGACCGCGCGTCGCGGCGCTACGGCCCGAAGGGGCGACGAAACGGCAGCGTGCGGGTCGGGGTGACGCGGGAAGACCTCGGGGTGGAGCACTAGTAGAAAAAGGACCTTTCGTTCGAAGATTTAGTCCCGGCCGCGTTTGGAGCCGGTACTAATGTGAGCATTAGTCCCGGTTCCAATGGCTAGGGCGGCCGCATTGGCACAGCCACCTTTAGTCCCGGTTCAAACAGGACCTTTAGTCCCGGTTGGAGATACCAACCGGGACTAAAGGTTGCGTCACATTTAGTCCCGGTTGGTGTCTCCAACCGGGACTAAAGATTAGACCTTTAGTCCCGGTTGGAGACACCAACCGGGACTAAAGGGATGAGGCTTTAGTCCCGGTTGGTGTCTCCAACCAGGACTAAAGGTTAGACCTTACCTTTAGTCCCGGTTGGAGACACCAACCCGGACTAAAGGGGTTCTGAAAGTTTCTGTTTTAAATTGCTTATATCTTTTAGGATATTTGATGTTTTTGAGTGATTCTTTTTGCATTAGATTCAAAATTTTGTCTAGTTTCTGTTTGTGCCATTAGTTTTCAAATTTGAATGGTTTAAATATGAATTTGTTCAAATTTGCTTCAAACCCTAGATTGTGAATAACTTGAGTTTAAAATAGTTTTAAATTTAATTCTTTTTGCTCCTAGTCACATGTTAGATTATTGTCACAATAAGATTTATTTGGTTATTTTTCGAATAATTTAAATTAGGATTTTAATAAAAACAGTACTGTTTTGCTTATAACAGATGAGTTTAAAAAAATGAAATGCCTTTGTAACAGATGAGTTTTCGTCCGAAACCTTGATACTTCGAAGGAGATGGTCCAGTTTGTACATGAAGTGCATCCAGTTTTTGCTGTAACCCTATCAACTTTTTAGCACATACTATGTGGGTGAAATTATGATACCATGCCAAGTTTCAACCTTTTCAGAATTCATTTGTAGTGCTTGTCAATTTCAGGGTCATTTAGCTCAAAATAAATCATGAAATGCATGAAAAATAGTAAATGAAGTCAGAAAAGGGTTGAAAATTGATGATGTGGCTTTGAATGGTGCATATTGAATACAGAAAAAGTCTGGAGTTAAAATATGTTAAAAAAATGAAATCCCTTTTGTAATAGATGAGTTTTCGTCCAAAACACTGTTACTTCGAAACAATTTGTCCAGTTTGTACACGAAGTGCATCCAGTTTTTCCCGTAACCCTCTCAACTTTTTAGCACATGCTATGTGGGTGAAATTATGATACAATGCCAAGTTTCAACCTTTTCAGAGTTCATTTGCAGTGCTTTTCAATTTCAGGGTCATTTAGCTCAAAAAAATCATTAAATGCATGAAAAATAGCAAATGAAGTTAGAAAGGGTTGACTCTGGCTTGGTTAACCTTAGTTGTGACTTTGGCTGGGACAGTGCTAGCAGATGTAGTCGACGGTAGGATTGGATGGACACCAACCCGGACTAAAGGGGTTCTGAAATTTTCAAACTCTACCCCCCTTGTATCGCCATTTCAGTTTTGAAAAAAGCAAAAGAAAATGATAAAAACTTCAAAATTAAAATCCTTCGAGATGTAGTTATGTTACTACATCTACTAGTTAGGAAAATTAAAAAACATAAATTTCGACATGTTTTGCAAAAAAGTGTTATGAAAAAGTAAAACGGCTATAAATTTCGATTTCAACCGCCTTTGGCCGTTTTGCAATTTTTAGAATCCTCAAATTCCGAAAGGAAAAAAAGTTATCATCAAATTTAAGTTTTTTCGAATTTAAAAAAAATTAAAAATAAATGATGTCATATTTGGATTCCTCACAATTTTATGATATTAATGGATATATTATTTGTTGAATTTCGATTTACCGATTTAAAGATATTAATTATGCCATATTAAATGAATAAATGGCAAAAAATGAATAAAATAATATTATTACTTATTTTATTTTTATTGAAATTCAATATTATTATTACTTATTTTTTTATTTTAATAATTGTTTGGAATTCAAAAAATTAAATCATGTGATATCAAGACGTAAGGGTTAATAGGATTGATAGCTTACTATTGTTAGGAAAACAATAAGTGCAGACTTGGAAACTAGGGGCGATAGAACCTGAAAGTTAAGCGTGTTGGGGCTGGAGTAGTGAGAGGATGGGTGACCGGCCGGGAAGTTAGACGATTTGGAATGAGTGTTCCACGCTGGAGCAGTGAGGAAGGGTGATTAGAGATTAAATTGTCAAATAATTCAAAGATTTAAAACTCAGAAGAAAAAAACTTAAAAACAAATCAAAAAAAATTCAAAAAAAAATTCACCTTTTGGTTGGTGTTACTAACCGGGACTAAAGGCTCCACCTTTAGTCCCGGTTGGTAACACCAACCGGGACTAAAGGTCCTCCAGCCCCAGCGCAACCACGTGGAGGGCCTTTAGTCCCGGTCCGTGTTGAACCGGGACTAAAGGGGGGGGGGCTTTAGTCCCCACCCTTTAGTGCCGGTTGCAGAACCGGGACTAAAGGCCCTTACGAACCGGGACTACTAAAGGCCCGTTTTCTACTAGTGGCGGCGTGGAGCGCGTGCCGCGGCGCTACGGCCCGAAGGGGTGACGCAGCGGCGGTGCGCGGGTCGGTGCAGCCACGGGGACGGCCTCGGGCGGCGGCGGGGACCGCGTGCCGCGGCACTACAGCCCGAAGGGGCGGTGTAGCGGCGGCTCGCGGGTCGGGGCAACCGCGGGGAGAACCACAGGGCGGCGGCGCTGCAGCCCGACAGGGCAACGCAGCGGCAGCCCGTTGATCGATCGATGGAGGGGTGCGCTGTACTCGGGGACACCCTTCACAGGACCTGCGGAGGCGCATGCAACCGACTGATCAGGTCAGTCGCATGGCGCGGATGGAGTCGATAGCGGCGAGCGGGTGATCAATCCGATCGCACGCGAGGTCGGGGGCGCTGCTCGGTGATGATGACGGCGTCGTGGACGATGAAGTGGGGTGTCGAGCAGACCAAAGCGACGGCGGACGGTGGGGAGCGGCGTGCCGAAGGAGGCCGGCGAAGGGCCGGTGAGCCCGAGGTAGCCGGCAGGCCCGGCAAGCCCGGCGTAGCCGGCGAGCCCGGCAACCGGCGACCCGAGGCAGTCGGCAACCGGCAAGCCCAAGGCAGCCGGCAAGCCCGACGCAGCCGGCGAGGCCCGGCAGCCGGCAGTCCTAGTGCAGCCTGTGAGGGGGCCGACAACCGGCAGGCCTAAGGCAGCCGACGATCCCGAGGCGGCCGGCGAGTGACGACGGAGACAGTAGGTGGATGATGCAGGCGTCCTGTTCGGCGCGTGGCGGCGACGGCCGGCGTAGAGCGACGGGCGGGCAGATGCGCGGACGACGGCCGTGACGGGCTGTCGCGGCGCGTGAGGCCGCCGGGTCGGGGTAGAGGCCGGCTGGTCGCGCCGGTGTTGGAGTAGAGGCGCGGGGTCGACGGCGGCGGCGGGCGACGGAAACCGATGTTAGATCGGAAACCAAAAAAAAAACGCCGATCAAAGCGACCGGCGGGAGAGAGAAAAATCCGGATCAAGAGATCGGGAAAAAGACTCTCTAGGGCAGCCGGTCGACATGACCGGCGGACAAACCCTAGGTACGGGCGGCGCGGCCCCCGACGGCGGTCATGGGGGCCGACCGCCCCGGGGGCGGCGCGCGGTGCGGAAGTGGCGGGCGGCGGCTAGGTCTAGGAACTTACGGCAGATACCATGTTGAAAGGGGGGGAAAGAGATATTGGCGTAATGTGATGGATGTATTATTGAGCCTCAAGGACGAGTATATATTGGGTACAAGACTTGAAGGGCAAGAAGCCTCTCCTAGAGATAAGGTAGGAGATGGATTACAAATCCTAAGCTACCAAATACACGTACACCAAATATATCTCTAACACACATGACATATACACAGCCCCTAATTACAATTGTCCAAATTGAGAGTAAAATACCTCCTAAAAGCTACTAAAAGAAAACCTCCAAAAGGGGCTCGTAGCTGGTGTTGTAGGACCAGCCTAAAGCTACTGCGAAACTACAGGTTGCATTATCATCAAGCTAAAGACGTTCTCCCGGCGCAACGGTGCTCTCACGCGCGGCTGCCTAACCTGGCGCGCATTCCCCTGAACCAGCGCAGCAAGCCGAGACGCCGCCCTCGGTTGAGCGGCGCGCTGGGATGCTGCACGAGCATGCCGACCCCGTCGAGGATCCCGACCACGCGCAAGCAATCCCCGGCGGTACGCCGGCCGAGGGCAAAGCGTCCGTTCTGCAGGTCGCACAGGATAAGGCCGTCCGGGGAGCCGGCCGCGTCCTCCTCGGCGGCGAACTTGCAGCGGCAGACTGGGCAGCTGCTTCTGTCCTTGAGCCACGTCGCGAGGCAGGCCGGATGGTACACATGCTGGCACGGCGTCTCTGCCGCGCAGGCACCGGGCTCCAGCTCGTCCAGGCAGATCGGGCATGTGAGCCCCGCTTCGCGGACCATGACGAGGGGCAGCGGCTCGGCGTGGGCGCGGGCGGGCGGGTCCTCCGGCTGGCCGCCCTGGAGGAACGTTCTCTCGTCCACGACCTCGACGATGCTCTCGACGTAGGCTTCGGGGACGGGTGCGCAGACGGGGCACGCCGAGACGGCTTCGCCGGCGCGGGTCTGGTGGAGGCGTGTACAACCGTGGCACCAGAACGACGGCTCTTCCATGAAGCTGGCCATCGACGCCATTGATTGACGTGCTACCTGATCGCCTGTGGTATTAGTTGAGGTGGATCCAACTGCTAACTGTGGGTGGATTATATGGGCGTGGCGCCGTGGCTGGGCGTACGATTGCAGCACGTAGTGATTTATGAGAACGGTTCCGTATTCAGTTACCGGTCGGAGTCGGGCTCCCTTTTCTGGTACTCCTTGTAGTTAGGAATTGAACACGTATGCATCGAACCATCCCTAAAGAAAAGATGCGAATAATATGTACTTCTTTCTTTGTGTAGAGAATAATAATATGGCAAACCAAACTGTGGTTGGATGGTTAGAAGGACAGTGGTATCTCAGTCCATCAGGGTTTAAGTCCTGTTGCTTGCATTATTCCTGGATTTATTTTAGGATTTCCGGCGATGCGCATTCAGTGGGAGGAGACATTTTCGTCGACGACGAGGCGCCTACGGTGACTTCGTAAATCTCAAGATGATATGCCGGCTCAGTCTCTCGGAGGTGCTCATAGGAGTAGGGTGTGCGTGTGTGCGTTTATAGGGGTGAGTGTTTACGCGTGTATATGAGTGCTTGCGTCTGTACTGTGTTAAAAAAAAAGAGAATAATAATATGTATCCCTCCGATTCGTAATACGGATGTATCTAAACATGTCTATATACATCCATGTCTAGACAAATCTAAGACAAGTAATATGGATCGGAGGGACTAACTCAAGATCGATCCCATGGACCTCCCAAATTGAACGAAACGTTTGCTGGTAGGAACCCCCCCCCCCCCACCCATGCGAACGAAATTGTTCTACCTTATCTGACCCCCCCACCCACCCCCGAACTCACCACCTTCCTCGATCATTTATCTACTTGCCATCCAATATACCTTCATCTCGACTCCTTCTCCTGCCCCAATCCCCTCCTCTGTATGGTTGTGTGCATCATGCTGATGCAGAGGCCGGAGGTAATCCTTGTTTTCGAAAAAAACCACTACTCTGTTCGTCCTCAAATTGAGAGTCGTCATGTCAAAATCAGACAAAAGCCTGGCGTATAGAGGGCCCGTGGATCTCAACTGTTGAGGCAGTGTGCCTAACTCACATCCGATTACCTTCTCGCCGTCGGCAAAAAGATAGGTTTTTTTGCCATAAAAGAATGAAGTAGGTTGACAATGCTAGTAGATCCGTTGCCAAGGGGACTTACATATAGTTGCCATGAAGTTGGTGTTAGATGATGTAGGGTATATGGAAATTCTAGTTTGACATGGGTTTGTTGTACATGGTAGGGTTGTGTGATTTTCCTAGAAAAACTAGTGGAAGCAACATGGCACAAGAAAGTTGCCCTCCCACACCATCACATATGTGTAGTACAGGGGAGAGTATAAAGGAATTGCAATTAACAACATATTTTTGCTATACAAACTTTGTTGAAAATGCCATCATAGTTAAAAACAATTTGCTATGTTGGATTGAAAATATTTGCCAGGACATAATGTAGTA
The DNA here is from genome assembly GCA_039707655.1 of Elymus sibiricus. NCBI lineage: Eukaryota > Viridiplantae > Streptophyta > Magnoliopsida > Poales > Poaceae > Elymus > Elymus sibiricus. Next base: position 488,853,441 of record CM077671.1, read on the forward strand.
AACTACCATGGAAATGATACTAAATTTTACCATGTATATTTTAGGGGGGGGGGGGGGGAATCAGTATGCAAACTGGTATGAGATTGCCTGGTGATTGAGTAACAAAATACCATACCACATGTATGGTATTTGCTAGGTTGAGATGTAATAGCTTACCATGGTAGATTCGCTAAAAAATATTGGGGGGAGGAAGAGTATGAATCTGTTATGAAAATGGCATGGGAGGGAGTAACAAAAAATGTCATGCATCATATAAGATAGTTGCCATGTTTAGAATAATAATTTTTTCATGAAGAGATACTAGCTTTGCCATATGTGTTTGAGGGCAAAACAAAATGGCAGAGTGTGTCATCTGTTATGTAATTGCCATGTGAGTGGCTAACAAAATGCCATCATACAAAGAATGATATTTGCGATGTTAATTGGAGACAGTTTGTCATTGTAGATTGACTAAAACTGTCATGGGTATGTGAGTACTTCAAAGAAAAGTGTCAGACTATATTCTTGTGTCGACAATGCCCTCTAGGCAGGATCACCATTAATGTTGGAAAAGATATGACACAATGGATCAAAGACGTGGTAGACAACCACCGTGCTCTCGGCCGGCATGCCGCTTCAATGCCGGCTTGAGTGAGAGCTTGCGTCTGCTCTGAGCCGGCATGAATGCAGCGTTGACGCTCTGGAGGGGAGCTGACCGGCATGAATGCATGGCAGCTGCTTCGCATGGGAAAGGGCGTGATCGAGGCAGAGGGTTTCATGTGGGACCGGATCGTCGGAGCCGTGCGTGATAATGGTCCGGACCCCTGCAAACCCCTTGCCCCCTCTTTGCTTCCTGTTTATGGGAAAACAGACGTCCGGATCGGTCCACGGACGAATGACCGCGTTGGATGGCAAAACACGTCCAGACCGCCCGGTCCGGACAGATCCAGGCAGTTTTATAGGATTGGTGTTGAAGAAGCCCTTAGCCCCCCCACCCCCCAACAGGAATGCTACATCCACGAAAAGGTACGTAGGTTTTAAAGGCTGCAGCTGACTTGGCATCTTTTGATTGGAATAGGGGAAGGGAAGGGCCCCACCCCATGAAAATCAGGGGGGGAGAAGAGGTTTAATGGAAGGTTATGTAACACACTTACGTTAGGTTTAAGTAGGTGTAGGATTTCTCACCCTCTCCCCACCTAGTTTGACCTGTTTCGATTGGAAAGGACTGTGAGGCTTTTGCTCCATGCTAATCACTCAAATAAAATGCAAATTGCACTCTTCTAGAAAAGTGTAACTTCTTGAAAAAAAGTAAGTTACACATTTCACTAGACAGAATTTACATGTTTCTCAATCGATTGGGCAGGACGAGGCGAGGGCATAGCCCCCCTCCCCCCCCCCCCCTATTGATTCGCCCCCCTCCACAAATTACATCACATAATGCATTTAATATTTATCATAATCTCTACCTTAATAATAATAAAGCACGGACTGTTTATGGTCGTCCGACATCCAAATTACCCTCAAAGTTCGCAAAAATTACCCACCAATACCACCCGTAAGTGATTAAAAACGTTTCACACAGGGTAATCCCTGTCTGGGCCGGCCCATGCAGTAGGGACCTATACTGCACCCTGGGCGCTGGGAGCAGACACAGCAGGCCAGTTTGGGCCGGCCCATGTCCGGGGGGCCTTTTTTAAATTTCTGTTTTTTTATTTTATTTTTAATTTTTCGTCTTTATTTTTTTACTTTAAATATTTTATGACTTTTAAAAAGTTACGAAAATAAAAAAAATGGAAAACTTGACATAAAATGTTTAATCAAAACAAGTTCGCGATTTTGTAAAAAAAATGTTTGCTTATATGAAAAAAAATGTTTGCAACATTGAAAACAAATGTTCGGAAAATAATAAAATGTTAATGATTTTAAGAAATCCTTGTATTAATTTTTTCTAATAAAATTTCGCCAATTCAAAAAAAATTATCAATGAAAAAATGATAAAAATTCAGAAACTGTTCGTGACTTACAAAATACTTTATTCATTCAAAAAACCATCATGCATTTCAAAAAATGTTTGTTAAATTTTAAAAATGTTCGTGAATTTCAAAAATTGTCCATCAATTTGTCGATTCTAGAAATGTTCGCCGATTCAAGAAAATTGTCTAATTTTTTCACAATTTTAAAACAATGTTTGCCAATAGTATTAAATGTTCATGAATTCAAAAAATATTCTTGATTTTAGAAAATGGTCATGAATTCATAAGTGTTCACGAATTTGAAAAATGTTCACGCTTTCAAATATGTGCAGGAGTTTAAATAAAAATGTTCATAATTTCACGAAATTGAAAGTGATAGTGTATCTCGGTGATGCAGCAAAATTTGTTCATGGTCATTGGAGATTATGGTTTTTTTTTCTCCCGTAGCAACGCACGGGCGTTTTGCTAGTTAGACTAATGGCCGTAAATAATTCATAATTTGTTTTTTTCGAGAACCATTCCGTAATTAGTTAGGCCTAGTCCAATTCATCCAGTTACACGTTTCCACATATGCACCAAAGCCCAACTAAACAAGCCCATGATCAGGCCATATTTTCCATCTCGTTGCTCCATGACCTAGCGCCGCACGTCATCTCGGATAGATCGGCTGATCGACGTCGTGGTTTTTCGCTACATTCACGTATGACTGGCCGCCACCGTCGTCCAACAGTTGCCAGTCGCCGGCCTGTAGGAGACACGCACAATGCAGGCTCCCGGGGCTCCAGTGTGCTACGGTGTTAGTCATGGCTTCTCTATCTCAATTGATTCTGCGGAGGTGTTTCTCGAGTTCACCACTGCGTCTACTTGATCTGCGCTCTAAATCTGAAGGTACATCGATCACAAACTACAACTAGTAGCTAGTTCATTTCTGTATGGATTACAATCTACTAGTTCATTTTTCTTCATATGAGCACTAAAGCGAATAAATTAATTAACTAATCGGGTGTGCATCCTTTTAATTTTGTTTTGCTAATTTTCAGTTGTCTATTTTTTTCTTAAATCTCATTCAGTTAAATTTGCACATTAGCTAGCATGTAATTCATTCTTGAAAGTGCAATCTAAGAGCGACTTTAGTCTGTGATCAATATGTGAGAGATGCCAACGCAAAAAGAGAGTGTGCGAGGTGAAAGAGGATGGTTAAATGTCAATTCAAAGAGATAGAAAACTGGTCGAGCTAAAACTATGCACTTTCTAGTAAAAACTTGGTACGACACAAACAATAATAACCGAGACTTGATACATTTTGATGATCTATTTTTTTTATATGATCATATTGTTGTTCGCGGGTAGGCGCCGTATGCGTCGAGCCACCGATGTACGGGGACAGGGTTGCTTCGCCTGCCTGCTGCCCGTGCGTAGCAGACGTACGAACGCACATAGGGTGACAAGACAGGCAAAGCACACGCACGCAGAAAGCCGTGGCCACTAGTACCCCAGACACATATACCGCTCAGAACTCAGCCCCACGTCGCGGTCTTGTTTCACTTCACATGGCCATGCATGCCGTAACCAAAGCTAGAGTCGTTTCCACTGGTACAGAACAGAGCATCTGTCCCGGTTCTAGAGGGCCTTTAGTCCCGGTTCTGCAACCGGGACAAAATGATCGGGACTAATGCCGATCGCTTTTAGTCCCGGTTGGCTTACGAACCGGGATCTATGGTGCTTCACGTGGCCGCACGGTGGCGCCGAGGCAGGAGGACCTTTGGTCCCGGTTCGTAACACGAACCGGGACTAAAAGGCGTTGTTTTTTTTTTTTTGGAAAGGGCCGTGTTTTATTTTTTGTTTTCATTTTTTTTATATTTATATTGTATTTTCACGCGGATTTTCATTTTTGGAAAGGGCCAATCGCAACATCATATTTTCCTCTAATTCACATGATCAATTGCATCCATCCACCTTAATCAAATATATGTCATATAACTCATCATCATCTTACTCATCTAACAACTCATCATCATCTTAATCATACCAAGTTAAAATCTCATAAAACAGAAAAACATCATAATAGTAATCATCCTAATCGATCATGCAAGTTAAAATAAACCAGAAAAACTTCTCTCTCATATAGGACCTAGTCGTCCCTCCTAGGTACAACTTCATTTGGCAGTTTCTGTTGAAGAACATAATAGTAGCCTAGTTAGCAATGTAATCAATACCATTTACGCAATAGTATAGTGTACTTAACTAGCAACTCTTACCAAGATATTTCGGCGAATGTCATCCGCCCTCAACCTATGCACTAGTGTCCTGTACAATGTATAATTTGGGCCAGTTCCCAAATTATACGGGAAGATCTCCCTACCAACTAGGACACCAATAACAAAGTTGATAAGATCATCCTTCTCCTCCAAAGTTAGATGTGATCCATAGGTGTAGTGTGTCATGTCAATTATTTTCTGTGTGTCACTCGAAAAAACGAAATAAGCTGTAAATTATAAATTAACAAATTTAGTATGGATGAACACCAACTATTTTTAAATATAGAATGCAAATTACTTGACAAATATACATGGTTGATAAAGTCACATGGAGGTAAAACAGGAAGCATATCGACATCCACCCAAATGTCGATGTTACCTTCAATATGATCTTCAGGACGAAGATCGAAGGTTATTTCCATATCCTCCTGAAATCCATATGTCTTGCAAAGAGCTTCCCAATTTGAGCACCCTAATTCTGTGTTATTAACTGCATTCATTACTTTGATCAGAAATGTGTGACCATGTTTAGTCCTCAGGTTGGCTCTCCTCGTCTCGAAACTCTCGTGCTCTTCAAAACCGAGCCTCTCCAAGAAATACCGTCTTGCATGACAGGGGATGAACTAGTCGAATTGTATAAAACAGAAATTACACGTTGAAGCAAAGAAACAAAAGTCATGCTTAATTACGAAAAAACACTTGTCATCGTTGCGTACCGTAGAAATATCGAAGTCCTCGTAAAGCTTCATGGTGAAGAACCTGCCGTCTCGCAGCCCAGGCCGGTCGCAAAGACCCTTATCTTCGCCGCACTGTTCGCACGTTTGGCACCTATGGTCGTCATCAGACGACGACATTTCCTGCAAAATACAGGCACTAGGAGGTGTTCCCTGCAATAACATATGCACATGACCAAATAGACCTAATTGCAATAACATACGCACATGACATATAAATTGATTATTACTTTCGGTCTGTCGAGTCTTTCCTTAAATAACTCTCATATCTCATGGTGTGTTGGTCCGCACTCTCTCACACTGATATGGTGGTGTATATATTGGTGGACACTCTCTCACACTAATAGTTCGACCGTCGGTGATGGGCGCACCCCCTCTTCTCTCCTTGCGCATTATACCGAGGTATATATCGCAAGAAGAGAAGAGGAGGAAGCGCCCCCCACGACAATAGTCGGGATTCCTCCATCAAGAACACACATGAAAGTCACACAAGGAGCAACGACAGACCGAAAGTCACACACGCATTATAACAATTTAATATCACTAGTACAATTATAATGAACTCGAATATAATATCACTAATACATTTATAATGAACTCGAATATAATATCACTAATCCAGTTAATGCATCATCAAATATTAACTAATACATCTCGAATATTATCATATAAGATCACTAATACAGATCGAATATCCTAGAATCCAAAGTGGAGGACGGTGAACTCGGTTCACTAGCGGTCTCTAAGTCGCTGACGGTGGACACCCAAAGATAAGGAACCATCACCGGATCATAACTCGGGTGAGATCCCTAAAGAACCTGCCAGGTATTGGAGAACCTGGCGTCCAACGCCGCCATGTAGCGACGGACGTGCTCGTCCTCCTCCCTGACACGGCGACGTACCACCTCCGCGGGGGCCCACTGCCTCTGCACCGAAAGTGGCCCACGCGACTGCCACCAAAGAAGCTCCGGGTCGACGACAACACCAGGATTCCTCACCAAGCTCCGAGCCCGGGAAGGTAGCACCTCCCAGTGCCAGCCCGGCGGAGCCCAGTCCCGGACATTGCGCCTCTCAAGCATGATGTCGCTGCCGACTCGACGACGACGAGGATGCGGGCCGGGCATCGTCGACGTCGAGACAAATTCCTATGAGAACATTTTCTTATCGTTTAATGTTTTGTTTTTTTAGAAATGCGGGATTGGCATCGTCGACGAAAACAAATTGTGGCTATAGCAAATATCATTTTATTTAACAACAATAAAACAACAATAACATTTTTAATAACAAAGCCTAGTGATGTGTAAGTTAGCAAATAAAGAAGCATCTTCCTCATAGATCAACAAATCAACTTAAAATACCATCTTAATTTCCTAACTAACTTAAAATGCCAACTTAATTTTCTAACTAGCCCTGGATCCGCCGCTGACCGCCACTGCTTCGGCCGGCGACGGACGCGGGCGACGACGGTAACCGCGGGGGGGGGGGGGGAGGATAGCTAGGAGGAGGAGGGGAACGGCGGTGTGGCCGGCGGCTCACCTAGGAGGAGGAGGAGGGCAGAGCGGACTCGGGGAGGCGACGGCGTCGGGGGGCGGCGACGGGGACGGCGTCGGGGGGCGGCGACGGGGACGGCGTCGGGGGCGGCGACGAGGAGCGAGCGGGCTCGGGGAGGCGACGGCGAGATCCGGCAGCCTGGCGGCGTCGAGGTGGTTTTCTATGCCGTCGGGGGAGAGGGAAAGCAGATGGATTTGGAAACTTTTCCAAGTCCCGCTTATATAGTGCAACCTTTAGTCCCGGTTGGTAGTTCCAACCGGGACTAAAGTCCCCCCTTTAGTCCCGGTTAGAGCCACCAACCGGGACTAAAGGTAGTTTTCGGCAGCCCGAAAGGGCGGGAAGCCCAGCCCTTTAGTCCCGGTTGGTGGCTCTAACCGGGACTAAAGGGGGGAATTAGTTCCGGTTGGATCCACCAACCGGGACTAAAGGGTTGATCCTGGCAGTGGTGGGAGTTTAGTCCCACCTCGCCAAGCGAGAGGCGCTCGCACCTGTTTATAAGCCCGGCCCTCTCTGCCTTGTTAAGTTCCTCTCAAATCCTAAATTCAAAGTGAAAATAGATGTGCTTGTAGAGAAAATTCAACCTAAATTCAAGGTGCTAGTAGCACTTCGAATTACTAGCACTTTGAATTTAGGTTGAATTTTTTCTATAAGCGCATCTATTTTCACTTTTGCTATTTTTTATGTTATTTTTTTGCATATTAAAAGTTCTTAACAAAAAATACTTTACGAATATTCATTTTGCTATTAAAGTTTTTAACAAAAATAACTTTGATAATTTTAGTTGCATAAATTTTATATAATATTAGGTTAAATAACTTTGATCGGACGAAAACACGTCTATTACAAAGGGATTTCAATTTTTTGAATATATTTTAACTCAAGACTTTTTCTGCATTCAATATGCACCATTCAAAGCCACATCATCACTTTTCAACCCTTTTCTGACTTCATTTGCTAGTTTTTATGCATTTCATGATTTATTTTGAGCTAAAATGACCCTGAATTGAAAAGCACTGCAAATGAACTCTGAAATGGTTGAAAGTTTGCATGGTATCATAATTTCACCCACATAGTATGTGCTAAAAAGTTGAGAGGGTTACCGGAAAAACTGGATGCACTTCGTGTACAAACAGGACAATCTCTTTCGAAGTATCAGAGTTTCGGACGAAAACACGTCTATTACAAAGGGATTCAATTTTTTGAACATATTTTAACTCAAGACTTTTTCTGCATTTAATATGCACCATTCAAAGCCACATCATCACTTTTCAACCCTTTTCTGACTTCATTTGCTAGTTTTCATGCATTTCATGATTTATTTTGAGTTAAAATGACCCTGAATTGAAACGCACTGCAAATGAACTCTGAAATAGTTGAAAGTTTGCATGGTATCATAATTTCACCCACATAGCATGTGCTAAAAAGTTGAGAGGGTTACCGAAAAAACTGGATGCACTTCGTGTACAAACTGGACAATCTCTTTCGAAGTATCAGTGTTTCGGACGAAAACACGTCTATTACAAAGGGATTTCAATTTTTTAAACATATTTTAACTCAAGACTTTTTCTGCATTCAATATGCACCATTCAAAGCCACATCATCACTTTTCAACCATTTTCTTACTTCATTTGCTATTTTTCATGCATTTCATGATTTATTTTGTGTTAAAATGACCCTGAATTGAAACGCACTGCAAATGAACTCCGAAATGGTAGTGATAGTTCTCATAGAACAACATACAACTCTCTAGAGCATCTAATTAAAACATAAATTGAAAGTAACATACAACTATGTAAAACATTTAAGTGCAACAACAAATGCGATCATAATCGCAACTAAGGTAACAATTGATCCAACATCATAATGATACCAAGCCTCATTATCAATGGCATATTTTCTTATCTTTCTAATCTTCAAGCGCATTGCATCCATCTTGATCTTGTGGTCATCGACGACATCGACAACATGCAACTCCAATTTCATCTTCTCCTCCTCAATTCTTTTCAATTTTTCATTCAAATCCTCGTTTTCTTTTTCAACTAAATTTAACCTCTCGACAAGAGGGTCGGTTGAAATTTCCGGTTCACATACCTCCTAGATAAACACATCTATGTCACGTTGGTCGGCACAATTGTCATAAAGACTAAATAAAACAAATAGTTATAAAAGATAATATACCACATCCGAATCATAGACCGGACGAGGGCCGACGTGGGCGGATACCATGACCATGGCACTATATAATAACAAACAATAATAAAAGTAAGAAATTTATACAAGTATCTATGTAAATCATACAAGTAAGAATTTTTTCTTTTAAAAAGAAGATAAGAACAAGAGGCTCACCACGGTGGTGCCGGCGACGAGATCGGCGCGGGCGATCGGCGACGGTGAGGACGGGGACGGGACGTGACTGACCGCCAAACCTAGACAAATCTTGAGGAAAATGGAGCTTGGAGGTCGAGCTTGGAGAGAAGAAAGCTTAAGCATGGCTCGGGCATTTCATCAAACACCTCGTGTGCATAGGAGGTGAGAGCAGAGCAGCACACATCTCGCACACGCCGACCGGCCAAAAAACAGAGGAGTGAGCGGGCAGGGGCGAGCATATATATAGGCATATCTTGTCCCGGTTTGTGGCTAGAACCGGGACTAAAGGGACTGGGCCAGGAGCGAGGCCCTTTAGTCCCGGTTCGTGTTTGGAACCGGGACTAAAGGGGTCAGACGAACCGGGACTGGTTCCTGACGAACCCCGGCCGGCGCCCCTGGCCGCTCGAACCGGGACTGATGCACCCATTAGTCCCGGTTCGTAACACGACCGGGAATAATGCAATATTCTGGCCCGTTTCAAAGCCCTGTTTTCTACTAGTGCCTATGCAAAGAGAAGAGACCAAAGCTGTAGCAAATGGCTGAATCGTATTCTCTGCCGTTTCTTGACGGTCGTGCGGAATTGAGCTACAGCCCTGGCCTTTCTGGCATGCGGGTCTAGGTCGATGAACAGGCTCGCTACTTGGGGGCGAAGGTAGACGGACAGATACGTACATTGGTGCGTGCCTTCCGTTGCACGCTGGGTCATCGCGTGATCACGTACGGGAGTCACTGTTCATTCCAGTGGCATTGCTGCGTCCACTGTACTGTGTTTTGCCCAACCTCATCGCGTGTTACTTCACCGCGCTCTCATCAGGGTTTTATTAGCTTGTTCTTGCGTACGTAAGGGCTGAATTTCGCTGGACAAATATCTATTCCTTTGGGTAATTTTTGGTCCTAGCTGTTGGGTTGCAAACGAGTAGCTAGGTAGGACTGTAGGAGTACTCAATCTTCTCATCTGATAGGCTACGAATTTTCATTTTTATTCAAACTATTTGAAGTTTGACCTTATATATAAAATCATATTAATATATGCACTATCCAATCAGTGTCACTACATCTGTCAAACAATGCCGGGTATATATCTCGGGTAAAGGGAAGAAAAGAACATAAATAACATGCAAAATATTGCCTTTTTAGGGGATACTGTTTCTTTACTTGTATGCAAAATATTGTTGGTGTAGCCGCGTAGGCCCTCAAGTTTCTTTCTAGGAGAGCAAGAATCGACCAGCTACGGGTTCTTTTTTTTTTTTAGATTTTCTTTTTTTAGGGGTCTTTGTTTTTAGATAGAAAAATCATTGACCAGGTGCTCGCTGTTGGGCTACCAAGGGTGGCGCATGGGCTTTGCCAGGGTTGTGGGCTTCCAAAGGTAGAGAGTGAGATGGATCTTGGAAGTCTGGTTTCCGATTGGATAGAAAAATATAACAGAAAAAAAAAACAATAGGAGAGAAAAAAACCCCAAGAGAAGAAAAAGTAACTTTCGAAGGTTTACTTATGGAAGCCATATCCAATGGAATGTTCCACGTTCGGCTGAGTGAAGCACCTTCTGGTGGGCCTGCTAGTCTATGAGGGGCGAAAGAACGGGCATCGCCACTTTGAACTATACCCGGCGATGGGATACTCGGCCCGACCTGACCCGAACCGAAAAAGTCCGACCGAAGCCGGCCCGGTCTTGCCCTCGGGCAGGGCCGGACCGAGCCCGCCATATTCGCGATTTAATAAAAAGGCTCGGCCCAAGGCCCGAGGCCCGGAGGGATTTTACACTGATGGCCAGGCTTAGGCTAGAAGCCCAGGCCGAGCCCAGGCCAAGGTTTTCTGCTATAGGTTTGGTAACAAAATCTGGCCCGAAGCCCGGCCCGGTCCGAAGAATGGCCAGGTATACTTTGATCCACTTTACGTCTTCCCGGTTGCAACATTAATTAATTGGGTGTGTCTAGGGCACATTTAGATGTGTCATAGTTATTGCACATCTAAGTGACTTAATCAAGCATAAAATGAAAGAGAAAAGGTAGAAAACAATACACACACGAATCTTTGCGTAAGATCAATGATATATGACTTAAATGTGCAATACTTATGACATATCTAGATGCGTTTTAGCAAAACTGTAATTCATTACATGAATGAATTCGTGTGCGTGTCTCTTCCATGGATACTCTATCTGCAAGGGATACGCAAATATTGAAAACAGATTTTTGCTTCGTAATAAATGCATCCATGGATATCTGCAAGGGATATGCAAATATCAAAAACAGATTTCCGCTTCGTAATAAATGCAGCTGAACCCTCCCTCCAATATATGTATATATGTGTCAACAAAGTCTGCGTAAAGGCAAAGTTAGCCAGCATTGCTGCAACCGAAATATCCATGAAGCTCGCCCTGTGTCCTCTCCTTCTCCCTCTAGTGCTTGCGGCGATCCTCCACCCTGCCGCCGTCATCGCTGTAGGTGATGGCACACCAGGCCGCGGTGGCGGTGGTGGCGGCTTTAGCTTGCGGCTGGTACCCAGCCCTGGCTGGAACCATACCATCCACATCGACAACGATGGCTTCGTGCACCTGAATGAGCATGCCACCATAGCGCTTCGCCCGCCCATGCACAAACAGGTTGGGGGCATGTACAGCGTTGTCACCACCATTGGGATGGGGGCCGGCCGACGCACGTACGTCCTTGCGCTCGACATGACCAGCCACCTGTTGTGGATGCAGTGCGATCCGCTCCAAAGGTACTTCCTACAGCACCCGCCGCCCTTCCACCCTGCCAACTCGCCATCGTTCCGCCCCGTACCAGGCAACAACCCACTATGCATGCGCGCTGAGCATCGGCCCAGAGCGCACGACTTGTGCAAGTTCCGCCTCCGTCCCACCCGGTATGGTGCCGTCGAAGTGAGCGGCGTGCTCGGCAATGAAACCTTGGCTTTCACAACCTCCGGCGAGGTCGCAAAGGTTGCTGGAGTCGTCATTGGATGCGCCCACGACAGCTATGGGTTCAACAGCCTTGAAGTACTCGCCGGTGCACTCGGCCTGGGAAGGCAGGAGCCGTCGCTCATCTGGACGCTCGGCCAACACAGGCATGGTGCCGTGCAAGTGCATCGCTTCTCATACTGTCTTCCTAGGCACGGCTCACCGGACCACCACACCTTCCTTCGGTTCGGGAACGACGTCCCGAGCACCCAACACATGGTGAGCACACAGGTCATGTATATGAGCCACACGAGCGGCCAAGATTTCAGTGCCTACTTTGTCAACCTCGTGGGTGTCAGCGTCGCCGGGCGACCGCTGCAGCATATCGGGGAGCTGTTCAAGCGCCACATGTACCCCTCCGGGTGGACCGGCGGAGTTGTGTTCGATGTTGGCACGCCAACGATGACGATGATAGGGACAGCTTACCAAAAGCTCCATGATGCCGTGGTCGAGCACGTAAGGGCGGCGCTCAGTGTTGTGGGAAACGAACACCTATGGGATCAAGGAGATCCCTTACGGTTCGGCAAGGGGAGAGGGTTGCACAAAGAGCAGAACTAACGAACAGCACGCGGGGGATTTACCCAGGTTCGGGCCGCACGGATGCGTAAAACCCTACTCCTGCTTTGATTGTATTATTGTGGATGTTCTTGGCCAAGTTCTGGGAGCTACAGTAGCAGCTACGCATGCAGAATGGGCTTTCGAAGTGCCATCCCCCCCTGTACGTCTCGGGCCTCCTTTTATATTAGTCAAAGGGGCTACCACAGTGGCGTACGAGATAAGGCATGAGGTGGAAAGTAGCTACAGTGTTATCATACCTAACCCTGACGGCTTAGGACAAGCTCATTAAATGCACCGTGAGGTGTCCGTTGAGGTGTCCCTTAGCGTCTTGGGCTTGGAAAAGCTTTACAGGGGATGGGCAAAAGCAGCCATCCCATCAGCACCGCTTAAGCATCGCGTGGCCAGCATCGCACCACGTCACCATGAGGACAAGCCCTAAACGACAAGGCTGGCCGCTGCACTGGAGCGATAGCGCTGCACTGTGCAGAGCCTTGCCGGGGCTGAATCCTTGCCGGGGCTGAATCCTTGCCGGGCCCGGGGCTTGCCGGGACCGAATCCTTGCCGGGCCCGGGGCTTGCCGGGACCGGGTCTTGTCTGGCGCGAGGTCTTGCCGGCAAGGGTCTTGCCGGGCCTCCGCAACCCTTTGGTCTTCTGTTTTCTGGTCTGATCGTTGACTTGAATGTCTCCTTGTCGTCTTAGTCTCGTGATTACTCCTAGCTATTCCCCGGCAAGGCTTGCCGCGGTACGGCTACAACTGCCCGTGCACAAGTAAGGGGTACTAAAAAGACCCATACTTTAGTACACCGACAGGAGCCCCCGGGCCTAGGCCATACACGGGTGCCAGGCCTGTTGAGCTAGGCCCAAAACAGTGCACGGGCACGCGTGGCAGGGAATAACTGCTCGTAGTCATTATCTCTTTTACCACGCCCCTCCCCCCCCCACTACGCGCATTAATCGCGCGACGTGAGAGACGTGGGCGGAAACTCCGCTGTAAAAGCGGGTGGTAAAGAGCCTGCCTCGCGCCTTCCCCATAAAAAAGGGAATCGCAGAGGGCACTGCTCATTTACCCCCTCCGCCTTTCCAATCTCAATCTCAGAGCCGTCGCCATCGTCTTCTTCCTCGCGCCCAAAGCAGAGCCTTTCTCCCTCCACCCGCCTCCACCGCGCTCTCGACGTCTTCAGCGCCCACTTCCATAGCCACCATGCCGCCCAAGCTGAGCAAGGGCAAGGCGGCGGAAGCGGCCGCCGCGGCGGAGAGCAAGCTGGTGAAGATGCGGAAGGAACGCGCCGTCTTCCCCTCGACGCTTGATGCGGAGACCTTGAAGAAGAGGTACCAGTTCGCATGGGCGACTGAGACCACGGCGCATCCAGCCACCAAAGTGAGTGTAGCTTCTCGCAAGGCAAAGCCAGGAGACTATCCCTTCTTTGTCGATTACTTCTGGTGCGGCCTCTGTCCCCCGTACTCGGATTTCTTCGTTGATATCATGCTCACCTACGGCTTCCAGCTGTTAGATTTCACGCCGAATGCCGTGACTTGTATGTCCGTCTTCGCGCACCTTTGCGAGAATTTTGTTGGGGTCATCCCGAGCACTGCACTTTTCCGGCACTACTTCTACCCCCGCATCCAAAGGGGCGACGCCCTCTCCAGCAGCATCGCTTGGATCCCGAGGACGGCAACCAAGGAGACATACCCAGAGGGGCTCTACCGCGATAGATGGGATGAGTGGCGCGGCAAGTGGTGTTGGGTCCGGGAAAAGGAGCCCCAACCATTCTGCGAGGTGCGGAAGCAGAAGGTGGCCCGCGGCAAGGATTGGGGCGCCGCGGACCCTGACGACAGCAAACTCACCATCGCCACCACCAGGATACTGCGCCTCAGGGCTGCCGGGCTGAAGGTGGAGATGATTGCTTCAGATTTCCTTCGCCGGCGCATCGCCCCACTGCAGAACAAGGGGCGCCCTGCCTGGGAGTACATGAACGCTGCCGACGTCATGAGGGTGCGGCCTGGGCTGGATAATGATCTGACAGCCATGGGGCACGCAGTCCTCTGCCAACAGCTTTTCAATTCTGGATCAGTGGGAGACTTGCCGGCGGGCGTCGTCCCACTATGCAACAACTCATCACTGACCTCCATCATCGCCATGATGCCGGCGTTTAATGCCCATAGCATCGATGAGAGGTGGATCGAGCCGTCCGCGGAGCAGGCGCTGGCGTTCTTCGACAACTTGACGGAGAAGGCCATCCGCGCGGAGAACCTTGTCCGCGCCACCTCGGAAGAGGAGCTCGCCTACATCGCCAACATGGCGGAAGAGGCGAACCTTGCCGAAGAAGCCGACAGCGCTGAGTCCAGCGAAGGCGAGGACTTGCTGCTGGAAGATCTTGCCGGGCGAGACGAGGCTGCCGGGGAGCCAAGCGGAGCCGCTGCCGGGAGCTCTTCTGCCGGAGGCGCCGCCGAAGAGGAAGAAGAGGAGGAGGAAGAGCCCCCAGCTCTTCAACACAGGAAGAGGCGCGTCCTCCGGAAGAACGCCACTGGCGCTCCAGCCTGCCAACCTCCCTCAAGCAGCGAGGCTTCCGGCAAAGGGGCGGCTGGCGAGGCTGCGCCGCAACCTGCCGCTGCCAAGCGGCCCAGGGCCAATCCTCCTCCTCCTCCGTCAGGAACTGCGGCGAGGGTCGGCTTCGACCTCTCCGCCATCAGCTCCGAGGAAGAAGAAGAAGAAGAGTAAGAGTCCCGCCACAACCTTGATTCTCGTCCTTCTAGTTTTGCTTGATTAACTTGCTCTGTTTTTGCCTCCTCAGGGATGCGGAGACTCTGGCACAGAGGGTGGCGAAGAGGGCCAATACCTCAACAAGCGTCGAGCCGCCGGCAAGCACCTCGGGCGCGCCGGAAACGGTTCTTGTCAGCTCGGAGTCAAGCCCAGAACGCAACCCTCGATGCAGCCCTTGACGCAGCCCCCGGCGCAGCCCCCAGCGTGAGTCTTCTACTCACTACCCACTGGCGCGTGCCGGGGTGTGCATCTTCTCTGCTGACATCTCCGGGCGTGCAGGAGCGGAGCAACAGCGAGAAGCAACAGCAGGAGCTGCCTCTGCCATGCCACCTCCGTCGACCACACCGCCCAGGGGTGAGTCTTCGGGCAAGCTCTACCGCGACGATGAGGAGGGGCCGGCAAGCGCAAGCTTCGGCAACCCCTTCCTTGACGCAGGTAAAGTTACTTGCCCCAAAGAATTCTTGTCGCTTTGGTTTTTCTTCTTTTTGTCTTCTTGGACTTCCTTCCCAGCTTCATCTTAATCAAGTTCTTGGCTTTCAATCTTCTTCTGACAGAGCTCATGGATACTGACGCCGTCATTGAAGAGACCTCCAAGGATGCCGCCACTGAAGCCGGCAAGGTTGCTGCCGAAGAGGCCGCCAAGCATGCCGCCGCCGAGGCCGCCAAAGCTGCTGCCGCCGAGGCCGCTGCCGCCGAGGCCGCCAAGGCCGCTGCCGCTGAGGCCGCCAAGGCCGCTGCCGCCGAGGGGGCCGGTGAGGAGACCCGCGGCAATACTGACGGCGCTTCCGCCGCAGGAGCGCCAGGCGCTTCTACTGCCGCGGGGCCCTCGACTGCCGAAGACCAATCCTCGTCGTTCCAGGCCCCTCCCTCAAGCCAATATATCAGGGCCGGCAAGAACGTTGTCAGCATGCCGGGGTCGGCAAACATTGAAGAGCTGGTTGAAGGAGAGCATCTTGACGGGGAAATCACCGTCGCTGCCGTCAGTGAGCCCAAGGAGGAGCAACTACTTCAAGCCATGAATGACAATTATCAGAAGCTCCAGACGATCTATCGCGCCCGGAAGGAGAAACTGGACTCTCGGGCAGCGCTCGTCGAGGCCGCGGAAGGAGACTTCCAACAACGCGTCACGGAGACACAGGCTTGGTATGGCGAGGCCCTCCAAGAGCTGAATATTTATCGGGAGCAGCTGGCGGAAGAGCGGAACGTCCTCCTGCTGAAGCAATCAGACATTGAGAAAGCGCAGGAGGAGGCCGCCTAGCAAGCCGCCGCGGCAGAAGCCCTCTTGACGCAGCGCCGCATCAGCCTTGACGCCCAAGAAGAGGACCTTGCCGCCCGCGAGGCGGCGCTTGCCGCCAAGCTTCGCAACAAGGATGAAGAGCTCGAAAGTCTTGTCGCGCGGCGGGTCCAGGAGCTTGAGCAGAAACACTTGAAGACGCTCAGAGCTCTAACTGAAGACCACGCCGGCAAGCTCAAAGAGGCCCTCGACGCTGCCGGAGCTGCGGAGACTGCCAAGAATTTGCTGGAGGAGAAGACGAAGCAGCTGGAGGTCGCTCTCGAGGACCACGGCAAGAAGGTCTCAACACTCGAGGCCGAGAGAGACAAGGCTCTCCACAGCCTGATGGAGACGCAGGCCGCCGCATCCGAGAAGATCCAGCAGCTCTCCTCCGCCAAGGACTCCATTGAAGATCTGAAGCTAAAGCTATCCACGCTGGAGGAGTCTCTTGAGGCCGCCCGAGTTCGCGAGAGGACTCTTATCAAAGACCTCCATGACGAACAGGAGCTGCTCCAGAACGCCGCCACCACCCACAACGAGTACACTTCAAGCGTGAAGCTCTGGACTGCCAGGCTGGCGGACGTCGCCGAGAAGCTTGGCGCGGAGCTGGAGACCATGGACTTGCCGGGCTTCGAATACTCAGTCGACGACAACATATCCTCAAGCGCCAGGCTAACCATGTTCTTCGACAAGCTCGTCGACGCCCTCAAGCTACTCCAGGCGAATCAGACAAGCAAGCTGGCCGACGAATCCCGGAAGCTCTGCCAGCTCGTCCTCCGCAAGGTGTTGATGAAGGTGGCATACAGGAACCCTGGCGTCGACCTCTCCAAAGCCTTGAAGAGCTTGCCGAAGGACGCGGACGTCAAGGCTCTCGAGGAGCTTGTCGCGCCCATCGTCGATCGGGTGAGCCAGGTGAAGAGGGTCGAGGGCGATCGCCGGGATTAACTGTAGCCTCCTATTTCTTCCTCATCTTGCCGCCAGCATTCCATGTAAAAGACAATTCGTCTTATGTCAGAAACGCGGCAAGCACTAGATGTAATATAACTTGCTCTCTTTGAATTATGGCATGCTATTCCCTTTGTTCAATTTCTTTCTGTATAGCGTATACCCTACGCTTTGCTGGGAACTTGCCGGAGCATAACCCCGTCACGAGCGCTGGATTCGGGTCGTCAGCAGCTTGCGGGTAGTGCTGCTCACGGCAAGAAATCTTGACGCTTTCAGCGCGGCCACCTAGACTGTTGAGCGGACTCGAAACAGAGTAAGGGCGCAGCCGATCACGACAAGATTCCATCGCGTGCAGGTTTTCCATACAAAGCCGAAATCGTTCAAGGGAATACAGCCTTACAAAAATCAAAATCTGCTTAAGGGGTTTAGCAACTTAGCTCTGCTTTTTGTCGCTATTCCTTTTCTTCCGGCAAGGCGCCAACCTTGAACGTCGTCTGGCCTCCATACCACCATTCTCCTACCCCCCCGGCAAACTTGCGCGCGAGGGAATCTTCTATCTCTTGAGAAAAAGAAAGAAGAGAAAATAAAGGTATGGAACCCTGACGGTTCGTTAGTTCTTACCAGGATCAAGTGCAATACATATCTCAGATAATACATGCATATAGAATGACATGAAATCAACAAGAAATGTAAAGCACACAGATCTCATTAAAATATGCACAGGGATGTGCCTGCTCTGTACAAAGGGTCACATGCCAGCGGCAACACTTGTACAGAATGGCGTTGCCGGGATCTTGCCGGAGCGTTACACTGCCGCGAGCGCTGGATTCGGGTCGTCAGCAGCCTGCTGGCCGTATCGCTATCACAGCAAGAAACCCGAACAACTGCGCCTTACGGGTAGAACTTGCGAAGGTGCTCGATGTTCCAGGAGTTGCTCACTGGCAAGCCCTCTTCGGTCTCCAGGCGGACAGTGCCAGGCCTGGTGACTCGCACTACCCGGTAAGGGCCTTCCCACTTCGGCGTCAACTTGTTGGAATTCTTGGCCGACTGAACGCGCCGAAGAACAAGGTCGCCTTCCTCAAGACTCCGGGCGTGAACCTTGCGGCTATGGTAGCGGCGCAAAGCTTGCTGGTAGCGAGCGGCTCGCACAGCAGCCCGAAGACGGTTCTCCTCAAGGAGTAGCGCGTCATCTGGCCGCAGCTGCTCTTGCTCAAGCTCATCATAAGCGAGCACTCGAGGTGACCCGTATATGAGTTCCGTGGGGAGAACTGCTTCCGCTCCGTAAACCAGAGCGAAGGGCGTCTGGCCGGTGGCTCGATTCGGCGTCGTCCTGATCGACCAAAGAACTGCCGGCAGCTCATCAATCCAGCGCCTTCCATGCTTGTGCAGCTTGTCGAAAGTCCTGGTCCGGAGACCCCGCAGCACTTCAGCGTTTGCCCTCTCCGCTTGGCCATTGCTTCTCGGGTGAGCAACAGAGGCAAAACAAATCTTGCCGCCAAGGTCTTGGACGTACTGCATGAAGGTGCGGCTTGTGAACTGTGTACCGTTGTCGGTGATGATCCTGTTCGGCACACCAAAACGGCACACAATCCCCTTGAAGAACTTGACTGCTGACTGTGCTGTCACCCTCCTCACTGCTTCCACTTCTGGCCACTTCGTGAACTTGTCGATAGCAACGTACAAGTACTCGAAGCCCCCGGCAGCGCGGGGGAAGGGACCCAGTATGTCGAGCCCCCAGACCGAGAAGGGCCAGGAGAGAGGGATCGTTTGGAGAGCTTGAGCTGGCTGATGAAGTTGCTTCGAATGAAACTGGCACGCTTCACACTTGGTTACTAGTGCCGTTGCATCCTGGAGGGCAGTAGGTCAGAAGAATCCTTGCCGGAATGCCTTGCCGACAAGGGCTCTTGATCCTATGTGGGATCCACATATGCCCCCATGAATCTCTGCCAACAGCTCTAGTCCGTCCTCCCGAGGAATGCACTTCAATTTCACACCGTTGGGTCTCTTTCTGTACAGGACGTCGTCGACGAACTGGTACATACTTGACTGACGGGCTACTTTCTCAGCTTCTTCCTGCTCCTCAGGGAGTTCTCCTGTCTGAAGGAAATGGACTATTTGCTGTGCCCATGCCGGAGCCTGTGGCTCGACGACAAGGACTAAAGGCGACTCTTCAGCTGCGGGAGCATTTGCTTCTACGGAAAGAACCTGAGGCTCTTGGCGGAGCAGCTGCTCACCGGCAACTGGTATTTCTTCGGCAGCAAGGGCGCTTGCTTCGGCGGCAAGAACCAGAGGTTCTGCGTGAAGCCGCTGCTCACCGGCAACCGGTATTTCTTTGGCAGCAGGGGCACTTGCTTCCGCGGCAAGAACCTGAGGTTTTGCGCGAAGCCGCTGCTCACCGGCAACCGTGTCGTTCCCGGCAAGATCCTTGCCGGGGGCTTCGGGAAGCCCTGCCGGGAAGTACTCGCCGGTACTTAACTTTCTTCTCTTATCAGGCCTTGTCGATGGCGACACGGATGGTTGAGTCAAGCGGAGCACAAAAGTCCCTGGTTCCACAGGTAGCTTGAGTGCGGCACGCTTCGACAGGTCGTCGGCAATGCTGTTCTCTGATCGAGGAACATGCTCTGTCTGAAGACCGTCAAAGCGCTCCTCCAGCTTCCTCACTTCATCGACGTATGCTTCCATCAGCGGGCTCTGATAATCTTTGTTGACCTGCCTCACGACGAGCTGGCTGACGATGAGCTTCCTGATCCCAAGGTCTGCCGCGATCCTGAGACCGGCAAGCAGTCCTTCATACTCTGCCGTGTTGTTGGTCGATCTCTCCCGGGGAAAATGCATCTGGATGACGTACTTGAGGTGCTCTCCGGTGGGTGCAACAAGCAGCACGCCGGCACCGGCGCCTTGCAGCGAAAAGGCTCCATCGAATTACATGATCCATTCGCGATTTGTTTCCTTGCCGGGAATCGCTGATTCTTGAACTTCGTCGTCTGGCGTTGGGGTCCATTCTGCAATGAACTCTGCCAAGGCTCTGCTCTGGATAGTTGAAGAGCTTTCAAACTTGAGACCAAAGCATGACAGCTCCAACGCCCACTCCACGATCCTGCCGGTTGCTTCTGGGTTCCGGAGAATCCGTTGCAGCGGAAAGCGAGTGACGACGGTGATCTCATGTGCTTGGAAGTAATGGCGCAGCTTCCTTGAGGCCATGAGAAGGCTGAAGAGCAACTTCTGCACACCAGAATACCTCGACATAGCCCCCTGCAACAGGGAGCTGACGACATAGACTGGGCGCTGCACCATCTTCTTCTTCTGCACTGCCTGACTTGACTGCGCGGGTCTTTCCTTGTCAGCACCAGACTTTGCCGGGGCTGGCCCCGGCAAGTCGCTTGGCGGGCCTGCCGTTGCCGCTGCATCCTCCTCTGCTTTTCTCTCTGCCACCAGCGCAGCACTAACTACTTGATTCGTTGCCGCCAGATATAGCAGCAACGGCTCTTGTGGTCTAGGCGCGACTAGTACTGGCGAAGAGGAGAGGTACTTCTTCAAATCCTGCAGCGCTGCCTCCGCTTCTGGAGTCCATTTCATTGGACCTGCCTTCTTCAAAATTTTGAAGAACGGCAGGGCGCGCTCAGCAGACCTTGAGATGAACCTACTCAATGCAGCGACGCAACCGGCAAGGCGGCGCACATCCTTAACTCGTCTTGGCGCTTCGATCTGCTCAATTGCCTTGATCTTGTCGGGATTGGCTTCAATTCCACGCTGAGATACAAAGAACCCGAGAAGCTTGCCGGATGGGACGCCAAACACGCACTTCTCGGGATTGAGCTTCAGGTTGATCCTGCGCAGATTTGCAAACGTCTCCTCCAGATCTTGAATGAGCGTTGCTTTGTCCTTGGTTTTGACCACTATGTCATCCATGTAAGCTTCCATATTTCTATGCAGCTGGGCCCCGAAACCAATCTGGACAGCTCTTGCGAAGGTCGACCCAGCACTTTTCAACCCGAAAGGCATACGCAAGAAGTAGTATGTGCCACACGGAGTGATAAATGCGGTCTTCTCTTCGTCTTCTTTCACCATGAAGATCCGGTGATAGCCTGAGTATGCGTCAAGGAATGACAGCAGATCGCAGCCGGCAGTGGAATCCACAATCTGGTCGATGCGCGACAAGGGAAAGGGATCTTTCGGACAGGCTTTATTGATATCTGTAAAGTCAATACATAGCCTCCATTTTCCGTTCGCCTTGCGCACAACAACTGGATTGGCCAACCATGTAGGATGGAGGACTCCTCTAACCAGTCCTGCCGCCTCAAGCTTCTTAATCTCTTCTGCAATAAATTCTTGCCGCTCCAAAGCTTGCTTCCGCACCTTCTGCTTGACGGGCCGCGCGTGAGGATAGACAGTTGGGTGGTGCTCAATTACCTCCCTGGGAACGCCGGGGATGTCAGATGGTTGCCATGCAAACACATCGACATTCGCCCGCAGGAAGGCAACGAGCGCGCCTTCCTATTTGTCGTCAAGGGTGGAACTTATGGTGAAAGTTCCCCCCGTCCCGTCCTCCTTGGCGGGCACCTTCTTGGTCTCAGGTGGAGCAGCCTTGGATTTCTTGGTCTGGCCAGCAGAGCTCTCTGGTGCACCCTCGACGGTAGCGCAGCACTCCGGAGAGGCGCGCTTGCCGGAGTTTGTACCAGAGGTCTTGCCGGGCTTCTTCTTCTTGCCGGGATCTTGAGCGGCAGGAGCATGCGCCTTGGCGGCGGACGCTGCAACTGCTTCCCGGTAGAGCTTGTCGGTGCAAATGAGCGCATCTTTCTTGTCGGAGTGGACAGTGATGACGCTCATTGGACCGGGCATCTTCAAGACGTTGTAGGCGTAGTGCGAGGCCGCCATGAACTTAGCCAGCGCGGGGCGGCCGAGGATTCCATTATACGGCAACGGAATCCTGGCGACGTCGAAGACGACCTTCTCCGTCCTGAAGTTCAGTTCGCTGCCGAATGTTACCGGCAGCGCGATTTTGCCCTTCGGCTGGTTCCTTCCCGGATTGACCCCTTGGAAAGAGCCTGTTTCCTCGAGATCTTCGTCGGGAATTTGCAGCCTCTTGATCACATCGGGCGAGATCAGGTTCAGGCCGGCCCCACCGTCAACTAACATTTTCGTCACCTGGAGGTTGCGAATCGTTGGTGAAACCAACAACGGCAAGCACCCGACCGCAGTTGTGCGATCAGGGTGATCCTCGGCGTCAAAAATGATAGGCGTGAGGGACCACTTCAGTGGCTTCCGGGCATCGAGGGATGGCTCTGCTGCATTAATCTCACGCGCCCACTGCTTGAGCTAGCGGTGAGAGGAATGCAACGAAGCGCCCCCGTCGACGCACATGGCCTCTGTAGCCTTCTGGAACTCGTGTTCGCTGGACTCGTCGCCCTCTACATCATCATCATCATTTCCTTGCTCTTTGGCGCGGCCCCGGGCAGGCTTCTCTTGCTGCTGCTTGGGCTTGCCGCGACGACCTCCTCGACCGCGCTTCCTGCCAGACCCTCCGCCACAATCTTGGAGTCGGCGCGCTGCTTCTCGGCAAGCTCCTCAACTTGCCGGCAGTCTTGGAGATCATGGCCCTTGGTACGGTGGATCTTGCAGTACTGCTTGCCGGATCCTTCTGGCTTGTCGGCAGCTGCCAAGGCCTCACACGCCGCACACCCGGCAACCTCCTTGCCGGGGTCGTCGGTGTTGGACTTCTTGGCGGTGCCGGTGTTGCCCGAACCTTCAACGGCAAGCACGGCCTTGCCCTTGCGCTTCTTGTTCTTCCGCCGCCCCTTTCTTGCCGGGGCAGGAGCGTCTTCGCTATCGGAGTCGACTCCAGCGCCAGCGTTCTCGCCGGGGAGTCTCCTTCCTTCTTCTGCCCGAGCACATTTGTCGGCCAAGGCGTAGAGCTCGGCGACATCTCTGACTTTGTTCATCGCCAACTCCTCCCGCATCTTACGATTGCGCACATTCTGATGAAAGGCGCTGATGACGGCGGCGGGATGAACGTCAGGAATGTTGTGCTGGATGCGGCTGAACCTCTGGATATACTTGCGCAAAGTTTCGCCCTCCTTCTGGGGAATGATGTGCAGATCACTCTCCTGTCCAGGAGCTTGATGGCCGCCGGTGAAGGCGCCAACAAACTGATGGCACAGGTCGACCCAAGAAGAGATGGAATTCTCGGGCAGGTGCATCAACCACGATCTCACGTTTTGCTTCAGTACCAACGGAAAGTAGTTGGCCAGCACCTTATCGTCACGAGCCCCGGCAGCCTGCACCGCGATGGTGTAGATGCTCAAGAACTCGGACGGATGAGTCTTGCCGTCGTACTTCTCCGGTACTTCCGGCTTGAAGGAGCGGGAGCTAGGCCACTGGACTTGCCGTAGCTCACGAGTAAACGCTGGGCAACCCACCTCGTAAGGTAGGCAGCCAGGGTACCCTGGCGCGGGCTCGTCAACAGAGGTCCCAGCGCGCTTGTCGGACTGGCGACACGCTTCCCTTCGGCGCTCGATGGTGGTTCGAGCGTCCTCCTTCTTCCATTCCCGAAGAACGTGACGTTGATCGCGGCGAACCCGCGGATCAGACGATGCCGTGGAATCATCCTCACGGGCGCCGGTCCGCCGAGTTAACGACCGCTCTTGATGCAGCGGAGGGGAACGCAACGTAGTCGTTCCAGCTCCGGTCTTCTCTCCATCGCCACGCACCAGCCTAGACGACTGCAGCCGCGAGGGTTCACCCTGCTGCGGTACGTCATTGTTGTCTAGGCCGATGAGGCTCTAGATAGCGGCTCGCCACTCGTCTAGCTTCTCCGTGGCGGGAGGGAAGTCTAGGAGCAGCTGAGCTCGCGCCAACGCCTCTGCTGGCGTAGGCGGCGGCGACAGGTGCGAAGAGCGTGAGGTGCTCAAACTCCTAACAGGGTCAGAAGGAGCACCATCACGACTCTGCACCCGCGCACGGTTTCCACCAGCTCGCTGGCGCGGATCTTGGCCCTGCGCACCCTGGGAGTGATGTGCAGGGGTCTTCCCATGCGGAAGCCTAGAACCACCAACGTCTTGAGGCCGCACGTCACGCGCGTCCTGAGAAGGTCGCAGTGCATGCGCCGGCGTATTCGTCCTGGAAGGCGCCGCTCCATCCTTGGAAGTCGCTGCACCACCCGCAGGTTGCGCAGCTCCATCCTTGGACCTGTTGCTCGTCCGGCTCGGATCGCCGGAACGCCGTGGAAGCTCGGAGCCTCCAGCTCGTCCACCCGCGTCTACCCCGTCGCCTGCGCGCGCAGCATCAGGCACGACGGATGCGGATGGACCAACCGCCGTGAAACCCTTCTTCTTGGGAGCCATGGTGGTGAAGATGATGAAAGATCTGACGCGCTGATCACTAGATCAGGTTCGCACAACCTCGATCCCCCTACCTGGCGCGCCAAAGATGTCGTGGGAAACGAACACCTATGGGATCAAGGAGATCCCTTACGGTTCGGCAAGGGGAGAGGGTTGCACAAAGAGCAGAACTAACGAACAACACGCGGGGGATTTACCCAGGTTCGGGCCGCACGGATGCGTAAAACCCTACTCCTGCTTTGATTGTATTATTGTGGATGTTCTTGGCCAAGTTCTGGGAGCTACAGTAGCAGCTACGCATGCAGAATGGGCTTTCGAAGTGCCACCCTCCCCCCCTGTACGTCTCGGGCCTCCTTTTATATTAGTCAAAGGGGCTACCACAGTGGCGTACGAGATAAGGCATGAGGTGGAAAGTAGCTACAGTGTTATCATACCTAACCCTGACGGCTTAGGACAAGCTCATTAAATGCACCGTGAGGTGTCCGTTGAGGTGTCCCTTAGCGTCTTGGGCTTGGAAAAGCTTTACAGGGGATGGGCAAAAGCAGCCATCCCATCAGCACCGCTTAAGCATCGCGTGGCCAGCATCGCACCACGTCACCATGAGGACAAGCCCTAAACGACAAGGTTGGCCGCTGCACTGGAGCGATAGCGCTGCACTGTGCAGAGCCTTGCCGGGGCTGAATCCTTGCCGGGCCCGGGGCTTGCCGGGACCGAATCCTTGCCAGGCCCGGGGCTTGCCGGGACCGGGTCTTGTCTGGCGCGAGGTCTTGCCGGCAAGGGTCTTGCCGGGCCTCCGCAACCCTTTGGTCTTCTGTTTTCTGGTCTGATCGTTGACTTGAATGTCTCCTTGTCGTCTTAGTCTCGTGATTACTCCTAGCTATTCCCCGGCAAGGCTTGCCGCGGTACGGCTACAACTGCCCGTGCACAAGTAAGGGGTACTAAAAAGACCCATACTTTAGTACACCGACACTCAGGGTGGCGCCCATGCACCACCCCGGATACCACCTCTGCTTCCGTGCGACGCCGCGGTTGTGGGAGCACCTACCGACGGTGACGCTGGAGTTTGCGGAGGAGAACGCACGGCTCGTGCTCACGCCACAATGGCTGTTCGTCGCGGTGGGGCACGACATTTGCCTCGCTGTGCATCATAGCCTGGACGTCACGATCATCGGCGCGATGCAGCAAGTGGAAACGCGCTTCGTCTACGATGTTAGGGCTGGCAAGATATATTTTGCCCCTGAGAATGCGTGCCATGCAGACGCCGGTGGACAGATTTAACTGGTCTTTTGTGCTTGGAATTTGAAGTTGTCAACTAGTCATGAAAATGAAAATGAAAATGTAAGTGAAACCTGTGCGAATATTCGTTTCATCTCTGGGGTCAGATGATCCTGAAATCCGGACCACTATTTCATCTCGAGATTAGCTAGCCCTGTTGTATTCTGTGTTGTATTGTGATTTTCGCGGCCCTTTTGGAACAGTTTCCTAGCCCATGCTTGGTCCGTATTCAATGGTTCTCCGGCTCATCGATGGCAGTTTAAACCTATCACCCAACTGACCAGTCCTAGCAGAACGACATCGATGGCAGAGTTTTTTCTAGCGGGTCCATCCATGGTGCGGTTGGCCATTGTAAAGGTCAACCCATGTGTGATGTGTGTTTATGTGTCTTCCACGTCACGTGTAACTATAACTTGACGAGCAGGATCTGGTAGAACTTCCAGCTGCGAGTGAACTCCCGCTACCCATCTCGTTTGTAGCTTTGCCGTTGACGTCTTCCTCGAGGTTGCACTGCCGCTGAGCCCATCCAATCCCAACTCTACCAAGAATTAAAATTGAAAAGTTATGATCTGAATTATGGGAGGTGCTCCAACGCAGAGCACATACGATGGGTGTTAATGGTCGAACAACCCCGGCGACGAGACACCGGTGGTAACAAGGTAACTATCAGAGTTGGTCGAAGATTTCTCGACCACTCAAGCTCGGAGGCCTGGCCGTGCGTGATCTTCATCGTACATGCATTGCGCTAAGAGCACGCTGACTTTGGCTGCAAGCTATGGACCCCAATCTCCTTGGAGCCACCTACAGCTTCCTAGGGACGAGGAGACCAGCCAGTTCTTCCACGCTTCCATATCCTGGACTTGGGGGACGGCAGGATGTGTCGGTTCTGGTGTGATCATTGGCTCCAAGGCCATTCCATTGCTGAGATCGCGCCAACACTTCTCTCCCACATACCATGCCGATGGAGGCATAACAGGCTGGTGTGTGATGGAAAATCTGTGACGCCCCCAATTTCGACCGTACGCTAATCAAACACGCAATGCGTACGACCAAGATTAGGGACTCACTGATCGATATCACAACACAACACTAGACACAAATTAAAGTCATACAACTTCATATTACAAGCCAGGGGCCTCGAGGGCTCGAATACAAAGCTCGACAAGCACGAGTCAGCGGAAGCAAATAATATCTGAGTACAGACATAAGTTAAACAAGTTTTGCCTTAAGAAGGCTAGCACAAACATAAGCAGCGGATCGAAAGAGGCGAGGGCTCCTGCCTGGGAACCTCCTAACTACTCCTGAGCGTCGGCACTCTCCACGTAGTAGTAGGCTCCGGTGATGGTGTAGTAGTCGTCTCCGGCGTACTCCAGCTCCTTGACTCCATCGTCTGAACGCGGAATCGTACCGAGGGGGAAAGAGAAAGCAAAGCAGCGGTGAGTACTCATCCAAAGTACTCGCAAGACTGACATCAGGTCTATGCTAAGTATGCATCATTATCAAGAGGAGGGGGTTATATCTGGACTGACTGCAGAAAGCAAGAATAGGGAGAAGGCCTAGTCCTATCAAAGACTAGCATCTTCAGCATCTTGCAGCATTAGAAGAGAGTAGACTGGTGTCTCATATATAGTCATATTATTGTAGCAATTTTCTTAAGTAACCACGCCCAGAGATTCTTCCTCGACTCCCTGCGAGGAAGCAATCCCGGAGCCAACATCCATTTCAATGTAAATCACAGTTTTAGTTATATCAGGTCAAGGTACAACTCCAAGTCGTCCTGTTACCGTGGACATGGCTATTCGAATATATAATTCATCCCTGCAGGGGTGCACCGCATTTCCAACACGCCTGATCACCTCCGGCCGGACACACTTTCCTGGGTCATGCCCGGCCTCGGGATAGCAGCACGTCGTCGCCCCACCTAGGCTCAACAGAGAGGCCAGCCCGCCGGTCTAAATCCTAAGCACACAGGGGTCGTGGGCCCACTTGCCCTACGCGCTCCTGCACGATGCGTGGGCGGCCGAGGTCAGCCCTAGTACACTCTAGTCCAAGAATTGCACCGTCCAGGTCACTCGGGCGCGTGCCGCTCCATTGCTGACGTCCGAAGAGCTTTGGCTGATACAACGACGCTGAGTACCCATAACTTCTCCCACGCGATGGTTTGGTGCGTAAAAAGGCCAACGACCCAACTCAGATCAAATACCCAACCCATTAGCATTTTATTAATGCGGGGCAAGCGTGACCCATGAAGTGCGGTCCCGTCGCCCCGTCTCGATGATGTGTGGCAAGGGCCTCTCCTGCCCGTCCACGCCTCATCATCAACAAACCGTGGGTACCCCTCAGGGCCGACCCATCACCAACATGTTTCTGTAACCAGGTCATAGTAACTGTGTGTACAAAACATCAAGACAGAACCTGAGGAATCACCCTCAAAGGGTCACGCTTGATGAAACCGTCAAGGTGGACCTAGAGGAATCACCCTCGAGGGTCCCACACTTGAGGGTTTGCATGACAGAGTCATCGTCGGGAGTGGTGAAGGAGGAATCACCCTCGATAACCATGACCGACTAGCTGCACCACAAAGTTAGCATCATGAGTACTTCACGAGGTGTCACCCCCGGTACTCGATAGTAACTCTGCAGAGTCGTACAACTAAGGGGTGTATGGTGATGTGAGGGGCCTGGCTCGTCGGTCGGTTGACCGAGTCTTCGAGTCGTCGAGTCGTCGATGAAGAAGCAGGGGCAACTGGGACTAATGGGTCACTGGGGATTCATTGACCAACCTATACTAAGCAGTTGATATGATTGCAGGTATAGTAGCAGTTTATCAAAAGCAGGCTATGCATCAGAATAGGATCTAACAAATACAGTAGCAAAATCTAATGCAAGAATAAGAGGGAAAGGAATGGGCGATATCGGAATGCTCAAGGGGGGTTGCTTGCCTTGCTGCTCTGCGGCAAAAGGCTGATCGTCAACGGTTTAGTCGTACCCGGCAGCACCATCAGTCTCGGGGTCTACCGGAGAGAAGAGGGGGGAAGAAACAATAAATATAAAGCATAGATGCAACACGATGCAAGACATGGCAATATGCAGGGCTAGGCATGCACTAACGCAGTGTTACATGTCGCAGACGGGTCGGAAGAATATCTGACGATATTTTCCGGGTCTCTGACTATTACCGGACAGATGATCCTAATGCTAAATGTCCATGTTCATCATGCTAGGAGCATGTGACAGATGAACGGACAGTGTATTCGGATTCGTGGGATTTTTCTGATCAACTTTCATGTATAAAACTTTTTCATCCGAGTTACGGATTATTTTGTATTAATTTTCCAAGTTTTATTAATATTCTGAAATTAAACAGATTTAATTTAATTCAAAAAAGCATTTATGACGTCAGCATGATGTCAGCATTGCGTCAGCAGTCAACAGTGGGACAGACTGGTCAAACCTGACCAGTGGGCCCCACCTGTCATAGACTCAGAGTCTAAACAGAGTTTAAATTAAACTAACGGGTTAATTAGAGGGGTGGGCCCCATCTGTCAGTGACTAATTAGGTTAAACTAATTATCAAAATTAATTAAACTAACTTAATTAATTAAAAAGGGGCTGGGCCCACATGTCAAACACAGGGGGGGTCGGGCCCCACCTGCCAGTGACTAGGCTGTGCCTAGTCGGCCAGTTGACCAAGTCAAATGGTCAACTGGGTCGCCCTGGCCCACTGGCAGGGTCACTGGGGGTGGCCCCAGCCTAGCCACGTCGGCGGCAGCCGGCGGCTCAACGCCGGCGACACCAAAACGCGGTGGAGGGCACGGGCTGGCGTCGAGATTCGCCCACAGAGGGCCATTTGGCCCGCGCGTGGGCGCGTTCAAACGAGCGCGCAGCGCCGCATCTAGTGGTGGCCGCGGCGTTGCCGGAGTTGGCCGGAAACGGCGCCGGCAACGAGCGGAGGCGGCGGCGCGTACGGGAGCTCGACGGAAACGGCGCTACGGCGTGCAACAGCTCGAATGGATGGGCTAGGCGGGCTCTACGCGACGTGGCGAAGCTAATGGACACACGCCCGTGACCATTTGGTCACCGAAGACTCGCCGGCGATGAGCTCTGCGGCGATGCGTTCGGGCGCACGTCGGGGACGGCGCTAGGAGGCACGAACGGGCGCGTGCGTGTGTGCGTTGTGCTCCTGGAAGGACCAGGAGCACGGTGCTGCGCTCAGGCGAGCATGACATCGGCTGTGACGACGACCACGAGCTCGCCGGCGGCAGCGCGCTTGGGCACAAGTGGAACGGCGTCTAGGGGCAGCCAACGGCGACGGGGGAGGAAAGGGAAGAGGCAGAGGCTCACCGGGGAGGCACAAGGTGGCCCGGTGTCAGCTTAGTAGCAGCAGGAGTCGCCGGAGAGGAAGGAGATCGCCGGCGACCGAACGAAAGGGGGCGGCTCGATCCCGACGATGAAGAGCTCGCCTACTTGCGCACGTGGTCGAGGATGGGGTAGTCGACGACGGCAGAGACGATGGACAGGTCGCCGAGGCGAGGCGGTGGCTGTGGCCGCGCGTTCTATGGCGGCGAGGCCATGGTGGCGCTCGGGTGAGGTGGGGGAGGAGAGCGGTGGCGCGAGGAGAGAGCAAGGGGGGATCTGGGGGCTAGGGTTTCAGGGGGGGGGGGCGTCGGGGCGCCCTTATATCCACCGGGCCGTCGCCGGCGAGCCGGTCCGGCGGGGACGCGCCCGGTCGCACGCGCGCGCCTCGGTCGCCCCACTGTAGCGAGGTGGGAGACGGCCGAGGGGGCCGCTGGGCCGGCCTGGGCCTGCCACTGTGGCCTAAGGCCCAGGGCAGGGGGGGCTTTTTTTTCTGTTTTCTTTTATAAGTTTCTGTTTTAATTCCTTTTGGCCATATTTCCTTTTAGCAAAAATGTGTAACATGGTCCATTTAATAACTTGCAATATTTTGAATGGCCACAACAAGTTTGAGGATTTTTGGGTACTGTTGGAATTAACCATGCAATTTAAAGGGCATTATAAATGCAAAATGGTCCTGTTTTGGATGGTGGGGTCCACACCAGCTTGAGGGTGATGTTGTTTTCCTTAACAATAATTGTTTTGGATTATTCCACAAGTGTGCAACATTTTCCTGATGCTGTTTGGAAAATTATTGTATCACCATAAAATTCAATTGGCTGTTGAAGTGAAATTTAAATTGAGATATGAATTTTAACTGGATCATATCTTGTTTAGCAAAATGATTAGGCACTGATCATGGTCATCACTATGCTTAATTACAATGATCACTGTAGCACAAAACCAGGGTGTCACAATTCTCCCCTACTAACAAGAATTCTCGTCCCGAGAATTAAGAAGTAGAAGGAAAGAGCCCGGGGTATTCTGCACGAAGATGATCTTCGCGTTCCCAAGTGGCTTCATCTTCAGAATGGTTTGCCCACTGCACCTTGAAGAACTTGGTAACCTTCTGACGAGTCCGACGTTCAGTTTCACCAAGAATGCGGACTGGTTGCTCCTTGTAAGAAAGGTCTTGTTGCAGTTCAAGCATATCATGATCCACTGCTCGGATTGGATCCTTGAAGCAGCGACGAAGCTGTGACACATGGAACACATCGTGAACCTGAGAAAAGTTCGGCGGTAGTTCCAGTTGATATGCCACCTGACCACGCCTTTCGAGAACAGTGAAAGGACCAATGTATCGAGGAGCCAGCTTGCCCTTGATCCCGAAACGGTGTGTACCTCTCATTGGCGTGACTCGAAGATAAGCCTTTTTGCCAGGTTGATAGACCATATCTTTGTGATGACGGTCATACTGACTCTTCTGACGAGACTGAGCAGCCTTCAGATTTGCATGAATAATGCGGACTTGATCTTCAGCATGTTGAATAATATCCGGACCGATAAGTGTACGTTCCCCAGTTTCTGAGCAATTCAGAGGAGTTCGACACTTACGTCCATATAATACTTCAAAAGGAGCCATCTTCAGACTAGCTTGATAGCTATTGTTGTAGGAGAACTCGGCATACGGGAGAGATTCCTCCCATTTCTTGCCGAAAGAAATGACACAAGCACGAAGCATGTCTTCGAGAATCTGGTTGACTCTTTCAACTTGTCCCTGGGATTGAGGGTGAAAAGCGGTGTTGAAGGACAAATGAGTTCCCATAGCTTCCTGGAAACTTGCCCAGAATCTTGAAGTGAATAAGCTGCCACGGTCTGAACTAATCACCAATGGAATACAGTGGAGTGAAACAACTCTGGACATATATAGATCTAACAGCTGACTAGCAGTAATAGTTTCCGTGACAGCCAGAAAATGTGCAACTTTGGACAGTCGGTCAATGACGACAAGAATAGCATCATTACCTTTCTGCGATCTGGGAAAACCAGTGACGAAGTCCATTTCAACATGATCCCATTTCCATTCAGGAATAGTAATAGGGTGCAGAGTTCCGGCAGGCCTCTGATGTTCTGCCTTGATACGACGGCAAACATCACATTCAGCAACATAGCGAGCAATGTCTTGCTTCATGTTAGACCACCAGAATCTTCGACGAATGTCTTGGTACATCTTGGTACCACCAGGATGAATAGACAGCAGAGTGTCATGTGCTTCCTTCATGACCTCCTGAGTCATATCATGGTTTTTCTCCTTACTCGGTACCACTAGGCGGCCTTTGAAGTACAAAGCGCCATCCTCAGCAATAGTGAAGGGTGAGGGCTTTCCTTCCGCGAGATCGTATTTAATCCGGTCGACTTCATTGTCACACTTCTGGATCCACTTGATGACGTCCACAAGATCTGGTTTAGCAACCAGGGTATTAAGAGAACCTTGGGAAACAACGTGGAAGTTCATTTTGTAGGACCCTTCAGGAGGGGGAGCGAGATAACCCTGAGGAACAATATGGAGGTTCAGCTTGCGGAATTACTTTTGAAGAAGGGGGTGAACCTTGTGAACCTGAAGGTGGTTGCAGTATGACTTGCGGCTCAAAGCATCAGCCATTACATTAGCCTTGCCTGGGGTATAAGAAATACCCACGTTGTAATCTGCTATGCGCTCCATCCATCTCTATTGACGGAGGTTCAGATCTGGCTGAGTAAACAGGTACTTCAGACTTTGGTGATCGGTGTAGATCTCGCAACGGTTTCCAACAAGGTATTGCCGCCACTCTTTCAGTGCATGAATTACTGCGGCAAGTTCAAGGTCATGAACTGGGTAGTTCTCTTCATGAGGACGCAATTGACGAGATGCATAAGCAACCACTCTGTGCTCTTGCATTAAGACACAGCCCATTCCCTGACGCGAAGCGTCACAATAAATGACGAAGTCCTTACGAGTATCCGGAGGAGCAAGCACTGGAGCAGACGTCAGTTTGTCCTTAAGTGCCTGAAAGCTCTCCTGACATTTTTCTGTCCACTCATATTTAACACCTTTGTGAAGCAAATTGGTTAAGGGTTTTGCAATCTTGGAGAAGTTCTCGACGAATCGACGGCAATAGCTGGCGAGTCCGAGAAAACTTCTGACTTGCTTGACATTCTTTGGGGGAGTCCAGTCAAGAATAGCCTGAACTCATTCAGGGTTGACCGCAATACCATCCTTGGAGATCACATGACCAAGGTAGGTTACTTCGTCCATCCAGAACTCACACTTTGAGTACTTTGCATAAAGTTGATGTTCTCGAAGCCTCTCCAGTATAAGACGAAGATGTTCAGCATGCTCTTCTTTATTCTTTGAGTAAACCAGGATATCATTCAGATAAACCACAACGAATTTATCGAGGTAATCCATGAATATATAGTTCATCAGGCGAGAGAAAGTTGCTGGGGCATTGGTTAAGCCGAAGGACATGACGGTGTACTCGTATGAACCATAGCGAGTAACAAAGGCAGTCTTGGGAATATCTTCTTCGCGAACCCGGATATGATGGTAACCCAACCTCAAGTCGAGTTTTGAGAACACTGATGACCTAGCAAGTTGATCATACAGATCGTTGATCCGAGGAAGCGGATATTTGTTTTGAATCATTGCTTGGTTGATGGGACGGTTATCTTGGACCAATCGATTCGTACCATCTTTTTTCTTGACAAAGAGAGAAGGTGCTCCCCAAGCAGAGGAACTTGGACGAATGAAACCCAGACGAAGCGAATCATTGATTTCTTGTTTCAGTTCAAGGAGTTCATGTGGTGGCATCTTATACGGACGCTTGGCTATAGGAGTGGTACCAGGTACCAAGTCGATGACAAACTCGACAGCTCTAGCAGGGGGGATCCCTGGAAGTTCTTCCGGAAAGACATCTTGGAAATTCCGGACAACTGGAATGTTTTCAATCCCTTCAAGAGGTGACTCATTTAATGCATTCAAGGCATATAACCGGGCTTCAACGTTCCGGACAAGATGAGCATGGTCAAGCTCTAGCATGATGATAACGATGGGGCCTAACAGCTTGGAAAGACATGATTGAGTACAACTCATAAGCAAAGAAGATCCTAAGAGTTGTTGAATCGCAAAGCGTACTCGATTCAGATATCAATATCCTTGATTGTCCAACAACTCAGAACACGAGGAAAACTGGAATTAGCGAAATGTCCTAGTTGATGAGGAGCTCATAAGAAGTTATAAAGCTCCATGATATCTAACAAGATACCAGGGTTAATACTCGGAGGTAGATCAGAATAGAGATTAGACTAGTGTATTGATCGGTGGAAGACAAGCACTTTAACTTGTTTGAGAATGAAAGCAAAGTAGAACAACATGGTCGGAACCACGATTGCAAAGGACAAGATCAAAGATACAATATCAAATCATACAATGAATGATTATATGAAACGAGAAGCTTGTATGATAAGATCAACATCGTTTCCATGGGCATGAACACAAGATTCAAGGTCGACTCCCACCTCATCAATGCATCACCTTCCATTTACACCTCGCCTTTGATGAAGTTGTAGTTTTGAAAGTTTAACTGGCAAAACACCAGGAGAGTATGACTCGTGAAAACTGTCGGGTTCACACGAATTAAGGAAGGCATAGGTCCAACCCATCGGGGCATCTTAGGAACATATACCACAAGCTTCAAGAGTAATTAGCACATGCTTGACAACAGAGCATGGCTGACAAGAGCATAGGATACAACTTATCAGAGGGAGAAAGAATGCAAGGCATCAGATTATACAACATCCAATAATTCGATGCTTAAATACCCAAAGGAATTAAGATTCCCAATTTGGTGTATCAGAATCAGATGCTTCGATCAATACGGATAAGTTGAAGGGACTTAGATGGACAATCAACCAAGGTTGATTTAATGAGAACCAGCTCCTGATTGGAAAGACGTCTGAGCCGGACGGATAATTTATGATAAACAACTGATGACTGCGTGCATCCACACACAGGTTGAATCAATAAAATCAAATGAAAATCACAGAGGATTTTAATGGATATTGCTTGACATATGGAATTAACCACCATGTAAGCAGGTGAGAAAAGTCAAGAGCAATAGGCTGGTCAGGATTTCGGAAGACCGGATAGCGTTTCAAAGAATTTTGTGAAAGACAAGAACAACTGGGGACGAACGAATCCTCGATAAGGATGAGGGGTTATCCGCAGGGGTTGGCGATGGAAGGAAATCGCAAAATCGACGAGCACAAGTTCTCGGAAGAACATCCGAGAGTATCTTCGGAGTCTTCTGATGAATCAAGCCATCATCTGGAATGAGGGGCTCTCCGGGGGAAGTAGTTACGAGAACCTAGAGTTAGAG
This sequence comes from Elymus sibiricus, assembly GCA_039707655.1. Lineage (NCBI taxonomy): Eukaryota > Viridiplantae > Streptophyta > Magnoliopsida > Poales > Poaceae > Elymus > Elymus sibiricus. The sequence goes on from CM077671.1 coordinate 488,889,162, forward strand.
TTAATAAAATCTTTAACCCGAAAGAGAAGAGAGATCAGAACCCAGAGTATAGACGAGGAATAAAAGATCCTAATACCACCCGATTGAGATGTGGGCCCGTAAGCCACACAACTATGTTAGTAAAAGTTTTTCAATGACTAGACTCAACTTCGGCCAAGGAGTTGGAAAGGGGGCTACCTACAGGCAGTCGGCTCTGATACCAACTTGTGACGCCCCCAGTTTCGACCGTACGCTAATCAAACACGCAATGCGTACGACCAAGATTAGGGACTCACTGATCGATATCACAACACAACACTAGACACAAATTAAAGTCATACAGCTTCATATTACAAGCCAGGGGCCTCGAGGGCTCGAATACAAAGCTCGACAAGCACGAGTCAGTGGAAGCAAATAATATCTGAGTACAGACATAAGTTAAACAAATTTTGCCTTAAGAAGGCTAGCACAAACATAAGTAGCGGATCGAAAGAGGCGAGGCCTCCTGCCTGGGAACCTCCTAACTACTCCTGAGCGTCGGCACTCTCCACGTAGTAGTAGGCTCCGGCGGTGGTGTAGTAGTCGTCTCCGGCGTACTCCAGCTCTTGGACTACATCGTCTGAACGCGGAATCGTATCGAGGGGGAAAGAGAAAGCAAAGCAGTGGTGAGTACTCATCCAAAGTACTCGCAAGACTGACATCAGGTCTATGCTAAGTATGCATCATTATCAAGGGGAGGGGGTTATATCTGGACTGACTGCAGAAAGCAAGAATAGGGAGAAGGCCTAGTCCTATCGAAGACTAGCATCTTCAGCATCTTGCAGCATTAGAAGAGAGTAGACTGGTATCTCATATATAGTCATATTATTGTAGCAATTTTATTTAGTAACCACGCCCAGAGATTCTTCCTCGACTCCCTGCGAGGAAGCAATCCCGGAGACAACATCCATTTCAATGTAAATCATAGGTTTAGTTATATCAGGTCAAGGTACAACTCCAAGTCGTCCTGTTACCGTGGACACGGCTATTCGAATAGATAATTCATCCCTACAGGGGTGCACCGCATTTCCAACACGCCTGATCACCTCCGGCCGGACACACTTTCCTGGGTCATGCCCGGTCTCGGGATAGCAGCACGTCGTCGCTCCACCTAGGCTCAATAGAGAGGCCAGCCTGCCGGTCTAAATCCTAAGCACACAGGGGTCGTGGGCCCACTTGCCCTACGCGCTCCTGCACGATGCGTGGGCGGCCGAGGTCAGCCCTAGTACACTCTAGTCCAAGAGCTGCACCGTCCAGGCCACTCGGGCGCGCGCCGCTCCATTGCTGACGTCCGAAGAGCTTCGGCTGATACAACGACGCTGAGTACCCATAACTTCTCCCACGCGATGGTTTGGTGCGTAAAAAGGCCAACGACCCAACTCAGATCAAATACCCAACCCATTAGTATTTTATTAATGAGCGCGACCCATGAAGTGCGGTCCCGTCGCCCCGTCTCGAGGATGTGTGGCAAGGGCCTCTCCTGCCCGTCCACGCCTCATCATCAACAAACCGTGGGTACCCCTCAGGGCCGACCCATCACCAACATGTTTCTGTAACCAGGTCATAGTAACTGTGTGTATAAAACATCAAGACGGAACCTGAGGAATCACCCTCAAAGGGTCCCGCTCGATGAAACCGTCAAGGTGGACCTAGAGGAATCACCCTCAAGGGTCCCACACTTGAGGGGTTGCATGACAGAGTCATCGTCGGGAGTGGTGAAGGAGGAATCACCCTCGATAACCACAACCGACTAGCTACACCACAAAGTTAGCATCATGAGTACTTCACGAGGTGTCACCCCCGGTACTCGATAGTAACTCTGCAGAGTCGTACAACTAAGGGGTGTGCGGTGATGTGAGGGGCCTGGCTCGTCGGTCGGTTGACCGAGTCTTCGAGTCGTCGAGTCGTCGATGAAGAAGCAGGGGCAACTGGGACTAAGGGGTCACTGGGGATTCATTGATCAACCTATACTAAGCAGTTGATATGATTGCAGGTATAGTAGCAGTTTATCAAAAGCAGGCTATGCATCAGAATAGGAGCTACCTAATACAGTAGCAAAATCTAATGCAAGAATAAGAGGGAAAGGAATGGGCGATATCGGAATGCTCAAGGAGGGTTGCTTGCCTTGCTGCTCTGCGGCAAAAGGCTGATCGTCAACGGTGTAGTCGTACCCGGCAGCACCGTCAGGCTCGGGGTCTACCGGAGAGAAGAGGGGGGAAGAAACAATAAATATAAAGCACAGATGCAACATGATGCAAGACATGGCAATATGCAGGTCTAGGCATGCACTAACTCAGTGTTACACGTCGCAGACGGGTCGGAAGAATATCTGACGATATTTTCCGGGTCTCTGGCTATTACCGAACAGATGATCCTAATGGTAAATGTCCATGTTCATCATTCTAGGAGCATGTGACAGATGAACGGACAGCGTATTCGGATTCGTGGGATTTTTCTGATCAACTTTCATGTATAAAACTTTTTCATCCGAGTTACGAATTATTTTGTATTAATTTTCAAAGTTTTATTAATATTCTGAAATTAAACAGATTTAATTTAATTCGAAAAAGCATTTATGACATCAGCATGATGTCAGCATTGCATCAGCAGTCAACAGTGGGACAGACTGGTCAAACCTGACCAGTGGGCCCCACCTGTCATAGTCTCAGAGTCTAAACAGAGTTTAAATTAAACTAACGGGTTAATTAGAGGGGTGGGCCCCATCTGTCAGTGCACTACTAGGGAAAACCCTAGCAGTAGCGCGGTTATTTGGTGTATCAGTAGCGCGGGCACTTGCGCTACTGATACGGCGCTACCGCTAACGTTTAGCAGTAGCGCGTTTGACATGCGCTACTGCTATACCTGCTTAGCAGTAGCGCTTTCTATACCAGGGCTGCTGCTCAGTCCTTTAGTAGTTGCGCTTTCCATACCAGCGCTACTGCTAAGTCCTTTAGCAGCAACGTTTTTCTTGTCCAGCGCTAAAGAGCGCTACTACTATATTTTCTCATATCTTTTTTTGCTACGTATTTGCGATGTTTCTGTACAGGTTTCATACAGTATTCTAATCATATCTTTAACATGCAATATGCTCATCATATCATACACATAATAGTCTCATCATATCATCCAACACAAATCATGTCGTCACATCATAATCACGATATAGCTATACAAGTTACATGCCATGTCTCATCGTACATAATGTAGTACTTCTTGAGGCGTCGGTTCGTATCCCTCTCTCGCACTAGCGTGAACCTAAACTAACTACTGGCCGGCCACTCATCGTATACTCCTGCCGTAGCACTTCTTCGCCATCGATGATCTATGCACCTGCATCGTCACATGAGTTGATGATATGCAACATATATAGTTGAGTAACCGAAAGAGACAGACTTGGCAAAAATAGAAGCAACATATCATAAGCATACAAAGTTCATCGTACCCAAAATGCCCTAACTAGAGTGATCTTCGCTAGTTGAGGAGGACGGTTTAATTACATCACAAATAAAGTTTCGTCGTGCATAACTCAAAGTTTCGTCATAGAGAAAGTATGGACTAAACGGACACATTGTCATATATCGTCAATCACTCCAACATGTCGTGCCATCCATGCAAGTCAGGGAGATAGCCCCCGAGCGCAGTGAAAGGCTTCAGGTCGAGATGCTGAGCGGCTACGCGTGTTCGGACGTCTTCCCGCGACATTTGCCCTTCTTCGTAGAACATCCCTGTTTTTTCGAGGACCTCCTTCATGATGATTTGGGCAAGTTCACGCTGGATGTGATAGAACTCAGCTCGGAGTCGATGATCCGGGATATCTCCTAGGTTCTTTGCCCATTGCAGAATATGGGCATCGCCGGATCTAGGTGACATGCGAAGGTTCTGCTGATCCCGTCTGAACTCCTGCATGTGGTGGAGGACATAGAATCCATCACTGATAGTACCACTCGGTTGCTGGATGCACCAGAAGTCACTCTTATGGCCGAAGCAGGGCGCACGGTTCCTTGTCTTCCTGACCGTGATCTCTCCACCCCGTACGCCATACGTAAAGATAGCACTGTCGAGAACAGACTTGATGTGGGTGTAATCCTTTTTCTTCATGTTCTTCGACGAGTCCAAGTAAAGAGCGTGGGAGACTCGGGGGTAAAGGATGATGAGGATGGCGCGCCCGTCGCTGCGCAAAATAAGTACACCTCAAATTAGCCTCCACTCGTGCAAATGAAATGATTGAAATCGAAGGAAGGATATCCGCGCGGATGACTTACATGGGATGATAAGGCACGAGAATCGTCTCCTTGTCCTTATTGCCGACCATGAAATCGGCGATGTAGTTACTCGCATATTCACGGTGCTTTTTGCAGACTGCCAAGAAGCTCTCGTGCATGAAGTACGGGTCAGCGACACAGATATAAGTTATCTGCTCAATCCTGATGATGTAGTTCATGTACAAGGCAAAAAGGCGGACAAATGTAAAATCCAGCCTTTTCAAGTGAAACATGTCGAAGATGTAATTGAATCGAAGGAAGAACTTTTCCACGGGGAATGTGTCGACGTACAACCTTTGATGCGGCACGTTAACCACGTAGAGAGGGTATCCTGGATTTTGCGAGGCGATCAGGCTTTTCTCTCTTCGCAGCACATCGTCATGAAGTCTCCTGAGATCGCCGTATATGGCCTCTACCGCTTCCTTATTAGGTAGGATTGGTTCACCGGGGATATGGTATTTCGCCGCACCCATGACAGGTATACGGTCTTGAACCCGAGGCTGCGGAGGCGGCTGGATCATAGAAGCAGCTTTGTTGCCTTTCCTCGCTCTCTTCCTATGCTTCTTTGCTACTGGAAGGTCGTCTATAATACGTTCAGCCTCCGGAGGCGGCAAGTCAGGCACCGACTCATGACGCTCAAACCCTGAGTACTCATACTGCTGAGCCATCAATCCTCCGTCGTCATAGGCGCCAGTATTAAGATACTATAGAGTGTCATCAATCCTCCGTCGTCATAGGCGCCAGTATTAAGATACTGTAGAGTGCCCTAGTTTGTAGCACAAGTCATGCCGAAATTCACGGAAAATTTCGGCATGACCTTTGCTAAAAAGTGGACATATCGAGCGCCTGAAATTCACCGGAACGGAAATGAATCAACATTCCGGCGAAACATAGGCCACACGGATCATTTACCCTGCACATAATCATCATTTTCCAAATATGACATGTCCAAAACATCACATGTCCAAATATGACATGTCCAAATTCCAAATATGACATGTCCAAATCACATGTCCACATATCACATGTCCAAATTCTGTTTTTTTAAATAGCAACAATTGCTTAAACTAAAAAATGCAAGAAACCTATATAATCAATTCTTATTTTTCTTTTAACTACACCTAAAACACCTAACCCTAAATTAACCTACTAGCAGAGAGAGGAGGAGCGGTGGGGGGCTTACAGAGGGTGCAGGGGCGAGGTTGGGAGGGGAAGAAGCAGAGGAGGGAGGCGTGGCGCGCCGGGGCCGGGGTCGGGGGCGTGGGCGAGGTCGCCGGGGTCGGGGGGTCGGGGGCGAGCGCCGGGGTCGGGGGCGAGGGCGAGGTCGCCGGGGTCGGGGGGTCGTGGGCGAGCGCCAGGGTCGGGGGCTCGGGGGCGAGCGCCGGGGTCGGGGGCGAGGGCAGGGCTCCGGCGCTTGAGGCAGGGGCGCGCGGCGAGGGCACGGGCTCCGGCGGCGACGAGGGGCCGGGGATTTTGGGGAAGCAGAGGCGGGAAACGGGGATTTGGGGGAAGAGAGAGTGGGGATCCGGGGGTTAAGTCGAGATAGCAGTAGCGCGTTTCCAAAAAACGCGCTATAGCTAAGTTATCTATAGCGCGCTTCTCCAAACGGTGCTACTGCCATTTTGACTAGCTATAGCTCTTTTTCGGAAAAGCGCTACTACTATTTTGACTAGCTATAGCTATTTTTAGGAAAAGCGCTACTGCTATAACCAGTACCTATAGCAGTTTTCCTGTTTGTTTCTTCTATTGTCTTTTCCTTTATTTTCTCTTCCTTTTCTTTTCTTGTTTTTCTTTTCTTTTCTTTTCCTTTTTTCCGAGAGCAGGAACGAAGGGAAGGTGATACAATGTATATAACTAAGGCGATATATATTGCATCATTTGACGGTTAAGTATGTATACAAAATAGGAACATAATTGAGCCCCTCATTGTGACTTTTCCTTTTCCATGGTGTACGATCTTTCTTAGGTAATGTAGTATTGATTCTTCTTTTGACGTATACTTCATCGTCATCGTCATCTTCCCTCATTGGGTTGCCGTACTGGTCGTAGTCTTCCTCGTTGGCGACTCCATCCATTCCAATGATGTTCCTTTTGCCTCTCCTCACGACAACACGGCTGGGATTAATGGAGGGGGAAGGAAAAAGAGAAAGGAGATGCATTAATGGAGGTTGGTGTAGGTAGCTAGGAGTAATAAAGAGAGAGAAAGATAGGTAGAAGAAGGAGAGTAATGGGGGGAGAAGTAGTGAGGTAGAAGCAAAGTGAGGGAGAGAGGAGGTGGGAGCTAGGGGAAAGTGAGGAAGAGAGGAGGCGAGGGGGGAGGAAAAAGGTGGTATGGCTGAGGCTTAGCAGTAGCGCTGGGAGAAAAACGCGCTGCTGCTAATAAGATAGCAGTAGCGCTCCCCTGTACCAAGCGCTACTACTAAGAGGGGAGGGGAGGGGGAGGGAAAAGGTGGTATGGCTGAGGCTTAGCAGTAGCGCTGGGAGAAAAACGCGCTGCTGCTAATAAGATAGCAATAGCGCTCCCCTGTACCACGCGCTACTACTAAGAGGGGCCCGCCATGTGGCCAGTTTCAAAATTAGCAGTAGTGACTTGAAAAAAAAGAGCGCTGCTGCTATAACATTAGCAGTAGCGCGGTTATCGTGGACGCGCTACGGCTAAACCTATCGTGGCGGGAACGGTCGGTCAATTTTAGTAGCAGCGCGGTTCTACCGAGCCGCGCTACTGCTAAGTTTGTACCAGTAGCGCCTGTCTTCATACCGCGCTACTGCTAATTAGCAGTAGCGCCCCATCCTGTCCCGCGCTGCTGCTAAGATTCTATGTATAAGGTTTTCCCTAGTAGTGGTGACTAATTAGGTTAAACTAATTATCAAAATTAATTAAACTAACTTAATTAATTAAAAAGGGGCTGGGCCCACATGTCAAACACAGGGGGGGTCGGGCCCCACCTGCCAGTGACTGGGCTGTGCCTAGTCGACCAGTTGACCAAGTCAAATGGTCAACTGGGTCGCCCTGGCCCACTGGCAGGGTCACTGGGGGTGGCCCCAGCCTAGCCACGTCGCCGGCAGCGGCGGCTCAACGCCGGCGACACCAAAACGCGGCGGAGGGCACGGGCTGGCGTCGGGATTCGCCCACAGAGGGCAATTTGGCCCGCGCGTGGGCGCGTTCGAACGAGCGCGCAGCGCCGCATCTAGTGGTGGCCGCGGCGTTGCCGGAGTTGGCCGGAAACGGCGCCGGCGATGAGCGGAGGCGGCGGCGCGTACGGGAGCTCGACGGAAACGGCGCTACGACATGCAACAGCTCGATTGGATGGGCTAGGCGGGCTCTACGCGACGCGGCGAAGCTAATGGACACACGCCCGTGACCATTTGGTCACCGAAGACTCACCGGTGACGAGCTCCGCGGCGATGCGTTCGGGCGCACGTCGGGGACGGCGCTAGGAGGCACGAACGGGCGCGTGCGTGTGTGCGTTGTGCTCCTGGAAGCAAGAGGAGCATGGTGCTGCGCTCAGGCGAGCATGACGGCGGCTGTGACGACGACCACGAGCTCGCTGGCGGCAGCGCGCTCGGGCACAAGTGGAACGGCATCTAGGGGCAGCCAACGGCGACGGGGGAGGAAAGGGAAGAGGCAGAGGCTCACCGGGGAGGCACAAGGTGGCCCGGTGTCAGCTTAGTAGCAGCAGGAGTCGTCGGAGAGGAAGAAGATCGCCGGCGACCGAACGAAAGGGGGCGGCTCGATCCCGACGATGCAGAGCTCGCCTGCTTGCGCGTGTGGTCGAGGACGGGGTAGTCGACGACGGCGGAGACGATGAACAGGTCGCCGAGGCGAGGCGGTGGCTGTGGCTGCGCGTTCTACGGCGGCGAGGCCATGGTGGCGCTCGGGTGAGCTGGGGGAGGAGAGCGGCGGAGCGAGGAGAGAGCAAGGGGGGATCTAGGGGCTAGGGTTTCAGGGGGGGCGTCGGGGCGCCCTTATATCCACCGGGCCGTCGCCGGCGAGCCGGTCTGGCGGGGACGCGCCCGGTCGCGCGCGCGCGCCTCGGTCGCCCCACTGTAGCGAGGTGGGAGACGACCGAGGGGGCCGCTGGGCCGGCCTGGGCCTGCCACTGTGGCCTAAGGCCCAGGGCAGGGGGGGCTTTTTCTTTTTTTTTCTTTTCTGTTTTCTTTTATAAGTTTCTGTTTTAATTCCTTTTGGCCATATTTCCTTTTAGCAAAAATGTGTAACATGGTCCATTTAATAACTTGCAATATTTTGAATGGCCACAACAAGTTTGAGGATTTTTGGGTACTGTTGGAATTAACCATGCAATTTAAAGGGCATTTTAAATGCAAAATGGTCCTGTTTTGGATGGTGGGGTCCACACCAGCTTGAGGGTGATGTTGTTTTCCTTAACAATAATTGTTTTGGATTATTCCACAAGTGTGCAACATTTTCCTGATGCTGTTTGGAGAATTATTTTATCACCATAAAATTCAATTGGCTTTTGAAGTGAAATTTAAATTGAGATATGAATTTTAACTGGATCATATCTTGTTTAGCAAAATGATTAGGCACCGATCATGGTCATCACTATGCTTAATTACAATGATCACTGTAGCACAAAACCAGGGTGTCACAAAATCCGTCCAGTCTTGGATTAGTGACATCCATGGATCCCTATGACTGGCCACCACCATCGAACCACTAGTAGAAAACAGGGCTTTGGTCCTAGCCAGATCAGAACATTAGTCCTGGTTGTGTTACGAACCGGGACTACTGGCAGCATCAGTCCCTGTTCGAGAGGCTAGGACGCCGGCCAGGCCTCGGCAGGCATCAGTCCCGGTTTGGCTGGGACCTTTAGTCCCGGTTTGAGCCACCAACCGGGACTAAAGGGGTTGCTGCCCTTTAGTCCCGGTTTGTGTCTAGAACCGGGACTAAAGGTTATGCCATTAGTCCTGGTTTTAGGCACAAACCGGGACTAAAGCTTTTGCCTATATATATCCGCGCCCCCCCCCCCATCTCCTCTATTTTTTGGCCGTGGAAGGGTGTGGGAGGTGTGTGCTACTCTGTTCTCACCTCCTATGCACATGAGGTGTTTGATGAAATGCCCGAGCCACACTTAAGCTTTCTCCTCTCCAAGCTCGACCTCCAAGCTACATTTTCCCCAAGATTTGTCTAGGTTTGGCAGTGCACCAACTACACAAGTGTTCTAAAAGGTTAGCAACTTCATCCTTTCATCTCTCATTGCTAGTTTAGCTCATTTTAAATGCTCTAGAAGTAGAGTGGTTTGTGGGTTTTAGTGGAGGAGTGTATGTAGTAGTTCATTTGATTTAGATGCACAATTTGAGCTCACTACTGTACTTTGGTTTTAATGCGATGATGAACTTGTATTAATTTGGTCACTTCTCTATTCATGATGTTCTGTAATGGTTTTTGATATACTTAATTATATACTGCACGCAGATGAACCGGCAATGGATGTATGGTGACCGATGCACTTCCGACTACATTGAGGGCCTGCATAATTTTCTCGAAGTGGCTGAGGCAAATAAGCAGAATGGTTTTATGTATTGTCCATGTACTGTCTGTGGGAATACGAAGGATTACTCTTCCCCAAAAATCCTTCACTTACACCTTCTTGAGAACACACTATAATGTTTGGACCAAGCACGGAGAAAGAGGGGTTATGATGGAAGACAATGAAGAAGAAGAGGATGATGACAACTATCGTCCTATGTTCCCTGAATACGGTGATACTGCAACGGGGGACGCTGAAGATCAAGTGGCACCAGATGTGCCCGATGATGATCTTCGCCGGGTCATTGTTGATGCACAGAGAGAATGCGAAAGTGAAAGGGAGAAGTTGAAGTTCGATCGCATGTTAGAGGATCACAAAAAAGGGGTGTATCCAAATTGCGAAGATGGCAACACAAAGCTCAGTACCACACTGGAATTGCTGCAATGGAAGGCAGATAATGGTTTATCTGACAAGGGATTTGAAAATTTACTGAAAATAATGAAGAATAAGCTTCCAAAGGATAACGAATTGCCTGACAGTACGTACGAAGAAAAGAAGGTTCTCTGCCCTCTAGGATTAGAGGTGCATAAGATACATGCATGACCTAATGACTACATCCTCTACCGCGGTGAGTATGAGAATTTGAACGCTTGCCCGGTATGTGGTGCATTGCGGTATAATATCCGACGAGATGACCCTGGTGATGTTGAGGGCGAGCGCCGCAGGAAGAGGGTTCCTGCCAAGGTGATGTGGTATGCTCCTATAATACCACGGTTGAAACGTCTATTCAGAATTAGAAAGCATGCCAAGTTGCTGCGATGGCATGCAGAAGACCGTAAGAAAGACGGGAAGTTGAGAGTACCCGCTGACGGGTCGCAGTGGAGAAAAATCGAGAGAAAGTGGCGGGAATTTGCAGATGACGCAAGGAACGTATGGTTTGGTTTAAGTGCATATGGCATTAATCCTTTTGGGGAGCAGAACAACAATCATAGCACCTGGCCCGTGAGTCTATGTATCTATAACCTTCCTCCTTGGTTGTGCATGAAGCGGAAGTTCATTATGATGCCAGTGCTCATCCAAGGCCCTAAGCAACCCGGCAACGACATTGATGTGTACCTAAGGCCATTAGTTGAAGAATTTTTATAGATGTGGGATAAAAAAGGTGTACGTGTGTGGGATGACCTCAAACAGCAGGAATTTGACCTACGAGCATTGTTGTTTGTAACCATCAATGATTGGCCTGCTCTTAGTAACCTTTCAGGACAGACAAACAAGGGATACAACGCATGCACGCACTGTTTAGATGATACCCAAAGTATATATTTGGACAAATGCAAGAAGAATGTGTACCTGGGACATCGTCGATTTCTTCCGACCAAGCATGCCTTAAGAAAGAAAGGCAAGCATTTCAAAGGTGAGTCAGATCACCGAAAGAAGCATGTCCTTCGTACTGGTGATGATATACTTGATATGGTCAAGGATTTACATGTAATCTTTGGAAAGGGTCCTGGCGGACAATCTGTTCCGAATGACGCTGAAGGACACGCAGCCATGTGCAAGAAGAAATCTATATTTTGGGACCTACCCTATTGGAAAGACCTAGAGGTCCGCTCTGCAATCGACGTGATGCACGTGCCGAAGAATGTTTGCGTGAACCTGCTAGGCTTCTTGGGCGTGTATGGGAAGACAAAAGATACACCGGAGGCACGGGAGGACCAGCAACGTGTGAACGAAAAAGACGGCATGCATCCAAAGGAGTATCAAGGTCCTGCCAGCTACGCTCTTACCAAAGCAGAGAAGGAAATCTTCTTTGAATGCCTGCTCAGTATCAAGGTCCCGTCTGGCTTCTCGTCGAATATAAAGGGAATAATAAACATGGCAGAGAAAAAATTCCAGAACCTAAAGTCTCATGACTGCCACGTGATTATGACGCAACTGCTTCCGGTTGCATTGAGGGCTTCTACTAGAAAATGTTCGATTAGCCATTGTGAAGTTATGTGCATTCCTCAATGCAATTTCTAAGAAGGTAATCGATCCAGAAATCCTACCAAGGTTACAGACTGATTTGGTCCAATGTCTTGTCAGTTTCGAGTTGGTGTTCCCACCATCCTTCTTCAATATTATGACGCACGTCCTAGTTCACCTATTCGACGAGATTGCCATTCTGGGTCCTGTATTTCTACACAATATGTTCCCCTTTGAGAGGTTCATGGGAGTCTTAAAGAAATATGTTCGTAACCGTGCTAGGCCAGAAGGAAGCATCTCCACGGGCCATCGAATAGAGGAGGTCATTGGGTTTTGTGTTGATTTTATTCCTGACCTTAAGCCGATTGGTGTCCCTAAATCGCGGTATGAGGGGAGACTGAGTGGAAAAGGCACGCTAGGAGCAGATTCAATAATATGTAGGGACGGGCATTCTTGGGCACAAGCACACTACACGGTTCTACATAATTCTACCTTGGTGGCCCCGTATATCAATGAAAACAAGAATATTCTACGCTCCAAACACCCGGAGCAGTCTGACGACTGGATTACACGTGAACACATCGGGACTTTCGGCGGTTGGTTGCAAATACATCTCATGCGTAACAACACTATTGGAGATGACATGTACTTGTTGGCCAAGACACCATCTTCGACTGTATTGACTTACCAAGGGTATGAGATAAATGGGAATACATTTTACACGATCGCCCAAGATAAAAAGAGCACCAACCAAAACAGTGGTGTCCGCTTTGATGCAGCAATCACCAATAGGGCAAAGGACACATATTATGGTTACATAGAGGAGATATGGGAACTTGACTATGGACATGAATTTAAGGTCCCTTTGTTTCAGTGCAATTGGGTCAATCTGTCAGGAGGCGGGGTACAAGTAGACCCGCAGTACGGAATGACAATAGTGGATCTCAACAATCTTGGGTACACAGACGAACCATTCGTCCTAGCCAATGATGTGGCACAGGTTTTCTATGTGAAGGATATGTCTACCAAACCGAAAAAAAGAAAATATAAGGAAGTGAATACATCATACGATGAGCCAAAGCGCCACATAGTTCTTTCAGGGAAAAGAAACATCGTGGGAGTGGAGGACAAGACAGACATGTCTGAAGATTATGAAAAGTTTCATGAAATTCCTCCCTTCAAAGTCAAGGCTGACCCAAGCACCCTGTTAAACGATGAAGATTATCCATGGTTACGGCGCAATAAGCAAAGGACACAAGCGAAGAAAAAGTGAAGACTTTCTCTCCACAACTAGTATGATGATGCCTTTGATCTAGAATATCACTACAATTACATGTGAAGAAATGAAATGCCTTTTGTAACAGATGAGTTTTCGTATGAAACCCTGATACTTCGAAAGAGATTGTCCGTTTTGTACACGAAGTGCATCCAGTTTTTTCCGTAACCCTCTCAACTTTTTAGCACATGCTATGTGGGTGAAATGATGATACCATGCCAACTTTCAACCTTTTCAGAGTTCATTTGTAGTGCTTTTCAATTTCATGGTCATTTAGCTCAAAAAATCAGTAAATGCATGAAAAATACCAGATGAAGTCAGAAAGGGTTGAAAATTGATGATGTGGCTTTGAATGGTTCATTTTGAACACACAAAAAGTCTGGAGTTCAAATAAGTTCAAAAAAATGAAATACCTTTGTAACAAAAAGTGAAGGCTGACCCAGGCATCATGTTAAACGATGAAGATTATCCATGGTTTTTTGAGCGGTCAAAACAGTAGGGGAGGCTCCCACTGTGTATATATTAGTAATCAACAGACTTACAATGTACAACTCATCATTACATAGTCAAGTCCCCCATTTAGGGATCTGTGTTGGGAAAGCAGAAGCAAAAGAGCTAGATTATGCTAGAGTTTTGCTAGGGTGTGGGTAGTGATGCTAGGAAGGAAGTAATAAACTCCCTCTTATTCTCATGCACTCTGTATTGGAGCAGCCCAAAGTCTTCCTTGAATCTGTCTAGCCAAGATCGATATGTTGGTACGAACCCTCGGAAGAAATTGTTATTTCTCTCCTTCCAAATGCTCCATGATGCTTGCAGGAAGATTTCCATGAACATGGGCCTACCCCAAGAATGTTTTGCATGATCCAGCCAGTCAAGTCTGGAATTTTGCAGGCCCCAGTCAAATCCAATAGTTCGCCAGCATCTAGCACTGAAGGAGCAGTTGAAAATCATATGCTCGAGGTCTTCTTCAATGTGTTGGCCACAGAGCAAGCAGTCCAAGTCATTTCCAATGTTATAGTGTCGACGTTTGAGCATGTTCCTGGTGTTTAGACGATCCGACAACAGCAACCATCCAAAGACTTTTATTCTCATCGTCACCTTACACTTCCATAACCACGCGAACGCATTCTGTGCCTCATTGTCCCGGAAGAAGAACTTGTAGAATCTACTGGCATTATATTTATTTGAGCCCCAGACGTACGTCCAGAAATCACGTTGGGGGGAAGGATCTCCTGATCCCACATGGGCCACCAACTGTTGGATGTCCCTGATCTCTTCGAGAGCTTGCACTGAGAGGGGAAGGTGAAAGGATTCACCGAGAGTCGTGTTGCCCAAGAAATCCCTAACCGAAATGTCCTCATCTCGGACATACGAGAACGCTCTCGGGTGTGACTGAGCCAGCTCTTCCTTAAGCCACAAATCCTTCCACATTAACACAGATTCTCCCGTTTGGACATGAGCCACCGAAATACCCCTGTAGGTGGGGGAAAGTTTAAACACATCTCGCCACTAGAAGGAACCTTGAGGGTCACAAGCATGGGGGATTTTGTTGTTGTAGTACATAGACCATAGCAACTCGACCCATGGCAGGTCAGCCCTATTATAGAATTTGTGAAGGTATTTTAGGAGAAGGGCATCAATTTGTACTCTCTAATTTATAATGTCGAGTCCCCCACTCTTTTTAGGTCTACAAACCATGTCCCAAGCTGCCAGAGAGTTAACTCTTTCACCTTGCTTTGTTTTCTTTATCCAAATGCATTTCCTTCTGATTTTATCAATAATATCCAAGATTTTGGGTGGTAATCTGATAGTGCACAACACAAACATTACCAGATAAGAGATGACAGTATTAACAAATGACAACTTGGCCCCGTATGACATTATGGCCAGAGTGGCAGTGAGTCTCCTTTCAACCTTGCAAACTAGAGGCATGAGGTCTGTGACTGTTGGTTTGGAGGTACCCAGAGGGAGGCCAAGGTACGTGAAAGGCATGGTTCCGATCTTGCAATCAAATAGCTGAGCCAGCTCAGCCGTCTTGTTGGCATCACAGTTGATGGGTATCATGGTAGATTTGTTGAAGTTGATCTTAAGTCCAACAGAGGTGGCGAAGTCTGAGAGGATATCCTTAATCAGTTTGGCTTGTGTCTTGCATGCTGGCATAAGGAGGATCGTGTCGTCTGCATATTGAATGATGGGGTAGTCTGTTTGATTAACTCTAGGGAAGGGTAGCTGAATGAGTCCTTGCCTGAAAGCGTGGTTGATGGCGGCTTGCAAGAAGTCTGATGTGAGTACAAAGATAAGTGGTGACAGGGGATCACCTTGGCGTACTCTGCGTTTACAATAGAAACTGCGACCGGGGACACCATTAAGCAAGACCGAAGATTTCCCAGAGGAAAAAATGCAGTTCATCCAACCAAGCCACTTCTCATTAAAACCCATGTGTTTCATGATCTCCATTATAGGTTGGTGTTCAATCGTGTCAAAGGCCTTAGCGAAGTCCAATTTAAGTAGAATGATCTCTTTTTTGGATGCCTGGCACTGGAAAATATACTCATAGGCCCATGCAAGGCAATCTTTGATTAATCTCCCCTTGATGAAGCCATATTGGTTACGGTGTACAATTTTGAGGATGACTCTTTGTAGCCGGTTCGCTAGAAGCTTGGTGATTAGCTTTAGACAACAGTTAAGCAACGTAATTGGTCAGAAGTCATTGACAGTGGCAGGGGATGCAATTTTTGGGATCAAGGTAATGAAACCATCATTTATGCTTTCTAAGTCAAGATTACCTTCAAAGAATTGGTTGCAAAGTTTGTAAAATTCCTCCTTGATAATGTGCCAGCAGGATTTGACAAATACAACAGTGAATCCATCCGGCCCCGGGGCGCTATCAACAGGCATTTCCTTGATCACTGAATCTATTTCCTCTCTTGTGAAAGGCACCGTGAGTTCATTTAGGTCAGTAACTTTTTTGATTATGCTGGGTAGGTCGAATTTAATATTGAATGTTACCTTACACTACTAGGAAAAACCTTATACACAGAACCTTAGCAGTAGCGCTGGATAGACAGCGGCGCTACTGCTACATAGCAGTAGCACGCTTCCAGAACAGGCGCTACAGCTAACTGCTTAGCAGTAGCGCGGCATTAATAAAAGCGTTACTACTAATATTGCCCCACCGTTGCCGCCAGGCTAGGTTTAGCAGTAGCGATGGTTCCTGAAACGCGCTATAGGTACGTCAGGTAGCAGTAGCGCTCGTCCCTAAAAAGCGCTACTACTATCTTGACATAACCCCGGCCCGTGCAGGCTTCTTCCTCCTCCGATTCTTTCCTCCATCCCCATTCCCCCATTCAATCCCTCTCCTCCGTCGCCCTCTCTCCATTCGATCCCGTCTCCCTCTCATCACTCCCTCTCCCCCGACCGCCGCCATCGCCATCCCCTCGACGCTGCCACCGTCGCACCCCCTCACTCGCCGTCGCGCCCCCTCCCTCGCCGTCGCCTACCCCCGAGCCCCGACCCGGACGCCACCACCGTCACGCCCCCTCCCTCACCGCCGCGCCCCCTCCCTCCGCAGGTAGGCACCACTCCCTCCTTCCTCCCTCTTCCCTCTCCCCTCACTCCCTTCATAGGCAGAGCAGTTTGATTCTTGGCACTACTAGGGAAAAGCCTAGTAGTAGCGCGGGTTTAGTGCCTACTAGTAGCGCGGGTGGACGCGCTACTAGTAAGGTGCTACAGCTATTACTTACCAGTAGAGCGTGTAAGACGCGCTACTGCTAAGACATATAGCTGTAGCGTGTATCATACCAGCGCTACTGATAAGACAACTATTAGTAGCGTTCTTGCAAACCCGCGCTACTAGTAATCTGTTTTTCAATTTTTTTTAATTTTTAGTTTATTTATACGCCGTTATACAAATTTTGATACAGTACCAATTAAGAGGTTGTTATATCATTATGTTCATGATGAATTATTATATCATTGTGAGGAAGAAACATGGATTTTATTCATCCAAATGAATCAAAAGTGATCAAAAGTTGAATTAGTAGGACGACGATCCTACTAATTCAACTTTTGGTCACTTTTGATCCATCCACATGAATCTAATCCGCTTTCCTTCCCCCAATGATATAATAACTAATCATGATCATAATAACAAATCATCATGATAATCTTGATCAACATCATCATCATATTAATATAAAAACTCTTGCATCATGTCATCACCAACAACACTATAGCTAATAATCATCATAGTCATTACCACCAACACTATTTAATCATCATTTTCGTCAATGAGACATCATATAACAAGTTGGTCACTAGTCATAATCACAACTCCTCCTCATCATCATCATCAACTCTAACACATTGTAGCACATAATAACACATTGTACCTAGGACCTACTCCTCTCTCATAGGACCTACTCTACCCTCTCTTAGGTAAAATATCATAAAACAAGATAGGCCCTGACTCTCCATTATGGAGAATGGAGATCATCCTGTCTCCAATTCTTGGCCTACGCACAATGTTGCTTCCAAGTAGCTCTCTACGATTGACCATACATTTTTTCCAATCTTTGATTGTCATGTCTTCATCGGTTTTAGAAATCCGGTATGGACAGGAGTGATGCGTAGGCTGACCTGGCCGGGCTGGCCGTAAGCTCATAACATCAACGCGACCTCTCGGAAACATCAGATAAGGCACACAATCCTTCGGGATTTTCTGTTGAAAAACATAGTAATAACTTTGTAGTTAGCAATGTAGTTTAGTTTTAGAAGAATTTATGCAAAAGATGCACGGATGTCGTAATAGTAGAAAATCTTACCATGCAATCTCCATGGATGTTACCGTAGTTCACCACGTGCACTAGTGGCACGTATTGACCATAATGTGGAGGAGTTTGATAATAGCTATTGTAATTCTCAAGATCATTAATAAATGCGATAAGATGATCTTTCTCCTTATAAGTTAATTCTGCTTCATCATTGTAGTAGTAGGTTCTGTCTACCATCTTCCGTACATTTTTTGAAGAATGAAAATAAGCTGTCAATGGAAATAAGCTGTCAACTATTTTGAAATATGTCGATAAATTGCTATAGAAAGTGGGGCTAGATCGAGAGTTCTGACCTTTTCGTGGGTTGGGCTTTTTCGAAATCGATTTCAAAAAAGAATGGATTCGGTCTTATACATACGCGAGGAGACGTTATTCTCCTTATATGCTAATTGTGTGTATAAATTACATAATAAATATGTTTAACAAACTCACACGGAGGCAGAATCGGAATCATGTTCGGATCAAGCCAAATGTTTCCATCTGCTTCAGAATTGCCAAGATCGAATGTTATCTTCATATCCTCCTCAAATCCATATGCCTTGCATAATCTTTCCCAATTTGAACCTCCAAAATGAGTCCAACCTACTTTATTGAAGATCTCAACCTCGAAATCGAAAGCATGTTGCGTTTTCAGGAGAGCTATCTTCGTGTCCACCTTGTTCATCTCTTCGAAAGCTAGCTTGTCAAGGACATATAGTCTTGCATAGCAGGGTATGCACTAGTAGAAGTATAAAAAATGGAAATTACACGTTAAAGCAAAAATCTTAAGCCATGCTCAATTAAGAAGAAACATGTGCTACTGAAATTACATACCGTAACCACTTTGAAGCCCGCCTTAAGCGTGAGGGGGAAGCATGTACCGTCATCTAGGTGCGGTTGTCTTTCGCACATACCCCTGTCGTCGCTGCCGTAATCGCACTCCCTCACTGAAAGTCACACAAGGAGCAGCCCCAGACTGAAAGTCAACCCGTTGCATATATCGAGTAATGACAGAAAAAATGCCCTATGTTTTGCCGGAATATCATTGAATTCCCGTGCTGAAAAATCACAAGCACTCGATATGTCCTACATTGTAGCACAAGTCATGCTAAAATTCATGAAAAAAATTCGGCATGACCTTTGCTAAAAACAAGACATATCGAGCGCCCGAAATTTGCCGGAACGGAAACGAATCAACATTCCGGCAAAACATAGGCCACTCAAAAAAATATGACATGTCCAAAATGTGACATGTTCAAAATATGACATGTCCCAACAATTGCTTTAACTAATACAATAGCAACAATTGCTTTAACTAAAATAAATAAATACCTAGAATTCTGTTAACTACACCTAAAACACCTAAAATACCTAGAACCAACATTCAAATACCTAGAACCAACATTCAAATAACTATGTTTTTTTAACTAGGATTCATACCACCTAATTAACTAGGGTTCATAACCTACATTCAAATAACTACTCTAAGAACGTACATTATTCTAAGAACCAACATTTTTTAACTAGGGTTCATACTACTCTAATCAACTAGGGTTCATAACCTACATCACAACTACTCATCACAATCAATCCATCCATCAATCTACATTCAAATAATTTACATTCTAAATAACAGAGAGAGAAGGGAGCTAGGGAGGGAGGGAGGGAGGCAGAAGGGAGGGAGGAGGGACGGAGGAGGGAGGCAGGAGGGAGGGAGGAGGAGGGAGGAGGAGGGAGTAGGCATCCTCGCTCTGTGGCAGCCGACGGCGGCGGTGGACGGCGGCGGTGGTGCGGGCGGCAGTTGGCGACGGCGGCGGTGGTGCAGAGAGCAGCGAGAGTGTGAGGGGGAGAGTGAGGGAGAGGCGGGCGCGCGGGTGGATAAGGTGGGACTAAACGTAGCAGTAGCGCGGCCTGCCTAACAAGCACTACAACTACATCGTTAGTTGTAGCGCGGGTTCTGTGCCAACGTTGTTACAAATGCTCCACCACGAGAGGCACCTGGGCCCTGGTTAACAGTAGCGCTTGTTTGACAGCACGCGCTACAGGTAACTCTATAGCAGTAGCGCGTTGATTATTAGTGCGCTACTGATAAGTAGCAGTAGCGCCTGTCCCATAAACTCGCTACTGATAACATTCTGTGTATAAGGTTTTCCCTAGTAGTGTGGGTTAGGGGGGTTAGGTTGATTCTAGGGTTAGGTTTTGTGATATTAGGAAAAATCTCTCTAGGGACCCAATATAGTTAGTTCGTGGTGGTGGAAAAATTAGTTTAGAGCAAAAAATCAATATAGAAATAAGCTTGCTTTGGACCCAATGTAGTTTTCTTCATCTTCACGCTTGAATTAGTGATTTTTTCTTGATGGTTGTAGTGGAAAAAATTAGTTTACGCTTCGTTTGGATGTCCCCATTGGAGAGCTCCGTATTGAATTGGTCTGAATTCCAAATCAGTGGAGGAAACTGAAATGGCATGAATACAAATTCATCTGTCTGGTTGTCCAGTGAATTGGACCTTGAAATGCCTCTGAGATTTCAATACCAAATCATGTTTGGATGACAAACTTTGGAATTTAACAAGAAGATCTAGGCTATGGCTATGGCGATGGATCCATGGTGGAGCAGTTGTGGCTGCACAGAACGAGGAGCAGCTCCTACATCCATCGTGGTGGAGATGTAGTGATGCAGAGAAGGAGCAGCAACTCGAAGGGCATTCTGGAGAATGAATGGAACTGACGGCGAGGCATGCCGGTCTTGGGGCGCCGCTCGGAGGGCGGAACCGACGGCAAGGCATGCCGGTCTTGGGGCGCCGCTCGGAGGGCGGAGCCGACGGCGGGGCATGCCGGACCTAGGCCGCCGCTCGGAGGGAGGATCCCACGGCGGGGTGTGCCGGTCCTGGGCCGCCTTTGAACGTCATGGCGGGGTGTGGCAGAGGGCGGCGATGAGGACGAACAGGGGCAAGGGAACCGATGGGAGAAGAGATAGGGAAGCGGGGAGCGACAGACCTAGTCGCCGTGGTGGTCGCCGCCGCCACCTGACTGCTAGGTCTTGCCGCCACCACCTGCCTGTCGCTGCTAGGTCTCGTCGCCGCCACCTGCCTGTCGCTGCTAGGTCTCGCCGCCGTCACCTCTCGTATCCTGTCTCTTCTTTTTCTGTTCGGGCCTCCAACCGGTATGTTTTGCGGGAGAGGCGATTTCGGGCCAATTCGGAGCTCTACCCCTCTGAAACGTGGGAGGGAGATTTACACGGGAGCCAAAACGGGTCTGAATTGCATTTTTTTTTCAATACGAATTCAGTGTCCAGCCAAACGTCTGTATTGACGCTAGATGATTAACAAATCCATTTCCTGGGCTCCAATGGAGACATCCAAACGCAGTGTTAGAGCAAAAAGTTACTTTAGTGATTTTTTCTTCATCTTCACTTTGAATTGTTCGATAATTGTGCCCAAGTGCCCTATATATGAATGTGCCCAAGTGGCCTTTTGTTGTTTGCAGGGTAAATGATTCGAGTGGCCTATGTTTCACCGGAATGTTGATTCATTTCCGTTCCGGTGAATTTTAGGCGCTTGATATGTCCACTTTTTAGCAAAGGTCATGTTGAAATTTTGGCATGACTTGTGCTAGAAAGTAGGCATATCGAGTGCTAGCAAAGGTCATGTCAAAAATGAGTCTAAAATGAGTATAAAAAATTAGTGATTAAACGATAAGAAAATGTTCTCATAGGAATTTGTCTCGACGTCGACGATGCCTGGCCCGCATCCTCGTCGTCGTCGAGTCGGCGGCGACATCCTTGAGAGGCGCAATGTCCGGGTCTGGGCTCCGCCGGGCTGACACTGGGAGGTGCTACCTTCCCGGGCTCGGAGTTTGGTGAGGAATCCTGGTCTCGTCGTCGACCCGGAGCTTCTTTGGTGGCGGTCGCGTGGGCCACTTTCGGTGCAGAGGGAGCGGGCCCCCGCGGAGGTGGTACGTCGCCGTGTCAGGGAGGAGGACAAGCACGTCCGTAGCTACATGGCGGCGTTGGACACCAAGTTCTCCAATACCTGGCAGGTTCTTCAGGGATCTCACCCGAGTTATGATCCGGTGATGGTTCCTTATCTTTGGGTGTCCACCGCCAGCGACTCAGAGACCGCTAGTGAACCGAGTTCACCGTCCTCCACTTTGGATTCTAGGATATTTGATCTGTATTAGTGATCTTATATGATAATATTCGAGATGTATTAGTTAATATTTGATGATGCATTAACTGGATTATTCGAGATGATGTATTAGTGATATTATATTCGAGTTCATTATAAATGTATTAGTGATATTATATTCGAGTTCATTATAAATGTATTAGTGATATTATATTCGAGTTCATTATAAATGTATTAGTGATATTATATTGGTATAATGCGTGTGTGACTTTCGGTCTGTCGTTGCTCCTTGTGTGACTTTCATGTGTGTTCTTGATGGAGGAATCCCGACTGTTGTCGTGGGGGGCGCTTCCTCTTCTTCTCTTCTTGCGATATATACCTCGATATAATGCGCAAGGAGAGGAGAGGGGGTGCGCCCATCACCGACGGTCGAACTATTAGTGTGAGAGAGTGTCCACCAACATATATGCACCACCATATCAGTGTGAGAGAGTGCGCACCAACACACCATAAGATATGAGAGTTATTTAAGGAAAGCCTCGATGGACCAAAAGTCAACCGATATTGAATTAGGTCTATTCGGACATGTGTGTATGTTATTGCAGGGAACCCCTCCTAGTGCCTATGTTTTGCCGGAATGTTGATTTATTTCCGTTCCGGCAAATTTTAGGCACTCAATATGTCTTACATTAGCAATGGTCATGCCGTAATTTTTGAATCATGAACACAGGAAATTTCGTCGTCTGATGACGACGGTAGGATCCAAGCGTGTGAACTCTGCGGTGAAGATAAGGGTCTTTGTGACCAGCCTGGGCTACGAGACGACAAGTTCTTCACCATTAAGCTTGAAGAGACCTTCATTGTTTCTACGGTACGCAACGATGACAAGTGTTTTTTCGTAATTAAGCATGACTTTTGTTTCTTTGCTTCAACGTGTAATTTCAGTTTTATACAATTCGACTAGTTCATCCCCTGACATGCAAGACGGTATGTCTTGGAGAGGCTCGGTTTCGAGGACCACGAGATTATGGAGACGACAAGAGCTAACCTGAGGACTAAACATGGTCACACATTTCTGGTCAAAGTAATGAATGCAGTTAATAACACAGAATTAGGGTGCTCAAATTGGGAAGCTCTTTGCAAGGCATATGGATTTCAGGAGGATATGGAAATAACCTTTGATCTTCGTCCTGAAGATCATATTGAAGGTAACATCGACATTTGGGTGGATGTCGATATGCTTCCTGTTTTACCTCCATGTGAGTTTATCAACCATGCATATTTGTCAAGTAATTTGCAATCTATATTTAAAAATAGTTGGTGTTCATCCATACTAAATTTGTTAATTTATAATTTACAGCTTATTTCGTTTCTTCGAGTGAAACACAGAAAATAATTGACACGACACACTACACTTATGGATCACATCTAACTTGGGAGGGGAAGGATGATCTTATCAACTTTGTTATTGGTGTCCTAGTTGGTAGGGAGATCTTCCCGTATAATTTGGGAACTGGCCCAAATTATACATTGTACAGGACACTAGTGCATAGGTTGAGGGCGGATGACATTCGCCGAAATATCTTGGTAAGAGTTGCTAATTAAGTACACTACTATTGCGTAAATGGTATTGATTACATTGCTAACTAGGCTACTATTGTGTTCTTCAACAGAAACTGTCAAATGAAGTTGTGCCACCGTTGATGCATGGCGAAGGCAATATGACAATTAAAAGCCCTATGAGGCCCCAGTTCTCTTTTGCATACTCGCCTGAGCGCAAACCACCAAGACGGCTCCAAATTGAATCATGGGGAGAAATAAAGAAGGATCGCAAGCCACAAGTTGGAAACCGTTGGATCTCTTTGCTTCATCATGGAGACATAGGTGTTATTCTGTTTTATGTCATTTTACCTAGGAGGGAGGACTAGGTCCTATGAGAGAGAAGTTTTTCTGGTTTATATTAACTTGCATGATCGATTAGGATGATTACTATTAAGATGTTTTCCTGTTTTATGAGATTTTAACTTGGTATGATTAAGATGATGATGAGTTGTTAGATGAGTAAGATGATGATGAGTTATATGACATATATTTGATTAAGGTGGATGGATGCAAGTGATCATGTTGAATTAGAGGGAAATATGATGTTGCGATTGGCTACATCATATTTTTCTTCTAATTCAACATGATCACTTGCATCCATGCACTTTAATCTAAATGTAGTTGCTGGCACAATAATTATTGATGTTGTCATATGATGAAACTACTGTATAGAGCATGCACAAATATGTAGAGGGGAATGTAATCTGTGAAAGCAGGAATATTAGCAGTAGCGCTGGTTTATCAGCAGTGCTTGTTGTTTTCCAGCGCTACTGCTAACCGTACTTACCAGTAGCGCTGGTTTTCCAACGCTACTGCTACAACTTAGCTGTAGAGCCTTAGCAGTAGCGCTGCCACCAGCGCTACTGGTATGGGTAATTCCAACACTACTACTAGGCTTTCTCCTAGTAGTGTTAGTACCCAGTCGATTCTTGAATGCCTGATGGATGACCGCTTCTTTGCATGCATGATCTTCAACTACTACACCATCTTCCAGGTGTAGCATAGGGATGGTGTTTTTTCTGTATCATTTGGACGCCAAGGCTTGGAAGAATTTGGGGTCTTCATCACCAAATTTCACCCACTGGATAGTACATCTTCTTTTCTAGTAGAGGCGTTGATAATGCAGCAACCTGAGGACATGGGCTTTGAGAATTTTCCTAAAGTTATGCTCAGGGATCGTCAAGTTGTGTATATTTTCTAGCTCATCAAGATGGAGAATAGCCTTGTTCGAGTTGGCAATAGCAGTGGACAATCTAGATATGTTCTTGCTCCATTATTTGAGAGCATATCTCAAGGTTTTGAACTTTCTAGCAATCACAGTGGCAGAATTGGTTATCCATGGTTACGGCGCAATAAGCAAGGGACACACATGAAGAAAAAGTGAAGACTTTCTCTCCAGTGAA
Source organism: Elymus sibiricus (assembly GCA_039707655.1). Taxonomy (NCBI): domain Eukaryota; kingdom Viridiplantae; phylum Streptophyta; class Magnoliopsida; order Poales; family Poaceae; genus Elymus; species Elymus sibiricus. The sequence continues at coordinate 488,914,117 of CM077671.1, forward strand.
GACAACATATCAGATGGTACGATTGTTCAAGTAATTGCAGTTACATGTCAAAAAATGAAATCCCTTTGTAATAGATGTGTTTTCGTCCGAAACCCTGATACTTCGAAAGAGATTGTCCAGTTTGTACACGAAGTGCATCCAGTTTTTGCTGTAACCCTCAAAACTATTTAGCACATGCTATGTGGGTGAAATTATGATACCATGCCAAGTTTCAACCTTTTTAGAGTTCATTTGCAGTGCTTTTCAAATTCAGGGTCATTTAGCTCAAAATAAATCATGAAAGGCGTGAAAAATAGCAAATGAAGTCAAAAAATGGTTGAAAATTGATGATGTGGCTTTGAATGATGCATATTGAACGCACAAAAAGTCTGGACGTAAAATATGGTAAAAAATGAAGTCCCTTTGTAATAGATGAGTTTTCGTCCGAAACCCTGATACTTCGAAAGAGATTGTCCAGTTTGTACACGAAGTGCATCCAGTTTTTGCCGTAACCCTCTAAACTTTTTAGCACATTCTATGTGGGTGAAATTATGATACCATGCCAAGTTTCAACGTTTTCAGAGTTCATTTGCAGTGCTTTTCAAACTCAGGGTCATTTAGCTCAAAATAAATCATGAAATGCATGAAAAATAGCAAATGAAGTCTGAAAAGGGTGGAAAATTGATGATGTGGATTTGAATGGTGCATATTGAACGCACAAAAAGTCTGGAGGTAAAATATGTTAAAAAAATGAAATCCCTTTGTGATAGATGAGTTTTCGTCCGAAACCCTGATACTTCGAAAGAGATTGTCGAGTTTGTACACGAAGTGCATCCAGTTTATGCCGTAATCCTCTAAACTTTTTAGCACATGCTATGTGGGTGAAATTATGATACCATGCCAAGTTTCAACGTTTTCAGAGTTCATTTGGAGTGCTTTTCAAATTCAGGGTCATTTAGCTCAAAATAACTCATGAAATGCATGAAAAATAACAAATGAAGTCAGAAAAGGGTTGAAAATTGATGATGTGGCTTTGAATGGTGCATATTGAACGCACAAAAAGTCTGGAGGTAAAATATGATAAAAAATGAAATCCCTTTGTAATAGATGAGTTTTCGTCCAAAACCCTGATACTTCGAAAGAGATTGTCCAGTTTGTACACGAAGTGCATCCAGTTTTTGCCATAACCCTCTAAACTTTTTAGCACATGCTATGTGGGTGAAATTATGAAACCATGCCAAGTTTCAACGTTATCAGAGTTCATTTGCAGTGCTTTTCAAATTCAGGGTCAGTTAGCTCAAAATAAATCATTGCATGAAAAATAGCAAATGAAGTCAGAAAAGGGTTGAAAATTGATGATGTGGCTTTGAATGGTGCATATTGAACGCACAAAAAGTCTGGAGGTAAAATATGTTAAAAAATGAAATCCTTTTGTAATAGATGAGTTTTCGTCCGAAACCATGATACTTCGAAAGAGATTGTCCACTAAAAAGATTCAATTATAATTTTTTGTTATGATCAACTAAAAAAACCATAATATTCTTCAATAGCAAAAAGAATCAACTAAAAAGCTTTTATAAACCTCTAGTTATGATCAAAATAATATGAACTTAAAATTATATATAATTTATGCAACTAAAATTATCAAAGTATTTTTTGTTAAAAAATTTAATAGCAAAAAGAATTCTCATAAAGTATTTTTTGGTAAAAACTTTAATAGCAAAAAAATTCATAAAGTATTTTTTGTTAAGAACTTTTATTATGCAAAAAATAACATAAAAAAATGCCCGCCTACTAGGCCACCACGGCCTGCATACGACTAGAAACCCAACTATACATGGGCCAGGATGCAGGCCCACGGGGCAAGTAGGCCCAACAGGGCAGAGAGAGTGTTAGGCATGTACTGCCTGCAATATAGATGAGCTCGAGAGGGAAGCCGCAGCAGGGCTTATAAAACACTGCGAGCGCGCTTCGCTTGGCGAGGTGGGACTAAACTTCCACCGCCCCTCGACCGTGCCAGGAACAGGCCTTTAGTCCTTGTTGGTGGATCCAACCGGGACTAATGGCCCCCCTTTAGTCCCGGTTCGAACCACCAACCGGGACTAAAGGCCTGGGCTTCCCGCCCTTTCGCTTGGTGAAATTCACCTTTAGTCCCGGTTGGTGCCCTTTAGTCCCGGTTGGAGCCACCAACCGGGACTAAAGGCTGGGGTATATAAGTAGGACTTGGCAAAATTTTCCCCCAATCTCCCATTCTCTCCCCGACGGCCGAACCACAGCACGACGCCGCCAGGCTGCTGCGTCGGAGATCGCCGTCGCCTCCGAGCCCACCGCCAACGCCCTCGCCGTTGCCTCCGAGCCCGCCGCCGACGCCCTCGCCGCGCCCTGCCCCAACGCCCTCGCCGCGCCCTGCCCCGACGTCGCCGTCGTCGAGCCCTGCCCCGACGTCGCCGTCGCCGAGCCCTGCCCCGACGCCATCCCCGCTCCCCTGCAACACTGTGAGCCGCCGCGTCGTTCCCCTCCTCTCCTCCCCCCCCCCCGCGCCTCGACGCCGCCGCCCGCGCTCCGGACGCTCCGACCGCCCCTCTTTTTTTTCCTTTTTTCCATTTTTGTTATTTTTGTTAATGTGATTTCCAGTTAGCATATTAGCAATGTTGAAGGAGTGATCTTAATGGACAGAAAAAATTTATAATGTTTGATCCAATTTTTGCTTAGGGAGAACATAACGTGCGTGAATTTGCCATGGTAGATGTTCTGTGAGATGTTGATGAGAATCACATATTCGCTTTGGACCAAATATGCTAGTTAGGATCTGTAGCGAGTGCTACAAAATAGCTATATATGTTAAATAGTTTTTTTTAATTTGAGATGTTGTTAAATAGCTATACATGTGAGATGTGCTCCAAAATAACTATATATGTTAAATAGCTAAAACAAATTGAATAACAATTTTTTTTTGCATTAGAGTTCATTTTGTCTTTTTTGTATGTTATTTGCTATGTGCGAGTGTGTGCGTGTGGATTTGTTATAAAATATGTTATTGTTTTTATTTTTATTGTTGTTAAATGAAATGTTATTTGCTAGCCACAATTTTTTCTCGTCGACGATGCCCATCCCGCATCCTCGTCGTCGACTTGGCGCCGACAACGAGTTGCACCATGTCCGGGACTGGGCTCCGCCGGGCTGGCACTGGGAGATGCTACCTTCCAGAGCGCGCAGCTTGGTGAGGAATTCGGGGCTCGTCGTCGACCCGGAGCTTCTTTGGTGACGGACGCGTGGGCCACTATCGGTGCGGAGGGAGCCGGCCCCCGCGGAGGTGGTACATCGCCGTGTCAGGGAGGAGGACGAGCATGTTCGTCGCTACATGATTGCGTTGGACGTCAGATTCTCCAATACCTGGCAGGTTCTTTAGGGATCTCACCCGAGTTATGATCCTGTGATGGTTCCTTCTCTTTGGGTGTCCACCGCCCGCGCCTCAGGAACCGCGAGTCAACTAGATTATTCGATAATATTCGAGTTGTATTAGTGATAATATTCGATGCTCCATTAACTGGATTATTCGAGATGTATTAGTAATGTTATCTGATACTATCATATGAAGAGTCCCTGAGGATCGCCGGTGATATTATATGTATTAGTGATATTATATGATGATCTTGCTAAAAAAAATTGCCGTCGATTTTTAATCTTAGAATCATGAACACAGGAAATGTCAACGTCGTCTGACGATGAGGAGTGGTTCCCTGAGTGCCCTTTGTGCTGGGATGACAGGGGTATATGCGACCTTTGTCCTCACCTAGACAACGGTACATCCTTCACCATCAAGCTAACGGAAGAATTTAGTATTATTACGGTATGTAAAGACGGCATGTATTTCTTGTTAATGAAGTATGACGTGTGTTTTTTGCTTTAATTAACCTTTAATCTACTTTTGTATAATTTTACTAGTGCGTTCCCTGCCATGCAAGATTCGCTGTGTTGGACAAGTTCCATTTCAAAGAGAAGGGTAGTACAGAGCCTAAGATAGCTCACCTAAGAACGGAGCATTACACTTCTGTTGTTAAGGTGAAAAATAACGAAGATCACACATATTTTGGTTGTTCTAATTGGAGAGCATTTTGCAAGGTGTATGGGTTGGATGAGGACATGAACATTACCTTCGATCTTGGTAATGACGATGTTCGTGATAATAATATAGAAATTTGGGTGCATGCGGAGGATGACTTGATTCCAGTTCTACCTCCAGGTGCGTTTGTCAACATATTTCTAAGGTAATTTATATTGATTATTGAAAAGTATTTGGTACTCATCCCGACTAAATTTCTTTATTTTTTATTATTAGCTTATTTCGGTGCTACAAGAACTACTCGACAGATAATAGATCGCACCTACTACAGTTATCACTCCGTACTTACTTGGTTGGAGAAAAATCATTTGATATCATTTATTCATGATGTTGAGTATCATGCTAAATATTACATGGCTGGCAACATTTATCATGGACTAGCTGTGTAAGAATGTTTTTACCATTGCGTCACTAGTCCATCTTTTTCATACATTGTTCTTAAGCAAAACTAGTTTGCTAACTATGTTATTATTACTAATGTTCTTCAACAGGTACTCCCTCAGAGACCGTGCCTAAATGGATGTTTCAAAATGGTGATTTGCAAATGGTTAGCTTACGGTCACTCCCGATTAATTACAGTGGTAAATACAGGATATCTCAAAGTGAAGAAACCCTGGAAATCAAAGGATGGAGAAATGCAATACAAGCATCCACGCTACCACTTGGAGAGGAATACTTGCGCATCCCACAAGTTGGAGATAGGTTGATCTGTGTTTTTCAATGGGGAGATGTCGGAGTTCGCCTTTATTATGCTATTTTAGCTAATAGAGAGCAGTAGTTAGTACGTTTCAACCTTGTGATAACTACAATGATGAGGAGTTGATTAAGATGATGATGAGTTGTTGGATGTTGAATGATGATGAGTTGATTAAGATGATGATGATGAGTTGTTATATGACATATACAAGTACAAATTAGATGGATGCAGTAGACCAAGTTGAATTAATTAGAGGAAAATACGCAACATTGTATTTTCCTCTAATTAATTCAACTTGGTCTACTGCATCCATCTAATTTATACTGATGTTGGATGTTGTTCTTCCATAATTTGTACTGATGTTGTATATTAATATGTGTAACCGAGTGAAAATACAATATAAATATAAAAGAAAATGAAACACAGTCCTTTCCAAAAAAAAAACAGCGCTGGCTGGTGCTGACGCGTTGGTGCCTTTTCGTCCTGGTTGGTTTTACCAACCAAGACTAAAGGTCCTCTTGCCTGGGCGCGCAACAGCGGCCACGTGAAGCCCCGTTAGTCCTGGTTCGTAACCCAACCGAGACTAAAAGTGAGGGCCTTTAATCTCGATTGATTTGTCCCGGTTGAAGAACCGGGACTAAAGGCCCTTCAGAACCGGGACTGATGGCCCATTTTCTACTAATGAACTTTGGCTTGTGGTGGAGAATCCAAGAAGATCGAACTCTCTGATGGGCCCGACAAGATCTCTTGGAAGTGAACCTCGAGCGGACAATACACGGCTAGCTCTGTCTATGAGGCCCTCTTCCTTGGCTCCACCACAGTGCCTTACTCGCGTCCCATTTGGAAGTGTTGCGCACCGATGAAGGCAAGCTCTTCCTATCACTGGCGTCCCTTGACCGCTGTTGGACGGCAGAACGGAGGGTGCGTCATGGTCTGCCATACGAACCCCTGTGCAAGTTGTGTTGTCATGAGCACGAGACTATGGACCACCTACTCGTCCAATGCGTTGTCTCGAAGATCATCTGGCATGAAATCCTTTCTTGGTGTCGCCTCCCGATGCTTCTGCCAAATGATGGCGCAAGCTTCTTCTCTTAGTGGTCCGCCTCCCTTACCGCTTCTCCAGCAAGTTTGCGGAAGGGCCTCAACTCTCTCATAGCCCTAACCACATGAAGTATCTGGAAACATCGGAACACAACTCTCTTCAACAACCACCGGCCATCTACATACCAGCTCGTCTGCACCATCAAGGTGGAGGATCGGCTTTGGGCACAGGCTGGAGCAAAAGGACGTGCGATTAGGTAATATCGCTAACTGATTTGGGGATTGACAGGCAGGGCATAAATTTTGAGGCCAAGGCAAGAAGAATTGGCAATTGGAGATGGTCCCAACTTCACAAGCCTAGGTTTTGATTTAAGGATTGGTATGTATAATTATCAGCGTTTTAAATAGAGGGCTGTGACATTTAGCGGCGACTTCTCTAGAGGCTATGAGAAGCTATAGCGGGCTAAGTCCCATTTAGCAGTTTTGCATAATCATAATAAAATCAATAGTTAGTCTTACCATTAGGCATCATGTATATTTATAGAATAGGTCACAATCTTCTAGTTATTGAACTTAATTACTAGATCTACCATGTTTGCATCTTCCATCTAGTAGGGCCGTCAAAACTGATCTTGTGCAACGCCAATCCAAGTGTGAATACAACACCTTGAGTTTACAGATTCAGAGAAAGAACACAAATGGCATGGATCGATTTAGATGTTACTGCACATCTGAATCAGCCAGATGGAGTTATTTTCGTACATCATCAATTCGCCAGTTATCAACTCATCATTTATCCATGCCCATCGATACATTGCTCGTTGTATCAAAAACAGAGGACAAGACAGAAGATAGATGACAGGAGCTTGCCTGGCGGTGAAGTTTGGCTCTTGGTCGGCCAAGCTCGGTAGCAGCGGGAGAAGCTGAGAGGACAGGCAGCCACGTTGCCAGGAGCAGCATGGCCGAGCCGCCGCGTCTGCCAGCCACCGCCAGCCAAGATGCATCGCCGGAAGTTGCGGGAGAAGGGGCGACCAAGCTCGGGACCAACGGGAAAATGGGTAGCAGGGAGAAGCCAGAAGCACCATGGTCAAGCCACGGCGACAGCCAGAGCACTCGCCAGTGGGTAGCCAGGACCAGTAGGCAGTAGACGAGCATGGTCGTGGCCGCCGTTAGTAGCCATTCTAGTTGGTGAGCGTTCCTTTGGGAGCCTCCCAACGATCACTCCCACACGTCAAGTTCTCAGCCGCCGTCACGTGTCGCGTTCTGAGCGTTTCCTCCGGTTTTTTATTTTTTCGCACGCGCTTTCGGCTTTTTAGAAGGGTCTTTTCCGGGTTTCTTGTTGTTTCGATTTTTCACCTGTCTTTCTTAGCTTTTGGATGAAAAATAGTGAAAAAATATGTTTTTTTTCTTTCTCCAAAAGCATGGTTTTTTCCCACCAGATGCGCGGTTTTGCTTCCGCGAGAGGCATGGCCGTGCGTCTCGGAAACGGGAAAAATATGTGTTTTCGTTTTTTTTCTTTCGCGAGAGGCACGGTTTCGCTTCTGCGAGAGACACAGTTTTGCTTTCGCGAGAGGCACGGCCGTGCCTCTCGGAAACGAAAAAAAAACGTGTTTTCTGTTTTTTTTCTTTCGTGAGAGGCACGATTTTGCTTCCGCGAGAGGCACGGTTTTGCTTTAGCGAGAGGCACGGCCATTGCTCTCGGAAACGAAAAAAAACGCGATTTTTTTTTATTTTTCTTTCGCGAGAGGCACGGTTTTGCTTCCGCGAGAGACACGGATTTGCTTCCGCGAGGCCGTGCCTCTCAGAAACGGAAAAAATGTGTTTTTTTTTCTTTCCGCGAGAGGCACGTTTTTTCCGTCCATCTTTTTTTCATGAAAAAAGCTCATCAAAACCTATCAACATGAGATCTAGTTTTGAGGATCTCGACGCGATGAATCCAACGGTGAAACAGTTCGAGACTTGGATGCCTTATTTATGAGACAAAGCGTTTAGAAAATACGGATCTATGAAAAGGGGAAAACTCCCGGGTTGCAACAAGTGGCACACATGTAGTGCGCCACTTGTCGTAACCTGAAAATATGGGAGTGACTTTAAAAAAAGTATTCTTCAAATAATGATTTCATGGATGTTAGGGATGTGATTCGAGGCGGCTAGGGCAGACAATCTAGCCCGCACACGCGATGTTTGGCCGAAGTTTTGGGGCGGCCAGCGATACAGATAGCACTAAATGAGGTGCGGATTTAGCGCTATTTGATGTTTAGCATGGCTATTAGCAGCTATTTCCCTGTGACGTTAAAACATCAGAGCCGTAGCGGGAGGGAGGTCCCTCAAAAAGCTAGAGAATTTTATTTCTTCGGGCCTCTGCATCCACTAGAGATGCACACAAACGTTTTAGTCAAATATTGTTGTCTCATTGGCTCAATAAAAACTCCCCCCACGTCGTCCGCACGGGGGAGCGAGCCGATCCCCTGTTTACGGCGCCTCCTCCATGCACTCTTTGTTGGAAATATGCCCTAGAGGCAATAATAAAATGGTTATTATTATATTTCCTTGTTCATGATAATCGTTTATTATCCATGCTATAATTGTATTGATTGGAAACTCAAATACATGTGTGGATACATAGACAACAAAGTGTCCCTAGTAAGCCTCTACTAGACTAGCTCGTTGATCAAAGATGGTTAAGATTTCCTAGCCATCACTAGTAGAAAACAGGGCTTTGGTCCAGCCCTGAAAAGCCCATTAATCCCGGTTCACTCATGAACCGGGACCCATGGGGGCATCGGTCCCAGTTCGTGAGGCCAGGGCGCCGGCCGGGCCTCGTGGGCCATTGGTCCCGGTTCGTCTGACCCCTTTGGTCCCGCTTCCAGACACGAACCGGGTCCAATCGGCCTCGCTCCTGGCCCACAACCATTGGTCCCGGTTTGTGGCTGGAACCGGGACCAAATGGGGTCCTTTAGTCCCGGTTCCAGCCACAAACCGGGACCAAAGGGAAGCCTATATATAACCCCTGCCCGCGAGCAGAGCAGTGCACTGCTCTGTTTTTTTGGCCAGCCGTGGGAGAGCTTTGTGGTGCTCTAGCTCACCTCCCATGCACATGAGGTGTTCGATGAAATGCCCGAGCCACACTTAAGTTTCTCCTCTCGAAGCTCCTTGTCCAAGCTCAATTTTCCTCAAGATTTGTCTAGGTTTGGCGGTCCGTCCTGTCCCGTCCCCGTCCTCACCGCCGTCGATCGCCCGCGCCGATCTCGGCGCCGGCACCACCGTGGTTAGCCTCTTCTTCTTATCTTCTTTCTAAAAGAAAAAAGTTCTTACTTGTATGATTTAGATAGATACTTGTGTAATTTTCTTACTTTTATTATTGTTTGTTATTATATAGTGCGATGGTTTTGGTATCCGCCTCCGTCGGCCCTCGTCCTGTCTATGATTCGGATGTGGTATATATTATCTTTTATAACTATTTGTTTTATTTAGTGTTTATGACAATTATGCCGACCAAAGTGACATAGATTTTTTAATCTAGGAGGTATGTGAACCGGAAATTCCAACCGACATAGAAATTCTTGTCGAGAAGTTAAATTTGGTTGAAAAAGAAAACAATTACTTGAAAGAAAAATTACAAAGAGTTGAAGAGGAGAAGATGAAATTGGAGTTGAATGTTGCCGATGTCGTCGACGATCACAAGATTAAGATGGATGCAATGCGCTTGAAGATTAGAAAGATTAGAAAATATGCCATTCATACTGAGGCTTGGTATCATTATGCCGTTGGATCAATTGGTACCTTAGTTGCGGTTATGATCGCATTTGTTGTTGCATTTAAATTTTTTACATAGTTTCAATGTATGTTTTAATTAGATGCTCTAGAGAGCTATATGTTGTTCAATAATGAGAACTATATAACGCACGCAGATGAACTGGCAATGGATGTACGGTGACCGACGCACCTCCGAGTATATTAAGGGCCTGCATAATTTTCTCGAAGCGGCTGAGGCAAACATGCAGAATGGTTTTATGCATTGTCCATGTACTGTTTGTGAGAATACGAAGGCTTTCTCCAACTCTAAAACCCTTCACTTCCACCTGCTTGAGAAGGGTTTTATGCCACACTATAATGTTTGGACCAAGCACGGAGAAAGAGGGGTTATGATGGAAGACAACGAAGAAGAAGAGGATGATGACAACTACCCGCCCCCTGAATACGGTGATGCTGCAATGGGGGAAGCTGAAGATCAAGAGGAACCAGACGATGTGCCCGATGATGATCTTTGCCGGGTCATTGTTGATGCACAGAGAGAATGCGAAAGTGAAAGGGAGAAGTTGAAGTTCGATCGCATGTTAGAGGATCACAAAAAAGGGTTGTACCCAAATTGCGAAGATGACAACAGAAAGCTCGGTACCACACTGGAATTGCTGCAATGGAAGGCAGACAATGGTGTATCTGACAAGGGATTTAGTTCGCTACTGAAAATAAGGAAGAAGAAGCTTCCAAAGGATAACGAATTGCCCGACAGTACGTACGAAGCAAAGAAGGTTCTATGCCCTCTAGGATTGGAGGTGCAAAAGATACATGCATGCCCTAATGACTGCATCCTCTACCGCGGTGCGTACGAGGATTTGAACGCATGCCCGGTATGCGGTGCATTGCGGTATAAGATCAGAAGAGATGACCCTGGTGATGTTGAGGGCCAGCGCACCGGGAAGAGGGTTCCTGCCAAGGTGATGTGGTATGCTCCTATAATACCACGGTTGAAACGTCTGTTCAGAAACAAAAAGCATGCCGAGTTGATGCAATGGCACATAAAAGACCGTAAGAAAGACGGGAAGTTGAGAGCACCCGCTGACGGGTCGCAGTGGAGAAAGATCGAGAGAAAGTGGAGCGACTTTACAGATGCCCCAAGGAACGTATGGTTTGGTTTAAGTGCAGATGACGTTAATCCTTTTGGGGATCAGAGCAGCAAGCATAGCACATGGCCTGTGACTCTATGTATGTATAACCTTCCTCCTTGGTTGTGCATGAAGCGGAAGTTCATTATCATGCCAGTGCTCATCCAGGGCCCTAAGCAACCCGGCAATGACATTGATGTGTACCTAAGGCCATTAGTTGATGAACTTTTACAGCTATGGAATGGAAGAGGTGTACGTGTGTGGGATGAGAACGAACAGGAGGAATTTGACCTACATGCGTTGTTGTTTGTAACCATCAACGATTGGCCTGCTCTCGGTAACCTTTCAGGACAGACAAACAAGGGATACCACGCATGCACACACTGTATAGATGACACCGACAGTATATATTTGGACAAATGCAGGAAGAATGTGTACCTGAGGCATCGTCGATTTCTTCCGACCAACCATCAATGTCGAAAGAAAGGAAAGCATTTCAAAGGTGAGGCAGATCACCGGAAGAAGCCCGCCCTCCGTACTGGTGATCACATACTTGATATGGTCAATGATTTACAAGTAATTTTTGGAAAGGGTACTGGCGGACTATCTGTTCCGACTGACGATGCGGGACGCGCACCCATGTGAAAGAAGAAATCTATATTTTGTGACCTACCCTATTGGAAAGACCTAGAGGTCTGCTCTGCAATCGACGTGATGCACGTGACGAAGAATCTTTGCGTGAACCTGCTAGGCTTCTTGGGAGTGTATGGGAAGACAAAAGATACAACGGAGGCACGGGAGGAACATCAACGTGTGCATGAAAAAGACGGCATGCATCCAAAGCAGTATGAAGGTCGTGCCAGCTACGCTCTTACCAAAGAAGAGAAGGAAATCTTCTTTGAATGCCTGCTCAGTATGAAGGCCCCGTCTGGCTTCTCGTCAAATATAAAGGGAATAATAAATATGGCAGAGAAAAAGTTCCAGAACCTAAAGTCTCATGACTGCCATGTGATTATGACGCAACTGCTTCCGGTTGCATTGAGGGGGCTTCTACCGGAAAACGTTCGATTAGCCATTATGAAGCTATGTGCATTCCTCAATGCAATCTCTCAGAAGGTGATCGATCCAGAAATCCTGCCAAGGTTAAGGAGTGATTTGGTGCAATGTCTTGTTAGTTTCGAGCTGGTGTTCCCACCATCCTTCTTCAATATCGTGACGCACGTCCTAGTTCATCTAGTCGACGAGATTGTCGTTCTGGGCCCTGTATTTCTACACAATATATTCCCCTTTGAGAGGTTCATGGGAGTCTTAAAGAAATATGTTCGTAACCGCGCTAGGCCAAAAGGAAGCATCTCCATGGGCCATCAAACAGACACTACTAGGAGAAACCCAGAGGATGTCATTGGGTTTTGTGTTGACTTCATTCCTGACCTTAAGAAGATTGGTCTCCCTCAATCGCGGTATGAGGGGAGACTGACTAGAAAAGGCACGCTAGGAGCGGACTCAATAATATGTAGGGACGGGCATTCTTGGTCTCAAGCACACTACACAGTTCTACAGAATTCTACCTTGGTGACCCCGTATGTCGATGAACACAAGAATATTCTGCGCTCCAAACACCCGGAGCAGTGTGACGACTGGATTACATATGAACAGATCAGGACTTTCGGCAGTTGGTTGCAAACACGTCTCATGGGTGACAACATTATTTCTGATGAGCTGTACTCGTTGGCCAGGGGACCATCTTCGACTGTATTGACTTACAAAGGGTACGAGATAAATGGGAATACATTTTACACGATCGCCCAAGATCAAAAGAGCACCAACCAAAACAGCAGTGTCCGCTTTGATGCAGCAACCAAGAGGGGAAAGGACACATATTATGGTTACATAGTGGACATATGGGAACTTGACTATGGACATGATTTCAAGGTCCCTTTGTTTCAGTGCAAATGGGTCAATCTGTCAGGAGGCGGGGTACAGGTAGACCCACAGTACGGAATGACAACAGTGGATCTGAACAATCTTGGGTACACAGACGAACCATTCGTCCTATCCAATGATGTGGCGCAGGTTTTCTATGTGAAGGACATGTCTACCAAACCGAGAAAAAGAAAAGATAAGGAAGCGAATACATCATACGATGAGCCAAAGCGCCACATAGTTCTTTCAGGAAAAAGAGACATCGTGGGATTGGAGGGCAAGACAGACATGTCTGAAGATTATGAAAAGTTTCATGAAATTCCTCCCTTCAAAGTCAAGGCTGACCCAAGCACCCTGTTAAACGATGAAGATTATCCATGGTTATGGCGCAATAAGCAAAGGACACAAGCGAAGAAAAAGTGAAGACTTTCTCTCCACAACTAGTATGATGATGCCTTTGATCTAGAATATCACTGCAGTTACATGTGAAGAAATGAAATGCCTTTTGTAACAGATGAGTTTTCGTATGAAACCCTGATACTTCGAAAGAGATTGTCCGTTTTGTACACGAAGTGCATCCAGTTTTTTCCGTAACCCTCTCAACTTTTTAGCACATGCTATGTGGGTGAAATGATGATACCATGCCAACTTTCAACCTTTTCAGAGTTCATTTGTAGTGCTTTTCAATTTCATGGTCATTTAGCTCAAAAAATCAGTAAATGCATGAAAAATACCAGATGAAGTCAGAAAGGGTTGAAAATTGATGATGTGGCTTTTAATGGTTCATTTTGAACACACAAAAAGTCTGGAGTTCAAATAAGTTCAAAAAAATGAAATACCTTTGTAACAGATGAGTTTTCGTCCGAAACCCTGATACTTCGAAAGAGATTGTCCGTTTTGTACACGAAGTGCATCCAGTTTTTGCCGTAACCCTCTCAACTTTTTAGCACATGCTATGTGGGTGAAATGATGATACCATGCCAACTTTCAACCTTTTCAGAGTTCATTTGTAGCGCTTTTCAATTTCATGGTCATTTAGCTCAAAAAAATCAGTAAATGCATGAAAAATACCAGATGAAGTCAGAAAGGGTTGAAAATTGATGATGTGGCTTTGAATGGTTCATTTTGAACACACAAAAAGTCTGGAGTTCAAATAAGTTCAAAAAAATGAAATACCTTTGTAACAGATGAGTTTTCGTCCGAAACCCTGATACTTCGAAAGAGATTGTCCGTTTTGTACACGAAGTGCATCCAGTTTTTGCCGTAACCCTCTCAACTTTTTAGCACATGCTATGTGGGTGAAATGATGATACCATGCCAACTTTCAACCTTTTCAGAGTTCATTTGTAGTGCTTTTCAATTTCATGGTCATTTAGCTCAAAAAAATCAGTAAATGCATGAAAAATACCAGATGAAGTCAGAAAGGGTTGAAAATTGATGATGTGGCTTTGAATGGTGCATTTTGAACACACAAAAAGTCTGGAGTTCAAATAAGTTCAAAAAATGAAATACCTTTGTAACAGATGAGTTTTCGTCCGAAACCCTGATACTTCGAAAGAGATTGTCCGTTTTGTACACGAAGTGCATCCAGTTTTTGCCGTAACCCTCTCAACTTTTTAGCACATGCTATGTGGGTGAAATGATGATACCATGCCAACTTTCACCCTTTTCAGAGTTCATTTGTAGTGCTTTTCAATTTCATGGTCATTTAGCTCAAAAAAATCAGTAAATGCATGAAAAATACCAGATGAAGTCAGAAAGGGTTGAAAATTGATGATGTTGCTTTGAATGGTGCATTTTGAACACACAAAAAATCTGGAGTTCAAATAAGTTCAAAAAAATGAAATACCTTTGTAACACATGAGTTTTCGTCCGAAACCCTGATACTTCGAAAGAGATTGTCTGTTTTGTACACGAAGTGCATCCAGTTTTTGCCGTAACCCTCTCAATATTTTTGAAACTAAAATTATATAAAATTTATGCAACTAAAATTATCAAAGTATTTTTTGTTCAAAACATTAATAGCAAAAAGAATTTTCATAAAGAATTTTTTTGTTAGAAACTTTAATAGCAAACTAAAATAACAAAATCTGTTTTTGATTAAAACAGACATTTAAAATAACCTAAAAATTACCAAATTGAATATAATGATAAAACACAGTAATATTAAATAGCAGGAAAAAGAATCACTCAAAAATCTATTTTTTAGTAAAGTTATTCACAAACTATGATTCACACAAATTTCAAAAAATTCAAATTTGAAAACTAATGGCACTAACAGAAAGTTTATAATTTTTGTGACCTAAAAGCAAAAATAATCACTGAAAAACAGTAAGTATTTAGATGTAAGTAGGAACAAAATAAAATATATAAAGCAAAAAACAAAACAAAAAATGGACCCCTTTAGTCCCGGTTGGTGCCACCAACCGGGACCAAAGGTCCCTGTTTCTGGGCTGCTGAAAACTGACCTTTGGTCCCGGTTGGTGGCACCAACCGGGACCAATGCACCCGTTTAGTCCCAGTTGGTGCCACCAACCGGGACCAAAGGTCCCTGTTTCCCGCCCTTTGGGCTGCTGAAAACTGACCTTTGGTCCCGGTTGGTGGCACCAACCGGGACTACAGGGGTGCATTGGTCCCGGTTGGTGCCACGAACCGGGACCAATTCTCTGTGTATATAAGTAGCACTTAGGAATTTTCAGTTCTCATCTCGACCCCGCCCCCGACGACGCCGACGAAATAGACGCCGCCAGGCTGCCCAGATGCCGCCCGCCGCCCCCGCCGTCGCCGTCGCCCCAGCCGTCGCCGCTGCCCGCCGCCCCCGTCGTCGCCGTCGCTCGCCGCCCCCGTCGTCCGCTCGCCGCCCCCGTCGTCGCCCGCCGCCCCCGTCGTCGCCGCCGCCCCCGCCCGTCGCCCGCCGCCCCCTTCGTCGCCGCCGCCCGCCGCCCCCGCCGTCGCCGTCACCGTCGCCCCCGTCGTCGCCCGCCGCCCCCGTCGTCGCCGCTGCCCCCGCCCGCCTCCCCCGCCGTCGCCGTCACCGTCGCCCCCGCCCGTCGCCCCCGCCGTCGCCGTCGCCGTCGCCCCCGTCCTCGCCCTTGCGTCAATATTTGGTCAATATTTTTTTGTTCATATTTTTTTTGTTCATGACAACTTGGTCAATATTTTTTTGTTCATCCAATATTTTTTTTGTTCATAGAAATTAGTTAAAATGAGGGGGGACGTCAGACATGACATGAGGGGGGACGTCGGACGTCGGACATGAGGGGTGAGCGTCGTTGTCGTCTACCCCCTCCCCGATAACTTCGACATGAGGGGGGACGTCGGACATGTCATGTGAGGGGACGTCGGACGTCGGACATGAGTGGTGAGCGTCGTTGTCGTCTACCCCCTCCCCGATAACTTCGACATGAGGGGGGACGTCGGACATGACATGAGGGGTGAGCGTTGTTGTCGTCTACCCCCTCCCCGATAACTTCGACATGAGGGGGGACGTCGGACATGACACGAGGGGGGACGTCGGACGTCGGACATGAGGGGTGAGCGTCGTTGTCGTCTACGCCCTCCCCGATAACTTCGACATGAGGGGGGACGTCGGACATGTCATGTGGAATTTTTTTTGTTCATATAGAAAACTCCGGTAACATAGATTTATCAAGAATGCCCCCATTATGGATGTGCACAAGTTGATCCAATTTTTTTCTGATCTCATCTATATATATATTCTTCTATATGTCACGTTGTCTGTCAAAGTATTGAAGAAATCCATGGCTTCATCATTAGCCGGAAGTAACAGGCGTATGATGCTACGAAGCTCTTCAAAGTTGTTTTGGAACGGAGTTCCGGATAGAATAATTCGCTTTTTGGTACGAAATTCAGCAAAGGCCTTCCAAATAGCGATATTCGGAAGGCTCTTGCTAAACTTCGTACCAAAAAGCTAATTAATTATCCTATCCGGGACTCCGTTCCAAAACAATTTTGGAGAGCTTCGTACCATTATGCGCCTGTTACCTCCGGCTAATGATGAAGCCTTGGTTTTCTTGAATCCTTTGACACTAGACAACGTGACATATAGAAGGGTAGATGAGATCAGGAAAAATATGGACCATTTTCTGCACATCCAGAATGGCGCCATTTTGTTAAATCCCTTAAAGGTTAAGAGAATCCCTTGTTTGACATTCATGAGAGAGGCGGTCCGGACGTCGGACATTCATGAGAGAGGCGGTCCGGACGTCGGACATTCATGTTTGTATATTAATTGCGATGTTGTAATATTTGCAGAAACTATGGATCAAAGAGACTTGGAACAAGAACAGTTGTTGGGGGAGATAATCCTTGCCGGACGTGATGTCTTGTCGTTTCTCAACGACACCGATGGTCTGGAAGGAGAGGATGACGGCTCCGGTGATCGAACAATGGAGGAGGAAGGACATGATCATGATGGCTCCGGTGACCGAATGCCGGAGGAAGAAGGAGACCATGATGACGGCTCCGGTGACCGAACAGAGGAGGGAGCTGTTGCAAAGTCTGGCGAGGTATATATATTAATTAAGCCTGTGTTGACTAGCTAATTGATGCATTAATTGTTTTGGTATGTACATATATTAACTCTTCTTTCTTCTCTTATAGCCCTCCGGATCGAGCCAAACTTCGGTAACGAGACGAGGCCCGAAGAGAAGGTTGCACAAGGATGAAAGGTTCACGATCACAGCACTCGCGGACGATGGCCTACCGATTGAACCCAAGCGGACCAAGGACGCATTTTCTGCTCAGTGCGGAGCTATTGTTAGGGACAACATCCTGATCAGCATCAAGCAATGGAATAAGCCTAAGGACGACGACCCTGAAGTTTCTTATGTCACCGATAGACAGAAAGATGATCTTTGGACCTCGCTGAAGGCAAATTTCACCCTACCGCCAGAGGAGGATCCGAATAAGCCAGTTATAGAGCCACTGGTCAAGGCGTGTGCTCTTAAGAAGATGGCAGATCTATTCAGGAGGTGGAAGAATGAGTTGAAATCAAAGTTTGTCGACAAAGGGAAGACTCCAGAATTCATCGGCCGATTTGTGAAGATAAGAGATCACTGGCCGCATTTGTGGCCTACAAGACATCGGACAAGAGTAAGAAAATGTCAGAGACAAACAAGAACAATGCTGGAAAGAAGCAGTATCACCATCACACGGGGTCAGGTGGCTATCTCAAAGCCCGGCCGTTGTGGGACAAAGCTGAGAATGACCTGATTGCTAAAGGGGTCGAACCAGAGACATTGAACTGGCCAGACCGTTCAAGGACTTGGTTCTTCGGGGTTGGGGGAACTTTGGACCCTGAAACAGGGAAGTGTCGTTGGACGGACGAGCAACTTGCAATACCCGTCAAGAAGCTTCAGAAGTATATCA
Organism: Elymus sibiricus; assembly: GCA_039707655.1. Classification (NCBI taxonomy): domain Eukaryota; kingdom Viridiplantae; phylum Streptophyta; class Magnoliopsida; order Poales; family Poaceae; genus Elymus; species Elymus sibiricus. The sequence continues at coordinate 488,932,157 of CM077671.1, forward strand.
CCGCAGCGCAGGAAGGGACGTTCATTCCCGACAGAGAGAAGGACGAGCTGTCTGAGGCCCTCGGGAATCCTGAGCACCCTGGACGAACACGAGGCACACCAGGCTCCGTTCCGTGGAAGGTTGGGTTTCCCGACGCAGGCGGTTACAGAAGCCGGGAGAGAAAGAGGAAAGCGGAGCTGAGCGACATGCAGAAGCTCAATGCAAGACTAGAAAAGCTAGAGGAACTTGAGAGCCAGCGAGCTGCCGGCCAACCATCTCAGCGGCATGAAGCTACCCCAGAAGCTACCCCGCCATCTCAGCGGAGAAGCAGCGTGGCTTCCACGAAGCTCGTTCAGCCTGACTTCACGGCTCCTAGCTACCCCGTGGATACTATCACGGAGGCTCAACATTGCGAGCTTATGACGAAATTCTGGAACCTCACTTTCAAGGCGGTTGTCGGCTCTGTTGCACCTCCTCAACCCAACGGAACTTTTCACTGCCTTCCGATTCCACATGGCTATGCTGTTGTGACGGTGGATGAAGTAATGGAGGGATTTCAGGAGCTCGAGCTTGACCACCCTACAGGTGAAGGGGAGAATCAGCTGGTTCATGCTCTGAGGAGTACATGTCTATGGCGGAAGGAGTACATCAAGCTTCCAAACTGGACGCCTCCGCCTCCTCCTCCTCCTCCGGCGAGTCAGGGCACTCCGCCTCCTCCTCCTCCTCCTCCTCCTCCGGCGAGTGATCAGGGCACTCCGCCTCCTTCTCCGGCTCCTCCGGCGCGTGAGGGCACTCCGCCTCCTCCTTTGCCTACTCCGGCGCGTCGGAGCAGTCCGCCTCCGCCTCTGCCTCATCAGCAATGGCGGAAGACAGACGCCGCCGCTCCGGCTCCTCCGGCGCGTCGGAGCACTCCGCCTACTTCTCCGCCTCATCAGCAACGACGGAAGAGAGACGCCGCCGCTCCGGCGGGTTGCAGTACAAGCAGAGTCGGGAGGCAATTCAGATACGGTCCATCTCTCAAGGCTCTGGAAAAGTTACCATATGAGAGGACCGAGAAGGAAAACGAGGACATCTGTCGTGCCCAAGTGAGGGACCATTTTGCAAAGAAAACTCCACCTCCGAAGGAGAAGCCAGATCCGGTGAAAGTGAAGCGCACTATCGATGCCCTGAAGCGACCACCACCGCCTCCGCCGGATTCCAACTATGTCCGCTGTCTTAAAAAGACATATCAAGATGCGCGGCGGTTGGGAAGTACTTCCAGTGATGCAAGGTTAGCAGAACGAAGAAGTGGGAAAAAAATCCCCAGCTCGGCGAACAGGCGAACCAATCGTGCCCCCCGCTCAAGGTGTCTAGCGATATCGTCGCTAATCATCCGGGGATGGTGCCCGGTACCAATCCTGGTGATTACCTGAGTGATGATGTACAGTTTGAGCAGTTGGAGGTGGACGAATTCAGATACCGGTACGGGCAGCCTCTCGTCAAACCTGATCATCCTCCTCTAACAACGATGATGCGAAGATTCCATGATTGGTACATGAAAACCTGCAGCGAGTCTGGGAAGGATACTTTGACGCTGAGAATTAAAGAGGAGCACGACCTCGTTGGAATGGAGCAGTTGTCTGTTGAATTTGACGAGTTATTCCAGTTATACAATCAAAAGGCCCTCGACAAAACAATCTTGACTTGCTACTGTCTGTAAGTACTACTTCTGTAATTAAGTCTCTATATATAGCTCAGCTCTTTCATTGCATGTATATATAATTATCCTCACTATATTATGCAGATGGAAGATCGTCGAATGCAGAAAAGCACAAATCTATGACATTGGGTTCATTAACCCAAATACCATACATGAGTTTACGGTTAAAAACAATGTCACACAAACCGAGGACAACTTGGTACAATCGTTGCTTACAAATCAAAACAAAGAGACAATACTCTTTCCTTACAACTTCCAGTGAGTGTTACTGTCTTGTGCATATTCGGTTTCCCTTATTACTCGAGGTTATAGTAATATAATTGATGAGTTATGCATGCGTGCGCAGGTTCCACTATATTCTGCTAGAGATTAAGCTTGAGCGGGGAGTAGTAATCGTCTTAGACTCGAAACGAAAAGATCCCCAGGAATATGCGGACATGACTGAAATACTCCAGAAGTAAGTTCAATCGATCATTATCGCATCATATCGGCAACTTTGTTCATTTCCTGATATCAAGTAATTATTTTCTTTGTCTGGCAGGGTTTGGAAAGAGTTCACCACAATTGTTCCGGCACTGCCGAGGGAGCTGCGATTTACACACCCCAAAGTAAGTACTACTAGCTAGTTCCGCGCATCTCCCATTGATTCTAGTTTCATCAATACCATTTATCATGCTTGATTATCAGTTTGATTGAACTCTATTTCTCGTAAAGTGCTTGTGGCAGGAAGCCGGGAATGATTTTTGTGGATACTACGTTTGCGAGTTCATCTACAACGCGACAACCCCTAAGCGGGGCTACTCTAAAAAACAATATGAAGTGCGTAAGCAATAATATTCACAATTTTATTTTATTACCATGATTTGTGTTGAGTTTCATTCATATATATGTATTGGCCCCCTTCTTCAAATTAGATGTGGCAGATGCGGGATGAACTCCTACCACATGATCGCATACGAGCAATTCAAGAGGAATTGGCGGGATTCTTTCTTGACCACGTCATAAATAAAGCCGGAGAATACCATCTGGAATTTGACATTAGATGTTAGGGATTAATTGTAAGAGATCTTATATTGTATATATGTAGCTAGTAGCGTCGGATAGATATACGAAAACTTGTTGTTCGACCAATCTCTCGGAGAAAGAGAGGTCGATCACTTCTCTCTGTATATGTTCATGACGATCTTGTGTACTTAATGGTTCCTTCATTTGCTTACTAGCTAGCGTGTCGAGTTCTCTCTATAATAGCTAGCGTCGACCAAGCACGGAGAAAGAGAGGACACTTCTCTCTATTAGCTAGCTAACACAATATGAAACCCCTAAATTAACCCTACAAAACCCCCTAAGCCCCCCCCCCCCCTTCAGAAAAAAAACAAAAACCCCAGCTCCTGCCAGATGCTGACGCGTGGATGCCTTTTGGTCCCGGTTGGTGTTACCAACCGGGACTAAAGGTCCTCCTGCCTGGGCTCCCCGCAGCGGCCACATGGAGCCCCTTCTGTCCCGGTTTGTAAGCGAACCGGGACTAAAGGTTTTGGGCTTTAGTCCCGACCCTTTAGTCCCGGTTCCAGAACCGGGGCTAATGGGCCTCTGGAACTGGGACAAATGGGCCGTTTTCTACTAGTGCATAGACATGAGATGTCATTTGATAACGGGATCACATCATTAGGAGAATGATGTGATGGACAAGATCCAAACAATGAACGTAGCATATGATCGTGTCAGTTTATTGCTATAGTTTTCTGCATGTCAAGTATCTGTTCCTATGACCATGAGATCATGCAACTCACTGACACCGGAGGAATACCTTGTGTGTATCAAACGTCGCAACGTAACTGGGTGACTATAAAGATACTCTACAGGTATCTCCGAGGGTGTCTGTTGAGTTGGCATGGATCGAGACTGGGATTTGTTACTCCGTGTGACGAAGAGGTATCTCAGGGCCCACTCGGTAATACAACATCACAATAAGCCTTGCAAGCAAAGTGACTAAAGAGTTAGCCACGGGATCTTGTATTACGGAACGAGTAAAGAGACTTGCCGGTAACGAGATTGAACTAGGTATAGAGATACCGACGATCGAATCTCGGGCAAGTAACATACCGATAAACAAAGGGAACATCATACGGGATTGACTGAATCCTTGACATAGAGGTTCAACCGATAAAGATCTTCGTAGAATATGTAGGAACCAATATGGGCATCCAGGTCCCGCTATTGGTTATTAACCGTAGAGGTGTCTTGGTCATGTCTACATAGTTCTCGAACCCGCAGGATCTGCACACTTAACGTTCGGTGACGTTTCGGTAGTATTGAGATATATGTGTTGGTGACCGAAGGTTGTTCGGAGTCCCGGATGAGATCCCGGACGTCACGAGGAGCTCCGGAATGGCCCAGATGTAAAGATTTATATATAGGAAAGTGATATTTGGGTTCCGAAAAAGTTTCGGGTATTCCGGTAGTATACCGGGAGTGACGAATGGGTTCCGGGGGTCCACCGCATGGGGCCCACCCACCCCGGGGGGCACATGGGCCCAAGAGGTGGCGCACCAGCCCCTAATGGGCTGGGGAACCGACCCCATAAGGGCCCATATACCCAAGAGGAAAAAAGGTGGAGATAGGAAGGAATAGAACTCCTTCCTAATATGAATCCACTTCCTAGTAGGAAGTGGATTGGACTCCTCCTTGCCCTGGTTTGGCCGACCCCTAGGGTAAATCCTAGGGAGGCTTGCTCCTCCCTCTCCCTCCTATATATACTAGAGGAATAGAGCCCCAAAACCTACGGCCATGTGCTAGTTCTCTATTCTCTAGTTCCTCCGCCAAATAGATTCCGGTAGTGCTTAGGCGAAGCCCTACCGGGATAACTCCACCATCACCACCACCACCACGCCGTCGTGCTGCTGGAGATCTCATCTACCTCTCCGCCCCCTCTTGCTGGATCAAGAAGGCGGAGATCGTTATCGAGCTGTACGTGTGCTAAACGTGGAGGTGCCGTCCGTTCGGCGCTAGATCGGGACGGATCGTGATTGGATCGCGGGACGGCTTGCGATTTGGATCGCGAGGACGTTCGACTACATCAACCGCATTTCTTAACGCTTCCCGCTTAGCGATCTACAAGGGTCTGTAGATCCACTCTCCCTCTCGTAGATGCTCATCACCATGGATAGATCTTGCGTGTGCGTAGGAAATTTTTTGTTTCCCATGCAACATTCCCCAACACTCTGTTCCTCGCCGCCGATGATGGCCTGCTCCGTCAAGCTGGCATGCGGAGCCGAGGGTAGCGGCGGGGATCCGTTCGTGATACGATTTGATTGGCCTGAGGCTTTGTTTGGTCGGCAGTGGTGGTGGTTGTTGCAGCGACAACACTGATTGGCGGATAGATGGCGATCTCGGTGCAACATGAGCGTGCCTCCTCCTCTCCCTGGCATCGTCAATGTGCGGCAGGTGCTCCATGAAGCTAAGAAAAGGGAGTCGCCATCGCCATCCATTCTATCTTCGAGAACCGGCTCGTTGTGGCCAGCACTGCTCCTGAGTTTTCACTTCGGCGCAGGGGCGCGGCAGGATTTGACGGTGAATCGCGGTTACGGAAACTATCACCCACGCATATACATACTATCATATATTGTCTATCGGAACACTCGGTTTTTTATCTCTGAATTAGATGCTTAGACTTAAACTCGCACAGGCTTCACAAAAGTTCTGGCTCCGCCCCTATCCGTAGCTATCAATGAAATGATACGCAACAATGCGTATTCATGAAAAAAGGTAACTATAAGAGGTAAGGAGAGCATTATTCCAAAAATCTTAAAACCCTAATCATCAAAGAAGGGGAGGGAGAGGCATAAAATATAAGATTCTCACCTTGGAAACGAATGCACCACTTCGATTCTGACACCACCTTGGCCCGCTATCGATAGTACCCCAGCCTCCTGATCTACCATGCTGCCACAGAGAAGAAACGACATGAGGGAGGGAATAAGGTTTGATCAGGGGATGTTGGCACCGTGGGTGAGATGGGGTGAGGTAGAGGGAAGGACCGGACGAGGTAAAAAAAAAGGAATCTGATATGATAGGAGGTGGACGGGATTGAGTCATGATTTTTTTCAATCTGTAAATGTTTGAGGCGGAAGATTCAGGAAGTGGAACGGCACGACGGAGAGGTGGATGAAAACTCGACTTAAAGACGAGATACATGGGAGGGAACCTTATGTCTTTGGTAATGTTACCTGGCGAACAGCCGCCAGGAACACCCCCAGTGAACGCCCACATGCCACACGGTCGAAATCTGACGGTGAAAGGTTGCACTAAAATTAAAAAAAATGCCTTACTATTTGCGAAAATGTTATCCCCCAAAACACTAAAACTGCCATCCAACAATTCGCAAATGCCACCCCTGGTGATCGTTCGCCATACAGTCATATGTCTTTTTAGGTAGTAGAGATAGAGATAGAGATAGAGAAAGATAGAGATTTTGTAAACAAAGCTGACTGATTTTGCTCTGTTTTCCATACCTTTCTTTCTTCAGCAAAGCAGAATCAATCGGCTACACACGTCCTATGTATTTTTGAGTTAATATAAGTGAAGATAGAGACAGAGATAGAGATAGAGAAGACAGTGATAGAGATAGAGATCGTGTTGAAAAAGGTGATCGTTCTTTCTTTGTTGTCCAAATGATTCTTTCTTCAGCAGAGCAAAATTAATCGGCTATCTGCTCGCTATTGGGCTACCCAACGTGGCGCATGGCCTTTCCTATGTTGTGGGCTTCTAGGCGGAGATGTGGTGTCATATTTTTCTTAACACGCTATAATCGAAGTTGCGCATATACATGAGCATACACTCATCCTTATAAACGCATACACACGCATCTTATTCATATGAGCATCTTCGAAATACTAAGTCATATGTTGGTCTTGGCATTTCACGAGGGACGGAACAACAAGCATCATCACTTTGAACCTTTTTTTTTTTTGCCTCTATCTATCACTCTTTCCGATTTGCACCATTAATCAAGAATGGCATGAATTAATTTGTGTGTATCTCCTAAGTAGAAACTTTGGGCTTTTTTTTTTGTTGTCTGTATCTACCACTCTTTCAGATTTCCACCATTAATTCAAGAATGGCATGGATTAATTTGTGTGTATCTCAAAATCTCATAAATGGATTCTCCCTTGGTGGCAGTAAATGCAGCCAAACCCTCCCCTCCAATATACAAACACCTCAAATCTGGGCTTGCGGAAAACCGAACAACAAAGCTGTCAAGCGCCAGAAAGCATTGCTGCAACAGAAATGTCCATGAAGCTCGCCGGGCGCGCTCTCCTCCTTCCTCTAGTGCTTGCGGCGCTCCTCTACCCTGCCGCCGTCGTCGCTGTAGGTGATGGCACACCAGGCCTCGGTGGCGGCGGCTTCAGCCTGCGGCTGGTACCCAGCCCCGGCTGGAACCGTAGCATCCACGTCGACGACGACGGCTTCGTGCACCTGAATGAGCACGCCACCACCGCGCTTCGGCCGCCCATGCACACACAAGTTGGGGGCATGTACAGCGTGGTCACCAGCGTTGGGACGGGGGCCGGCCGACGCACGTACGTCCTCGCGCTGGATATGACCACCAGCGTACTGTGGATGCAGTGCAAGCCGGTCCAAGAGCCTTTCGCACAGCAGCCGCCACCCTTCGAGCCTGCGAAGTCGCCGTCGTTTCGCCGCGTACCGGGCAACAACGTGTTCTGCTTGCCGCCCGCTCATGGGCATCGGCCAACAGTTCAAGACCCGTGCAAGTTTCATAGCATCCGACCTGACGGCACCGATGCGAGAGGCGTCCTGAGCAACGAGACCTTGGCCTTCGCGGCCTCCGGCCAGGAGGCAAAGGTTGCTGGCGTCGTCATTGGCTGCACGCACAACAGCGAGGGATTCAACTTCAACAGCCACGGAGTACTCGCCGGGGTACTCGGCCTGGGAAGGCAGGCCCCGTCGCTCGTGTGGACGCTCGGCCTACACAGGCATGGCGCCGTGCAAGTGCATCGCTTCTCATACTGCCTCCCTAGTCATGGCTCGCCGGACCACCACAGCTTCCTCCGGTTCGGCGATGACATCCCGCACACCCAACACATGGTGAGCACCCAGATCTTGTACATGAGCTCCACCACCAGCCGAGATTTCAGTGCCTACTTCGTCACCCTCGCGGGCATCAGTGTCGGCGGGCGGCAGCTGCAGCATATCGGGGAGCTGTTCAAGCGCCACGTCCATGGTGGCAGGTGGACCGGCGGATGCGCGTTCGATGCTGGGACAGCGTCAATGGTGATGATAACGCCTGCTTACGAAAAGCTCAAGGACGCCGTGGTGGAGCACCTCAAGCCGCTCGGGGTGTCAACCGTGTCCCGCGTCGAGTACCACCTCTGCTTCCGCGCGACGTCGCAGCTCTGGCAGCACCTGCCGACGGTGACGCTGCAGTTCGCGGAGACAGAAGCGCGGCTCGTGCTCCCGCCACAACGGTTGTTCGTCGCAGTGGGGCACGACATCTGCCTCGCTGTGGTGGAGAGCGACGACATCACGATCATCGGCGCGATGCAGCAAGTGGACAAGCGCTTTGTCTACGACGTTAGAGCTGGCAGGATCTACTTCGGCCCTGAGAATGCATGCCATGCAGACGCCGGCCGCCAGATTTAATTGATCTTTTGTTGTTTGGAATTGAAGTTATCAACTGTTCAGGAAAATAAAAAAAAAGTTAAGAAAGATGTTTGATCTTGTTCTTACAGTGATGTTTCTAACATCTACTCCTTTTGTTTCTAAATATACGACGTTTTGGTAGTACAAGATAAACTTAATTAAGTTCTGGGGGCGCACTTGTGCTGATGCCCCATCAGACTTTTTTTTATCTCGGTGATTTCGCAGTTTTTGCATGTACATGGTGCTTTCTTTATTTATAAAAAGCAAGGCAAAAGCTTATTTCGACAAAAAACCAAAGGTGGTCTTTGGAAGTATGCTGTTTCTACTGATGAAAGCATAGCAAAGTTAGGAACAAAAACCTCTCCAACTTGTAAGCTCGATTTCTTGGAAAATTAGGAAAAAATCAGCAGCTAGATTTCTTTCATCTTCTGTTTTTCAATTTCAAGTTGTCAACTGTTCATGACAAAAAGAATGTATGATTGTGTCAAACATTTGAAGTTGTCAACTCTTCCTCAAAGATTAATAGGGTTTTGGCCTACCCAGTTTCTCCTAAATTTGTTGCTTGTCTCACTTATTTTCCCTATATTTATTTAGACCCACTTAACCCTCTAAACTAGTCACATTCCGGAGCACATTTATCCGTGGCAAGTTTCCACTAAACATCATTGTAGAAATTTGAGAAGCTCTTACAAAAATTCTTGCATGTAAGGTGTAAGGCTTACACGAGTAAATTGATACTTCTTTACAAATATGATTGTTTATACCATGTGCAATTTTTTTCACAGATCACAAATAGTCGAATTCTTCCGCAACAAAATATTACCAGTAGTTTCATGCACAATAATAAATTGTTATAGGGTTAAGTGACAACACAAAAGAATGAAGTTTGAGAAACAAAAAAAGCCACACTAAGGGCATGTTTGGATCTATTTGTCCCAGGCAGGTCACCTGCCAGGCAGCAATCCCAGCCCCAGGAATCCCAAATTGGACGCCTGAGAATGCTGCATGCGCCAGGAAGCTAACCAAAGTAGCCATAAAAGTTAAACAAAGAAAAAATTACCAGTAAATATATATGTGATGCAGTATACATTAGTCGATCAATATATATTGTGTTTTAGATACATACAATAGTGTTCAATGTATAGCTCCCTACGTCCTTACTGCTGGGCTACCAGCGTGCCACATTGTCCTAGCCGGCTTGTGTGACTTGCTTTGCAGTCACTGCCTTCGGGACTTGTTTTCTGGCCCACCGAGCGGACATCCAGGCCGAGTTCGGGCTGCACTGTCGAGACCCCTCCTAATTGGCGGATGTTCTGGCCATCGGCCCACTACGTAGTTCATCTTTCGGTAGGTAGGTTACTCGCTCCAGTTTTTTAAAGCAAATTCATGCATTTTTAAAGAAAATTCAAGAATTGAAGAAAAAAGTTCACAGATTTTTATAAACCGGTCTAAAAATGGACAGAAACAAAACAGAAAAAAGAACCGGCCAGTAAAATAACAGAGAAAACCAGACTACCGCTACAGTGCTAAATGGGAAGGCCTTGTTTGGTCAGGGGATATGTGCCACGTACATATTAGCCTCAATTGATCATCACGATCAGGAGCTTTGAAATATTTGATGGATAGACTTTGGAATAAAATCAAAGGGTGGATTGAGAAGCTTTTCTCATCTGCTGGTAAAGAAGGGTTGATAAAATATGTGACACAGACAGTCCTAATTTTTTCGATGTCCTAATTCAAGTTGCCAAAAGGACTGTGTGAACATTTAAATAAACTCATTCCCCAGTTTTTGTGGGAAGCAAAGCCCGCTTGGGTTTCCTGGACGGACATGATCCAACCCAAATTCTTGGAAGTTTGGGTTTCAGAGACTTTGAGCTTTTTAACTTGGCCCTTCTGGCTGGGCAAGCATGGCGCATACTCCAATACCCTGACAGGTTGTGCTCTCAAATGCTTAGAGCTATCTATTTTCCGACAGGGTCAATCCTCACGGCTGAACTGGGCAGCCACCCTTCTCAAATTTGATGTTTTGTTCTTGAAGGTAGAAATGTTATCTGCCAGGGAGTGATTAGAAGGGCAGGAGCTGGATCCTCTAAAAAATCTGGACAGACAATTGGAGTACCGAGAGATGAGAATATCAGACAACTGGACAGACAATCTGGATTGACAATTTGGCCTACCCCAGTTTTCCCTAAATTTGTTGCTTGTCTACCCCATGCAAATCACTGCATAACCATCACTATGTATATTTGCTTTTGACACGTATATTACTTTGTAGTTATAAAGCTCGATAGAGGGAAAAAACAGGAATTAAAACCATAATTCTAATGTATTATATCTAAACAAAATTCATTGCAAATAAATGTATTACGCACAAAAACATAGATATTTCAACAAAGAAAAAAAGGTCCGTTCAAATTAGTGAACTGAATAATCTATAATTAAAAATACAAAATAGAAGTCGACCAAGAAATGAATAAAAGGAGAAAAATAAGAATACATTTTAATCTAAGGAAGGTAAAAACGTGGGAGCAGGGTTAGCCTAAAATAAGAAATGCAAAAACCAAAATAAAAGTTCCAGTCTAAAGGAGAAAGAATTCTATAACGTTATGACCCAAAAAATAAATGAATAAAAATAAAAAGAGAGAAGAAGTTAAATTGTCTGACATGATAAACTGTATCATGGTAGAAAATCAGTGTAAAAACTAGGAACTGAGCACCTCCACGAGGAAGTGTTTCATAGCTCCAAGCGAAAAGGTGGATAAATTCAAACTAAATGATGGTATAGTCATATATAAGGGTTACGGAAACAGAACTAGATCACATTATTCAAGCTTTTGGCTGTATTGTGCACATCACTGCAGTTTCTTTATCACTGCAGAGAATATCGACCCATTGCTTGCAAACAAAACAATAGAAACATAGTAACAGAGGATGTCATATCACCTCTCAACCAACAAAGCGTGTCAATAGACGTAACATCACAATCATCTCAATTGATGTTCAGCAGTTCAGCTTGATCATCTCCACCACCAGTGGTGATTCCTGTGAGAAGAATGAGTCAGCAAACCAATGGGAATTGCGGGCAATAAAAAACTGCAAAGAGCTTTTGCTGCAATATTATGAACAGTTAAGGAATCACATGTAGCACAAAATTAAATAACTCATCAAGACATTGTACACCATATGCACCATCAAGAGAGATATAGTTTGGGAGGTTAAAGTAAACTATGCAACATCAAAACAATGAACATACCTGGAGTGTAGAAACTTGTGTAAGGAAAACCCGACCGGCAGGCCCCTTTCTGTGACACTTCCTCAATCCGCATGTAGATCATGTACATGCGCATGCCATAGTTCACATAAATGAAGATCACATGAGCATCTTCAGCATAGGCAGATGGCTCCACTGGAACAATACACGCTGCCAGTATTTCCGGTACAATAAGATTCTCCAGATCAATGACCCTACAACGTGTCCACGATACCGCCCCATCAATGCTAGCTACTACCCTTCACCACAAATGGAGGCTAAATCCATCAACTCCGGCAAAACCAAGAAGTCCATCCTCTGTTGGCATGATGATAGTCTTAGAGTAGCTATATGGCACGGCTTCAACTAAATCCAAGCTATTTTTATCCAAATCAAATCCAACGATGCCACTGTCATTCAATAGGTAGTAGAGTGTGTTTCCAACAAGAGCTGTCTGTTCTGCATACACATGAATTTGGTATATGAATTGAAGTGATCTCACCCCAAATGCCGGTCTCAGAAGAGTAGAGCCAGGCAGATGTGATGGAATCTCTGTAGTCACTCATCAGGAACGCCACAAGGAATGGGCACGAATGACAGTCGTGGTCAGCATGGCCAGCGGCGCAGAGAACCGTGCCGCTGCACCGTAACTGCCCGTGACAGGTCTGCGTGGGGAGTGGCACGAAGCGCTTGTGGCCGGTCATGAGGTCCCAGACGAGGAGCGTCCCCGAGCTGAGGCTGTTCACGAGGGCACGGCCGCGGCGGCAGTCGAGCACCCACCAGTCCCTGTGGGACATGGTGGAGGTGGAGAGTGCGAAGCCGTCGGAGGTGGGGGCAAAGAGGGGTGACTGTGGCTCGTTGGTGAAGAAGCCGAGGATGGGAGGCGTCTTGCCGTGGAACTCACGGAAGCGGCGGAGGAAATGGACATCATGGATGAGGCCGCGCCAGTGCTTGGAGACAAAAGAGGCGCAGAAGAGGTGGATGGGCTCCGGTAGGAGGCGGAGGAGGATCTCCACGAGCATGTCGTCCAGTGGGGGCGGAGGAGGCGGATCGATGCCGAGCTCGTCCAGTGTGTCCGCGGGTGGGTGGGAGGTCAACGATTTCATCCGGTTTCTTATTACTCCCTTATACCATCTGTCAAGGTTGTGCGTGGAAGGCAAAGCGGTGGTGTGTTGCGAATCCTGTAGCACAGTAGAGCGGAGCAGATCAATTTAAGTAGCTAGAACATGCAAGGAGATTGAGGGTTGGAAGAAGAACAAGCAGATCAAAATATATTGTGTACGGGCACTCGTCGGAAGGCCTCGTCGATCTCATCATCGGTGAGGCCCTTGTTCTGGAGGAAGGAGCGGCGGTAGATGACGGCCGAGCCCCTGACCTTGGGGTGGGCCAGGAACTTGACGGCGTTCTGGACGAAGTCCTCTCTCACCGGCTGCAGTGGCGCCTCCAAGGCCAGCTGCTTCTCACCGCCGCCGGCATCTGGTGTTGCTGCTGCTACTTGTTCCGGGCAGAATAGGCTTGGTCAGCAATCGAATTGGCTTGGAAATCAACGGGGACGGAGAGACAGAGACAGATGACAGACCTTGCAGCGGCGGCGTCTGCGGTTGCAACGTCTGATTGGAGTCCATCCCACCTCCCCTGCCCTGCCCCGGTGAGACGAGAGTCCCCTTGAGCTTGATTGAGATAATATCTAATAGTGGTATATAATAATTCATATCTACAGAAATGCTTGTTTAGAAGCTGCAGCATTGACTTGCTTGCATGATTGCCATTTGCACCAACTACTCAAATGATGATAGAGTACTATATATACACAACTGCACTATTGAGCACGCATCAGAAAATCAAAAATAATAAAAGAAGCAAAGATAGTGTTCATCTTGTTTAACCATGAAAGCTATATATACACACTTTCGATTTGTATAACGAAATGGATTAAAAGCCACATGCGCGCGGCGGCCGTGGTCTTGCTGGTGGCGCGGGGAGGCGGTGTGGCGGCCTTCCTTCTCTTGGGTTGGAGCCGGTGGCGTGCGGGGCTGGTCGGCTCCACGCACGACGGCGGCTCCCCTGACCTAGGGTTTGCGCTCGGGCGGGCTGGATCTGGGCCAGTGGCAGATCGGGGTGTTCTCCGGATAGGTGAGGTTCGGGCTCGGCCCGGATGTGCCCGTGAGTGTTCTTCTCATGGGTGCGGTGGGCTGTTGGTGGTGGTCCTGGCATCGCCTACTCGTCAAGCCATGCGACACCGGTGATCTTGGAGTTAGCGCCATGCAAGCTCTGCTTCGCAGCGGCCGTGGGCAGTCCTAGGGTCGTGTCCTCAGGTCCACATGGGCTGGCTGGGGATGCAGGCATCGGCGCCTCCTACGGTGGAGGTGTTGACCCAAATCTGGGGACTGATGCCGGGCTAGGTGTGGAAGGACGGCCTTTTACCCTACCTGTCGGGGTTGTTGTGCCGTGTGGTGGATGGGTGGCGGAGTCTTGTGACAGGGATGCCGGGGCGGCCGTCCCCATGATTGGCTCTCTGGCAGGCCTCGTGGCGGCGGTGGTGGCTTCTCCTCTTGGTCATAGGGGCGACGAGAGGTCTAGCGTCAGGTGCCTCGGGCACGCCCTTGTAGGCGGTGCCCGGATCCGGATCTGGGAGTAGGAGTTCGTCGCGTCCGTCCTGGGTCTATGGTGTTGACACGAGTGAGCTACCGAGCGAAAGCTCCGCGCTTTGGCACCGATGACGGCGACGCTCGCGGGCGCCGCTATCTTCCTGAAGACGTCATTGTGGTTCTCTTCTCCTTGTTCGGGCTCCGGGTGAAAACCTATGTGCATTCCGGACTCGGCAGTGGCGACGCTCTACGCCATTCTCCCTTCTGAGGGCGCTGTCGTGGAGTCTAGGTGTGCTAGGGCGTGGCGTGGAATTGTACTCTGATCTCTCTTTGTTCTCCTTCGGTAGCGTAGGTTCTGCGTGATACCAAGATCTCAGGATCCGCTATGTAAGAGGGCTACCTCTCCACTATGTATCGTTCGGTCGTGAACTTTGGTTGGTGGTTTATCTATAAAGCGGGGCGCGAGCCTGTTTCGAGAGTTTCTTCTAACCAATCTTTCTCAAGGTATACAACCCTATACTGTTTATTTCAAGCCCAAACTCTGTACATCTAAAAGAGTTTGCTTCCTAAAGGGGCAACAGTGGCAGTACCTCTTCATTAGAAAAAACAGTGCCAATGCCTTTTTATTCCGAAAAAAGAGTGTCAGTACCTTCATAGATGAACCCAAGCTCTAAACCAACAGAAACATAGTTCTATTCTCAAAAACAAAGAAAATATCGAGTCTAAACCCTAAAGAATATCTGCAAAATTTGGTTTCTGCACCACGTCAGCGAAATCTTCCAAACCTGGAACTAGAATTTTAATTTGCTGAAAAAGCACATCAGCACTTCCCCGATATCATGGAGAATAGCAAGTGCCATACATACTGCCATGCCATCACATTAACAGAGTTGAACGTGATGTAACAGACATGCAAGCAAATCATACCAATAAAGCAAGAACACAAGCCAGGTAACACTACAGGATAAGCTAATTAAAATCACAGAAGAAAACATAATGGAACAGTTCAGCACAAATATGCTATGTAGCATTACTAAAAGCACAAATCAACCACCAAAGGTGGGATGGCTCTTATCAACAAGACCGTTCACACTGACATAAATTTTACCAAGCACCTTGTTGGTTCACGTATATAGAAATCACTTAAGATAGCATCCCGTCATCAATTCAGCACGCTTTGCAAGTTAACATCACATCTGGCAAGTAGAATAAGTTTGTCTAGAGCCACATCGAGTGCTCGATCACCAGGCAAAAAAAATTACAGGCTGAATGAGTAAGTTAATTTCGTGACAATGCCAACAGCGAACAGAAAATAGGTACCGGCATAGCAAGCAATCTCATCAGCAGAGATGATTTTGGCTACTCGTGCAGGGAAAAATTCAGAGAAAACAATATCTGCACGTTGAAACAACGGGGAAACAGTTTCTGCGAGTTAAGACGTTCACTTGTCTCTTTGCATCACTTCAGTAGCATGAAACATTCAGCAATCAAACGGATGATAGGCTGCCACGGGTGAAATCTTACTACCACGCTTACCAATCATGTTTGGTGGTACACTTGTATATGATAGATGTATATTCATATACCGAAAAAGGCTTTCGCCCCGCTTTATATATAAAGCAAACAAGGTGCACGACAAGTAGAAGAGACAATTGATTTCTAGTCATACTTTTGGCTGAAGTTGATTTACAGCCAGTTATGATTTATCTGACCCGCACAATGGGAGGATGACGTCACAATTGACTAACTCTATTATCAGGACTGCTACTTCTTTACCACCACAGAGAATATCAATCCTTTTCTTTACAAACATATGCACCACATAATTATCATGTCGTAACAGCAAAACAATAAAGACATGGTAAATGATAATGTCACATCACCTCTTCAATGAATAACGTGTGTTAGCAGATGTGACAACACGATAATCTCAGCTGCTGATCAGCAGTTCAGTTTGATCATCTCCACCACCAGCGGCAATTCCTGTTACAAAAATGGGTCAATAAACTAATGATAACTGTGAGCAAGAAACTGACAGGATGTTGGCACTTGAATGAAGAGCCAGTTACATATCTCACATTGCACAAGATACTATAGCATTTACTACAAGATATGATTCAGTTTATGAATGTCGTGTAACAGAAGATTAAAATGATTCATCAAGACACCGGACACCATTATATTGAGTAATTTACTTGACCAGGATATTTTTTTTGAATAGTTCAATGTGAGCTTGTTCGTTGTTACAAGTCCAGCAAGAGCAGAACATGCATTCATATGTAAGTTTTGTGTGCACGATGCAGTGAAGGAATACTAGAAACAATAGTACCTTTTTCCTACTCTAAGGAACAAAGAATGCTGACCAGAGAATTAACAAATAAAGTTACCCCCGTAAATCCTGACATAATACAAACCTCAAGCAATTAACATGAAATTGTCCAGACATTAGAATCCAGTATATTAAACTGTAAGAGAAAAGTGTTCAGCATTGACACGCTAATTGGTCGTCATTCTGTTATGCAACACAAACGAAAGCCAGACTATATAGGTCACTGCGGTTCCTTAAATTATTAGCATCGTGTTTGTTATATTATATTATCCAACAGCTCCACAGCAAGCCAACAGGGAAGAATAATTACTAATCAGTGCTGTGATACTGATATATTGTTCATCAAGTGTATGAACAAATCACCTTTTAACAGTGCCGCATTGAGTACATCCACAAGCTCTAACTCTAGCAATAAACATAATCCTGACTGTTTAGATACAAAATCCATGAAAAATTGTATTCTGAATGAACCATGGCTCATATTTGAGAGCATCTACATGGCGGATAAAGTGAGCTCTGTAACATTGGACGTAGTGGCGATACCTGGAGCATAGAAACTTGTGTAGGGAAAAATGTATCCCGATGTTCCATTCTGTGACACCTTGATCTTCATGGACTTGAGATGGAGCATGCAGATGCTAGGATACACATCCATGAAGATCACGTCAGCACCTTGCGCATAGCCAATTGGCTCTGCTCGAAGTTCTTGAACCCTAGACGATTCCGCTATTTCCTTTGCAATAAACTTCTTGAGATCAATGACCCTTTGATGTGTCCATGTTACCACCCCGTCAACACTCGCCACCTTTGACCAAAGATGGAGCTTGAATCCTTCGAGTCCAGCCAAACCAAGCAATCCATCCTCTGTTTGCATGATGACAGTACGTCTGTGGTAGCTCCAAAGCGCTTCGTTCGGAAGCATTATCGTTAGACCCAAGCTATGATTGTCCAGGTCCAACTCGATGATTTCGTCGCTATCCAACAGCCAGTAGAGTGTGTTTCCAACCAGAGCCAACGGCTTTGGCCCAACAAATGAGTCTGGTGTCTCAATCGAAGTGACCTCGCCCCACATACCCGTTTCGGACGAGAAGACACAGGCAGATGTGGCGATATCATCCAGCTTACTGAACACGAACACCACGAGAAACGGGCACCAGTGGCAGTCGTGGTGGTCGGCGTGGCGAGCCGCGCAGAGAACCGCGCCGTTGTGCTCAAAGCTCCCCTGACAGGCCTGCGTGGGGAGTGGCAGGTAGTGCTCTTCCGCGGTCATGGGGTCCCAGACGAGCAGCGTCCCGATGCGGCAACTGTGCAGGAGGGCGCGGCCGTGGCGGCAGTCGTAGACCTGCCAGTGATTGGGGGATACCTTCGGGGTGGAGAGCGCGAAGCCGCCGGAGGTGGGGACGAAGAAGGGAGGCCCTTCCTGGTCGATGAAGCCGAGCACGGGAGGCGTGCCGCCGTGGAAATCGCGGAAGCGGCGGAGGAAGCGGGCGTCGTGGACGAGGCCGCGCCAGTGCTTGGAGACGAAGGAGGCGCGGGAAAGGTGGATCGGCTCCGGCGGGAGGCGAAGGAGGATCTCCAGGAGGAGGTCGTCCGGGGGAAGCGGAGGTGGGGGCTGATCGGCGCGGCCGCAGTCGCCGCCGAGCTCGTCCATGGGACTTGTGGATAGGGGTCAGCGGTTTCGATGTCGATTTGGGTGAAGCTGGTTTACTTGGGAAATTGTAAAAAGCGAACGTTCGCTCTACAGTGTGCGCGCTTGATTTTTTCTTGGGAAAATCTATTCTACTGTACTACAGTGTACGCACGTTTGCGTTCCCGTGCGGCGGGCGTTCGAGCGTCCGATCCAGTGCTTGTCATCTTGATGGGCTTTTTTTTTTTTGAGGGTTGATGATGGGCCTCTTTAATTAGTACTAGATGAGAGGTGTGCTAGGGAGTCGCAATGTCTAGAAAACACTAGGGAGTCGCAATGTCTAGGAACAATGACAGATGTCTCATCTTTGAGCAGCAGAGTTCTCAAGTCTGTGTACTTCCCGGACCGGTCACTCCTTGAGGCTGAAATTGGAGCGCACCCATCCCAGATATGGAGGGCAATATTGGACGGCAGGGACGTTCTGGCGCAAGGAATAGTAAGAAGAATTGGAGATGGTGAAACAACAGATATTTGGGCTCACAACTGGATTCCGAGGGAGAGTTTTAAGCGTCCTATCACTTCTCGGGTGCAGAATCCGCCTACGCGAGTAGCACAGCTTATTGATGCCACCACAGCCTCTTGGAATGAGGAATCAATTCGAGCCGTCTTTAGAGCATCTCTAGTGGCTTGTGTAAATTTGGTAGTCTATATCTTCATATAGACAATGGTCTAAAAAAATTTGAATTTAGACAACCTCTGTTTTCCAGCGGATTGTCTAAATTTGATAGTCTATATTTCCAACGGCTCTATTTCCAACGGCTCTATTTGCAACGGCTCTATTTCCAACGGCTCTATTTTCAGGTCTATATATACCACCCCTCCCATCTCTCATCCACCAATCCTGGTCATTCCTCTCCCGAATTCCTCTGTCCTCTCTCACACAACAGAATGATGAGTGAAAACATTGCTTCTGTGAATATGCTCATGAATTCGTCGTCGTCTTCATCCGACGACGACGAACTCATTCTTGTAGCATTCGCAGAGCGCGAGGAGGAAGAGCAGGGGAACCGTCGACGCCATGGTGGTTCCAAGCATGGACGTCAGATGATCAATCGAGGAAGAGATGCGGGATTTGTTCTACTCTAGAATGACTACTTCAGTGAAAATCCTCGCTATCCCGAAAACTTATTTCGGCGAAGGTTCGTAATTAGTACATTACTCTATGTTTGCCTATTTTCCACCTTCCTATCTAATTATAGATTGTACGCACAGGTTTAGGATGTCTCGTAATTTGTTTAATCGCATAGCTGAAACTATACTTCAACATGATTATGATGGTTATTTTACGCAAACAAGAAGTGCTTGTGGACTTCTTGGGTTGCATCCGTTGCAAAAGATGACCGCAGCAATGTGAATGCTAACTTATGGAATAGCGGTTGATGGTGCTGATGACTACATCCGGTCTGCAGAAGCTACTAATCTAGAGGCTTGCAAGAAGTTTGTGATCAAAATTTGTGAAGTCTTTGGGGACCAGTACCTGAGATCTCCAAATGAAGAAGATACTGCAAGATTACTTGCAGTCGGCGAGGAAAGAGGATTTCCTGGTATGTTAGGCAATATAGATTGTATGCACTGGGTTTGGAAAAATTGCCCCAAAAAATGGCATGGCATGTTTAAAGGTCATGTGAAAAAGCCCACAATGATCTTGGAAGCAGTTGCTTCCCAGGATCTTTGGATTTGGCATGCTTTCTTTGGTGTACCAGGGTGTAACAACGATCTGAATGTTCTTCAACGTTCTCATGTGTTTGCAAAGCTAGCCGAAGGTGAAGCTCCAGAAGTGAATTATACCATCAATGGTCATCAGTATACAATGGGGTATTACCTTGTAGATGGCATATATCCAGAATGGGCAACATTTGTGAAGACCATACCATCTCCACAAACAAGAAAGAAGAAACATTTTGCCCAAAGGCAAGAGGCGGCTAGAAAGGATGTTGAACGAGCCTTTGCAGTTCTGCAATCCCGTTTTGCCATTGTCCGAGGACCTGCGAAAGGATGGAAACGTAAAGAAATCGGTGATGTCATGAAAGCTTGTGTCATAATGCACAATATGATAGTTGAAGAGGAACGACACACTGGTTGGGAAAACTACAATTATGAGGGAATGGGAGAAAGAGTCAAGGTGTCTTTTACTCATGCGGAACAGCTGAGTGCATTTATTCAGATGCATCAACAAATTAGAAACAAAGATGATCATTCTCAGCTTCAATATGATCTAGTTGAGCACCTCTGGCAGAAGTTTGGACACGAGTGATGTAGTACAAGTGACAAATAGTTCAAGTGACAAATAGTTCAAGTCATAATAAATAGTTGGCAGAACAACAAATAAAGGTCAACCAGATGTGTTCTGGCAGCGAGCAGCGATCTCATCTTGTTTTTTCTTGCAGAATTGCTTCTGTGCATCACTCATACCAGATGTGTCCATGAGCATGATTTTCTCTTCTAATTCAAACTGTTTCCGTGCATCCTCTCTCTCTTGCAATGCAATCTGCTTCTCTTGCAATTCAAAAGCTCTCGCGTAGCGCGCATTTTTTGTGGCCTCTTTGGCATCATCCTTCTCTATCTTCTGTGCCCACACACTTTCTAATGATAACTTGCAAGCACCATCAAAGGAGGCAGAAGCTTTACCTTTCAGC
Source organism: Elymus sibiricus (assembly GCA_039707655.1). Taxonomy (NCBI): domain Eukaryota; kingdom Viridiplantae; phylum Streptophyta; class Magnoliopsida; order Poales; family Poaceae; genus Elymus; species Elymus sibiricus. The sequence continues at coordinate 488,952,982 of CM077671.1, forward strand.
AAACGTTCTTTCTTGTCCTTCTTCGTGCCAGGAGGTCTTATCTCCTCCTCAAGAGCATCTGTGCATACGTCGAAGTCTTCATCATTAGAGGTTGTACCCGGACTTGCATCCGAGGTCTTCTTATGTTTCTTTTGAGGAGGCGGACGTGTCTGCCACTTTGGATACTTCTCAAACTCTATATAGCAATGCATTAGTGTAAATGGCTTCTTTTCTCATCCAGTTCAATGAACAAGCGGTGTGCATCTCTTTCCTGCAAAAGGAAATGGAGAGTTAACACTTTCATACAACACATATGGAATATTTGAAGCGAATTAGAAAATAGATGCATACCTTATCGGAAAGAGTCAAGCCGCTGCCATTTCTATTTAATATCTGTTGAACGCATGCACAGAACCTGCTCGTGAGCGCTGAAATAGTGTTGTAACGACAAGTGAGTCCATTAGGAACACGCTCCGGCCATGACGGTTTTTTGTGGCTGTTGTAGTAATCTGAAATCCTACCCCAATATGTACTTAAATTCTGATCCGTCCCAGTCACCGCATCCAAACTAGTATTTGCCCATGCTTGGATCAACACCAAGTCCTCAGCACTTGACCAATTTTTCCCTTTTGTGGAGGTTCCTTTTGACGATTTTTTTTTTGTTGTCATCCTCACTTGTTCCCCGATTGGGCTGCAATTTGGTGTTCCAACCCAATTTATATCACTCGATCCCACATTCATCATGTCTAGAAATGAGGAGTTGTTCATCTGTGAATCCATCTCATTTGAGTTCTCCATCTACACACAAACAATAATTCAGTAGGATATATACATGGCAATAGCAGCAATATACAGGAAGAGATATAATGTACATGGCAATAGCAGCAATATACAGCAATATACATGGCAATAGCAGCAATATACAGCAATATGCAGGCAATGGCAGTAGCGAACGCACTGGTCGATCCATCCCAGCCGCCGGCCTGCGTGGCTGAGCTCACCCCCCCCCCCCCCCCCCCGCGCACGGCGCTGGTAGCCGCCGGCCTGCGCCGCCCCCCTCCCCCCCCCCCTGCGGCGCCGCCGGCACGCATCGACCCGGGGCCGGCCCAACAGCGGAGCCCCCCCCCCCGCGGTGCCGGCGGCCTGAGCCCCCCCCCCCTCCCCCCCGGGCGCCGGCCTGCGCCGCCCCCCCCCCCCCCCCCCCCCCGCCGCGCTACCGGCCTGAGCGGCCGCCCCCACCGGCAAGCGGCGCATCGAGCCGGGGCGGCGCCGGCGCCAGCGCGCCCTCCCCTGTCCCGAGCGACGGCCATACCTCAACGACGGCGGCGGCAGTGGCGCGGGCGTCCTCCGGATGGGCGCGGGAGACACGGCGCGATGTGGTTTGCTCGTCGTCGCTCGGTCGTCTAAATTTGGACAATGCGTACCGATTTTGACCGATGTCTAAAATTTAGACCAGCCGATAGACAAGCCGCTGGAGGCGTTTTTGGACCTGTGGTAGTCTATATTTGGCTTAGACTACCACATACATAAGCCACTAGAGATGCTCTTACACCCTTCGATGCTGCGGAAATTCTCAAGATTCCGTTGTGTACTCGTCGGGTGGCTGACTTCTGGGCATGGCATGAGGAACCCCGCGGAAACTTCAGTGTGAGGTCGGCTTACCGGATGGTTGTGCGGACTAAGATGAATAGGGAGGCGTGGCTACATGAAGCCGATAGTTCTTCTTCGGCTCAGCATGAGAGTAAGCAGTGGACCAGACTTTGGCATATCGAGATTCCATCAAAAGTTAGGATGTTTGCTTGGAGGTTAGCAAGGCACTCAATGCCGACTGGAGTACTTTTAAAGCGACGTCATATGTCAGAAGAGGATACTTGCAACTTATGTGGGGCGACGGACACATGGAGGCATGCTCTCTTCACATGTCCAATGTCTAGTAGCGTTTGGTCTTTGGCACCCGAACATTTGGTACATGCTCTACTAGAGCACCAGGAGGAGACGCCAAAGGAGTGGCTCTTTGCTACACATGAGATGATGAGCAAGGAAGATTTTGTGAGGATGCTCCTCACCGTCTGGGCTATCTGGAGTGCTAGACGTAAGGCTATCCATGAGGACATTTTTCAATCACCTGTTACTATCGATGGCTTTGTAACCAGGTACCTGGTGGAGCTCCAAGTGATTGCAGCCGAACCACAACACAGGATGATGAGGGCTCCAAGACCTACACAATGGCAGCCCCCAATGGCAAATAGCATGAAACTGAATGTGGATGCGGCCGTTTCAGCAAGAGGGAGATATGGAGCAGTGGGGGCGATATGCAGAGATGAAACTGGCAACTTCCTCGGAGCCTCTTCACTTGTGTTCAGGTTTATTGCTGATCCGCAAATTCTCGAGGCGTTGGCGGTAAGAGAGGCGCTAGCCCTGTCCGAAGACTTTAACTTGCGTCGGATCCATGTGGCCTCGGACTGCAAGGTGGTGATAGAAGACATTCAGAAGGAAAATGCGTCAAGCTATGGTGCTATCATCCATGAAATACTAGATCATTCTTTGTCTTTTGAATTCTGTAATTTTAGCCACGAATTTAGGAGCTCAAATTTTGAGGCTCACAATTTAGCGAAGCATGCACTCTCTCTAGGGACTGGCCGCCATCACTACTGGAATCCAGGAATTTGCCGTCTGCCAGTTCTTTGCCGTCTGCTGGCGGACGGCAAAGAACGTCTTTGCTGTCCGCTGACAAGAAACTGACGGCAAAAAATGGACTGACGGCAAAGATATTGTTTGCCATCCGCCAGGTCTTTGCCATCGGCCAGCGGACGGCAAAGGGACCAAAGGCAGACGGCAAAGAGCCCAGCTGGGCCCCACTGGGGCGTGAAGCTGGTTAGGTCAAATGGACGAGCTCTTTGCCGTCCGCCGTATCTTTGCCGTCTGCCTTTGGTCCCTTTGCTGTCCGTTAGCAGACGGCAAAGAAGACGCCTAGCTAACGGTCGTTAGCCCCCGGCCCCACCCCCTCTTTGCCGTCTGCTAGCGGATGGCAAAGGGGCGAACGGCGGATGGCAAAGACCCTCACCCGGCCTAACAAACCCCCCCGGCCGGCCCCAACCCCCTCTCTCTCTGTGTGCATCTCTCTCACCCCACACGACCACCGGCCGCCCCTCACCCACCGCCACCCCTCACCCGCCGCCCCTGCCCCGCCGCCCCTCAACGGCCGCCACCCTCACCCGCCGCCCCTACCCGCCGCCACCCTCACCCGCCACCCCTCACCCCGCCGCCACCGTCACCGGCCGCCCCGCCCCGCTCCCCAGCCCCTACGCCGGCCCCTTCCCCGACGAGCTCCCCCGCCGCCCCTCCCCGACGACCTGCCCCGCCGCCCCGCTCTGTGGCCCCTGCGCCCGCGCCTTCCCCGACGACCTCGGAGCGGCCGCTGCTCTGCCCCACCGCCCCATCGCCGGAGCAGGCCGCGGCTCTGCCCCCCTCTCCGCGGCCTTCCTCCCCCTGCGCCGGCCCTCCTCCACCACCGCGTCGACCCTCCTCCACCGGCCCTCAAGGTGATTTTTTTTCCTTTTTTTCTGTTGTTTTACTATTTAGGTTTAGGTTAATTAGTGTTTGGTTTAGGTTAGGGCTAGGTTTAGTTTAGGTTTAGATAATTAGAAGAAGAAGAAGAAAGATGAAAAAAAAACTAAGAAGAAAAGAAAAATAAGGAGAAGAAGAGGAAAAAGGAAAAGGGAAGAAGAGGAAAAAGGAAAAGAAGGAAGAAGAAGAAGAAGAAGAGGAGGAGGAGGAGGATAGGAAAGAGAGGGCCAGGGTGGCCTGTCGGCGGAGGGCGTACCTCGGCGTCGATGGAACCCTAAATTTCAACTTGGCGGTGGCATCGTATTTTAAATATTTAGTTAGGTTGACGGAAAAAACAATAATGCTATGTTACTCATCTTTGGATTTCAATGTGCAGTTGTTTCGTCGCTGCGAGGGTCTGCTGTTCGACGACCTCCCTGTGTTTGACAAGCTCCCCTGCATTCGTGGGTGAGCACACATCTCCTCCCCCCCTTAATTTGCTCTGTTCCGGTCTTCGCGCCGATGAAACTTGCTAGCTATAGGTGTCTTCAATCATCAGTATGTGTGACCAGTATGCGTCTCCCGTTCGAAAGGGCAGCATCTATAAATATGCATGTCTTTGCATATTTATAACCGCCATCCTTTCGAATTGTCCAACGTTATCCATGGACAGCCCGAGTATGTGTAGATTGGGTTCGTTTTCCCATATGCTCTGCTCCGGATCCGATGCGGAATTTCGTCAGTGCCTCCCTGTTGTTCTCCGGGTACACATCCTCTCTGCTTATTGCCGAGACGTGTATCAGGAGAACAGCGGGGAGGTGCTGCCGAAATTCTGCGCCAGATCCGGAGCAGAGCATGGGAAAACGAACCCAATCTACACATACTGGGGTGGGATTAGGACCTATCTTTACCTATTAGCGTGTAGGTTGCATGGACGTAATAAAACTGACAAACTTGATTAACTGATGAATATATATGTTGAATTATATATATATATATATATATATATATATATATATATATATATATATATATATATATATATATATATATATATATTTCTTGTGTGTCCAGTAGCTAGGCAAGATGACTGATCGTGCGTGGATGTACACCGGTCACACCAGTCAGAACGACATAACCAAAGAATGGTTTACAAATACCAAGGGGTTTGTGAGAGCCGCATTTGCAAATGGCCAGGAAAAAACATGGTGTCCCTGTCCCCGGTGCGACAACTTTAAAAGGCAGACAGAGGGTGAAATGGTTAAACACCTGCAGAAGTGGGGTTTCAGGCCTAATTATACGGTGTGGACTTTTCATGGTGAGTCTGCCCAATGTGCCAGAGCTGAGGTGGTTCGTCATCGCACCGACGAGCATGGTACCAGGATCGAAGACATGGTGCAAGACTTTGATGATGCTCGGGATTCGGACGATGAGATGGAGGAATCTGCAAAGGCATTCTATGAAATGTTGGAGTCTTCAAAACGTCCTCTCCACGAGCACACTGAGCTTTGTCAGCTGGATGCCATCGCGCAAGTAATGGCTCTGAAGGCTCAAATCAACTTGGGCAGAGAATGCTACGACGCGATGATGACAATATTTGGACACTTTCTACCCAAAGGCCATGTACTGTCTCCAAACTTGTACCAGTCGGACAAAATTCTCCGTGTACTTAAGATGCCCTATGAGAAGATAGATGCCTGTGAGAGTGGATGTGCCTTATTTAGGCTTGAGTATGCGGACTTGAACTATTGTCCCATTTGCAAGTCTTCCAGGTATGTTGTCGTAGACAACGGTATGGGTGAGAAGATGCAGACAAAAATTCCTGTTAACGTTCTTCGCTATATGCCAATCATACCAAGACTTCAACGTCTTTTCATGGTCGAAGAGACGGCTAGACAGATGACATGGCATAAATTGGGCAAAAGAACCGAACTAGATGCAGATGGGAAACAGATGTGGGTACACACTTCAGACGCTTTTGCGTGGAAGCACTTCGATGCATTACATAACGATAAAGCGGCAGATCCAAGGCATCCTCGAGTCGCCATCAACACGGATGGACTCAATGTGTTTGGTATGACGGCAACCCAATACAGTTGTTGGCCTGTATTTGTCATTCCACTCAATCTCCCCCCCCGGAGAGATTATGAAAAGAAAGAACATTTTCCTGACGTTGATAATTCCAGGGCCCAACTATCCGGAGAAGAATATGAATGTGTACATGCAGCCACTTAAGGATGAATTGCAACAAGCTTGGGATAATGGGATCAAGACATACGACGCCGCTACCAAAAAAACCCTTCAAAATGCATGTGTGGTACATGTACTCGACGCATGACTTGCCGACGTATGCCCTATTCGTTGGCTGGTGTGTGCATGGAAGGTTCCCGTGCCCCACATGCAAGGCAGCTCTTGAGTTCCGTTAGCTGCAGGCGGGTCGCAAGTATTCTTGCTTCGACATGCATAGACAGTTCCTGGATCCTCGCCATAAGTTCAGAAAAGACAAGAAGAATTTCATCAAAGGTAGAGTTGTCAAAAACTCTGCATCACCCGCGTTGACAGGCCAACAGATGTTGGATCAGTTAAACGCTCTCGAGCCGGATCCAAATCGTCCTGGGTATTTCAAAGGGTATAATACGGAACACGCATGGACTCACAAGTCATGCTTATGGGATCTGCCTTACTTCAGAGACCTCCTTTGCCCACACAACATCGACGTGATGCACACTGAAAAGAATATCGCCGAGGCCATTTTTGGTACATTGTTCGGCATAGAGGGGAAGTCAAAGGATAATCCTAAGGCTAGAATCGATGAGGAGGCTCTATGTGACAGACTGTTACAAAACATGCGACAAGCGAAAGGAAAGAAGAACTGGACAAAGCCAAAGGCATGGTTCAATCTTGGAAGGCCGGCTATGAGAGAAATGATCTTGTGGGTGAAAATGCAGTTGATGTTCCCCGATGGTTATGCCGCGAATCTAAAGAGGGGAGCGAGTCTTGACAAACTGAAGATATTTGGTCTCAAGAGTCATGATTGGCACATATGGCTTGAGCGGGTAATGCCGGTGATGCTGCGTGGCTTTATCCCTGAGGATGAATGGCTAGTATTGGCAGAGCTGAGCTATTTCTTCCGTTCTCTTTGTGCGAAAGAACTATCGCCTGGCGTGCTAGATGAAATGGAAGAGTTGGCGTCGGAGTTGATATGCAAGTTAGAGAAGATCTTTCCACCGGGCTTCTTTAATCCAATGTAGCATTTGATTTTGCATCTCGCGACCGAGGCAAGATTGGGGGGCCCGTGCAAAACCGTTGGTGCTTCGCAACTGAGAGGATGCAGAAGACGCTTCGAGCAAAATGTAAAAATAAACGTAGAATTGAAGCATCGATGGCCGAGGCATTCATTACCGAGGAGGCGGCAAACTTCGTAACAGCACACTACGAAGCCAAAAATCGTCATTTGCATAATCCGAAGCCTCGGTACAATGATGGCGACCCAAAAAAAAGTGGATCCAACCTCAGCCTATTCAAAGGGAAGCTCGCACCAGCCGGTGCTTCTAAAGCAAAAGCGTTGGATGTCGATGAATGGCGGACCATTTCGTTGTATATCTTCAACAACCTAACAGAAGTGCGGCCGTACATCGAGTAAGTTGTCGGTACATTATTGTTTCGCAACTTGTAATTCCTTAGAACTGCTCTTATTCCTGGATATTTGATATAGTCGATACGTCGCCAAATTCTCGGATGGAGTGGTCATCCAAAAGGATTCCGTCGAAGAGTATGAGCTCCTGGCGAAGCATGGAGGCGGCTATCCCGGTTTCATCTCTTGGTTCAAACAAACGGTAATTAATTACCATTAATGGACCATTTCATTTCTTCGTCTTATTTGCGGCTAATGCAACAATCCTTTCGTATTAAACTTGTAGGCTAATTCAGAGTCTATGGACGCCGAGCTGAGACAAGTCGCTAATGGTTTTGATTATAAGGTCTGTTCATTTGACAGATACGACATCAACGGGTATCGCTTTCGTACCTTTGGCAAAGAGCTATCTATGCCCGACCTGAAGACTACAAATTGTTGTGTCTCTGCTATCGGCGAAGGAGGTACAGAGTACTATGGAAGAGTTGAAGCAATTTATGAACTTCTATTCTATGGTGAAAACCCACCGAACGTCGTAGTCTTCAAATGTCATTGGTTCCAGCCGAAGGAGACTAGAAGGACTCATGAACATATAGGGCTAGTCGAAATCAAACAAAGCACCCATTTAGATGTGCCCGATGTCTATATTACGGCTCAACAGGCGACCCAAGTTTTCTATCTACCGTGGGCCTGCCAAACTGATCCAAATCTGAAAGGTTGGGATGTCGTTTATGAAGTGCCGCCACATTTTAGACCACCTCCCCTCAATGAAGAGGATTATGAACCTCACATTAACCAAGACACATATGAAGGAGAATTCTTCCAAGAAACACGTATTTCCAAAAAACGTTTCAAGAACCGCTCTACTTCACCCCGGAACATTGAAGTAGACAGCGACATTGAATCCGACTTAACCCCTGAGCCGGAACATGAAGAGCCGGAACAAGAAGAGGTTACTGATGTGGATGACCTATCAATGCTTAACCGATTACATGAAGGAGGCCTTCCACACGTTGTTCCTGATAGTGATGATGATCATGCATTTATTGATGATAGTGATGATGATGATGCATTTATTGATCCCGGAGAATATATAGACGATCAAGATTATTATTAATTCATGTCAGGTAATCAACTTTTAGTTCATGTTAGGTATATGATGATACACTTAAATTATATACATTTTATTATTCATGTCGGTATTCAATTTTATGTTGTACTAATTTCGTTTACTATTTGTCATGGCAGTTGTTGAAAGATGGTGGGAAAGGGTCGAGAGCACTCCGCGGCTCCTTCGTCGGAGGGTGGTGGGATGGGTACTTCCATTCCTGCCGACTCTCTCCGGAGAGCGTTGCTCTCTAGTCTGCATACACCGATGGCCGCTTCTTCGTCGACCCCCGTGAGAGGAGGTCGGGGGAAGAAGAGAGGTAGTAGAGGTGGGAGAGGAGGGAGAGGAGGCCGCGGCAAAGGTAGGGTGGCTGCTACGCCTTCCTCGCCGCCACCCCCAGCTGATTCACCCGAGCACAGGACTGCTAGGGTGGACCTGTCTGAGGACGAGGCTACGCGGACTCCGGTCCACGAGCCTCGGGTCGACGAGCCTTCGACCTACACGACTCCTGTCCCAGAGGCTTCGTCCCACGAGACTCCGGAGCAGAGTAGGGATGAGGGCACGTCCCGGCAGACCCCATGGGATACCTGGCCGGAGGAGCCTAGTGGCCATGCTGATGGTGGCGGGGATCGTTTTTCTGATAGCGACGTGGAGCTGCCTGAGGGCGCCACCGTCTACCAGCGTGGTATGACACGGCTCCCGCCCGTGCCGGCGACCCGCGAGCTGAGGTGGTTGATTAGGCCTGATGGGGAGAGGTAAGTGCATGTACTGTTTTTTAACCTTTTGCCTTCACGTTTTTTCAAATATCTAATGTGTTGGCTTTGTCATACTGCAGGGGTTGGCATCATCCCAAGGATGCCCGCAGGCCCAACAGCATCCTTGGTGTCCTTGTCAGGCAAAACTTCCCGGGGTTTGTCACGTTGCCCGGTGAGGGTCAGGTTCGAGAGTTAGGACTGACCTGAGAGCACTACTTGGCTGCACCGGCCCCGCCCGAGGAGAGGATCGACGGTGTTTTGTGCCACACGAGGGCGGAGATGGTGATCAGGCATTTTTGGGTAATTTCTACTTTACACAATTAAAAATCAGCAATAGCTAGTTATTGTACTAATAAGTGTTGTGTCGTTTGATTGCAGACCTTCTACAGGTGTCAGGAGGGATACGAGGAGGCCGCGGCAAAGGTTATCGATCAGCAATGCAGGTGCCTACTGCAAAACTTTTGGCACGAGGCTCGGGTGCAGGCTGTTCGAGACTACTACGCCTCGCGGCGTATTAGGAAGGAGAAGTCGACGTGCCGCGGAAAGAAGATGGAGAAGGAGCATTACATGAAGGTAATTACGTATTCTTAAGGCCTTGTACTTAGTTTCCTTCATTTGATTCCTACGCGTAGCGCTCAAATATCTCTTTATTAACTTAGGTGCCCCCAAGATGGTGTGCGGATATGATGGATTGTTGGGAGGCGTTGGTGGATGAGTGGTGCTCAGAACAATGGCTATCCGTCCACAACAATGCCAAGGACCGGCGTAACAAAATGGTTGGTGTGCCACACCATCAAGGGAGCGCCAACTTAAATCAGTTTGGTCTGAACTGGGTATGTGGTTAGCTTCATGATTCATGCAATTCATTCTTGATTCTAGCTTGAGCCCTTTACTAATACTTTGTTCCTCTCTCTCTCTTTTAGGCGCATCACAATAAAACGCAGGTGCCACAGATGTACGACCTCTATGCGATGGCCCATACTGCCTCGTACAAGAAGGTCAAGGCATTCTCTGAGTCTGACCTCGATGATCCCTTGAAGTTCAGCAACATCTCCTCCCACAACAAGCTCGTGAGGTACAGAGATGAGGGGAAGGCGAGGAAAGGGGAGGACTTTAACCCGAGCCAGGAGCCTATTGATCCAGAGCTGGTGATGATAGCTGGCGGCGGGAGGCCCCATGGCTCGATTGCCATTGGATATGGCCTTATACGTTGTCCTAGCAACCTCCGAGAGATCAAGGCGCGCCAAACGAGCTCCTGTCCTGAGATAAGGCCTCGTCCACGGCCAGTCGAGCTCGCCACCGAGGTTAGTTATACGGACTCAGATATCTTTCCTCATTACGTTGTGTGTGTGAACAAAGATGATTACAATGCTAACGAGGAGTTGTGTTGCAGGCTGCTATTCTGAAAGAGAGAGAGGCAACACAGGTGCTTATGGCGGCAAAGGAGAAGGAAATGGAGGAGAGGACGGCAAGGTTGTTGGAGGAGGAGAGGGCACGGTCCGATGCGTCTTACCGGGCCATCTACGAGCTCTTCGTGGTAATATTCTTCTTCATATTTGTCAAATCTTGCATATAATGTTCCTTTCATTAATAATGAATATCGTTGACTTGTGAAAACCAAATGTGCAGACTATGTGCGAGAAGACCGGCCAGGGCGCTCCGTCAATGCCAGTCATTACCACGGCTGCAACGGTGAGTTTCATTTCAATGCAATGATTTTTTCAGTGTCATCATGCTAACGAGACATTGCAAATCATCTTTGGTGCATCTTAACTCCGGAGCCGCATCGCACGACCCTTCTCCAGGGCAGCCTTCTCCAGGTGAAACGGGTCCGAGCAACCGCGGTGCCTCTCCTCCGTGATGACGAGGACGGTAAGCCCCAAACTTAGCTCGTTTTTCATCTTCTTAGCACTTAGACAAACTTAGCACTTACACAAACTTAGCACTTAGACAAACTTAGCACTTAGACAAACTTAGCACTTAGACAAACTTAGCTCCTTCCGAAATATTAGTGTTCTTCATCTTCTTCTTATTCTAGTCTTCTTCATCTAACTTTCGCCCGAATGACACAAATAAGCAATAAGAAGAAGAAAACAAGAGGAGAAAGATAGAGAGAAGAAAACCGCTTCTTCATCTTCTTCTTCTTATTCTAGTCTTCTTCATCTAACTTTCGTATTTCCCATTTTGCAGATTAGAGTCACTTCACGGAAGCTTGCATTGATGGAGTGCTTGTGATTTTGTATCGATGAACAATGTTAAACTTGCTACATATGTGAAACTTGTTACTATTGTAATATGGTGAACAATGTGACATTTGTTTTGGTATGTTTGTTGGATACTTGTGCTTGTGCTTGTTGTTGGATGATTATCACTAGGGTTATTGTGAAATATATACATATATAGCATATTTTGCCTGTGAAAATTGGATATTAGAAAAAACAGAAAAAACTGGGGAAATATTGCCACTTTGCCGACGGCCACCGTCGGCATAGTTTCTTTGCCGTCCGGCACCGACGGCAAAGGCGACACGTGGCACCCACTTGTGCATCCTGGGAGTGCGTCTGATGCCATTTGGTACATTTGCCGTCCGGGGGCGGACGGCAAAGAAGCTATGCCGACGGCCACCATCGGCATAGCAGTGGCACTGTAGCAAAGGAGTGTGGCGGGGGGCGTACGGCAAAGAAGATATGCCGACGGCCACCGTCGGCATAGCAGTGACCGTCGGCAATGGAGGCTGGCGGGGGGCGGACGGCAAAGAAGCTATGCTGACGGTGGCCGTCGGCAAAGGAGTGGCCGTCGGCAAAGGAGGGGAGGCAGACGGCATAGGGTGCGGATGGCAAAGGGGGAGTGGCAGACGGCAAAGGCTCCGTTAGCCACTAACGGGGCTAACTCAAGTTTAGGCCGTCCAGACACTTTGCCGTCTGCTGCCTGACGGCAAAAACACTTTGCCGTCCGCTGTATAAAGGCAGACGGCAAAGCACTCCTTTACCGGGGTTCTCAGTGCCGGAAATTTTGCCGTCTGCTGCCCGACGGCAAAGGCTTTGCCGTCGGTGGTCCTGTCCTTTGCCGTCCGCTATGGCAGACGGCAAATAACTGAATTCCAGTAGTGCATGTCTGGTTAGGTCACCCTGGAGATCTGTCTTTCGTCCCTGTAAACATTGTGACGACTTAATAAAAGTTTCGTGAGATTGTCTCAAAAAAAAACTAGGGAGACCCAGACGCAACTTGTACAGTGTATTTACAACACTTTACAGCATCTCCCTTTGTCCTTTTCACTTTTGCTACACTACTCCTTTGCTGCAGCAGTTTAACTTCTTATTCTACATTGTTTTAGGATTTCATTACTCTTATACTAGTAACATATACAACGACTCAGAAAAATAATATAGAGGACGCACACCTAGTATTGTCCTAGTAAATTTTCAGGTGCAGCGACCCATAAATGCACAACAAAATTCGATGGCGATTTTTTTTAAGAATAGCATGGTAGAATTAAACTGGCAACCACTATACAAGCACATCAAAACATCCTTAACAACTAGTAGTTGTTACCACACCTGAAAAGCTTTATGAGACAACATGACAACTTAGTAGAGAAAAACCGACAAGCGTGGCAGAACACCATGCCAACTAGGTTTTCACAGACCTCCGACAACACTTTTATGAAACAGCAACTTGATAGAATTAAACTGGCAAGTGTGCGAAAACACCGTGGCAACTAGGTCTTACAAGCCATGACAAATATTATTAAACGACAACTTGATAGATTTAAACTGGTAAGCGTGAGAAAACACCGTGACAACTAGGTCTTACTACAAGTCATGACAAAATTTATTAAACGGCAACTTGATAAAATTAAACTGGCAAGCGTGAGAAAACACCGTGGGAACTAGGTCTTACAAGCCATGAAAAAATTTATTAAGCGACAACTTGATAGAATTAAATTGGCAAGCATGAGAAAACACCGTGTCAACTAGGTCTTACATGCCATGACAAATTTTATTAAACGACAACTTGATAGAGTTAAACTGGCAAACGTGAAAAAACACCGTGGCAACTAGATCTTACAAGCCTCCAGCAAACTTTACAAGACAACAACTTGACATTAAACTGACAACTGCAGCAAAACACCGTGGCAACTAGGTTTTACAACCTATGCCAAAACAACTTGGTAGTATTAAACTGACAAGTGAGGCAAAACACTATGACAACTAGGTGTTATAAATTTGGCAATCAACTATACAAGTACTAGAACAAATCAATATGAACGATTTTTTCCATCCGCTAATATTTTTGCTTGGTACCGTTACACCTAGACATTTGTATTGGTAGGTGATAATCCTCGACGAGAAAGTCAACGACACACAACACAGTTTGTGAATGGAGGCTGATTGTCATTTACTGTAGCTAGTGAGTTTGTACTTGGTTGAATAGTGGCTGCCTGCAGCTAGCTATGCCTAGGTCGTGACGTATGCATTGTGGGGCTGGTACTGCATGCTCTGCCAAGACAGCCGGTGCGTGCTCCTTTTCCTTACTGCTGTTTTGCAGACGAGTTTTTAGAGGTAATAGCATCAGGGATCCTAAAACTTGCACGGAATGTGATGCTTTAGTTCTAGAAGTTGCAAAGTGAACCTACCCAGTCTCAGAACTTGCACCTGATGTACATACCCACAGTGGCGGAGCTTGGGCTGAATTTGTGGAGGGGCAAATGGGCTGGAGGGGCAGGAAACATGACTTTAGGCTGATTTTGACTGGACATATGGGCTGAATACTAGGGGATATATGCTAGCTTTCTCATGGGCTGGGGGGGGGCGATGGCCCAGGTTGCTCTCCACTAAGCTCCGCCACTGCATACCCAGTCCACAGCCAATAGGAGCTCGCCAACTGGCGCCAGCTGGACCAGACGGGTCAGCTCGTGTCACTTTGCACATAGCCCCCTGCAGTTAGGCAAAATTATCCCCCAACCGCCGGGACAGGCTGACGGCGGCGCGGGCGCAGGCGATGCGGTTCACAGCGGGGGGCTCGTCGACGCGGTCGTGGCAGCCCAGGCCGACGGCCGACACCACGGACCTCAGCTTCTGGCTGCGCTGGCGGGTGGCCGTGTGCGCGCTCTGGGTGCTCTGCTGCGTCGCCGCCGTCGCATACCTCGTGTGGCGCCACGAGGGCTCATGCACGCGCACCGTCGGCCCGGGGCTGCCAAGCAGGACACTGCGCAAGGGGGGCGGCGGCCGGACGGGCTGCTGTACGACGACGAGGCGTGGCGGCCCTGCCTCCTCGACATCCACCCGGCCTGGTTGCTCGCATGCAGGCTCGTCTCCTTCTTCGTCCTCTTCAGCCTCCTCATCGTCATCGTCATCTCCGACGGCTGCAACATCTTCTACTACTACACACCGTAAGCCTTCCTCTTCCTCCACTCACCCGTCATCATCATCTACCACAGTACCACTGCTGCTCTGCTCGCCTCTTTTGCCACTGCATTTTTTCTGTCGAAGAAAGATTATTTTTTTTTACTTGGGTGATGCCGTGGATGCAAAGTTGGATTAAGAATCTTACTTTGGAAAAGAAAACCGAACTGCATTTGCCATTGAGGTGATTAAAATCTTCCAGTCTGTAAATTGACTAGAGTAGCAGCCAGCAATGTGGTGTGGCCAGCAGCAACTTTGGCATCTGTTCTCTCTTGTTGTAAATTTGAATTATATCTCATCCAAGGAAACAAAAGGAGACTTCTTCTCATCATTACATCAACTAGTGATCTTTGACATGTTTCCTCAATCAATAAACTAAGAACACTGAGAATCTGCAACAAATTTCCTTTCATTCATATTGATCTTCTGTGCACAACTGTTGCAGCAGTTTTCTTCTTAGCTTTGACAGCAAGCCACTCCTCAACTGTTGAGTTTCATTTTCAGTAGTACATTTTGGGGTATTCATGCATTTTAGATACAGTTTTATTCATGATGCAGTACTTCAATTTGGTATTTTGAAAGGGCCTCTCACAGGACATGTTTTGTCAAGCAGATCAATGAACCAATCTTTTTGTGCAGTATAATCTCACAAGCAAACACAAGCAGGGCAGTGCTGTGGGAATACCCTGTTCCATTGAGGATTTCTGATATCAGATTAGTTTAACAGTCCCCATTATGATACCATTACTTTTTCTGGGGGGCAAATCTCTAGTGTGCTTTTCTTTTCCTCCAAAGGAAAAGAAATGTGGTGTGTAACTGGTTGGTAGCATCAAAGCTGTCTGTAAAGCTGTGATACTACTTGTTGATGCTGGAGACTCTGCTCTCAGTAAGCAGCATTTGTCCCTAGCTTGCACGTGCTAAGTGGTTGTTCAACTGTCTATCACGCAGGTGGACCTTCATTCTGGTGACGGTTTACTTCGGGGTAAGCGAAATTAGTCTGTCTCCTCACCGATTTCCTTCACACACAATGATGAGTGTCCCCACGACCTCTATCAATGTCCTCACAATCCTTATTTGAGAAGACTATATGCTGTTCTGTGAATTCTTTAGCTTGCGACGACGCTCTCGATCTACGGGTGCAACGAGTTCGCCGCCTGCAATGTCATCGCGGCGATGTCCGACGCCGAGCAGGGGCCTTACGCCATCCATGGAGCCGCCCCGAAGCCGATCGTCGACGGGGAGGACGACGGCACGAGGGAGATCGCCGGGTTCTGGGGGTACCTGCTGCAGATCATCTATCAGGTGAAGTAGGGTTTCATGCCATCATAAACTTTGAAATGTTTGGCCACATGGAGCCCCTTTCTTCCAGATTTCATATTGGAAAGGGACATCTGCACCGACATCACATCTTCATTGCATTTGCATTTGCATGGAGAGGTGGTCTCGTTTTTGCTTTTCAGGTGCAATTATTAGTAGTTAACATCATGCACCAGAAACTAAAGTGTGTTTATAATGTGCTCTGCTGAATTGGATTCCTGTGCAGGGGGCTTGGAAGGAAGGGAGGGATCTTGCCGACGGTTGGGGGATAATTTTGTCTAACTACAGGATTGTTTTCAATGTTTGCCTTATACAAAAAAAAATTGTGTTTGTTACAAAATTGTTTGTAATTTTGAAAAATGTTCTCGTTTGTAATTGTTTATTATTTTAAAATGCTACAAAATTATTCGGAATCTAAAAATGTGTCTGTTTTCTTAGAAAAAACTAATAATTTTTTCATATTTAAAAATTGAAACAATACAAAATCTGTTCAAAATTTTAAAATTGTTTTTCCCTCGAAAAATTGAAATTTATATTGAATTCTAAAAAATGTTCAGAACACTCGAATTGTTCACACTGTTATAAAACGAAACTGATTTTTAAATATCTATTGCAGTGTCAAGTTGTCGTAGTAGCGCCGCGCTACAGTACTCACCCCAATGTTGCGGTATACCATTCCGCTCGCTACACTGCATTATTAATGGGTCGGCCCAGTCTGGACACGCCCTGTGCGAAGGAGCGGCTACCAGCCGCAACAAGCGGCATATAGGAAGTCCCGGTTAGACACGCCTTAAAAAAAACAAAAGATAGGTTAGACCCTGTCCACCCCTAAATAAAAGGTAAAAGGGAGCAACTATCTAAGGAGCGCTCCTTCGAGAGCCTTCCAAGGGTCATTTTTATGCGCCGCCACTTGGCGCGTTCTCAGCCGTCGTCATGTGTCGCGTTCTGGGCTTTTTCTCCGGATTTTTTTAATTATTTTTCGCACGCGTTTTCGGCTTTTTAAATGGTTTTTCTTGGGGTTTTTTCGGTGTTTTGGTTTTCCAACGGTCTTTCTTAGCTTTTGGACGAAACATAAAATTCAAAAAAATGCATGAAAAAACGCGTTTTTTCTTTCTCAAGAGGCACGGATTTGCTTCCGCGAGAGGCATGGTTTTTCTTTCGCGAGAGGCACGGTCGTGCCTCTCGGAAACGGAAAAAAAAAAGAGAAACGCGTTTGTTTTCATTCCTCTAGAGCCACGGTTTTGCTTCCGCGAGAGGCATGGATTTGCTTCTGCGAACCGTGCCTCTCAGAAACGGAAAAATAAACGTGTTTTCTGGGGTTTTTTTCGCGAGAGGCACGGATTTGCTTTTGCGAGCCGTGCCTCTCAGAAACGAAAAAATAAACGTGTTTTCTGTTGTTTTCTTCGCGAGAGGCATGGATTTGCTTCTACGAGCCGTGCCTTCCAGAAACGGAAAAATAAACGTGTTTTCTGTTTTTTCTCGCGAGAAGCACTGGTTTGCTTTCACGAGAGGCACGGCCGTGCCTCTCAGAAACGAAAAAGTACATTTTTTTTTTCCACGAAAGGCACAGCTTCACATCATTATTACATGTAGTTCCCGCTTCTCCAGCGTGATGGAGTGCCATTAACAGAACGACAGAATAAACTCTATCCTTCTACACATTTTTCTTGGGCTCCACATCATTATGACATGCTGGAGATCCTGTCTGTCTTACTGCAGTTCTTCTATCCTCTCCCGAGCGGCTTCTAACTTCTTCATGGTGTTCCTGCGCATCTCCTCCTAATTATCGGTTATATAGTTGTAACCATCCTTGAGTGTGGTTGCTTTACCCAATTGGCTTGCAAAGCCAGCAAGTAGCTTCAAGAGATGGCTTATGGAAGAGATGAGGGAGCTCTCAGTCCGGGTTGTACTTCAATAGCTTGCCCTTATCTCCACAACGTAGGGAGTGGTAGAGGGGTGACTGGTGCAATTGGAGATTATAGATTTGGAGAGAGTCCTCCAACAATTTTGTGTGGGTGGTGAACATAGGATTCTTTCTTCCCGAAACACGCCTTGGGCTGATCTGTGGGGTCGCTTGGGTTCAACTGTGCGAAAAAGGGTTTCCCCTGCTTTATATTATAAAGCACCCGCACCAACATTAGACCAGAAGATACAATTGCTAGGGCCTCACCACAAGCACGCCCAAACGAAACAAAAAAACAACAGAGAAAATAATGCCAACAACGTCAGATCAACGAAAACGATAATGACTCGCAACCGCTGCGCCCACCAGAGAATTCCACCACGCTCCTAGCACTCCGGAACGCCGCATACCAAGCAACACCTTCAAGAAGGGACGCGATGACGACGACGCTGCTGCCAGGACATGTCCTAGGGTTTCCCCCGGTATGCGAAGGGGTGTCGGGGAAGGGGTATACCCGACGCCCTTCTGGAAGGCACGGTGACGCCCACGAGCGTCACCGTGTCGGTGTCAGTCACGCCGACAAGGATTTCTCCCAACCGTCAACCAACCACGACCCCAGACGATCCATCGCGCTCCACCATACTTCTCGCCCACCTATATGCGCCATCACGGTCTTGCAGCCACCATCGCCGTCTCACCGTGGCAAGCGAAGCAAGACCGGCAGGACCAAGAGAAAGCAGCCGGGGACGAAGAGCAGTAGAATCAGCAGCCACACGGGAGGGGACAACCTCCACCGTCCTTGATGGTAACCGACCGGACGCAAATTAGGAGCAAACCAGGCACCCCATGCCCGGCCGAGCCCGAAACAGGCTCGTGAAGCTCCCAACGCCGCGCTGCAGTACGCGTGTCGCAGGCTCCGCCACCCCCTGCACGAGCCACCTCTCAGTCCGCCGGAGACGACGCAGGAGAGCCCTGGACAGGCCTGCCCAGACCCAGATGGGGCCCAAAAGGGCCCAGATGTGGGCCGGGATGGAGCCACCGCGCCACCCCGCACCCAAGCAGCTGCGCCACCGCAGCCTCGCCACCCGGGACGCCACGCCGTCGCCGGATCCGTTGCCGGCCTAGGTGCTCCGCCGCTTGCCACCACCACCCGAGTCGTAGCGCCGCGCGGGGGGAAGAACGGGGACGCCGCCGCCGGCACCATGCGGGCAAGCCCCGGTGGCCTACGCCGACGGCGGCGGGAGGAGGAAGGAGGAGGGGGAGGCGCTAGGAGGAGGAGGGAGGGGAGTCCCCCGGTCGCCTCGCTCGGGGAGGCGACGCGGGGGTTGGAGCGCAGCCGTTGGAGCGAGGAGGAGATTTTTCTAGAAACAAGTTCCTCGAACCATTCACGTAATTGTGTGTGGTGAGATTTGTTGGTGGATAACCCATGTAACTAAGCATCATGGCTAGCTCTTTGCCAATGGGGCCAATGTCCTTCATGTTTGGCTACATATATTGGGGTGTCATTTCCATCTATAGGGTTTAGGAAAATTTGCAAAAGAAAAGTAAGCCATAGATAAGTAACAATACAGAAAATCGGATGAAGTTTTCTAGACGACATTCCTAGTTTTGATCAACGATGCTATAGTTAAATATATTCTTAAAAGAAAAACTACATTAACTTTTCTTTCTGTTTGACTTAGATTTTGGGAGGCAAAAATGTTAACTAACATTTCCTAAACCCTTTAGATACAAACAAAACCCCAATAGGTGTACCCGAACATCAAGGATGTTAGTCCCCATTGGCTAGGATCTAGGCATGATGCTTAGTTATGTGGATTATCCCACCAACAAATCTCACCGGACATCGGGACATGCCTACAAGAATTCTTGTTGGGAGACTTGGACCCAAGCGGTCTTATAGATCAACCCACACCGAGGCTTCGGGAAGAATGAATCATATGCATTCACCACCAATAGAGAATTCTAGGAGAACGTTATCCTTGTCGCAGTGAAGAAATGATTTCCCAAGATTGGCGACATCTATTACCAATTGCACTACCCATGCCGTGGAGAAAAAGGAAAACCCATTGAGGTAACCAAAACCGAGGGCTCCCTGAGCTATGCCGTAGGCCATCTTTGGAAGCTACTTGTTAGCTTTGCCAACCACTTTGAGAGGCAAACCACACGCAAGGATGGTTGCAGCGTTGTTGTCGATGGTTGTGAGGAGATGCTCAAGGACACCGAGGAGTTAGATACCGATCGGGGGATGATAGAGGAACTACAGCAAGACAACACGTCATAGTGATGCAGCACGCCAGACACACTGAGAAGGACATAGCTTATCGTGCCATCTAATTCTAGCACTCCGTCATGACCCAGAAGAAATGGAAACATCAAGAGTCATGATGTTGCTAATAAGTACATTGGCATGTTCTTATACCAGGACAGGGACACGCGGGAGCACATCAAAGAGCTACAAGTCGATGCTTCCATCATGAAGAAGAGGCCATGCCCAGTCGAAATGACACACCCATGTCTCATCAAGAAGCAAAGGAACTTCCACATCCATCATTCCTACAATATGCAGATGCCCACCGAGGAGGAGCAATCATCTACATATCTCATCGTTCATTTGGATAGGAATTATATATCTGACGGTGAGGTCGCCCTAGCATTACCCACGCCCACCATTGGCGAACTCACTAACAACGCGAGCCCTTAATCGACAATCACCCACGACCCCACAACCTTACACTTTATCCTTAGTTTCTCTAAGCAATATTTGTTTTCTTAAAGGTACATTACATGGCTCGACGTGGTGTAACTATATCTTTTCTTAGGTTTTCTCAATGATTATTTCAGTGTTAACAAATTTCTTTTGGATTTTTATTATGTGATTGTGCGTGCAATTTGTACTTAGAAATATGTCCCTCTCGTTTATATCTGAAAACATACCTTATGGCAAGATGAACGTCGGATGTGGTGCATGTGCAGGACGTCGTAGTGGTCGCGGAGGCTGATGAGGATCAAGGTCTGTTTGAGACCGTATACTTAGGCATGCCACTTGAAGATGTGAAAGGAAAAGTTGAGGATGGAGTCATTGTTTGAGACGAGGAGGAGATACCACCAGGTTTTGAAAACCAACCGTACCATAAACAGTAGCAGCAAAGGCGGGCACCCCGAGGGTAGAAGATGCCGACTGAACAAGGAGTGTCGGTATTTCTATAGGTTTCAACTTTCACATGGGCATGCCGCAAATGCCACAATGAGGACAAAGTGTGCCTTAAGACTTGTGTTGGCCTGTCAGGTAGTCTAGAGCCTAGAGAGCATTCATGAGTAACTAATTCACAATATGGATATTAATGGTTTGGGTGGATATTGTTGGGATATCCTCCTCGTGTGGGCTGTGAGGAGATGACCATTTGAGGCCTTTTAGGCAGCCCAAAGAGATGCAAAAGCCCACTACCCATTAGGGTTATGACCGAGGGGCATTTTGGTCTTTGCACCTAAGAGGATGGGGATGCTTTACCCTCCATCCAGCAGCCACCACCAAGTGTGACGAAAATCAGTTCATCCTCCAAGAGAGAAAAGGAGAGAAAACCAAGTGAAAAAGGGAAGAAGAGCAAGATTGAAGGAAGAAGCAAAGGGAGTTCCTCCCCAAGGTTGTGATGCTCTAGTCCACCACCTTGTCTCCTTCAAAATCCAGTTCCACCATCTCTGGTGAGATTGTTCCAATCCCTAACTCTTGATCCCCAAATCCTATTGTGTTCATCCAAGATTCAGAAATCTTGATGTATGAGATCCTACAGTGCTATCTAAAGAAGAACTTGTTGTATCCCACATTTGATAATAGTGGAAGAGGATTTGTGTGGCTTCGGCCCGTGGTTTTTCCCCTCAAGTCGAGGGGCTTTCCATGTAAAAATTTGGTGTCTCATTGTTCATGCTTGCTGCTGTCCAGAAAGTTACTCCTACCACAAGACACTCCAGAGAGGAGTGTCTTGCCTGCTGAGTAACATTTTACCTCCATATATGTTGCTGCATATGTTTCCTTACATGCTAAGCAACGATCCTTGAGTTAGTACATGATGTGGTGCTGAGATTACGTTGTTTCCGCTGCAGTTTTTAGTCAACCACAAGTGCATTTGTGTGCTAATACCCAACATAGTGGCATCAGAGCCTTGGTTGCTTAGGAGGCTATTAATCCCAGTTGCTTGATTGTTGCTGGAAATGCTGCTCACAATGGCTTTGGAAGAAAGCGCTACTACAAGTGGCATGATAAAACTTGATTTTACCAATTACTCATTATGGAAGCCCATGATGGAAGACATCCTTTATTGCAAGGATTTGTATGAGCCAATTGTGAAGGACAAGATACCCACAAGTGTCACGGAAGAAGAATGGAGAGTGTTGCATAGAAAGGCAGTAGGTATGATTCGGTTGTACATCAACCACAATATATTCCACCATGTTGCAAATGACACAAATGCGTATGAGATGTGGCAAAAGTTGGAGTCTATGTATGAAAGGAAGACATCAATGAACAAGGCCTCGGTGATCAAAAGACTTGCAAAGCTTGAGTACCGAGATGACACAAGTGTGATTGAGCACTTGAATGTCTTTCAATGCCATATAAATCAACTTTCAGCCATGAAGATCAACTTTGAGGATGAGGTGCAAGCATTGTTGCTGCTGAGTTCCATGCCTGATAGTTGGGACACGCTTGTTGTGTCACTTAGCAATTCAGCTCCGGATGGGAAACTGACTTTGGAGATGGTGAAGAACAACATACTGAATGAAGAAGCTAGAAAGAAGGAAAAGGCGATGCCTCTTCTTCTCATGCGTATGTGGCTGAAACCCATGGGAAGAATGAGAACCGTGGACGCGGTCACACCAGATTTCAGAAAGGCAGAAACAAATCTAAGGGGAGATCAAAGTCAAAACAGAGAAAAGATATTACTTGCTTTCATTGTGGCAATCCGGGACACATAGAGTGTTGGGGAACGTTGCATGGGAAACAAAAATTTTCCTACGCACACATAAGATCTATCCATGGTGATGAGCATCTACGAGAGGGAGAGTGAATCTACATACCCTTGTAGATCGCTAAGCGGAAGCGTTTAAGAAACGCGGTTGATGTAGTCGAACGTCTCCGCGATCCAAATCGCAAGTCGTCCCTCGATCCGATCACGAGCTAGCGCCGAACGGACGGCGCCTCCGCGTTCAACACACGTACGGCTTGATGACGCCTTCACCTCCTCGATCCAGCGAGCGATGGTGAAGTAGTGGTTGAGTTCCAGCAGCACGACGGCGTGGTGATGGTGGTGAGGAACAATCTCTGCAGGGCTTCGCCAAGCACTACAGAGATTATGACGGAGGAACTAGAGGGCTAGGGTTGCCGGCACACGGCTTGGGAAATCCTGATGTCTCCCGTGTGCTAGCCCTGCCCCTCTATTTATATGTTGAGCCTTGGGGTCTAAACTTGGAGTAAAAGCCTCCTCTAGGTCGGTTTTGCCCGCACAAGGTCGGTTTGGCCCGCAGGAAAAGAGTCCAACTCGGATCCCTGCCGAACCGTGCACAGCCGCTCACAAGCGGTAGTACCGCTTCACACAAGCGGTAGTACCGCTTGGGCGGTAGTACCGCTTCACACAAGCGGTAGTACCGCTCGGGCGGTAGTACCGCTTCACACAAGCGGTAGTACCGCTTACGCGGCAGCAAAACTACTTTTGCACTTTCCAATACCTCGTGGGCTTTTATCCCTTGGCCCATATAAAGTGTTGCTGCACCCGAACACTTCGGTAAACATCCGGAACCCCTTCCGGTGAACTCCGGAACCCTTCCGGAGATCAAAACACTATTATCACATATATCAATCTTTACCTCCGGACTATTCCGGAGATCCTCGTCATGTCCGGGATCTTATCCGGGACTCCGAACAACTTTCGGTCACCAACATAATAACTCGATTATACTAATCGTCATCAAACGTTAAGTGTGTAGACCCTGCGGGTTCGAGAACTATGTAGACATGACCGAGACACCTCTACGGCCAATAACCAATAGCGGGACCTGGATGCCCATATTGGCTCCTACATATTCTACGAAGATCTTTATCGGTCGAACCTCTATGTCAAGGATTCAGTTAATCCCGTATGCTGTTCCCTTTGTTCTTCGGTATGTTACTTGCCCGAGATTCGATCGTCGGTATCACTATACCTAGTTCAATCTCGTTACCGGCAAGTCTCTTTACTCGTTCCGTAATACAAGATCTCGTGGCTAACACTTTAGTCACATTGCTTGCAAGGCTCATTGTGATGTTGTATTACCGAGTGGGCCCTGAGATACCTCTCCGTCATACGGAGTAACAAATCCCAGTCTTGATCCATGCCAACCCAACAGACACCCTCGGAGATACCTGTAGAGCACCTTTATAGTCACCCAGTTACGTTGCGACGTTTGATACACACAAGGTATTCCTCCGGTGTCAGTGAGTTGCATGATCTCATGGTCAAAGGAACAGATACTTGACATGCAGAAAACAATAGCAATAAACTGACACGATCAAATGCTACGTTTACAGTTTGGGTCTTGTCCATCACATCATTCTCCTAATGATGTGATCCCGTTATCAAATGACATCTCATGTCAATGGCTAGGAAACCTTAACCATCTTTGATCAACGAGCTAGTCAACTAGAGGCTTACTAGGGACACAGTGTTGTCTATGTACCCACACATGTATTTGAGTTTCCAATCAATACAATTATAGCATGGATAATAAACGATTATCATGAACAAGGAAATATAATAATAACCAATTTATTATTGCCTCTAGGGCATATTTCCAACAGTCTCCCACTTGCACTAGAGTCAATAATCTAGTTCACATCACTATGTGATTTACATTGTAATGAATCGAACACCCATGCAGTTCTGGTGTTGTTCATGTTTAGCCCTTGGAAGAGGTTTAGTCAACGGATCTGCAACATTTAGATCCGTGTGTACTTTGCAAATATTTATGTCGTCCTCCTTGATGTAATCGCGGATGGAATTGAAACGTCGCTTTATGTGTCTGGTCCTCTTGTGAAATCTTGGTTCCTTGGCTAGAGCAATGGCACCAGTATTATCACAAAACAGAGTCATTGGGTCAAGTGCACTAGGCACTACTCCAAGATCTGTCATGAACTCCTTCATCCAGACACCTTCCTTCGCCGCCTCCGAGGCAGCGATGTACTCCGCTTCGCATGTAGAATCTGCTACCACGCTTTGCTTGGAACTGCACCAGCTAACCGCACCCCCATTAAGAATAAATACGTATCCGGTTTGCGACTTAGAGTCATCCGGATCAGTGTCAAAGCTTGCATCGACGTAACCCTTTACGACGAGCTCTTGATCACCTCCATAAACGAGAAACATGTCCTTAGTCCTTTTCAGGTACTTCAGGATATTCTTGACCGCCGTCCAGTGTTCCATTCCTGGATCACTTTGAAACCTTCCGACCATACTTATGGCAAGGCTGACATCGGGTCTTGTGCACAGCATTGCATACATGATAGAGCCTATGGCCGAAGCATAGGGGATGACACTCATCTTTTCTCTATCTTCTGCAGTCACTGGGCATTGAGTCTTACTCAACTTCACACCTTGCAAAACAGGCAAGAACCCCTTCTTGGACTGATCCATTTTGAACTTCTTCAAAATCTTATCAAGGTATGTGCTTTGTGAAAGTCCTATTAAGCGTCTTGATCTATCTCTATAGATCTTGATGCCTAATATGAAAGCAGCTTCTCCTAGGTCCTTCATTGAAAAACTCTTGTTCAAATATTCCTTTACGCTTTCCAGCATTTCTATATTGTTTCCAATCAGCAATATGTCATCCACATATAATATTAGAAACGCTATAGAGCTCCCACTCACTTTCTTGTAAATACAAGCTTCTCCGTAAACTTGTATAAACTCGAACGCTTTGATCACCTCATCAAAACGAAGATTCCAACTCCGAGATGCTTGCACCAGTCCATAAATGGATCGCTGGAGTTTGCAAACTTTGTCAGCATTCTCTGGATCGACAAAACCTTCTGGTTGCATCATATACAACTCTTCCTTAAGGTAACCGTTAAGGAACGCTGTTTTGACATCCATCTGCCAAATTTCATAATCGAAAAAGGCAGCTATTGCTAACATGATTCTGACGGACTTAAGCATCGCTACGGGTGAGAAGGTCTCATCGTAGTCAACTCCTTGAACTTGTGAAAAACCCTTTGCCACAAGTCGAGCTTTATAGACGGTGACATTACCGTCCGCGTCCGTCTTCCTCTTAAAGATCCATTTGTTCTGAATGGCCTTACGCCCTTCAGGTAATACTTCCAAAGTCCATACTTTGTTTTCATACATGGATCCCATCTCGGATTTCATGGCCTCTAACCACTTCTCGGAATCCGGGCCCATCATCGCTTCTCCATAGCTCGTAGGTTCATCGTTGTTTAACAACATGACCTCTAAGACAGGGTTGCCGTACCACTCAGGAGCAGTACGCGTCCTTGTCGACCTACGAGGTTCGATAGCAACTTGATCCAAAGCTTCATGATCATCATCATTAACTTCCTCTTCAGCTAATGTAGGCTCCACAGAAACAACTTTCTGCGCTGCGCTACTCTCAGGTTGAAGTAAAGGTTCAACAACCTCATCAAGTTCTATCTTCCTCCCACTCAATTCTTTCGAGAGAAACTCTTTCTCAAGAAATGTTCCGTTTTTAGCGACAAACACTTTGCCCTCGGATCTGAGGTAGAAGGTATACCCAATTGTCTCTTTTGGGTATCCTATGAAGACGCATTTCTCCGCTTTGGGTTCCAGCTTTTCAGGCTGAAGCTTTTTGACATAAGCATCACATCCCCAAACTTTAAGAAACGACAGCTTTGGCTTCTTGCCAAACCAAAGTTCATATGGCGTCGTCTCAACGGATTTCGATGGTGCCCTATTTAAAGTGAATGCAGCTGTCTCTAATGCATAACCCCAAAATGATAGTGGCAAATCGGCAAGAGACATCATAGATCGCACCATATCCAATAAGGTTCGATTACGACGTTCGGACACACCATTACGCTGTGGTGTTCCAGGCGGTGTTAATTGTGAAACAATTCCACACTGTCTTAAGTGACTGCCAAACTCATAACTCAGATATTCTCCTCCTCGATCAGATCGTAGGAATTTAATCTTCTTGTTACGATGATTCTCAACTTCACTCTGAAATTGTTTGAACTTTTCAAATGTTTCAGACTTGTGTTTCATTAAGTAAATATACCCATATCTACTTAAGTCATCAGTGAAGGTGAGAAAGTAACGATAACCACCGCGCGCCTCAATGCTCATCGGACCGCACACATCAGTATGTATGATTTCCAATAAGTCACTTGCCCGTTCCATTGTTCCAGAGAACGGAGTTTTAGTCATCTTGCTCATGAGGCATGGCTCACATGTGTCAAGTGATTCAAAATCAAGTGACTCCAAAAGTCCATCAGCATGGAGCTTCCTCATGCGTTTTACGCCAATATGACCTAAACGGCAGTGCCACAAGAAAGTGGTATTATCATTATCAATTCTACATCTTTTGGCATCAATGTTATGAACATGTGTATTATTACTATCGAGATTCAATAAGAATAAACCCCTCACATCGGGTGCATGACCATAAAAGATATTACTCATATAAATAGAACAACCATTATTCTCTGATTTAAATGAGTAACCGTCTCGCAATAAACAAGATCCAGATATAATGTTCATGCTTAACGCAGGCACCAAATAACACTTATTTAGGTTCATCACTAATCCCGACGGTAATCGAAGAGCGAGCGTGCCGACGGCGATCACATCAACCTTGGAACCATTTCCCACGCGCATCGTCACTTCGTCCTTTGCCAGCCTCCGTCTATTCCGCAGTTCCTGTTTTGAGTTGCAAATATGAGCAACCGCACCGGTATCAAATACCCAGGCACTACAACGAGAGTTGGTAAGGTACACATCAATAACATGTATATCATATATACCTTGTTTGTTGTTGGCCGCCTTCTTGTCAGCCAAATACTTGGGGCAATTCCGCTTCCAGTGTCCAGTTCCCTTGCAATGAAAACACACAGTTTCTGGTTTGGGTCCAGCCTTGGGTTTCTTCACGAGAGGAGCAACTGCTTTGCCACTCTGCTTGGAGTTACCCTTCTTACCCTTGCCATATTTCTTGAAACTAGTGGTTTTATTGACCATCAACACTTGATGCTCCTTCTGAATTTCAGACTCAGCGGCTTTCAGCATCACAAACAGCTCGGCGACTGACTTGTTCATCCCGTGCATGTTATAGTTCAACACGAAGCTCTTGTAGCTAGGTGGCAATGATTGAAGAACTCTGTCAGTGATAGCCTCTGGCGGAAGGGGCATCCCTAACTCAGCCAGACGGGTGGAGTACCCAGACATTCTGAGCACGTGATCACTGATAGACCCGTTCTCCTCCATCTTGCAAGCATAGAACTTATCGGAGATCTCATATCTCTCGATCCGGGCATTCTTCTGAAAGATAAACTTCAACTCCTGGAACATCTCATATGCTCCATGACGTTCAAAACGTCTTTGAAGTCCCGGTTCTAAGCCATACAACATTGCACATTGAACTATTGAGTAATCATCAGAACGAGCCTGCCAGGCGTTCACAACGTCTAGAGACTCAACTGGAGCGGGTGGATCACCAAGCGGTGCATCAAGGACATAAGCCTTCTGGGAAGCCGTAAGGATAATCCTTAGATTACGGGCCCAGTCCACAAAGTTACTTCCATCATCTTTCAACTTAGCTTTCTCTAGGAACGCATTAAAATTCAGGGGTGCTACTGCGCGAGCCATGATCTACAACATAAATATAGCAAAGACAACTTAGACTATTGTTCTAGATAATGAGTTTAGTTAATCATATTACTTAAAAACTCCCACTCAAATTGACATCCCTCCGGTCATTCGAGTGTAACATGATCCAAATCCACCAACTCAAGTCCGATCATCACGTGAGTTGAGGTGGTTTCAATGGTGAACATCTTCATGTTGATCATATCTACTATATGACTCATGTTCGACCTTTCGGTCTCTTGTGTTCCGAGGCCATGTCTGTACATGCTAGGCTCGTCAAGTTTAACCCGAGTGTTCTGCACGTGCAACATGGCTTACACCCGTTGTATGCGAACGTAGAGTCTATCACACCCGATCATCACGGCGTGTCTCGAAACGACGAACTTTCGCAACGGTGCACACTTGGGGAGAACACAATTTATCTTGAAATTTAAGTGAGGGATCACCTTATAATGCTACCGTCGTCCTAAGCAAAATAAGATGCATAAAAGGATTAACATCACATGCAAATCATAAGTGACATGATATGGCCATGAACTTGTGCTTTTGATCTCCATCTCCAAAGCACCGGCATGATCTCCATCGTCACCGGCATGACACCATGATCTCCATCATCTTGATCTCCATCAACGTGTCGCCATAAGGTTGTCGCGCCGACTGTTGCTTCCACGACTATTGCTAACGTTTAGCGATAAAGTAAAGCATTACATAGCGCTTAATGATTGACACGCAGGTCATACAATAATTAAAGACAACTCTATGGCTCCTGCCAGTTGCCGTACTCATCGACATGCAAGTCGTGATATTCTATACAAAACATGATCATCTCATACATCACATATATCTCATCATGTAATTGGCCATATCACATCACAACATACCCTGCAAAAACAAGTTAGACGTCCTCTAATTGTTGTTGCAAATTTTACGTGGCTGCTACGGGTTTGCAAGAACCGTTCTTACCTACGCAAAACCACAACGTGGTGTAGTGATTGCTTTTTGATCTTCTAAAAGAACCCTCTTCATTGAAATCGATTCAACTAAAGTGAGAGAGACAGACACCCGCTAGCCATCTTTATGCAACGAAGTTACATGTCAGTTGAAGGAACCTGTCTCGCGTAAGTGTACGCGTAATGTCGGTCCGGGCCGCTTCATCTCACAGTACAGCCGAATCAAATATCAACTAGTAACGGCAAGCAATATGTATACAACCACGCCCACAACTCGTTTGTGTTCTACTCGAGATCTCATCTACGCATAGACCTGGCTCATGATGCCACTGTTGGGGAACGTTGCATGGGAAACAAAAATTTTCCTACGCACACATAAGATCTATCCATGGTGATGAGCATCTACGAGAGGGAGAGTGAATCTACATACCCTTGTAGATCGCTAAGCGGAAGCGTTTAAGAAACGCGGTTGATGTAGTCGAACGTCTCCGCGATCCAAATCGCAAGTCGTCCCTCGATCCGATCACGAGCTAGCGCCGAACGGACGGCGCCTCCGCGTTCAACACACGTACGGCTTGATGACGCCTTCACCTCCTCGATCCAGCGAGCGATGGTGAACTAGTGGTTGAGTTCCAGCAGCACGACGGCGTGGTGATGGTGGTGAGGAACAATCTCTGCAGGGCTTCGCCAAGCACTACAGAGATTATGACGGAGGAACTAGAGGGCTAGGGTTGCCGGCACACGGCTTGGGAAATCCTGATGTCTCCCGTGTGCTAGCCCTGCCCCTCTATTTATATGTTGAGCCTTGGGGTCTAAACTTGGAGTAAAAGCCTCCTCTAGGTCGGTTTTGCCCGCACAAGGTCGGTTTGGCCCGCAGGAAAAGAGTCCAACTCGGATCCCTGCCGAACCGTGCACAGCCGCTCACAAGCGGTAGTACCGCTTCACACAAGCGGTAGTACCGCTTGGGCGGTAGTACCGCTTCACACAAGCGGTAGTACCGCTCGGGCGGTAGTACCGCTTCACACAAGCGGTAGTACCGCTTACGCGGCAGCAAAACTACTTTTGCACTTTCCAATACCTCGTGGGCTTTTATCCCTTGGCCCATATAAAGTGTTGCTGCACCCGAACACTTCGGTAAACATCCGGAACCCCTTCCGGTGAACTCCGGAACCCTTCCGGAGATCAAAACACTATTATCACATATATCAATCTTTACCTCCGGACTATTCCGGAGATCCTCGTCATGTCCGGGATCTTATCCGGGACTCCGAACAACTTTCGGTCACCAACATAATAACTCGATTATACTAATCGTCATCAAACGTTAAGTGTGTAGACCCTGCGGGTTCGAGAACTATGTAGACATGACCGAGACACCTCTACGGCCAATAACCAATAGCGGGACCTGGATGCCCATATTGGCTCCTACATATTCTACGAAGATCTTTATCGGTCGAACCTCTATGTCAAGGATTCAGTTAATCCCGTATGCTGTTCCCTTTGTTCTTCGGTATGTTACTTGCCCGAGATTCGATCGTCGGTATCACTATACCTAGTTCAATCTCGTTACCGGCAAGTCTCTTTACTCGTTCCGTAATACAAGATCTCGTGGCTAACACTTTAGTCACATTGCTTGCAAGGCTCATTGTGATGTTGTATTACCGAGTGGGCCCTGAGATACCTCTCCGTCATACGGAGTAACAAATCCCAGTCTTGATCCATGCCAACCCAACAGACACCCTCGGAGATACCTGTAGAGCACCTTTATAGTCACCCAGTTACGTTGCGACGTTTGATACACACAAGGTATTCCTCCGGTGTCAGTGAGTTGCATGATCTCATGGTCAAAGGAACAGATACTTGACATGCAGAAAACAATAGCAATAAACTGACACGATCAAATGCTACGTTTACAGTTTGGGTCTTGTCCATCACATCATTCTCCTAATGATGTGATCCCGTTATCAAATGACATCTCATGTCAATGGCTAGGAAACCTTAACCATCTTTGATCAACGAGCTAGTCAACTAGAGGCTTACTAGGGACACAGTGTTGTCTATGTACCCACACATGTATTTGAGTTTCCAATCAATACAATTATAGCATGGATAATAAACGATTATCATGAACAAGGAAATATAATAATAACCAATTTATTATTGCCTCTAGGGCATATTTCCAACATAGAGAGCGAGTGCAGGAAGTACAAAAGAGAGCTTGCAGAGGGGAAACTCGCAAAGAAAACCGAGCAAAAGGCTGAGAGCAGCTCGGCCATGACGGCAACAGATGAGGACAATCTAGTCATTGAAGATGATGAATGCTATAGTGTTGTTCATGATGATGCCATGAGTTGGGTTGTGGATTCAGGTGCGTCCTTCCACATCACATCACACAAGGAGTATTTCACATCTTACACTAGTGGTGTTACTGGCCAAGTGAGGATGGGAAACAGTGGTTCGTCAACAATTGTTGGCAAGGGCTCTATATGCATTGAAACAAACACAGGTTGCGGGTTGGTGCTCGATGATGTGAGGCACGTTCCCGACATAAGGCTGAATTTATTGCCAGTGGGCAAGCTTGGTGATATCAACCATCCTAGTTATTTTGGTGAAGGAAAGTGGAAGCTCACCAAAGGCTCTTTGATTGTGGCTCGAGGAAGTAGGCAAGGTAATCTCTATGTGACTAAAACCAAGTTGTGCAATGAGGTGTTGAACATTGCTGGAAAGGACACTTTGGTGGAATTGTGGCACAAGAGGCTTGGGCATATGAGTGCGAAGGGCATGCACGCTCTTGCTCGCATGGAGTACCTCCGTGAGTTGAAAGGTATATCCTTGAAACCCTGTGCACATTGTTTTGCTGGCAAACAACATAGGGTTGCATTTCATACACTCCCTCCACATCGTGCAGAAAATGTTCTTGATATTGTGCACACTGATGTTTGCTCCATGACTGAAAAATCCCATGGTGGAGCATTATACAATGTGACTTTCATTGATGACCATTCCAGAAAGGTTTTTGTGTATGTGCTGAAACACAAATACCAAACACTTGAAGCCTTCAAGGAGTTCCATGTCAAAGTTGAGAGAGAAACTGGAAGGAAATTGAACTGCGTGAGATCAGACAATGGTGGTGAATACCGAGGTCCTTTTGAAAGGTATTGCAGAAAGTTTGGCATCAGGCTTGAGAAGAGTCCACCAAAGACACCTCAGCTCAATGGCCTTGCAGAGAGAATGAACAGAACACTAACATAGAGGGTCGCAGCTATGCTCTCTCATGCTCACTTACCTAATTCATTTTGGGATGAAGCATTAATGAATGTTATGTATGTGGTTAACCTATTTCCCTCAGTTCCTGTTGCAGGTGATATTCCTCAGAGAGTTTGGTCAGGGAAAGTGGTATCATACAAGCACTTGAAGGTTTTTGGTTGTTGTGCATATGTACATGTTCCAAGGGACGAGAGATCCAAGCTTGATAGCAAGACAAAGCAGTGCATCTACCTCAGTCAACCAAGTGAAGAGTTTGGCTACAGGTTGTGGGATCCAGCCAATAGGAAGATTGTGAGAAGCCAAGATGTGGTGTTCATTGAAGATGAAACAATGAAAGATATTGGGAAAACAGAGAAGCCAATGACCAACACACCTCAGGTTGACATGGATCCAATCTGTCCTCCTCTCGTGCATGACAATCATGGGGGAGATGATGACACTGAAGACAGTGGAGATGCACTGAACAAGGCAGTACAAGTCAAAGTGACGAGCAGCCATCTAGTGATGATGATGATGAAGTTGGAAATGATGACGCCAACGAAAATCCACCTGACTCACCACCTGTGCAGTAGCAAAGAAGAAGCGAAAGAGGTCGCATTCCTTCTTCTAAGTATCTAGCACATCAGTATGTATTGATGACTGATGCAGGTGATCCCCCATGCTATGAGGAGGCAATGTGTGATGAGAACAAAGATGAATGGTCATAAGCCATGCAAGATGGGATGAAATCCCTGTATGAGAATGATACTTTTGAGTTAGTAAATCTGCCAAAGGGCAACAAAGCACTCAAGACCAAGTGGGTGTACAGAGTGAAGACTGAAGAAAACACCTCACATCCAAGGTACAAGGCCAGATTGATTGTGAAAGGTGTCAATCAGAAAAAGGGCATTGATTATGATGAGATATTCTCTCCGGTGGTCAAGATGGCTTCAATCCGAGTTGTGCTTGGCATGGCTACCACAATGGACTTGGAAATTGAACACCTTGACGTGAAGATTGCATTCTTGCATGGTGACCTAGAGGAGGAGATATGCATGGAGCAGCCAAAGGGATTCATGGTTGCAGGCAAGGAGCACTTAGTTTGCAAATTGAAGAAGAGCTTGTTGACGTGGCTTGAGACTGCGTCGGTATTTCCCCAAAGAGGAAGGGATGATGCAGCACAACGACGGTAAGTATTTCCCTCAGTTATGGAACCAAGGTTATCGAACCTAGGAGGAGGACCACACAATGCTATGTAAACGGTACCTGCACAGAAAGAACAAATACGTGCAACCCGACGCGTAAGAGAGGTTGTCAATCTCTCAACGGTAAAAAGATAGATTAGGTGTAGTAGATTGGATAAATAGATATCACAAGAACACAAAATAAAAGAGGCAAATAAAAAGTGCAGCAAGGTATTTTTGGGTTTTTGGAATAATAGATCTGAAAACAAAAGAGGCAAAAAGATAGATCGGAAAGCAATATGTTGGAAAAGTAGACCCGGGGGCCGTAGGTTTCACTAGTGGCTTCTCTCATGAGTATAGCACACGGTGGGTAAACAAATTACTGTTGGGCAATTGATAGAAGATCAAATAATCATGACGATATCCAAGGCGATGATCATTATATAGGCATCACGTCCAAGATTAGTAGACCGAAACGATTATGAATCTACTACTATTACTCCACACATCGACCGCTATCCAGCATGCATCTAGTGTATTAAGTTCATGGAGAAACAGAGTAATGCAATAAGAACGGTGACATGATGTAGACAAGATCTATTCATGTAGGAATAGACCCCATCTTGTTATCCTTAAAGGCAACGATACATGTGTGCCTCGCTGCCCCTTCTGTCACTGGGAGAGGACAACGCAAGATCGAACCCATCACAAAGCACCTCTTCTCATGGCAAGAAAAATCGATCTAGTTGGCCTAACTAAACCAAAGATTCGAAGAAGAAATACGAGGCTATAAGTAATAATGCATATAAGAGATCAAAGAAGACTCAAATAATATTCATGGATAGAAACTAATCATGAACTCAAAATTCATCGGATCCCAATAAACACACCGCAAAAAGTCATTACATCAAATAGATCTCCAAGAGACCATTGTATTGAGAATCAAAAGAGAGAGAAAGTGATCTAGCTACTGCCTACGGACCCGAAGGTCTATGATGGACTACTCACGCATCATCGGAGAGGCACCAATGAGGATGATGAACCCCTCCGTGATGGTGTTAGATTGGATCTCGCGGTTCTAGAACTTGCGGCAGCTGGAAGTGTTTTTCTTCGACTCCTCTCGGGTTTCTGGAATATTTGGGTATTTATAGAGCTCAGAGGCGGTGGAGGGGACTCCTGAGGCAATCACAACCCATCAGGGCGCTCCGAGGGCCTCTGGCGTGCCCTGGTGTCTTGTGGGCCGCCTGGGCCCCCTCTCGGGTACTTCTTTGGCTCACTGGCTTTCTTCTGGTCCAAAAATAAATCTCCCAAAAGTTTCATCGCGATTGGACTCCGTTTGGTACTGATATTCTGCGAAGTAAAAAACAAGCAAAAAACAGCAACTGGCACTTGGCACTATGTCAATAGGTTAGTCCCAAAAATGATATAAAGTTGCTATAAAATGATTGTAAAACATCCAAGAACGATAATATAACAACATGGAACAATCAAAAATTATAGATACGTTGGAGACTTATCAACAAGCTTAATTCCTACTCATCCTCGAGTAGGTAAATGATAAAAACAGAATTTTTGATGTGGAATGCTGCCTAACATGTTCATCACATATTCTTTTCTTTTGTAGCATGGAAATTTGGACTTTTAGATGGTTCAAAGCAATAGTCTAGTTTTTTCATGAAGACTTTAATACTCAAACATGACAACAAACAACCATGTCTTTCAAAATATCAACACTAAAGAAAGCTATCCCTAGCCCATCATGCTCAATCATTGATTCATTCATGAAACACACTCAAATATTAACTACACCCAATGCACAAGTATGATCATAGTGCCCCCTAGTTGGTGCTTTATAAGAGAAGATGGAGACTCAAATTAAAAATAAAAATTGCATAAAGTAAATAGATACGCCCTTCTCAGAGGGAAGTAGGGATTTGTAGAGGTGCCAGAGCTCAAAGCTTAAATTGAGAGAGAAAAATATTTTGGGTGGCATGCCTTTCCTGTCAACGAAAACGACAAAGTAGTTCTCAATACTTTCCATGCTAGATACATCATAGGCGGTTCCCAAACATAAAATAAAGTTTATTCCTTTTTCCACCATTCTTTCACAATCCATGGCTAGCTGTATCCACTGTTGCCTTCCATACCAACACATTCCAAGGAATTTATTATTTGCCAACATAAAGTAATTTTCTTTTCATTTCGGGACTAGGCATCCCTATTACCGCCGTACTCTCGTGCAATGACAAGTGAATAAACACTCATCTTGAGAATAACACATCTATCATGGAAAAATATTGGACACCCCCTACTGTTTCATGAGCGGTACGAGCACACAAAATGGAAATTCATTTTGAAAATTAGAGATGGCACATACAAATTTTCTTAGAACGGCATGGAAATACCGCATATAGGTAGGTATGGTGGACTCATAAGGCAAAACTGGGTTTAAGGATTTTGGATGCACAAGTAGTATTTCTACTTAGTACAAGTGGAGGCTAGCAAATAGATTGAGAAGCAACCAACCAATAAACAAAAATTCACATAAACGGGCATTGAGCATAACTAACACCGAATAATGCACCATAAGTAGGATGTAATTTCATTGCATAACTATTGACTTTCGTGCTTGCATAGGGAATCACAAACCTTAACACCAATATTCTTACTAAAGCGTAATTACTCACCAACATGACTCACATATTACTATCATCATGTCTCAAAACTATTACAAGGAATCAAGTTTAATTTGTCCAATGATCTTCATGAAAGTTTTTATTATATCCCTCTTGAATATCTATCACTTTGGGACTAGATTCATATATTGCCATTGATTTTGACAAGCTCAAATAAATTTAAGTGAAGAACATGAGCATAAAAATTTCATCTCTCAAAATAGTATAAGTGAAGCATGAGAGAATTTCTTCAAAGTTTACTAACTCTCAAATTAATATAAGTGAAGCATGAGAGTATTTATTCAAAATTTACTAACTCTAAAATTAATCTAAGTGAAGCATCAGAGTATTTCTTCAAAAATCTAAAGCACACCGTGCTCAAAAAGATATAAGTGAAGCACTAGAGCAATTCCATAGCTCAAAAAATTTAAGTGAAGCATATAGAGCGATTCTAACAAATCATAGCATAATTTTGGCTCTCTCAAATAGGTGTGTCCAGCAAGGATACTTGTGACAAACTAAAAAGCAAACCAAGCAAAGACTCAAATAATAGAAGACGCTCCAAGCAAAACTCATGATATGTGACGAATAAAAATATAGCTCCAAGTAAAATACCGATGGTCGTTAAAAAAGGAGCTTAGTTGCTTGTTTCTCTTTGCATAATATCTTGGGGGTGTTGTGGCATCCCCAATCTTATGCTCTTTTCACTCCTTATTCCTTCATCCATCGCGATCTCACCCAAAACTTGAAAACTTCAATCACACAAAACTCAACAAAACCTTCGTGAGATCCGTTAGTATAATAAATCAAATCACCACTCTAAGTACTGTTGAAAACTCATTCATATTTTATTATTGCATTATATCTACTTTATTCTAACTTTACCATGTCTTATACCCTTCAATACAAACCATAGATTCATCAAAACAAGCACACAATGCAACGAAAACAGAATCTATCTAAAATAGAACAGTCTGTAGTAATCTGTACTCTAACCATACTTATGTAACTCTACAAATTCTGAAAAATTATGCTCATTATCACGCTCCAGTAAAAAATGAAAATTCCTTCACTGGAATCAAAGTTTCTGTTTCAGATTCAGC
The DNA here is from genome assembly GCA_039707655.1 of Elymus sibiricus. NCBI lineage: Eukaryota > Viridiplantae > Streptophyta > Magnoliopsida > Poales > Poaceae > Elymus > Elymus sibiricus. The sequence continues at coordinate 488,990,649 of CM077671.1, forward strand.
ATTGTTTCTACTCATCTTGTGAATCATCCTAAAGGCTTTACTTGGCACAAACACTAATTAAAACATAAAAAACACAATCATAACAGTAGCATAATTGTGTCAACACTCAAGAACAGAAAGAAAAATACAAAAATAAATTTTATTCATTGGGTTGCCTCCCAACAACCTCTTTCTTTATAGCCATTAAGATAGGCTTGAGATTTCAATGATGTCCTCATGAAAGATAATAATAACAACACAAAGAGAGCATCATGAAGCATATGGAAAACACACTTAAGTCTAACATACTTCCTATGCATAGGCATTTTATAAGAAAACAAATTATCAAGGAAAGCAAAAACTAGTATATGGAAGGAAGAAGAAAGAGACAATAGCAATCTCAACATGAAGAGAGATAATATAGTATCATGAAGATTTCTACAACCATAATTTCCACTCTCATAATAATTACATGTAGGATCGTAATCAAATTCAACAATATAGCTATCATAAACAATACTCTCTTTATGATCAACATGCATAAAGTTTTTATCATCTTCCAAAATAGTGGGATTATCATCAACTAAAGTTATGACCTCTCCAAACCCACTTTTATCAAAAAAATCATAAGATTGAACACTCTCCAAATATGTGAGATTCTTTTTACCTAAAGTTGACGCTCTCCCAAACCCATTTTCGATACTATTGCAAACATTATTATCAATAACAAATTCAACATGAGGCTTAAATAAATTTTCAAGATCATAAGAAGCATTATCACCCCAATCATGATCATTGCAATAAGAAGTGGACATGGCAAAATTATCATCCCCAAGCTTGTAGTTTTGCATATCATTAACATAATTGACATTAATAGAATTTATAGTAACATCATTGCAATCATGCTTTTCAATCAAGGAGCTATCATGAATCACCTTACAAATTTCTTCTTTCAATACTTCATCAAAAAAATTAGATTCATGATTTTCAAACAAAACTTCATAGAGATAATCACGTGCACTCAACTCACTAGCAATTGGTTCATCATAATTTGGTCTTTTGAAAAGATTAGCAAGTGGATAAGGATCCATATCAATAGATTTTTAGCAAGCGAAGATGCAAGCAAAAATAAGGCACATGGCAACACAAGCAAAGACAACTGACGTGAAAAAGGAAAACGAAAAAGAGGGTGAATAAAACAGCAAATTTGGTGAAGTGGGGGAGAGGAAAACTAGAGGCAAATGGCAAATAATGTAATTGCAAGTAGATGAGATTTGTGATTAGGAACCTGGTAGATGTTGATGATGTCTCCCCGGCGCCTGAGATTGGCACGTTGAAGAGAGACTACTTTCGCACCTGCTCCCCGGCAACGGCGCTAGAAATTCTTTTGACGTGGCTTGAGACTGCGTCGGTATTTCCCCAAAGAGGAAGGGATGATGCAGCACAGCGACGGTAAGTATTTCCCTCGGTTATCAAACCAAGGTTATCGAACCTAGGAGGAGTGATGTCTACTACACAACCTTCTTCTTGTAGACTCGTGTTGGGCCTGCAAGCGTAGAGTTTTGTAGGACAGTAGCAAATTTCCCTCAAGTGGATGACCTAAGGTTTATCAATCCGTGGGAGGCGAAGGATGAAGATGGTCTCTCTCAAACAACCATGGAACCAAATAACAAAGAGTCTCTTGTGTCCCCAACACACCCAATACAATGGTAAATTGTATAGGTGCACTAGTTCGGTGAAGAGATGGTGATACAAGTGTAATATGGATGGTAGATATAAGTTTTTGTAATCTGAAAATATAAAAACAGCAAGGTAGCAAGTGACAAAAGTGAGCAAAAACGGTATTGCGATGCTTGAAAACAAGGCCTAGGGTTCATACTTTCACTAGTGCAAGTTCTCTCAACAATACTAACATAGTTGAATCATATATAAATCCCTCACGTGCGACAAAGAGTTCACTCCAAAGTCACAAATAGCGGAGAACAAACGAAGAAATTATTGTAGGGTACGAAACCGCCTCAAAGTTATCTTTTCTGATCAATCTTATGAGCTATCCCTATAAGTGTCACGAACAGCCCTAGAGTTCGTACTAAATAACACCTTAAGATACACATCAACCAAAACCCTAATGTCACCTAGATACCCCAATGTCACCTCGAGTACCCGTGGGTTTGATTATACGATATGCATCACATAATTTCAGATTCATCATGTTCAATCCAACACAAAGAGCTTCAAAGAGTGCCCCAAAGTTTCTACCGGAGAGTCAAGATGAAAACATGTCCCAACCCCAATGCATAGATTCCCAAGGTCACGGAACCCGCAAGTTGATCACCAAAACATACATCAACTGGATCAATAGAACATTCCATTGTCACCACGGATATCCCATCGCAAGACATACATCAAGTGTTCTCAAATCCTTAAAGACTCAATCCGATAAGTAAACTTCAAAGGGAAAACTCAATTCATCACAAGAAGATAGAGAGGGGAAAACTCCATATGATTCATCTATATTAATAAAGCTCGCGGTACATCAAGATTGTGCCGTCTCAAGAACACGAGAGAGAGAGATCAAACACATAGCTACTGGTACATACCCTCAGCCCCGAGGGTGAACTACTCCCTCCTCGTCATGGAGATCGCCGGGATGATGAAGATGGCCTCCGGTGATTGTTTCCCCCTCCGGCAGGGTGCCAGAACGGGCTCCCGATTGGTTTTTCGTGGCTCTGGAGGCTTGCGGCGGCGGAACTCCCGATCTAGGTTTGTTTCTGGGGATTTCTGTATTTATAGGAATTTTTGGCGGCAGAAACAAGTCCAGGGGGGCCACGAGGTGACGACAAGCCAGGGGGCGCGCCCTAGGGGTGGGGGCGCGCCCCCCAGGCTTGTGGTGGCCTCGTGGCTCTTCTGGCCCAACTAACAAGCTCCCTGGGCTTCTTCTGGTCCATAAAAATTCGCCGTAGATTTTTATTCCGTTTGGACTCCGTTTGATATTCCTTTTCTGTAAAACTCAAAAACAAGGAAAAAAACAGAAACTGGCACGAGGCTCTAGGTTAATAGGTTAGTCCCAAAAATAGTATAAAATTGTAGTAAAATGATTGTAAAATATCCAAGAATGATAATATAACAGCATGGAACAAGCAAAAATTATAGATACGTTGGAGACGTATCAGCATCCCCAAGCTTAATTCCTACTCGTCCTCGAGTAGGTAAATGATAAAAACAGAATTTTTGATGTGGAATGCTGCCTAACATGTTCATCATATTCTTTTCGTCTTTGTATAGCATGGACATTTGGACTTGTAAATGATTCAAAGCAATAGTCTAGTTTTAACATAATGACTTCAATACTCAAGCATGTCAACAAGCAACCACGTCTTTCAAAATATCAACACTAAAGAATGTTATCCCTAGCCCATCATGCTCAATCATTGATCCATTCATGAAACACACTCAAATATTTGCTATGCCCAATGCTCAAGTACGATCATAGTGCCCCCTAGTTGGTGCTCATAAGAGAAGATGGAGACTCAAAGCAAAAATAAAAATTGCATAAAGTAAATAGATAGGCCCTTCGCAGAGGGAAGTAGGGATTTGGAGAGGTTCCAGAGCTCAAAGTTTTAAATTGAGAGAGAAAAAATATTTTGGGTGGCATGCTTTTCCTGTCAACGAAAACGACAAAGTAGCTCACAATACTTTCCATGCTAGATACATTATAGGCGGTTCCCAAACAGAATGGTAAAGTTTTTACTCCCCCTCCACCAATCAATCACACTCCACGGCGAGCCGAATCCACGGGTACCGTCCATACAAACAACAATCCTGGGGGGAGTTTTGTTTCATTATATTTTGATTTTATCTTTGAGCATGGAAGTGGGCATCCCGAATACCAGCCACTTTCTCGTGAATGATAGTGAATCAACACATATCGTGAGAATAACACACCTAGCATGGAAAAATATTAGATACTCCCCACCGTTTCATGAGCGGTACGGGCACACAAAAGAGAAAATTTATTTTGAAAATTTAGAGATGGCACATACAAATTTGCTTGGAATGGCATGAAAATACCGCATATAGGTAGGTATGGTGGACTCATAAGGCAAAACTTGGTTTAAGGATTTTGGATGCACAAGTAGTATTTCTACTTAGTACAAATGAAGGCTAGCAAATAGATTGGGAAGCAACCAAACCAAGAAACGACAATTCACATAAGTGAGCATTGAACATAGCTAACACCGAATAATGCACCACAAGTAGGATGTAACTTCATTGCATAACTATTGACTTTCGTACTTGCATAGGGAATCACAAACCTTAACACCAATATTCCTACTAAAGCATAATTACTCACTAACATGACTCACATATTACTATCATCATGTTTCAAAACTATTACAAAGAATCAAGTTTAATTTGTCCCCATGATCTTCATGAAAGTTTTTATTATATCCTCCTTGGATATCTATCACTTTGGGACTGGTAAGCAAGTGACAAAAGTGAGCAAAAACAGTATTGCGATGCTTGAAAACAAGGCCTAGGGTTCATACTTTCACTAGTGCAAGTTCTCTCAACAATACTAACATAGTTGAATCATATATAAATCCCTCACGTGCGACAAAGAGTTCACTCCAAAGTCACAAATAGCGGAGAACAAACGAAGAAATTAGTGTAGGGTACGAAACCGCCTCAAAGTTATCTTTTCTGATCAATCTTATGAGCTATCCCTATAAGTGTCACGAACAGCCCTAGAGTTCGTACTAAATAACACCTTAAGATACACATCAACCAAAACCCTAATGTCACCTAGATACCCCAATGTCACCTCGAGTACCCGTGGGTTTGATTATACGATCTGCATCACATAATTTCAGATTCATCATGTTCAATCCAACACAAAGAGCTTCAAAGAGTGCCCCAAAGTTTCTACCGGAGAGTCAAGACGAAAACATGTGCCAACCCCTATGCATAGCTTCCCAAGGTCACGGAACCCGCAAGTTGATCACCAAAACATACATCAACTGGATCAATAGAACATCCCATTGTCACCACGGATATCCCATCGCAAGACATACATCAAGTGTTCTCAAATCCTTAAAGACTCAATCCGATAAGTAAACTTCAAAGGGAAAACTCAATTCATCACAAGAAGATAGAGAGGGGAAAACTCCATATGATTCATCTATATTAATAAAGCTCGCGGTACATCAAGATTGTGCCGTCTCAAGAACACGAGAGAGAGAGAGATCAAACACATAGCTACTGGTACATACCCTCAGCCTCGAGGGTGAACTACTCCCTCCTCGTCATGGAGATCGCCGGGATGATGAAGATGGCCTCCGGTGATGGTTTCTCCCTCCGGCAGGGTGCCGGAACGGGCTCCCGATTGGTTTTTCATGGCTTTGGAGGCTTACGGCGGCGGAACTCCCGATCTAGGTTTGTTTCTGGGGGTTTCTGTATTTATAGGAATTTTTGGCGGTGGAAACAAGTCCAGGGGGGCACGAGGTGATGACAAGCCAGGGGCGCGCCCTAGGGGTGGGGGCGCGCCCCCCAGGCTTGTGGTGACCTCGTGGCTCTTCTGGACCAACTCCCAAGCTCCCTGGGCTTCTTCTGGTCCATAAAAATTCACCGTAGATTTTTATTCCGTTTGGACTCCGTTTGATATTCCTTTTCTGTAAAACTCAAAAACAAGGAAAAAACAGAAACTGGCACGAGGCTCTAGGTTAATAGGTTAGTCCCAAAAATAGTATAAAATTGTAGTAAAATGATTGTAAAACATCCAAGAATGATAATATAACAGCATGGAACAAGCAAAAATTATAGATACGTTGGAGACGTATCAAGGAGGACCACACAACGCTATGTAAACGGTACCTGCACACAAAGAACAAATACTTGCAACCCGATGCGTAAGAGAGGTTGTCAATCTCTCAACGGTAAAAAGATAAATTAGGTGTAGTAGATTGGATAAATAGATCTCACAAGAACACAAAATAAAAGAGGCAAATAAAAAGTGCAGCAAGGTATTTTTGGGTTTTGGAATAATAGATCTGAAAACAAAAGAGGCAAAAAGATAGATCGGAAAGCAATATGTTGGAAAAGTAGACCCGGGGGCCGTAGGTTTCACTAGTGGCTTCTCTCATGAGTATAGCACATGGTGGGAAAACAAATTATTGTTGGGCAATTGATAGAAGATCAAATAATCATGACGATATCCAAGGCGATGATCATTATATAGGCATCACGTCCAAGATTAGTAGACCAAAACAATTATGCATCTACTACTATTACTTCACACATCGACCGCTATCTACCATCCATCTAGTGTATTAAGTTCATGGAGAAACGGAGTAATGCAATAAGAACGATGACATGATGTAGACAAGATCTATTCATATAAGAATAGACCCCATCTTGTTATCCTTAATGGAAACGATACATGTGTGCCTCGCTGCCCCTTCTGTCACTGGGAGAGGACACCGCAAGATCGAACCCATCACAAAGCACATCTTCCCATGGCAAGAAAAATTGATCTAGTTGGCCTAACTAAACCAAAGATTCAAAGAAGAAATACGACGCTATAAGTAATCATGCATATAAGAGATCAAAGAAGACTCGAATAATATTCATGGATAGAAACTGATCATGAACTCAAAATTTCTCGGATCCCACCAAACACACCGCAAAAAGTCATTACATCAAATAGATCTCCAAGAGACCATTGTATTGAGAATCAAAAGAGAGAGAGAGAGAAAGCCATCTAGCTACTGCCTATGGACCCGTAGGTCTATGGTGGACTACTCACGCATCATCGAAGAGGCACCAATGAGGATGATGAACCTCTCCGTGATGGTGTTAGATTGGATCTCGCGGTTCTGGAACTTGCGGCTAGAAGTGTTTTTTGTCGACTCCTCTAGGGTTTCTGGAATATTTGGGTATTTATAGAGCTCAGAGGCGGTGGATGTCAGTGTCAAAACCGGGGGATCTCGGGTAGGGGGTGCCGAGCTGTGGATCTAGAATTGATGGGTAACAGGGGACGAAGGAGACGGTGTTTACCCAGATTCAGGCCCTCCTATGGAGGTAAAACCCTACGTCCTGCTTGGTTGGATTGATGTGTATGAAGATTACAGAGTCGATCTACCTCGAGATCAAGTAGCTAAACCCTAGATGAGTTCACCTGCCTCTACGAACTAAACCCTCTGGCTTATATAGATACCAGGGGTCCCTAGGGTTACACATAGTCGGTTGCTTATCGAAGGAATAAACATGCCTATTCTATCATCTTAAGCTTGAAGGGCACGCCACGGCTCCTGAGGTTTCCTCCCTGGTCACGGGGTATTCGGTCAGTCCGATCCTCCAACGAGTGGCCCACGAGTCCGGCCCATAAGGAATATGCCGGTAGTCCAAGGACCCCTTAATCTCGGACTCCCTCAGTAACCCCCGAACTAGCCTCCAATGCCGAGGTATGTAGTCCGGACGGTCCTGCGCTCCCAAAGTCTTCGGCTTGCGAGGCGAGTTCTTCTCCTCCTCTCTGTTCGGTAAACAATAATCCGGTCATTAGTGATCTCTCAATCGTCGAGACGTCGCGGGGCCCACAGCATTAACTTCGCCGTCCAGAATTAACGACGCCCCTCGATCACTGTGCGCCAATGGGAGATGGGCGGCCCAGCAGCCTTTTACAGGACTGCCCTTCCTACAAGCGAAGGGGAGGAATCGCCCATTTAAGCAGACTGAATCGTGGCTTATGCAACCCCTTCCTCTTCCTCACCATCGAAACGCCCCAAGCGAGAAAACTTGAAAATATGGCGAGCATCCCTGGGTCCTCCTCGCGTCCTCACGGCCCCCTTCTCGGAGATTGGGCAAGTACGTTGTTCAGTATCTCTCCTCCAGCTGTGCAACCTTGAGACCCAGGGTTATCTCCCCGCCTCGGATCTGGCGTTTACCCGCGCCGGATTGACTTCTTCGAACGGCGAGGCCTTCGCAGAGAATTTCCCTGTTCCACGCAAGGGAGAGCGGGTATGTTTCGTATCCTTCCTCTTACGGGGTCTAGGATTCCCCATTCATCCCTTCTTGAGGGGACTATTGGAATTTTACGGGATCCAACTCCATCATCTCACCCCTGGATCCATCCTGCACATTTCGGGCTTTGTTGCCCTCTGCGAGATGTTCTTGGGCTGCGAGGCCCATTTTGGTTTATGGAGGAAGTACTTCTGCCTTGTCCCCCGTACTCGGGGTGGGACAATTCGGGAAGTGGGTGGAGCCGAAGTATGGCGTGAAGCCGGGACGGGGTATCCCATGGGGACTCCGAAGAAAGAGTCCGAAGAATGGACCTCGGGATGGTTCTATATTGAGGACGTTCCCCTGTTCGACCCAGCTCGAAGGGGTCTGCCCGAATACTCCGACGCTCCTTTGAAGAAAAGGTTCAACTGGCGACCGAAGAGTCCATCCCAAGAGGAAAGTGCCGAAGTAAAACGCCTAGCCACCCAAGTGAGGCTACTAGCTCACAGTAAGTTAACCATCATCGACGTGATGGCAGCCGTCATTGCTCGATGCGTTCAACCCCTTCAGCAAAGGATACACCCCCTGTGGCGATACAACGGAACAAGTGACACCACCCATTCCCAACGGCAGGGTCCTGCCAATCAGGCGGCAATGGCGGCCATACTGGCCGATCTTTTCAAAGGAGAAAAAGAGGATTTTGCTCGACTGTCAGCCAAGGATGGCTATTCGAGTCATAACCCCATCGAATGGGTAAGCCTTTGGCTTTGTTTTCTGAGTTCGGATATTTATGTATAATCCTTCTGATCGAAACTTTCAATCTGTCCAAACAGAGTTGGAGGCGCTGGGTCGAGACAGTCAGCTGTCCGGTGCCTCAACCAGAGAGTTATTCTCACGACGACGATCCCGGATTCCATGACGATCCGGAGCTATCAATTGAATACGAGGACGGGGTCTTTTACCAGGAGAGCCTTGACGGCTCCAAGGTGGCTCTTCTAGCCGATCACCCCGGACCACTCCCTTCTTCCACCACTGGTAAAAAGAAGGTCTCCTCCCGTAAAGGGCGAGCGACCCCTGCCAACCCGAGTGTGCCGATCTCTACTCCCAAGGGTCGTCGGTCCATGCGTCGAACGTCGTCTACGGCAGCAGGGCCCGTACCGAGCAACAGCAGGAATCCTCCTCATGAGCCAACCGCGGGGACCACCTTGACCGTGCACTCAACCAAGAGGTACTTTATTTAACCGTTTAGTTCGGCCATTGTCATGATTGCAACAAGTACTCACAAAATATCGTGTCGAAATACTCAAGAGACGAGTACAGCCACCTTCTTCCGGGAACGTCGCCGAGGCGCCAGGCAACCATCATGAATCAAGGTCTTCTGCTCAGGCTGAACGTGATGCGGAGGCCCCTGTGACGGATCAGCCCCCTGAAGATTCCGGGGACGTCTCGGTCACTAACTCCGAGGTAGAGAGTGCGATGAATCACCGGCGGCGAAAGGAAGCCCTGTGCCACCAAGCGTTTTCCGAACAAGAGTTTAATGCCCTAAGTTTGGTGGATGCATACATCGTAGCTGCCCGAACTGGGCTTGAGGGAGCCGCCAAACTGATATCGTTCAGCCTGGAGGTGAGTAATTGGTTTTAACAACCGAACACAAATATTAATCCAGTAGCCCCCGAGCCTTGATTTGGTCGGAACGGCCGAGTTAAGGATCTGAATATTGTTTTATTTATAATGTAGGTTTCAAGGCAGCAAAATGAGAAGTTGGCCATGGAACTCGAGGTGAGCCGAACACAGGTACAAACCGTGAAGGCTGAGCTTGAGCAAGTGAAGAATTTCACCCGGGAGGCGCACGGTGAGTATGTCAGTTTGTCGAATTATTCGACATTCCCATACTGATGAGAGAGTACTTTATAGCAGCTGAGTCCATAGGGCATTTGCAGAATGATTTGGATACAGCCCGAGAATCTCAGAGGTATGCCGAATCTCAGCATGAGGCTGGCCGCCGTGTGTTGAACCGAAGTCTTGAGCAAAAGAACCAGCTTAAGGCGGAAAACTAGCGGCAAGCCGAAGAACTTGAGAGTTTGAAAACTCAATTGGCTCAAGCATAAGAAGAGAACCAGATATTACAGAGGGGCATGTTCTGTAAGTGCACTTATCTCTTCGTAATGCTGAAAAGTACCTTTATTATATCAAGTGTAAGGGACATGCTTCATCTCGTGTCTAGGTCTCCTGACCGGGCGGCCCGAGGAAGAAATCGGATCATTCCGAGGGAACCTACTGAAGGAACTGTCCGTCGTACATGAGCGGTCTCGGAGAGCCATGAGGAGCATGACCAAAGCGCTCTGGCCTGCCGAGACGCCTCCAGAAGGGATGTCCGAACTGGCTGATCGGTTTAAAGGAGCCCTATGTCGTTTTGAGTTATGGAAGACATCGGCTTGTCGAGAGGGAGAGCGGGAGGCATGGGCAATGGTCAAGACCCGCTTTACCAAACTTAACCCAGAGCATATGGCTCAGGTTGGGCCGGTAGGGCCGGATGGGCGAGAAGTGCCACTTCATTTGGTTTACGACCAAGTGATGCCCGCCGCTCGTCTTTCGCAAGAAGATTGCACGCTGGATACCTTAATAGATAATCTTGACCAGCAGCCAGGTGTTTGATTCTATGTAACTATGTACTTTAAATCAAAAACTGCTCCGTCTATGCTATAAACGTTGTCTTAACCGGCCATCGGCTTCGACCTCCCTCGCTAAAAGCTTGGGAGTGTTCCGTATCGAATGTCCTCCGATAAAAGGAACTTATTTTGGGGAACCAGGCAATCCGGCCATTCGGTGTGAACAGACAGAACGTGCATAGGGAGATATGTTATATTACTGCTTAACGTAAGAAACATCTTCCGAAGAAAATAGTTCCTCTATCGGTACCTTCCTTCAGGTTGCTACGTAGATCGTAGATATCATGGCCGTATACTACTACTATGCGGATAATGGCTTCTTTGGGAAAATAATCCCAGGTAATGGTGATAACCACCACAAGTTTTTTACTTCCGTCGTAGCCGACCAATTTTCTTCTTAAGATAGCTAGCTTTTGGCTTCACCCGTCTGAGGTACATATCCGGATGATCCGATAGTAACAATCGTAGAGGTGCTCCCTTTACCCTCTACCCGAACAATCGGGAACGTAGAGGGTAAGCACAAGAGCGAGGCAACCCAGCTTGGCCAAAATCTTAGGTCCAATTGATGCATATACTGGCTTAAAAACGATAAGGGTGCACAATACATGTGAATCGGTGCACAGAATATATAATAATCGGCTTCGAGAAGAAGCCCCCAAGCATTTTTTTCGGATAGGACATTTGAAGATGTATGCCGAAAAACATAACACAAGCTCGGTTTAGTAGAACACATGCTGGGAAATGATATCCAATCCTGTAAAGCTAAAATGGAAGGGAAAAAATACGAAAGAAAAAACAAAAAGAGAAAGAAAGGTAAGAAATATGACGACACCGGTCTAGCCGTAAAAGCGCCGAAGACGAGCTGCGTTCCATGGGTTTGGTTCAAGGCGATTGTCCGGCGGGTTGCGGAGGCGATAAGCCCCTCCTGTAAGTACTTCGTCAATTATGAAAGGGCCCTCCCACTTGGGATTGAGTTTATGCCTCTGCTTCTCTGGGAGTCGTAAGACGAGTTCGCCCACATTATATGCCTTCACTCTAACCTCCCTGCTTTGGTAGCGCTGAGCCTGCTGTTGATAGAAAGTAGAGCGGGCCCGAGCTATATCGCGCTCTCCTTCCAAGGCGTCTAAGTCATCCTGCCGATCTAACTCAGCCTCCTTTTCTTCGTACATGCGCACCCTAGGTGCGTCGTGAATGATATTGCAGGGAAGGACTGCTTCTGCCCCATAGACCATAAAAAACGATGTGTATCCCGTTGATCGATTCGGGGTGGTACGCAGACCCCACAGAACCGAGTCAAGCTCCTCTACCCAATTGCAGTCAGATTCATGAAGAGATCGGACCAGACGTGGTTTGATGCCACTCATGATTAGGCCGTTGGCCCGTTCAACTTGTCCATTGGTCTGCGGGTGATACACCGAGGTGTAATCGAGCTTGATGCCCATGTTTGCGCACCAGTCCTTCACCTCCTGGGCAGTGAAATTGGATCCATTGTCCGTTATTATGCTATGCGGGACACCATAGCGATGTACCACGCCGGATATAAAATCGACTACCGGTCCGGACTTAGCTGATCTTACTGGTTTTGCTTCGATCCATTTGGTGAACTTGTCGACCATAACCAGTAGATATTTATTTTTCTTGGTCCCCCCTTTAAGTGGTCCGACCATATCCAGGACCAAGACCGCGAAAGGCTAGGTGATCGGAATAGTCTGAAGAGCTGTCGGGTGCATGTGGCTTTGATTTGCGAATAGTTGACATCCAACACAATGTTGGACAAGTGCTTGGGCGTCCGCTCGAGTGGTGGGCCAAAAGAATCCGGCTCGAAAGGCTTTGCTTACTAAGGCCCGTGCTGTGGCGTGGTGGCCGCCCATGCCTACGTGGACTTCGGCCAAAAGCTGCCTTCTTTCTTCCTCAGATATGCACCATTGGAGTATCCCGGTAGTGCTTTTCTTATATAACTCACCCTCGTGGACCTTATAGGCCTTGGATCGCCGAATTATGCGTCTCGCCTTCGTCTGGTCGTCGGGGAGTTCTTGGTGGAGGAGGTAGGCGAGGAAGGGTTCGGTCCATGGTGCGATTACTGCCATGACCTCATGAGCCGAAGGCGTTTCTTCAATTATGGAACCGTCGATGATTTGCTCATCTGGTTCATTTATAGGAGGGACAATCTCTTCTGTACTGATGGCTCCAACGCCCTTATTCTCGTCCTGCCATACCACCGATGGCTTGAAAGGCCGTTCAAGGAAGGTGTTTTTCGGGACGGGGTCACGCTTGGCCCCCATACGGGCGAGTATGTCAGCAGCCTGATTGCTGTCTCTAGCGACATGGTGGAATTCTAGCCCCTCAAACCGTGCGGATATTTTAAGAACGACATTTCTGTATGCTGCCATCTTTGAGTTTTTAGCATCGAATTCGCCGTTGATTTGAGAGATGGCGAGATTAGAATCTCCCCGTACTTCAAGCCGTTGTATGCCCATCGATGCTGCCATCCGAAGCCCGTGCAATAGTGCTTCGTATTCAGCCGCATTATTGGAATCGGCGTACATGATCTGCAACACGTACCGGACGTTGTCTCCCGTGGGAGATGTGAGGATAACTCCAGCCCCCAGTCCGGCCAGTGTCTTGGATCCGTCGAAGTACATCGTCCAATGGGAGTATGTACTATATTCTCTGGGGAGCTCGGGCTCTGTCCATTCGGCAAGGAAATCGGCCAACACCTGAGATTTAATAGCTCGTCGTGGCTTATAGGTGATTTTGAAAGGAAGGAGTTCGATGGCCCATTTGGCTATGCGGCCCGTGGCATCCCTATTATTGATTATATCATTCAGGGGTACTTCGAATGCCACCGTGACCGAACATTCTTGAAAGTAGTGTCTGAGCTTTCGTGATGCCATAAACACTGTATAGGCTATCTTCTGGTAGTGCGGATATCTGGACTTGCATGGCGTTAGCACTTCTGACACGTAGTAGATTGGCTTTTGCACCCGGAATTTGTGACCCTCGTCCTCTCGTTCGACGACGAGCACCGCACTAACCACTTGATTGGTGGCCGAGATGTACAGTAACATTGGTTCACCGGCGCCTGGCGCCGTGAGTATGGGGTTGCTGGCCAGCAGTGTTTTAATTTCCTCTAGTCCAGTCGTTGCTTCATCGGTCCATTCGAAGTTTTTGGTCCGTTTCAGCAGCCTGTAGAGAGGTAAAGCCTTTTCACCAAGGCGGGAGATAAAGCGGCTCAAAGCCGCCATGCAGCCCGCCAGCCTTTGGACGTGCTTTAGCTCTGTAGGCATCGCAAGTTGAGATAGGGCGCGGATCTTAGTAGGATTCAATCTATTCCTCTATGGGAAACAATGAATCCGAGTAGTTTACCAGCGGGAACTCCGAAGACACATTTGTCCGGATTGAGCCGTATATCATATTCCCGTAGACTAGCAAACGTTTGCCTGAGGTCGTCTATCAGCTAGCTGACATGTTTGGTCTTAATGACCACTTCGTCCATGTATGCCTCGACTGTTTTACCGACTTGTTTTTCGAGACATGTCTGAATCATACGCTGGTATGTAGCACCTGCGTTTTTTAGCCCGAAAGGCATTGTGTTAAAGCAGAATGGCCCGTAGGGAGTGATGAATGCAGTTGCAGCTTGATTGGATTCCTTCATTTTGATCTGATGGTATCCGGAATAAGCGTCGAGGAAGCACAATGAGTCGTGTCCGGCTGTGGCGTCAATAATCAGGTCTATGTGTGGTAAGGGGAAAGGGTCCTTGGGGCAAGCTTTATTAAGGTCTTTGAAATCGACACACAGCCGCCAGGATTTATCTTTCTTCGGTACCATCACCAGGTTTGCCAACCACTCGGGGTGTTTGATTTCTCTTATGAATCCGGCCTCCAGTAATTTTGCTAGTTCTTTGCCCATAGCTTGTCGCTTGGGTTCGGAAAATCGGCCTAGAGCCTGTTTGACGGGCTTGAAGCCTGCGATTATGTTCGGACTGTGTTCTGCTAGCCGTCGTGGGATTCCTGGCATATCTGAAGGATGCCAGGCAAAGATATCCCAGTTTTCTCGTAAAAATGTTCGCAGTGCTTCGTCCACCATGGGGTCCAGCTGAGCTCCGATGGACGCTGTTTTATTGGGGTCCGTTGGATGTACCTGAAATTTGACGATTTCGTCTGTAGGCTTAAAGGACATGGGTTTGGGCCTCTTGCTAAGGACCACATCATCCTTGTCCACTGTTGACCGGAGTGCGGTCAATTCCTCTGCTGCAAAGGTCTCAGCTAGTGCCTCGAGGGCGAGCGCTGCTGTTCTGGTTTCGGCTCGAAGGGATCTATTTGGGTCACTTGTGATTGTGATCACCCCATTTGGGCCCGGCATTTTGAGCTTCATATACCCGTAATGTGGTATAGCCTGAAATATTGTGAAAGCATCACGCCCCAATAGGGCGTGGTAACCACTGTGAAAGGGCACGATATGAAAGAAAAGTTCTTCGGATCTGTAGTTCTTGGGCATGCCGAATACCACATCAAGGGTAACGCGTCCGGAACAACGTGCCTCTTTCCCAGGGATGATCCCACGAAAGGTTGTGTTTCTATGTTCGATGCGGGATCGGTCGAACTGCATTTTTTCCAAGGTATCCTCGTAAATGAGGTTTAAACCACTGCCGCCGTCCATTAGTACCTTTTGTAACGTGAAACCATCGACGATGGGGTTGAGGACCAGTGTGGTAGGTGTTCGGCTAGGGCGGGTGATTGGTTGATCAGATTCTCCGAAGGTGATCGGTGTGTCTGTCCATGAATTCGTTGCTGTCACCTGATAGATTTGTTCGAGTTCTCGAAGAGCTCTCTTCCTCTTATTCCTGGAGGAAAACGTTTCGTAGATCGTCAGGATCTCGGCGTTGCATTCTGGTGGCGCTGTTGAACGTCTGCCTGGAGGTAGGGCCTCGAGGATGGCCTCTTCGCTTTTTGTGACCTGCCTGACGACCCAGCAAGCTCTAAGGCTGTGAGTCGGGCTTGTGTTCAGTAATACAGAGTGTATAGGGCATGGTTTGTCTAATAGTCCGTCAAGGACAGTTCTGACTCCCGTAGGGGGTCTATTCTTTTTCTCGGCGGGTTCGTGTTCGGCCGGCCGTTTCGGAGGTATTCGCTTTTTCCGAGCTCCTCTAGGGTTGTCGGCAGGGACCGGCTCCGAAAACAAACGTTTGGCTTGCCAGGTGCTTTCCATGGCGCAATATTTTTGTACCAGGTCCGATAGCTCGGTGAAGTCATGAATGTGACGATGGGCTAGGGCATTGAGGATTCCTTCATTGTGGCAATTGTGCCTGAAGGTTGCTATTATCTCCTAGCCACTAGAGTCTGGTACTCTGTCTTTAATAAGGAGGAGTCTAGCCCAAAAATGATGGACTGATTCCCCTGGCTGTTGTTTAACTTCCCATAAGCCCGATAACTTCACTACACCACGGTAGAGCTTAGGTGACACACTTCTGTGGGCAAAGATCTACTAATCTTCACAAATTAACTGTCGGTGTAACTTTTAACTTTTGTCTTCATATCAAGTGTCGGCAGATGTACAACACTGTTGACACACTAAGTGTCAGGAACCATGAAGTGACAATGTGTGTGTCGGCAATTGTTTAATGACGTGCTATGTGTCGGCATAGGTGTGGGCCTTGACACATTTTCTGTTGGCATAGGTATGTATTTAGCAACCTAAAATGTGTCGGCGTATGTAGGTGTTGGGGAACGATGCATGGGAAACAAAAAATTTCCTACGCACACACAAGATCTATCCATGGTGATGAGCATCTACGAGAGGGAGAGTGAATCTACATACCCTTGTAGATCGCTAAGCGGAAGTGTTAAGAAATGCGGTTGATGTAGTCGAACGTCTCCGCGATCCAAATCGCAAGTCGTCCCTCGAACCGATCACGAACTAGTGCCGAACGGACAGCACCTCCGCGTTCAACACACGTACGGCTTGATGACGCCTTCACCTCCTCGATCCAGCGAGCGATGGTGAAGTAGTAGATGAGTTCCGGCAGCACGACGGCGTGGTGATGGTGGTGAGGAACAATCTCTGCAGGGCTTCGCCAAGCACTACGGAGATTATGACGGGAGAACTAGAGGGTTAAGGTTGCCGGCACACGGCTTGGGAAATCTTGAAGTGTCCCGTGTGCTAGCCCTGCCCCTCTATTTATATGTTGAGCCTTGGGGTCTAAACTTGGAGTAAAAGCCTCCTCCAGGTCGGTTTTGCTCGCACAAGGTCGGTTTGGCCCGCACGGAAAGAGTCCAACTCGGATTCCAGCAGTATCGCGTACAAGCGGTAGTACCGCTCACAAGAGGTAGTACCGCTTGAGCGGTGGTACCGCTTCACCCAAGCGGTAGTACCGCTTATGCGGTAGTACCGCTTCACACAAGCGGTAGTACCGCTTACGCGGTAGTACTGCCTTACCAGCGGTAGTACCGCTTAAGGCAGCATCAAAACTTCCTTTTGCACTTTCCAATACCTCGTGGGCTTTACCCCTTTGGCTCATATAAAGTGTTGCTGCATCCGAACACTTTGGTAAACATCCGGAACCCCTTCCGGTGAATTCCGGAACCCTTCCGGAGATCAAAACACTATTATCACATGTATCAATCTTTACCTCCGGACTCTTCCGGAGACCCTCGTCATGTCCAGGATCTTATCCGGGACTCCGAACAACCTTCGGTCACCAATACAATAACTCAACTATACTAATCGTCACCAAACGTTAAGTGTGTAGACCCTGCGGGTTCGAGAACTATGTAGACATGACTGAGACACCTCTACGATCAATAACCAATAGCGGGACCTGGATGCCCATATTGGCTCCTACATATTCTACGAAGATCTTTATCGGTCGAACCTCTATGTCAAGGATTCAGTTAATCCCGTATGCTGTTCCCTTTGTTCTTCGGTATGTTACTTGCCCGAGATTCGATCGTCGGTATCTCTATACCTAGTTCAATCTCGTTACCGGCAAGTCTCTTTACTCGTTCCGTAATACAAGATCTCGTGGCTAACACTTTAGTCACATTGCTTGCAAGGCTCATTGTGATGTTGTATTACCGAGTGGGCCCTGAGATACCTCTCCGTCACACGAAGTAACAAATCCCAGTCTTGATCCATGCCAACCCAACAGACACCCTTGGAGATACATGTAGAGCACCTTTATAGTCACCCAGTTACGTTGCGACGTTTGATACACACAAGGTACTCCTCCGATGTCAGGGAGTTGTATGATCTCATGGTCATAGGAACAGATACTTGACATGCAGAAAACAATAGCAATAAACTGACACGATCATATGCTACGTTCGTAGTTTGGGTCTTGTCCATCACATCATTCTCTTAATGATGTGATCCCGTTATCAAATGACATCTCATGTCTATGGCTAGGAAACCTTAACCATCTTTGATCAACGAGCTAGTTAACTAGAGGCTTACTAGGTACACAGTGTTGTCTATGTACCCACACATGTATTTGAGTTTCCAATCAATACAATTATAGCATGGATAATAAACGATTATCATGAACAAGGAAATATAATAATAACTAATTTATTATTGCGTCTAGGGCATATTTCCAACAGTCTCCCACTTGCACTAGAGTCAATAATCTAGTTCACATCACTATGTGATTTACATTGTAATGAATCGAACACCCATGCAGTTCTGGTGTTTTTCATGTTTAGCCCTTGGAAGAGGTTTAGTCATCGGATCTGCAATATTCAGATCCGTGTGTACTTTGCAAATATTTATGTCGTCCTCCTTGATGTAATCGCGGATGGAATTGAAACGTCGCTTTATGTGTCTGGTCCTCTTGTGAAATCTTGGTTCCTTGGCTAGAGCAATGGCACCAGTATTATCACAAAACATAGTCATTGGGTTAAGCGCACTAGGCACTACTCCAAGATCTGTCATGAACTCCTTCATCCAGACACCTTCCTTCGCCGCCTCCGAGGCAGCGATGTACTCCGCTTCGCATGTAGAATCAGCTACCACGCTTTGCTTGGAACTGCACCAACTAACTGCACCCCCATTAAGAATAAATACGTATCCGGTTTGTGACTTAGAGTCATCCGGATCAGTGTCAAAGCTTGCATCGACGTAACCCTTTACGACGAGCTCTTGATCACCTCCATAAATGAGAAACATGTCCTTAGTCCTTTTCAGGTACTTCAGGATATTCTTGACCGCCGTCCAGTGTTCCATTCCTGGATCACTTTGAAACCTTCCGACCATACTTATGGCAAGGCTGACATCGGGTCTTGTGCACAGCATTGCATACACGATAGAGCCTATGGCTGAAGCATAGGGGATGACACTCATCTTTTCTCTATCTTCTGCAGTCACTGGGCATTGAGTCTTACTCAACTTCACACCTTGCAATACAGGCAAGAACCCCTTCTTGGACTGATCCATTTTGAACTTCTTCAAAACTTTGTCAAGGTATGTGCTTTGTGAAAGTCCTATTAAGCGTCTCGATCTATCTCTATAGATCTTGATGCCTAATATGAAAGCAGCTTCTCCTAGGTCCTTCATTGAAAAACTCTTGTTCAAATATCCCTTCACGCTTTCCAACATTTCTATATTGTTTCCAATCAGTAATATGTCATCCACATATAATATTAGAAACGCTATAGAGCTCCCACTCACTTTCTTGTAAATACAAGCTTCTCCGTAAACTTGTATAAACTCGAACGCTTTGATCACCTCATCAAAGCGAAGATTCCAACTCCGAGATGCTTGCACCAGTCCATAAATGGATCGCTGGAGTTTGCAAACTTTGTCAGCATTCTCTGGATCGACAAAACCTTCTGGTTGCATCATATACAACTCTTCCTTAAGGAAACCGTTAAGGAACGCTGTTTTGACATCCATCTGCCAAATTTCATAATCGAAAAAGGCAGCTATTGCTAACATGATTCTGATGGATTTAAGCATCGCTACGGGTGAGAAGGTCTCATCGTAGTCAACTCCTTGAACTTGTGAAAAACCCTTTGCCACAAGTCGAGCTTTATAGACGGTGACATTACCGTCCGCGTCCGTCTTCCTCTTAAAGATCCATTTGTTCTGAATGGCCTTAAGCCCTTCAGGTAATACTTCCAAAGTCCACACTTTGTTTTCATACATGGATCCCATCTCGGATTTCATGGCCTCTAACCACTTCTCGGAATCCGGACCCATCCTCGCTTCTCCATAGCTCGTAGGTTCATCGTTGTCCAACAACATGACTTCTAAGACAGGGTTGCCGTACCACTCAGGAGCAGTACGCGTCCTTGTCGACCTACGAGGTTCGATAGCAACTTGATCCAAAGCTTCATGATCATCATCATTAACTTCCTCTTCAGCTGATGTAGGCTCTACAGAAACATCTTTCTGTGCTGCGCTACTCTCAGGTTGAAGTAAAGGTTCAACAACCTCATCAAGTTCTATCTTCCTCCCACTCAATTCTTTCGAGAGAAACTCTTTCTCAAGAAATGTTCCGTTTTTAGCGACAAACACTTTGCCTTTGGATCTGAGGTAGAAGGTATACCCAACTGTCTCTTTTGGGTATCCTATGAAGATGCATTTCTCCGCTTTGGGTTCCAGCTTTTCAGGCTGAAGCTTTTTGACATAAGCATCACATCCCCAAACTTTAAGAAACGATAGCTTTGGCTTCTTGCGAAACCAAAGTTCATTTGGCGTCGTCTCAACGGATTTCGATGGTGCCCTATTTAAAGTGAATGCAACTGTCTCTAATGCATAACCCCAAAACGATAGTGGCAAATCGGCAAGAGACATCATAGATCGCACCATATCCAATAAGGTTCGATTACGACGTTCGGACACACCATTACGCTGTGGTGTTCCAGGCGGTGTCAATTGTGAAACAATTCCACACTGTCTTAAGTGACTGCCAAACTCATAACTCAGATATTCTCCTCCTCGATCAGATCGTAGGAATTTAATCTTCTTGTTACGATGATTCTCAACTTCACTCTGAAATTGTTTGAACTTTTCAAATGTTTCAGACTTGTGTTTCATTAAGTAAATATACCCATATCTACTTAAGTCATCAGTGAAGGTGAGAAAGTAACGATAACCACTGTGCGCCTCAATGCTCATCGGACCGCACACATCAGTATGTATGATTTCCAATAAGTCGCTTGCCCGTTCCATTGTTCCAAAGAACGGCGTTTTAGTCATCTTGCCCATGAGGCATGGCTCACATGTGTCAAGTGATTCAAAATCAAGTGACTCCAAAAGTCCATCAGCATGGAGCTTCCTCATGCGTTTTACGCCAATATGACCTAAACGGCAGTGCCACAAGAAAGTGGTATTATCATTATCAATCCTACATCTTTTGGCATCAATGTTATGAACATGTGCATCATTACTATCGAGATTCAATAAGAATAAACCCCTTACATTGGGTGCATGACCATAAAAGATATTACTCATATAAATAGAACAACCATTATTCTCTGATTTAAATGAGTAACCGTCTCGCAATAAACAAGATCCAGATATAATGTTCATGCTTAACGCAGGCACTAAATAACAATTATTCAGGTTCATCACTAATCCCGATGGTAATCGAAGAGCGAGCGTGCCGACGGCGATCACATCAACCTTGGAACCATTTCCCACGCGCATCGTCACTTCGTCCTTTGCCAGCCTCCGTCTATTCCGCAGTTCCTGTTTTGAGTTGCAAATATGAGCAACCGCACCGGTATCAAATACCCAGGCACTACAACGAGAGTTGGTAAGGTACACATCAATAACATGTATATCATATATACCTTGTTTGTTGTTGGCCGCCTTCTTGTCAGCCAAATACTTGGGGCAGTTCCGCTTCCAGTGTCCAGTTCCCTTGCAATGAAAGCACACAGTTTCTGGTTTGGGTCCAGCCTTGGGTTTCTTCACGGGAGGAGCAACTGCTTTTCCACTCTTCTTGGAGTTACCCTTCTTACCGTTGCCATTTTTCTTGAAACTAGTGTTTTTATTGACCATCAACACTTGATGCTCCTTCTGAATGTCAGACTCAGCGGCTTTCAGCATCGCAAACAGCTCGGCGACTGACTTGTTCATCCCGTGCATGTTATAGTTCAACACGAAGCTCTTGTAGCTAGGTGGCAATGATTGAAGAACTCTGTCAGTGATAGCCTCTGGCGGAAGGGGCATCCCCAATTCAGCCAGACGGGTGGAGTACCCAGACATTCTGAGTACGTGATCACTGATAGACCCGTTCTCCTCCATCTTGCAAGCATAGAACTTATCGGAGATCTCATATCTCTCAATCCGGGCATTCTTCTGAAAGATAAACTTCAACTCCTGGAACATCTCATATGCTCCATGACGTTCAAAACGTCTTTGAAGTCCCGGTTCTAAGCCATACAATATTGCACATTGAACTATTGAGTAATCTTCAGAACGAGCCTGCCAGGCGTTCACAACGTCTAGAGACTCAACTGGAGCGGGTGGATCACCAAGCGGTGCATCAAGGACATAAGCCTTCTGGGAAGCCGTAAGGATAATCCTTAGATTACGGGCCCAGTCCACAAAGTTACTTCCATCATCTTTCAACTTAGCTTTCTCTAGGAACGCATTAAAATTCAGGGGTGCTACTGCGCGAGCCATGATCTACAACATAAATATAGCAAAGACAACTTAGACTATTGTTCAAGATAATGAGTTTAGTTAATCATATTAGTTAAAAACTCCCACTCAAATTGACATCCCTCCAGTCATTCGAGTGTAACATGATCCAAATCAACCAACTCAAGTCCGATCATCACGTGAGTTGAGGTGGTTTCAATGGTGAACATCTTCATGTTGATCATATCTACTATATGACTCATGTTCGACCTTTCGGTCTCTTGTGTTCCGAGGCCATGTCTGTACATGCTAGGCTCGTCAAGTTTAACCCGAGTGTTCCGCACGTGCAACATGGCTAACACCCGTTGTATGCGAACGTAGAGTCTATCACACCCGATCATCACGTGGTGTCTCGAAACGACGAACTTTCGCAACGGTGCACACTCGGGGAGAACACAATTTATCTTGAAATTTAAGTGAGGGATCACCTTATAATGCTACCGTCGTCCTAAGCAAAATAAGATGCATAAAAGGATTAACATCACATGCAAATCATAAGTGACATGATATGGCCATGAACTCGTGCTTTTGATCTCCATCTCCAAAGCACCGGCATGATCTCCATCGTCACCAGCATGACACCATGATCTCCATCATCTTGATCTCCATCAACATGTCGCCATGAGGTTGTCGCGCCGACTGTTGCTTCCACGACTATTGCTAACGCATAGCGATAAAGTAAAGCAAAACGGCGAAAATAATTAAAGACAACTCTATGGCTCCTCCCAGTTGCCGTACTCATCGACATGCAAGTCGTGATATTCTATACAACACATGATCATCTCATACATCACATATATCTCATCATGTAATTGGCAATATCACATCACAACATACCCTGCAAAAACAAGTTAGACGTCCTCTAATTGTTGTTGCAAATTTTACGTGGCTGCTACGGGTTTGCAAGAACCGTTCTTACCTACGCAAAACCATAATGTGGTGTAGTGATTGCTTTTTGATCTTCTAAAAGAACCCTCTTCATTGAAATCGATTCAACTAAAGTGAGAGAGACAGACACTCGCTAGCCATCTTTATGCAACAAAGTTACATGTCAGTTGAAGGAACCGGTCTCTCGTAAGCGTACGAGTAATGTTGGTCCGGGCCGCTTCATCTCACAATACCGCCGAATCAAGTATCAACTAGTAACGGCAAGCAATATGTATACACCCACGCCCACAACTCGTTTGTGTTCTACTCGAGATCTCATCTACGCATAGACCTAGCTCAGATGCCACTGTTGGGGAACGATGCATGGGAAACAAAAAATTTCCTACGCACACACAAGATCTATCCATGGTGATGAGCATCTACGAGAGGGAGAGTGAATCTACATACCCTTGTAGATCGCTAAGCGGAAGCGTTAAGAAATGCGGTTGATGTAGTCGAACGTCTCCGCGATCCAAATCGCAAGTCGTCCCTCGAACCGATCACGAACTAGTGCCGAACGGACGGCACCTCCGCGTTCAACACACGTACGGCTTGATGACGCCTTCACCTCCTCGATCCAGCGAGCGATGGTGAAGTAGTAGATGAGTTCCGGCAGCACGACGGCGTGGTGATGGTGGTGAGGAACAATCTCTGCAGGGCTTCGCCAAGCACTACGGAGATTATGACGGGAGAACTAGAGGGTTAGGGTTGCCGGCACACGGCTTGGGAAATCTTGATGTGTCCCGTGTGCTAGCCCTGCCCCTCTATTTATATGTTGAGCCTTGGGGTCTAAACTTGGAGTAAAAGCCTCCTCCAGGTCGGTTTTGCTCGCACAAGGTCGGTTTGGCCCGCACGGAAAGAGTCCAACTCGGATTCCAGCAGTATCGCGTACAAGCGGTAGTACCGCTCACAAGAGGTAGTACCGCTTGAGCGGTGGTACCGCTTCACCCAAGCGGTAGTACCTCTTATGCGGTAGTACCGCTTCACACAAGCGGTAGTACCGCTTACGCGGTAGTACTGCCTTACCAGCGGTAGTACCGCTTAAGGCAGCAGCAAAACTTCCTTTTGCACTTTCCAATACCTCGTGGGCTTTACCCCTTTGGCTCATATAAAGTGTTGCTGCATCCGAACACTTCGGTAAACATCCGGAACCCTTTCCGGTGAATTCCGGAACCCTTCCGGAGATCAAAACACTATTATCACATATATCAATCTTTACCTCCGGACTCTTCCGGAAACCCTTGTCATGTCCGGGATCTTATCCGGGACTCCGAACAACCTTCGGTCACCAATACAATAACTCAACTATACTAATCGTCACCAAACGTTAAGTGTGTAGACCCTGCGGGTTCGAGAACTATGTAGACATGACCGAGACACCTCTACGATCAATAACCAATAGCGGGACCTGGATGCCCATATTGGCTCCTACATATTCTACGAAGATCTTTATCGGTCGAACCTCTATGTCAAGGATTCAGTTAATCCCGTATGTTGTTCCCTTTGTTCTTCGGTATGTTACTTGCCCGAGATTCGATCGTCGGTATCTCTATACCTAGTTCAATCTCGTTACCGGCAAGTCTCTTTACTCGTTCCGTAATACAAGATCTCGTGGCTAACACTTTAGTCACATTGCTTGCAAGGCTCATTGTGATGTTGTATTACCAAGTGGGCCCTGAGATACCTCTCCGTCACACGGAGTAACAAATCCCAGTCTTGATCCATGCCAACCCAACAGACACCCTTGGAGATACCTGTAGAGCACCTTTATAGTCACCCAGTTACGTTGCGACGTTTGATACACACAAGGTACTCTTCCGATGTCAGGGAGTTGCATGATCTCATGGTCATAGGAACAGATACTTGACATGCAGAAAACAATAGCAATAAACTGACACGATCATATGCTACGTTCGTAGTTTGGGTCTTGTCCATCACATCATTCTCCTAATGATGTGATCCCGTTATCAAATGACATCTCATGTCTATGGCTAGGAAACCTTAACCATCTTTGATCAACGAGCTAGTTAACTAGAGGCTTACTAGGGACACAGTGTTGTCTATGTACCCACACATGTATTTGAGTTTCCAATCAATACAATTATAGCATGGATAATAAACGATTATCATGAACAAGGAAATATAATAATAACTAATTTATCATTGCCTCTAGGGCATATTTCCAACAGTAGGGTGTATGGATTCAGATTAAGTGTCGGCGTAGGTGGATACGTGTCAATCGTCCAAAGGTCAGAAAATTGGCGCGTGATTTCGGCGCGCTAGCGAAATTTTTGCCTGTTTTGTGCAAAATATCCCCGATGCAAAATACCCTACCTCGTGCAAAATTTCCAAATAGAAGCCGCCGCTGCCCTCGCGCTGGATCCAGTCTCCCCGCCGCCGCCGCCGAGTAAGCCCCCCCGCCCGCCAGCTCCTCTCCCAAGCGCCGCCCAGCTCCTCTCCCCAGCGCCGCCCAGCTCCTCTCCCTAGCGCCGCCCAGCTCCTCTCCCAGCGCTGCCCAGCCCCCCGCGCCACCCCACCCGACGACCGCGCGCTACCAGGCCCGCCCGCCGCCAGCCCTCCCGTCGTCCCCACGCCCAGCCCCGCGCCCCCGGCAACGGCCTGCAGACTGCGCCCAACCCCGCACCCAGCCGCACCCAGCCCCGCTCCCGAGACGGCGACAACACAGCCCGGCTGGCCACCCCTCCCCACATGCCCCCCCCGCCCCCCTCCTCCTCCCTGACGGCTCCGTCATCCTTGGCAGGGCTTCATCTCTGGGCCGGACCTTCTGCTGCCACGGATCCATCTATGGGCTTCCGCTGCTGCTACTGCCGGAGCTCCATCTTCACGGGCTCCTGCTGCTGCCGGAGCTTCATCTCCGGGCCGGACCTGCTGCTGCCGTACTTGCTACTACCGGGCTCCATCTCCGGACTTCACGCCCATAGCTCCGCCTCCGTACCCCGAGTAAGCATCAACTCCTTATGAGATTACCTTCTCTGTACCTAAATCATATGAAATTGTTTGTTATAATTGACAACCGGACAAGAATGTGTATTGGTTGCTTGAATAATTATTGTTTTGTATTTCTATTGCTTGAATAATGATTGACAATTCACCGATGCAAAGCTAACACCAACGTAATGGCCAAATCCAGATAGTTGGCAAATTTGATATCAAGGGTGCATCATGGACAAAACGTGGTTGTCTAAGCCTAGGTACATCAAGTTTCATTTTTTGCAACATCATAAGCGGTATAATTATGTCATCAACTGTTCTGATGTATAAAAAAATTTACATGTAGGCACACAAATGAGTATCTACAGGGGGTAGACAAGTTTATAGAGTTTTCTTTTATGAATACAAATGGAAACAGAATCTTATGTCCTTGCAAGATATGTTTGAACTCTAAATGGAAAACAGCAACTAAAGTACGTGAACATTTGATATGTGATGGTTTCATGGAGGGGTATCATACATGGTTGTTTCATGGAGAATCTAGCCACTCTTGCCCAAATATTGAGGGGGTAGAAGTAGAGACTTCACTGGAAGATAATGAATTAGCTGATTTCTTGCGAGACATAGCTTGTGGATTAGATGATGGGGGACCTTTGGAAGAGAACAATGAGGAAAGTAACAACCCTGGGACGCATGTTGATGCTGATACCAATGCTTATTTGAAGATGGCTGAGGATGACAATAAAGAGCTATACCATGGGTGTAAAAACTTCTCAAAATTGCATTTTATTGTCAAATTGCTCCACATCAAACTTCTTGGGCGGTGGAGTGACAAAAGTTTTGATATGATGTTGCATCATAATTTTGATGTTATGCATATAGAAAAAGACATATGTGATAACATAGTTAACACACTTCTGGGCCTTGAGGGAAAGTCAAAGGATAACGCAAATTCTCGCTTAGACATCCAAGCTTTGGGTATTATGGGGGACCATCATCCTGTTGAAGTAGACGATGGTAAATTGTATATACCTCCAGCACAATATACATTGACACCTGAGCAGATGAAACATTTTCTCCAAGTCCTGATGGGAGTCAAGTTTCCACAAGGCTTTGCAGCTGACATACGACGTTGTATCCATGTTGCCGAGAAGAAGATTTTTGGACTGAAGAGCCATGATAATCACATTCTATTGCAGCACCTACTTCCTCTTGCGATTCGAAAAATACTGCCAACAAGAGTATGTGCTGCATTGACTCGTGTTAGTAACTTCTTCAAGAAGCTTTGCTCACCTGTTATCCGCATCAGTGATATGCAAATTTTAGAGGCTGAAATAGCTGAAACCTTAAGCATACTTGAAACTATATTCCTGCCAAGTTTTTTTGATGTCATGGTCCACTTGATGGTGCATTTGCCAGCCCAAGTTAGAATTGGTGGTCCAATACACTTCCGGAGCATGTGGTCGGTAGAAAGGTGATCTTCTAAACAAAATCTAATAGCATTTTTTTTTGCAAATAGGCTTACAATCTGTAGTATGTAGGTATTTGGGGCACTGCAAAGGACATGTTCGCACTAGAAGCCATCCAGAAGGATCATTCGCTGAGGGTTATTTGTTTGATGAGAGCCTTACATTTTGTTCTCGCTATCTAAAACGGTGTGAGACTAGGTTCACTCGGCAAGGCAAGAATGTTGAGGTGCTGAATAATGAAATATCTAGTACCAATCCATACTTTTGCCACAACGGGCAAGGTTTGGGTAGCATTGTATCATTATCGACCAATTCTTGGATCCAAGCACATAGATATGTCTTGTTCAACCACAATGAAATAGAACCTTATGTGAAGTAAGCTACCAACCCTATAGTAATATTATCTCTTCCTTTATTATTTTCCTTATAATAGTTAATTTGATACACAATTTTAGGAAACATCGTGAGCGCCTATCCTCAATTGGTCTTCCCAATGAAAAAGCAATCAATACTATGCAACATGAGAAGTTTCATGAGTGGTTTCGACAACATGTAAGTAGGACATGACTTGACCTATTGTGCTGAACATTAATCATGTTAACTCATTGTAACTAACAACAATTCTATACTCAGGTCTTGGCATTAGTTGAAAGAGGTGTGGAAGTATCAGAAGAAATGCAAATTTTAGCCGAAGAGCCTTTCTTGATTGCTAGAAAATTAAACAGCTATACCATTAATGGGTTTGATTTCCATATGCACTCAAGTGATGATGGTAGACCTATTCAAAACAGTGGAGTAGCTATAGCTGCACAAAATTCAAGAGGGGTAGAGATATATTATGGTATTATTAGGGAGATAGTTGAGCTAAACTACCGCCAAAAAGGATATATGGTGTTATTTCGATGTGATTGGGTTGACAATCGTGAACAAGACAAATGGGTAAAAACCGACCAGTTTGGGGTTACAACTGTTAACTTGAACCATTTATTCGGTAGCGGTGATAAGTTATTAGATGAACCTTTCATCTTAGCATCACAAGCCACACAAGTTTTATATGTTCCAGAGATTGATGATGAAGGCTGGTGTGCAGTTGTCCAAAACATAAAACCACATGGCATGTACTCTATGGCAGCTGTGGATGATGAAAATATGGATGATGATGATGAAAATGTAGATCTTGAAAATGCTAATAAGGGGTTGTTAATTGATCTACACACAGATGTTGATTCCAACATTGATTATACCAAATTTTCTCATGTAAGGACTAATATAGATGGAATAATTGTTGCTGCACCAAAGAGGAAGTAAGTGTGATAATAATGTTCTGCATTTTATTTGGTAGTTGTGTAAAATTTTGTTGTTATTTTAGTTCAACTACTTGATTGTTGTATAGACTGCTAACTCATTTGTAAACACTTACAGGAGCAGGAACAAAAATGGCAACCACATCAAGAAGCGCAGAAAGAATTCCTGAATATGAACTTGAAAAGAACAGAAATATAGTTGAAGTACTTAGAAAACAAAATGAGAACATGAAGAGAACTTTGATCTTAAAGGTCTATCAGATGCATTGGAGTCACAATGCCAACCTGCTCCCAGAAAGAAGAAAAAGGTATTGTTGCTACACTTGAAAAGAACTAAAAAAGATTTGTAAAGCTGAAAATTGATGTGTGTGTGTGTGTTTATGAATCTGTACACATTGTATTTCTAGTGCATTGTTTTCCCACTTGCATTTGCTATGGTATCCTATTTTCAATACTTAACACTGATTTATGTGGTTAATTGTAGAGACAAAAGCAAACTTCTGTTTTAGAAACCCCAGCTCCAGACCGGCAACTGCGGTCTACATCAAGATTAACAACTGAAATTTTAACTGAACCTGGGGCTGTATTGAATGCACCTGAGGTTGTATTGAATGAACTTGAAGGTATGCTTCTTGACTTTCATGTGTGTATCTTGCAATTGAATGATAATGCACTAATAGTACTAAACATATTTTCTGCATTTATTGTGTATTAGGCCAGAAAAGGTTGGTCAGGAAAGTTACTGCCATGAAAAGCATATGGGGAAGGCAAAACAAGCCTAAACTCAAGTTGGAAATCAATGAGTATGGTCAGCCCTGTGGTAAATCTGCTACACGGTTTGCTAACTTTGTTGGAACACAAATAAGAACCAAGGGTTTTCCGGTTGAATTTGATGATTGGAGGAAGGTTGATCTGTCGAAAAAACTTGCTTTATGGAAGGAGGCAAAGGTAATGCGTTTTGGACTGTTCTTATGTCTTGGATGCTATCTTAGTTTTGTTCTCTAATTGCTTTATTTGAATGCCTATTTTTCAATTGTTTTGGGAATTAGACCAACGAGTTTTCCAATGGTATATGAAAACATCACAAATTAAATGGAAAGACTTCAAATCAGACCTAAAGAGGGAATATTATGATGAATCATATGAGTATGATGAACTTATAGCATCATGTGATGCTAGAGTACATCCTGACCAATGGAAGTTGCTTGTTGCATTTTGGTTAACTCCAAAAGCTAAGGTATGCTCTTTATTAGGTTGGTATTGACATCTCATTCTACTTGTTTGACATGATCTTGTGACAGGCTCGCTCAATAAGAGGCAAAAAAATCGAGCAAATCATAATCAAATCACACATCTGGAAGTAAGAGTTTTGCTCGGGTTGACATTGAAATGGTATGTAACTAGGCAGCCCTTATTTGAACTTAGATGTTTGTACATTTTGCTCATTGTTTTAATCCTTTGATTACTTGACATAGACCGAGGTGCTCAAGTGTCGCCCTCATAGACATGAACTGTTTATTGAAACACATACACATCGAATTAGTGGAATTCCTCAAAAAGGGCCCGCATTAAGAATTGTAAGTTCAGATGCACTTGAATTTTTCGACGCCTTCAATATTTTTGTTTATGTATTAAATACTAGGAGCACATAACACATTCCTGAAATTTACAGAAAGAACTTCAAGATGAAGCAGGAAAGCACCCTGAATTAGTGGACAATGGTATTAAGGATGGTGATTTGTTTGCATTTGTTTGTGGAAAAGAAAAAAATGGATATGTTCGTGGTATAGGATTGGGGCCAACTCCATCTGAACTAGAGTTGCCTGGAACCCAGCAGTATAAATCTACAAAGCTTCAAATGGCAATGGAAGCGTGTCGTGTATCTGACCAAAAAGTGGAACATTTGCAAGAACAAATGGACGGCATGAAGAAGAAAATGGTAGAAATGGATGACATGAAGAAGCAAATGGCTGAGATGAGGGAACTTCTTTTGTCTTCACAGGGGCAACGAGATGAAAGCATACCTACAACAGGACAACAAGTAGGACTATAGTTCTATTATATTGTACCTCTACGATAGTGGAACGTGTAATAACATCTACAATGCTTCATTTTGATGTAGGGCATAAGGACAAGAGAAACTAGTAATACTGAAGAAGGTAATGATATTCAGGAGGACGTGGCTGAGTCAAATGTTATTGGAAGAAAAGTTGTTAATACAGAGAGTAACAAGCAACAAGGGGTAAATCTTTCTTTCCTGCTTATTATTGTGGCCCTCTTTTTGGCTATGATTCAACTTCAATGAAAATTCATTTGACTTAAGTCTAAATTATAATTCATTTAAAAAGATTTTGTCAATATGATGCTTTATTAGCTTAAGTTTTTCTGCTTGGGATTCCCTATGCTTTTCTACATAACAATATGTATATGTACACTTGAACTTGCTTCTTTAAAATGAAATTATGTTCTGAATTACAATTTTTCCCCATAGGGTGGAAGAGATGTGATACTATATAGCATCACTAGACCTTTAAATGTCGTTGTTGCCAAAGGAACAATTCAAACAACTAATCCAAAGGATGTGGTGGGGGGTGAGCCTCTAGGTTCTCAATTTGTTGAAATTGTCGTCCATTCGGTGTTCAAAAGGGAAACTGTCTTGCCTCGTCCATATGGAGATGTGATTACCATGGCACATGCTAAGGGGAAATCAATTGCATGGCCATCTGCTATGGTAAGAATCCATAGCACTTGCTTTATTTTATTTTCTGCTAATTGGTCACCTATTAGCCATGGGAGATGCTAAGTAATTATTAATGTTGTAGATCAAAGATGCGCAGAAGGCAACAGATGTGCCACGAGGTGCAGGTAATATAACATACTCCATACATCAAGTTTGCTACGATCCATTCTTCTTATGTGATGTGATGAAGTTGCTGTGATTGGAATTAGTGGAATGTTGGCTGCATGTGAGAAACCATCTATTTAATATCATGTTTTTCTCCTATCTAATTCATGTTATCGATTTACTTCTTGACTGTATAATATTATAGGAAGTAGACACATGGGCAACTTCCATATAAAGAATTTCTAAATCCTATCTGTAATTTATTCAGGAGAATAAAGCCATGCATAATCTGTTTGTACCAATTTTTGTATGAAGTTTGAACATTTTTTGGGTTGAATGCTCACTTTCTTGAGAAATTTGTATGGATTTCAGGTACTTAGCCACCTAGCGCATGGATATGATGACTTTGTCACAGAACATTCAGCCAACTTCAACCATGTCATGAATCTTATGTGTGTTATTTGGTGCTTCATGTATTTTGGCGTAGAACTTTATGCTCATGGATATGACTTGTGTTCTGGACTAGTGTTTGAACTCTTCTAGACTAGCAAATATTGTTCTAGACTAGTGTTGTCTTCTGGATGGATGGTTGAACTATGTTGGTTGTTGTGAACCTGGGTCAATATATATGTATGTTGTCATCTTGATTCTGTTTGCGGACGAAATTTGCGCATGTTGTATGTATATCCAATATTTTCATTTCAATGCTGTTTGTCGAAGACATTTGAGCAGTGCATATGTACCAAATTATTGTTTTGGATGTACATTTTATATGTATGTTGTACACACCTATCAAGACAGAGTATGTGTTGGCAAACATACCTAACTAACCTGACATTTTAAGTGTCGGCCAAGGTATGTGTCTAGACCAACAGACTAAGTGTCGGCAAAGGTAGATGCCTAGACAAGCAGACTAAGTGTCAGCAAAGGTAGATGCCTAGACAAGCAGACTAAGTGTCGGCAAACACATATACCTATAAGGATAATCTATATGTCGCCAAAGGTAGGGTGTATGCCCACAAACCAACTGTCGGGGTAGGTAGGGTGTATGCCAACAAACCAACTGTCGGGATAGGTAGGGTATATGTATGCAGTAAATCTGTCGGCGTAGGTAGGGTGTATGCCGACTGAAAAAGTGTCGGGAAATAAAAAACGGTCGGCAATACCTTTGCCAACATCAAGTCCTCCGACTGTTTTATCTTGTGTCGGCATAGGTGTTAGCTACAATTTATGTGTCGGCAAAGGTACCCTATGCCAACAGATTGATGTGTCACAAAATCTTGACCGTGGTGTAGTGCTTGGGCTGTCCTGCGCTGCTTGAGGAGTGCTCGACTTGGGTGGTGGGCGGGGAAAATTTTAGTTTCTCGCCAGGATGTGAGTCCGGGATCACGACGTTTGCCTCCCATGTCATCGCGGGATCCGGCGTGGCGGGTTCGGAGTCCATATTATCGACAGGACCCTTCTGTGCGGGTTCTAGGTCGCGCGCTAGATCGGCGGCCGATCCCGAACTATTTCCAGTGTGGGTTCCGGATTCCGGATTGTAGGAGAGATCCTGACGGTCGGAAACCGGGATGTAAACTGTTTTTAATTCCGGTAGTTGAGAGGACGAGCCTCCGGCCGGACACTCGACAGTGGCGACTAAGTGAGTGATCGGTGGGGTATGAATCTCCATATCATCGGGTTTAAACCCGATCCGGTCGTAGACTGAGGTTTGGCCGTCGGCCACGCCCATGGTTTGAATCCGACCAAGTAACTCGTTTAATGACGAGATGTCGGCGGGGTCCACGTCGCTGGAGCGCATGGGATCGATCCGCAGCGCCGTTGTCCCAGGGTCGCTCGACGACGTGCCCGGGTTGTATTTGGCCGCGGCAGATCCGGGCATATCAGCTGGGTTGGGCGTTATGGCCGACCCAGGGATAGAGGCCACCTCAGCGGTGGGACCTGCTGCCTCCGGCGTTAAGGCATCGGGGCCTGCGGGCTCCTCCATGAGAGCTGAGAGCTTCGTTAAAACGAGATCTCCCCGGGAGTCGGCGACGAACTCAAGGTTCCCGAATCTGACTTCCTGATCGGGGATGAAACTTCCGACCTGTCCAAGATGGCCGGCCGGATTGGCATGCGATACGATGCTGCCGAACGCGAAAATCTAACCAGGAACGAAAACGTCCTTGCTACAGACTTCATCGCTGATGATAAGGCGAGCCATCGATTCCTCTAGCGATCGCGCAACGGAACTCTCAATGAAAGCACCAATGTCGGTGTCAAAACCGGCGGATCTCGGGTAGGGGGTCCCGAGCTGTGGATCTAGAATCGATGGGTAACAGGGGACGAAGGAGACGGTGTTTACCCAGGTTCAGGCCCTCCTATGGAGGTAAAACCCTACGTCCTGCTTGGTTGTATTGATGTGTATGAAGATTACAGAGTCGATCTACCTCGAGATCAAGTAGCTAAACCCTAGATGAGTTCACCTGCCTCTACGAACTAAACCCTCTAGCTTATATAGATACCAGGGGTCCCTAGGGTTACACATAGTCGGTTGCTTATCGAAGGAATAAACATGCCTATTCTATCATCTTAAGCTTGAAGGGCACGCCACGGCTCCTGAGGTTTCCTCCCTGGTCACGGGGTATTCGGTCAGTCCGATCCTCCAACGAGTGGCCCACGAGTCCGGCCCATAAGGAATAGGCCGGTAGTCCGAGGACCCCTTAATCCCGGACTCCCTCAGTGGAGGGGACTCCCGAGGCGACCACAACCCACCAGGGCGCGCCGGGGGCCTCTGGCGCGCCCTGGTGTCTTGTGGGCCGCCTGGGCCCCCTCTCGGGTACTTCTTTGGCTCGCTGGCTTTCTTCTGGTCCAAAAAAATCTCCAAAAAGTTTCATCGCGATTGGACTCCGTTTGGTACTGATATTCTGCGAAGTAAAAAACAAGCAAAAAACAGCAACTGGCACTTGGCACTATGTCAATAGGTTAGTCCCAAAAAATGATATAAAGTTGCTATAAAATGATTGTAAAACATCCAAGAATGATAATATAACAGCATGGAACAATAAAAAATTGTAGATACGTTGGAGACGTATCACTTGTGTGGCTTGAAGCAAGCTCCTCGGCAGTGGTACAAGAAGTTTGAGTCTTTTATGACTCGGCTTGGTTACCATAAAGCACAACCTGATCATTGTGTCTTTATGAAGAGGTACGCCGAGGGTGATTTCATTATTATCTTGTTGTATGTTGATGATATACTGATTGTTGGAAATGACACAAAGAGGATTGCTCTCCTCAAGAAGGCTTTGAGTAAATCATTTGCATGAAGGATTTAGGACCAGCTAAGCAAATACTTGACATGAAGATCTCCAGTGATAGATCAAAGAAGCTTCTTTGGCTCTCACAGGAAAGATACATTGAGAAGGTACTTGAAAGGTTCAATATGAAAGATGCAAAATCTGTTATCTCTCTGTTTGCAGGCCATCACAAACTGAATTCAAAACAATGTCCTACAAGCAAGAAGGACAAAGAAGAAATGAGGAAAGTACCTTACCAATCTGCTGTGGGCAGTTTGATGTATGCCATGGTATGCACTAGGCCTGATATTGCCTATGCAGTTGGAGTTGTTAGCCGGTTCATGACAAATCCAGGTAAAGCTCACTGGGAAGAAGTGAAGTGGATTCTGAGGTATCTCAAGGGAACTTCTACATCTTGTTTGTGCTTTGGAAGTGGTGATCCTGTATTGCAGGGCTATACATATGCAGATCATGCAGGTGACAAGGATCGTAAGAAGTCCACATCTAGATACCTGTTGACTTATGCAAGGGGGAGCAGTGTCATGGCAATCAAGATTGCAGAAATGTGTTTCTACATCAACTACAGAAGGTGAGTACATAGCAGCAGTTGATGCTGGCAAGAAAGTGTTGTGGACGAACAACTTCTTGCAAGAGCTCGGCATGAAGCAAGAGAAGTATATTTTATTTTGCGATAGTCAAAGTGCTATTCACCTTGCCAAGAATTCAAGCTATCACTCTCGAACCAAGCACATTGATGTGAGGTATCATTGGATTCGAGATGTTATGAGTTCCAAGTTGCTGAAACTTGAGAAGATCCATACCGACGACAATGGTTCGGATATGATGACCAAGATATTGCCAAATGAGAAGCTACAAGTATGCTGCAAGGTAGCGGGCATGGCGGTGCCCCCCTCATGAGTCGGAGGGGGGGATTTGTTGGGGTATGCTCCTCATGTGGGCTATGAGGAGATGACCAGTTGAGGCCTTTTAGGCAGCCCAAAGAGATGCAAAAGTCCACTACCCATTAGGGTTATGACCGAGGGTCATTTTGGTCTTTGCACGTGAGACA
This sequence comes from Elymus sibiricus, assembly GCA_039707655.1. NCBI lineage: Eukaryota > Viridiplantae > Streptophyta > Magnoliopsida > Poales > Poaceae > Elymus > Elymus sibiricus. The sequence goes on from CM077671.1 coordinate 489,026,786, forward strand.
ATGGGGATGTTTTACCCTCCATCCAGCAGCCACCACCAAGTGTGACGAAAATCAGTTCATCCTCCAAGAGAGAAGAAGAGAGAAAACCAAGTGAGAAAGGGAAGAAGAGCAAGATTGAAGGAAGAAGCAAAGGGAGTTCCTCCCCAAGGTTGTGATGCTCCAGATCCACCAACTTGTCTCCTTCAAGCTTTGGTTCGACCATCTTTGGTGAGATTGTTCCAATCCCTAGCTCTTGATCCCCAAATCCTATTGTGTTCATCCAAGATTCAGAAATCTTGATGTATGAGATCCTCTAGTGCTATCTAGAGAAGAACTTGTTGTATCCCACATTTGATAATAGTGGAAGAGGATTTTGGGTGGCTTCGGCCCGTGGTTTTTCCCCTCAAGTTGAGGGGCTTTCCACGTAAAAATCTGGTGTCTCATTGTTGATGCTTGCTGCTGTCCAAAAAGTTACTCCTACCATAAGACACTCCAGAGAGGAGTGTCTTGCCTGCTGAGTAACAATTTACCTCCATATATGTTGCTGCATATGTTTTCTTCCGTGCTAAGCAACGATCCTTGAGTTAGTACATAATGTGGTGTTGAGATTACTTTGTTTCCGCTGCAGTTTTCAGTTAACCACAAGTGCATTTGTGTGCTAATTCCCAACAGATATGGCATTCAGTAAGAGGCAAGAGCGAGACACGGCACACATGCATCCACTATTGCACGATGCCGTCACCATCCGAGGACACAGGTTCACCACTAGAATGCCGCCACCGCCATGTCATTCTTGCTTGAACAGAATGATTTCTAAATTCATCCATAATCATAGGACCGATGATCTCTATTCGGTGTCACCATTGTCGCCGCTGAAGCCATTCGGCCAAGACGATGAACATCCCAAAACCTAAGCCACTAAAGCCTGACGACCCCTTCTCATTTGCAAGCACATGAATGACTGACATTCACATATAACACTATTTTTGTGAATCTACGGAGGTTTATTGATTATTCGACAGGGTTACAATCACGCTAAAGTTATCCAACAAGAACTCTGGAACATAATTCTGACATATATAGGCACTTACGTCTGTTTTTCGACATTTGGAAAATACTTTCTTTTGCAGGTACGGCTATCTCATCTGCGATTGGCAGCAGGTAACTAGGAGCCAATCTACACAGGCGGGATGGAGATGGAGCTAGTATGATAGAGGCAGTCTAATACTCGTATATTACTAGTGAATAATCACAATCTGGCGAGACACGACACGCACGCACGCATCTACTACTGCACGATGCTGTCGCCGTAGAGGGCGGCGAACGCGATGTCGGCGTCCTCCCTGGACCGGCCACGACGCCGCGGCCGCGTGAACGGCATCGTCAGCGACGTCGCGAACCGCGCGGACATGGACCGCCGGTGCCGCGGCGCCGTCGCAGTCGCCGTCGACGGCGGCGACAGCAGCGCTGCCGACGACCCGCCCGCGAAGGTCCACCGCGCCGACGTCGAAGCCGGGCAGGTCCACCGCGCGCCACCGGTGGGCGCAACGCGTGCAGAGGCGCCGGGGGGCAGCGCGAGCCTCGGAGGGAGCTGCAGCGGCGCCAACGACGACGACGGCGCTGTAGCGGCGGCTGCATGGCATGCCGGATGCTTCGGGATGCCCGGCTGGAGCTCCCACTTGAAGGGCACGGCCCCGGCGTCCTGAACGACGGAAGCTCCTCCGTGGACGCCATCGGTTGCCTCTAACGGACGGTGTGAGCTCTCAAGTGTGGTCGACTGAATCACTGAATGAAAGCGCAATAATGCAGAATGCCATGCCATGCCATGCCCGGTGGTTTTATATCGCCATCGTCGGAGACGACCACTTTTGCAGATTGAACCTTGGGGTATTACCATTGTTTGAGTTGGTTTCTATTTGGACCACCGTTTTGTCACGGTCCGATAATTGTGTCACTGCATTTTGGATTTTACAATATATTCTGATTCGCAACATCACCACATTTTATAATTTGTGTCTGCTACACACTATACTTTGGATTCTATGATGTATTCCAATTTGCAACGTCACCACATTTTATAATTTTGTTAGGTTCACACTACATTTTGGATTCTACAATATATTCTGATTCGCAACATATTTTGTTTTGGGGGTTTGGCCTTACATCGGACCGTGCTCCTATGCGCATCTGATCCGATTCGAAGGGAGGTAAAGAAGCAAAAATACAGTCCGCCCACCGGGCCTCGCCTTATTCTGCCGCTCTCCCCCTAACTCCGAAGGCGGAGCATGCATTTGAGAGTGGCGAGATGAGACGAGTTCCTAACCAGGTTCGGGCTTGCTGGGTAGTAGCACCAACTTGGCCCTCCGTTTATCAGCTCGTAAACAGCAAGTAAAAATGCGCCTCTGAGTCGGGTAGAAAAGAGTATTTCTTCCTATCATGAAATCTACAATGTGGTACAAATCAGGATTATGTATATCCAAAATACCGTGCAAAGTGTCACTCCGAGGTGGTCCAAATCAGAATTAACTCTTGTGAGAACAGGGTGTCACCCTGTTGGGTAAGACAGCACGGAGCTATCTAGCCCATCCGGGTTCGAGTCACAGAGTGACCCGTGGTGTTTAGAGTTCTCTTCTGTAAAAATATGCCTCCAACGACTAGTCCTGGATGGTTTTTCTTTTTACAAAAATTAACTCTTGTTATTCCTACAAAATAGAGCCGACATGTACCATCGACAAAATTTATACATAAATGCTCAATATGATACAGATAATATATCGATGTTTACAGCACATATTAGTAACTGGGGCCAGGACATGTCACACGTATATCCTTGCCAATTGGTGGCCACGCAGCCAGTCGACATTGTGTCGATGTCGGAATTAAGCACCAGGGCCAAGGTATTGAAACGGGTGTAGACTAATCCTACACCCCTGATGATGGCCAAATGATGGGAGCAGTAGCATTGACCAGATGCGAGGAGCGGCGACTAAGCGAAGAGAAAATTCGAGGACCGGAATGCAAAAACGACGCTGCTGATTAAGCAGAGGAGACAGGTCCAAAACTGTATTGTATTGATTGTTTAGCATAGTAATACAGCGAGGAAGAAGCTGTTTGATGTGTACGGCCCAATTAAGAGACGCAGAGACTAATGACTGTTGTTGTTTTGCTCCAAGTGTCGTCTTCCTGATCACTCAAGCTAATTAAGTCCTGCTGGCATCGCCGGCCGGACTTTATATTTTTATGTTCTCATCTGTTTTTTAGGCAGATAAATACAAAGCTCTCTTAGCTAGCCAACTGATTCCATGGCAATTTGTTTTGCAACACTGTTTCCACACCAACATGGCACCAGTGATCCCTTTTTTAGGGAAGCATCACACCAGTGATTCGTTTTTTTAGAAGAAATCACTGTTTTGTTTTTCTGATTGAGACAAACATTTCGAGGCCCATGTAAAGTTGGGCCAGACCAGGCCGGGCTGGATGGCCTGTTTGGCCCAGTGGTACGTAGGCCCAACTGGGCCTCTCAGCCCATCCAGCTAGAAGCTCATCAATCAATGCATGAATGCATCGTGACATAGTCATGGTGACATGCATAAAGCAATATCTAGTGACGAGTCCATAAGACACGCATAAAGTAATATATTATGTATGCACAACAAGTTAATAATCTCGATCACCTCCAACTAAGAGCCTGTTCGGAACCTCTCCAATCTCAAAACTCCGCTCCGCGCTGTAGAGGAAACGAGGAGCTCGGTTTGAGCCACTCCCTGAAATTGTGTTGCCGCTCCCTTCGCTTCGGGAGCCGCAGTTGTGGAGCGGAGAGGATCCGAACAGGTTCTAAGTTCTGTGGACAACTCTTTTCATAAGTGCTACTCTCTTAATATGTTCAGGCCCATAGGATTAACAACGATTCCCAAAACCAGAGACCGCAGGCTAGCAAACACATTGGCGGATGGGAAGCGTAAGCATATGCGTATTGCATAGGCTCCCAAATTCCTCCTTTTCTAATGAGAAGTTGGAACAGGAGTGTGTTTTCACCTTGTTGACTTCAAAGGAAATCCAAGCCAATCTGTGAGGGTTCCTTGCCCTCCAACCAGCCAAGCCAATCGCCCCTTGTTGATGTTGATAACATCGTTTCCTGAAGCAAGAGACAATAGGTTAAAAGTACATCTTTAAACAAAACCTTCGACAATGACAGGAGGTACTTTATTTGTTGTGTGGATGACTTCCGGTGTTCATGCTCGAATCCTTTGGCTGGACGGTAAGCATCAATAGTGATGTTCAGTTAAAAGAAGGAGTTATCACATCTCTCAAAAAGAAAAGAAAAGAAGGAGTGAGGCAACACGCCAAGGAATTAGGGTCAAGGTCTCCCCTGCTGGTATGGTTATTGATATCACTTGTGGTACTAAAACTAACTAACACATTATCGCTTGAGCACCATACCAACTTGTGTTTACTTATTTGCAGGCGTGCAAACCTGCTCCAAATCAGTTTAACATGGTCTGGTATGCTGTTTGCAAACACATAACATGAGTAATCAGCGTCCAGCTATGCTGGTTTTCGTAGTTAGCATTTTTCTCCCAGCAGTGGCAACGCTGGCCGGAGCCTCTTCCGGGCGCTCCGTGTCGCTGCCAGGCTGCCCCGACAAGTGCGGCGACGTGCGCATCCCATACCCCTTTGGCATCGGCATGCACTGCGCCGCGACCAGTCTGAGCAGCTACTTCAACCTCACCTGCAATGGCACGATCGATCCACCGCGGCCAATGGTCGGGAATGACGAGGCAGTGGTTGAGATCACCGACATCTCGTTGGAGCATGGCGAGATGCGAGTGCTCAGCCCAGTCAACCACATCTGCTTCACTTCGGAGACCATGTTCACCAAGTTCCTTGGAGGGTACGAGCTGCAACCCACGCCATTCCTCCCCTCCCCGACACGCAACCGCTTCACGGTCATTGGCTGCAACACGCTGGGGCTCATCAGTGGGTATAAAGGCACCGCGAGCCAGTACGTGGCTGGCTGCTACTCCTACTGCGAGAGCGTCAACAACACGACTGAAGGCGCGCCATGTGCTGGGATGGGCTGCTGCGAGGCTGCCATCCCCGCAAACCTCACCTCCTTCGGAGTCAAGTTTGAGATGAACCAGAGCAAGGTATGGGGCTTCAACCCGTGCTTCTACGCCATGGTGGCAGAGGTTGGGTGGTACAACTTCAGGCAGCAAGATCTCATTGGCAGACTTGGGTTCGTTAATGATCGAGCCCAGAGAGGTGCCCCCGTTGTCGCTGACTGGGCCATTAGGAACGCTTCATGCCCGGAGGAGGGGAAGGATACGCCTAATGACTACGCCTGCATCAGTGTCAACAGCTATTGCATGTCTGCCAACAATGGTCCAGGGTACTTATGCCAGTGTTCCAAAGGATATGAAGGCAATCCTTATCTTTTGAACGGCTGTCAAGGTTAGGTATCTACTCAAATTTAACTTCTGTAGATTTCCAGGGATAGTTCTCTGAAAACTGATGCAATTCTGAACTATCTTAGTGTTAGTTCCACAAGATACATACACATTCATGAAAAATTTATATGACCTCACCAAAGGATAGGTTTCAAATTTATTGTGTATCCACACCCACCGTTAGTGTTGAACACAAGTCTTCTTTTCTAGTAGCAAAAGGCAACACTCATACTGTCATACTATTTGATTTCTACCACACCTAAAGAAAGAATTGGAAAATAATGTATGTATTCTTTTCTGTTGCGAATTGTTTATGTTAACAAATGACGTGATGTTACTTTAGAAGAAGTAATTTATAGGGAAGTTTACAGGATTACAAAGTGAATTGCCTGGTTGACTTCATTACTTGTTGAAACATTCTTCGGCTGACATATAATAATGAAAATAATGCGTGTTTAGTTTGACTATTGACTGCATGTTTTCGTTATTGTCTTCAGACACAGATGAGTGTGCATTACGTAAGCAGGACACCAAGTATAAAGATTTGTATCCGTGCAGAAAAGGGGTCTGCCACAACACACCAGGAAGCTACTTTTGCAAATGCAAGACAGGAACAAAATCTGATGGTACAGATTTTGGATGCCAGTCTCTGCATTCTCCAGCTGACAAAATGGTTATTGGTAAGTATCATCTATGTAAATAGGTTACCTCTGTTTCATATTTTCATCTACATTAAGGCATGTCTCGTCATAGCAAACACCCATGTAACAGTAACATATAATATTAATTCTAGACACTACTAAGCGAAAAAGTTAAAAAAAAACTACTGAAGTGAAAATTGAAACAGAAATTTACTAGAAATATGTTTTTACAGGCCTTAGTGTTTCTGCAACCGTGGCGATGGCATTAGCATGCTTGTTGCTCATGCAATTACAAAGGAAAAGGCACAAGAAGGAGAAACATGAGTACTTCAAACAAAACGGAGGTCTCAAGTTATATGATGAGATGAGGTCAAGGCAGGTTGACACAATTCGTATACTTACTGAAAAAGAGATAAAGAGAGCAACTGATAACTACAATGAAGATCGAGTTATTGGATGTGGTGGACATGGGATGGTCTACAAAGGAACATTGAATGATCAAAAAGAGGTCGCCATAAAAAAGTCCAAAGTAATCAGTGATGATTGGAGGGAAGAATTTGTCAATGAGATAATAGTCTTGTCACAAATCAATCACCGAAACATTGTGAGGTTACTAGGCTGTTGTCTGGATGTAGATGTCCCGATGTTGGTCTATGAGTTCGTCCCCGGTGGTACTTTATCTGAGTTTCTTCATGGTGGTGCTGGTTGTAGATCACCAATCCCTTTGGATCTTCGCCTGAAGATTGCTACACAGTCAGCAGAAGCTCTGGCTTACTTACATTCTTCGACATCTCGCACAATCCTACATGGGGATGTCAAGTCTGCCAACATTCTCTTGGATGATCAGCTCAATGCAAAAGTTGGCGATTTCGGAGCATCAGCACTCAAGTCAATGGATGAAAGTGAATTCATCATGTTTGTTCATGGAACACTGGGCTACCTTGACCCAGAGAGCTTTATCAGTCGTCATCTCACCGACAAAAGTGATGTATACAGCTTCGGGGTGGTTCTTCTGGAACTGATGACAAGAAAGAGGGCTATATATACTGACAACTTCAACGAAAAGGAATCATTGTCATATAGTTTTCCGTTGATGTTTCATAAGAGGAAACACCTTGTTATGCTGGACACTGAAATTATAGATGATGCAGTTATGGTGGTGCTTGAGAACATGGCCGAACTTGCAGTGCAATGCCTTAGCCCAAAGGGAGATGACAGGCCAACGATGAAGGAAGTTGCTGAGAGCCTACAGATGATGAGGAGACTCCGGCAGCACTCAGCTAGTGATCCTGAAAATAATCACTATACACATAGCTATGGAGGATCATCTTCGGTTGTGGTCCCTTTGGAAGAGACGACACGTGGGACCATCGATATGTCAGAACTGGTTGAAGATCTTTCAAGATGATGTTTGTAATTTTGTATGCACAGTCAATTCTTTAGTTTGTGATATGTGACAATAAATATTTAACCCCCACTGTTGCAATAGTTACACCAATTTCTGGGGCAAAGATCATAACATTCGATTTGACATGCCAGAGAAATCACCAAATACATCATTGTTTTTTTGATAAAACACACGCCATTGCAGGTATGAACATGTAGATGATAGGCATATAGTTTGATTATGAGTATCCAGACTTTGTTTTGGCAATTTAATTTGGAAATGGTAGCATTTGAACTAAGGACATATCCACTTATGCAACACAATACGGATTTTATTAGTTCCATAACAGAAATCGGAATTGACCTGTGCCGGGTGGGGAATGAGTGTCTCCCCATTCCGCAGGTCGATGCACACTGTCTATCCAATCATGAGCTGGCGACCAGCTGCCACTGAGCAGACTTGCCGGCGTCACTACGAACTGATCAAAATTCACCAGCATCGGCGCTCACTGCTAGTCTCCATGCCACATGGAGCCCTCCCTCTTGGTTGGGCCGGGTCGCCGCGGTTCACACAACAGAGCCTTGGCGCCGGAAGCCCGCAACAGCTCGTCCAGGGCGCCGCTGCGCTCATGCAGCTCCTGCCGTGGAACTGCTCTGGAGCGTCCCGCCATCGATGTGCACTTCATGCTTCCCCCGTTCGTTGGCCGGCCGGCAAGTTGGGCAAGGAACACTCGCACACTGGAGCAGTGGGTGAGTGAGTGAAGATATTCCTGGGAACGGTATCTTGACTTCCAAAGAATAGTCTTCAATTGATGCTTTCATTTCTGCTTTGTTTGCTCTCTTTTTCTGCCCCCGTCACCAAACAACCATTGTTCTCAAGCAGCGCCGATCAGGACTTGCCCAGGACATGGCGTTTGTTTCGCCAATTTTGATCAGTTATGCTTCGCGTGCCTCATTTTACTTTC